>CAWUFW010005457.1:0-664443 GCA_963921515.1 Calotriton arnoldi
GGAGTCCCTAGATCTCTTTAGAGAGAGAAGAAAGTTGGGACTAGAGTCCCATGGTGGCAGCCATGTCCCTAGAGATAGGGAAAGGTCCTATGACCATAGGAACCTGAGCAAGATTGTCCCTCCCTATCAGAATGGGGATGACATCCACAAGTGGATAACTGCTCTAGAGAGGGCCTGTAAGGTACAGAAGGTCCCTCAGGAGCAGTGGGCAGAAATCTTGTGGCTCTCCTTTGCAGACAAAGGTAGAGATAAGCTCCTCACTGTTAGAGAGGAGGATGCTGATAATTACAAGGTCTTGAAGAGTGCTCTTATTGATGGGTTTGGCCTAACCACTGAACAGTACAGGTTGAAGTTCAGAGATACCCAAAAGCACAGACTCAAGACTGGGTAGACTATGTGGATTGTTCTGCCAAGGCTCTGGAAGGCTGGTTGATGGGCAGTAAGGTGTGTGACTTCTCAGGATTGTACAATCTGATAATGAGGGAGCAGATTCTTAATAACTGTCAAAATCAGCTGTTGCATCAATACCTGGTAGACTCTGATCTGACCTCTCCCCAAGAATTGGGAAAGAAGGCAGACAAATGGGTCAGAACCAGGGTGAAGCAGAAGGTACAGAACCAAGGTGGGGAAACCAAGAAGCAAGATGCTAAGAACTCTGACAAGGGTGGGGAGAAGGGTAAAGATCAAAAGTCTTCATCAGGCCCCCAAAAATCTTCTTCTGGTGGGGATTCACAGTCTACCAAAGGGAAAGGCCAAAGAAAACCATGGTGCAAGGTCTGTAAGCAAAAGACCCACTGGACCAGTGATTGCACCAAGTCCAAAGACTCCAGTCCAGCACCCACCAATGCCCCTAAGGCACCTGTTCCCCCTAGTACAGTTGGTGGGAGTGCTCCAGCCAAGGGTTTAGTAGGGTTCACCCTGGGTACTGAGTTGTGCTCTGACCTAGTCAGAGAACTGACTCAGGCTGTGTTAGTCTCTGATGGAGGCATGGATGTGACCTCCACTGTGAGTCCCAGTAATCTGGGCAAGTACAGACAACAGCCTTTAATCAATGGACGTGAGGCTTTGGCATTTAGGGACACAGGGGCAAGTGTCACAATGGTGACACAAGACCTTGTGAATCCTGGGCAAGTTATACTTGGTGAGATGTACCAAGTGACCAATGCTAGCAATGTCAGAACAGACCATACTCTGGCAGTTGTTAACTTCTCCTGGGGAGGGGTAACTGGCCTCAAGAAGGTTGTGGTAAGTGCAAACCTACCAGTCGAATGCTTGCTTGGCAATGACTTAGAGACTTCTGCTTGGGCAGAAGTGGAGCTCAGGACCCATGCAGAAATGCTGGGGATCCCTGCAGATGTGTTTGCTGTGACCAGGTCACAAGCCAAAATGTCTAGCACTGAACAGGCCTTGGATTCTGGAAGAATGGACCAAGTGCCTTCCAAGAGGAGGAGTAGTAGGGTTAAGGCAGTGCCTTCCCCCTTGGCTCAGGAGGAAGATCAGTCCCTTGAGGGGGATGATCTCAGCTCTGAAGAAGGAACTGTCCCAGAGGAACTTGAACCTGACCAGGTTGAGTTCTTGGGGACAGGGGGACCTTCTAGGGCAGATCTGAGCCAGGAGCAGCAGAGCTGCCCCTCCCTTGAACCCCTCAGACAGCAAGCTGCTGCTGAGGCTGCTGGGAAAGCTAGTGGTCCCCATACAGTGTATTGGGATGATGGACTCCTGTACTCAGAGAGTAGAGACCCCGAAGCCTGGTGCTACCAGGAGGTTGGTTATACCTCTGAAGTTCAGGGGCTTCCTATTGACCCTAGCCCATGATATTCCCTTAGCAGGTCACCTGGGCCAGAACAAGACTTGGGACAGAATTGTCCCTCACTTTCACTGGCCCCACATGTCTGAAGACAGCAAGGAGTTTTGTCGCTCCTGTGTAACCTGCCAAGCCAGTGGCAAGGCAGGTGGCACTACAAAGGCCCCCTGATACCACTACCTGTGGTGGGGGTGCCCTTTGAAAGGGTAGGGATTGACATTGTTGGTCCCATGGATCCCCAAACAGCCTCTGGGCACAGGTTTATCCTGGTGGTAGTGGATCATGCCACCAGGTACCCAGAAGCTATTCCCCTCAGGACCACTACAGCACCTGTGGTGGCAAGGGCCCTCCTGGGAATTTTCTCAAGAGTGGGCTTTCCTAAGGAGGTAGTATCAGACAGGGGTGCTAACTTCATGTCTGGGTACTTAAAAGCAATGTGGAAGGAGTGTGGAGTGACTTATAAGTTCACCACACCCTATCACCCACAATGCAATGGTTTAGTTGAGAGATTCAACAAAACCTTGAAGGGCATGATTAAAGGGCTCCCAGAAAAGCTTAGGCGTAGATGGGACATACTCTTGCCCTGCCTTTTATTCGCATATAGGGAGGTGCCTCAGAAGGGGTTGGTTACAGCCCTTTTGAACTTCTGTTTGGCCACCCAGTGAGGGGTACACTGTGCTTGGTGAAGGAAGGATGGGAGTTACCTCTCAAGCCCCCAAAGCAAGATATAGTGGACTATGTACTTGGTCTCCGCTCCAGGATGGCTGAGTATATGAAAAAGGCAACCAAAAACCTTGAGGCTAGCCAGGAACTTCAAAAGGCCTGGCATGACCAAAAGGCTGTTCTGACTGTTTACCAGCCAGGACAGAAGGTGTGGGTGTTGGAGCCAGTGGCCCCAGCAGCTCTCCAAGACAAATGGAGTGGACCCCACACTATTGTTGAGCAGAAGGGTGAGGTCACTTACTTAGTAGACCTAGGAACACCCAGGAGTCCCCACAGGGTTCTCCATGTCAACAGGTTAAAACCATATGTGGACAGGGCTGACATGGGCTTGCTCATGGCTACTGATGAAGGGCAGGAGGAAGAGAGTGACCCACTCCCTGACCTGCTCTCACAGAACCCTGACGATGGGTCAGTAGATGGTGTAGCCTTGGCAGGCAGCCTCACTACCCAGCAACAAACTGATTGTAGGCAAGTTCTCAATCAGTTTAGACATATGTTTTCACTGACACCCAGTCAGACCACCTGGTGCACTCATGAAGTGGACACTGGGGACAGTCTGCCTATTAAAAATAAGATTTATAGGCAACCTGACCATGTCAGGGACTGTATCAGGACTGAAGTCCAGAAAATGTTGGAATTGGGAGTTATTGAACCCTCAGATAGCCCTTGGGCTAGTCCAGTGGTCCTTGTACCAAAACCTCACACCAGTGGTGGAAAAAGAGAGATGAGGTTTTGTGTGGACTACAGGGGTCTCAATGCAGTCACTAGGACTGATGCCCATCCAATACCAAGGGCAGATGAGCTCATAGATACTTTGGCCTCAGCCAAATATCTCAGCACATTTGACTTGACAGCTGGCTACTGGCAGATCAGACTAGCTGATACTGCAAAGCCCAAAACAGCATTCTCAACCCCTAGTGGGCATTATCAATTTGTGGTAATGCCCTTTGGTCTGAAGAATGCACCTGCCACTTTCCAGAGGTTGGTGAATACAGTTCTCACAGGTCTGGAAGCCTATAGTGCAGCATATCTAGATGATATTGCTGTCTTTAGCTCCACCTGGGAGGATCACCTGGTCCACCTCAGGAATGTTTTACAGGCCCTGCAAGAGGCAGGCCTGACTATCAAGGCCACTAAGTGCCAGATAGGGCAGAATCAGGTTGTGTACCTGGGCCACCTTGTGGGTGGAGGCCAGGTTCAACCTTTGCAGAGCAAGATCCAGACCATCATGGACTGGACTGCTCCCACTACCCAGACTCAGGTGAGAGCCTTCTTAGGCCTGACTGGGTACTATAGGAGATTTGTCAAGGGGTATGGATCAATAGTGACACCCCTGAATGACTTAACATCTAAGAAAATGCCCAAAAAGGTTCAGTGGACAGTTAGCTGTCAAAAGGCATTTGATGACCTGAAGCAGGCCATGTGCACTGCTCCCATTCTACAGAGTCCTGATTACTCCAAGAAGTTCATTGTTCAAACTGATGCATCTGAATTGGGGGTAGGGGCTGTACTGTCACAATTGAATGAAGAAGGTCAGGATCAGCCAGTAGCTTTTATTAGCAGAAGGCTGACCCCTAGAGAGAAACGTTGGTCAGCCATAGAGAGGGAGGCCTTTGCTGTGGTCTGGGCTCTGAAGAAGTTGAGGCCATACTTGTTTGGTACACACTTCCTGGTTCAGACAGACCATAAGCCCCTCTTATGGCTAAAACAAATGAAGGGTGAAAACCCCAAACTGCTTAGGTGGTCCATTTCCCTACAGGGGATGGACTTTACAGTGGAACATAGACCTGGGAGTAACCATGCCAATGCAGATGGACTCTCTAGGTACTTCCACTTAGAACATGAAGACTTAACTGGGCAAGGTTAGTTTAATGTCCCTACGTTTGGGGGGGTTGTGTAGGAGAGTAGGATCTGCTTCAAATGGGTACCCCCACTTTTTGCTGATGCTTCACTGTTTTTCGACATTAGTCTGGCTGGGGCCCTGCTAATCAGAACCCCAGCCTAGCTGCTTCCTCTCTAAAATGGTTTCCATGTGCCTTAGGCACATCACTGATTGGAATCTGGAGTGCCCTTATAAGTCCCTAGTATATAGTATACTATGTACCAAGGGCATAGATACCTCAGAGGCCTGCCAGGGGCTGCAGCATGTATTATGCCACCCCTGGAAGGCCATCCAAACTGACACCACAGGTCTGCTACTGCAGCCTGGGTAAGGTGGTGCATGCACCCCTTACTGTGATATAGGTTACCTATATCACTAAATACATACACACATATAAACCTATAAGTCACTCCTAAGGCAGGCCTTATCAATCCTAAAGGCAGAGTGCATGGTTCCTATGTGAGAGGGTGCCCCTGCATGAGCAGGGCCCCTCTGCAGCGTTCGGAGACCCTTCTCTGATGCTGTTTGTAGTGCAGCCTGACCATATACTCTTAAGCGCATTATAACCTCGCGTTAAATGCTAACTTTGGAATGGCTGCACCTAAACATGTCGTGTTTGGTGTCAAACATCTTGGAATACTACCCCCCGCCAATTCTGGCGGCGGGGGTAGCATTCCACCCTTCTAGAGGGAAAGACATGTTAACTCTGGCTAGCCCGGTAACTTCTTTCCAAAGCCCTGGCATCACAAAATGGATGCTGCTGCCACAGACACGAGTCTGGCCTCCTGCTGCTGGACGAAACTCCGGCAGGGGAGGCCTGGACAATAGGTTTCCTGTCCCAGGGAGGTGTGACCACCTCCCCAGACAGGATAATGTGTATTGGGGCTGGGCGGGAGCACTTTCGGGTGCTTTGAAGTCCTGCACTGGGGGCACACTTGGTGTCCCTGTGCATACCCCAGTTCAAACCGGATCAGGGGCTTGCAGCCCCTGCTTTGGCGCGAACTGGACAAAGGGAAAGGGGTGTAGCCACCCCTCTGCCCTGACCCACCCATAGGTGGGGCCACAGAGTAGTCCAACCACTATACTTAGTATAAGTATAGGAACCCAGTCCTTAGGACTTTAGATTATCCCTGGACGAAACTCTGAAACTGAATCCTGGACCTTCGACGCTCTACTCACGATTAGAGGACAGAAGAATCTCCCTTGGGGTCAAGGAGTGACTCCCCTGCTTGGCAGGCACCAAAGAAGCATCTGTCCGGTTCGCATTTCTGAAGCTCCCGTCGGACGCCGAAGTCATCGCATCACCAGAGGTGAATTCTCAGACTTCCCCGAGGCTACCCTGAGTCCCCAGCAAAGCTGAGGCCCGTGGCTATCGTGGGTGACTTGAGACCGTGACCCCTGGACACCGAGCACATTTGCAAGTGCATCCTCTTCTGGGTCTCCCCCGAAGTCGTGCTTTGGGCTCCGAGAAGCCATAGCCTCCAGCACCAACTGCACCGAAGATCACTGGCCTCCACTCCACGAGTGTCCTGTGAGCCAGATCCACGTGCGGCGTCTCGAGGCTCCTTCGCGGTCGCTAGCCCGTTGGCTAGTAGCCCTTAACGAAGGCCAATCTTTTTCTAACTTGGCATCCTGGTTGCACCAGACCTGCCCTCACTTACCCTCGCTGGGTGAGTTCCCCAGACCTTGCTGGTCTGCACCATCGACGATCTTCCTCTGCATCGAGACTTGCCGTTGCCAAGGCTTGTTGGGTCCAATCCAGTTGCCGACACATCAGCACTCGACAGACATCGTGTACCAGCCCGAATCCTGCTCCTGGTCGCCGACAACGCCTCCTGGACCTCGGGGCTGAAGAGTCAAGACGACCATCAATGCACCTGAAGCACTCGACATCGGTGGGCATCTGTCCATCGCCTTCCTGGTCACTGGCTAGTGACCCAGACTCTGTCTCCTCTGCTTTCAGGTTCTTCAGAACTCCGATCCACTCTTGGATCCACCCGGACACTTTTCACTTGGTCGCCAGCAGCACTTTGCAGCAGATCGCCATTCAAATCGACGACGAAACCCGACCCCGAAAGGCACCTATGCACCCGGCTTCCCTGGGTGAGGTAACACGAGTACTCCAGTGCTCCCGTGGGTAGAGACTCTTCAAAGTCCTAGATCTCAAAGGGTTTGCTCCAAGTCCTCCTTTAAGTGTCCCTTTTCTCTAATTTCCCGATCACGACTTTCTCCATAGAAGTCAACGGCGTATCGCGGTTGTGTATTTACACTGCACGCGTCCCCCGTGGGTCCCCTGTGTCACTACCTTGGGTGGTTCCTTGTGGTCCAAGCACTTCTAGAGGCTCTAGGCCTAGTGTCTAGTTCAGTCGTGGTTCTTATACCACTTTATTGGTATATGGTTTGGTACTCCCCTAGGGCCCAAACGTGTATTTGTGCTATTACTGTGTTTAAATAACTTCTAACTTATGTACTTCGAACTCTAGCCTCATAAAGAGACTAGAGGGGTGTGTTTAGCAATAAATACATATATTTTGAATATATACCTGGTGTGGTGCTCTTTCATTTGATCACTCAAGAGATTATAGGCTGGTAAAACAAGCTGCTTTACATTCCTTCAAGACTTAGCTTGAAGGCTGCTCTCCATAGCTACCACTAGGATAGCTTTCAATAAGGTTGTCTTTAACCTATCTCCAATAAGGGGTTGTTTGGACTGGTGCAAGGTGCCCACTATAATTAGTGGACAGCATATACCACGCCAACTTCTCACAGTGATGTTTCAGGGTTTAGGGCAGTGCAGTGGTGTTCGGGCAGTGTAGGGGGTCTTGCTGGGGGTAGTGTTTCAGGGTTTAGGGCAGTGCAGTAGTGTTCGTGCAGTGTAGGGGGTCATGCTGGGGGCGGTGTTTCAGGGTTTAGGGCAGTGCAGTAGTGTTCGGGCAGTGTAGGGGGTCGTGCAGGGGTGGTGTTTCAGGGTTTAGGGCAGTGCAATGGTGTTCGGGCAGTGTAGGGGGTCGTGCTGGGGGTGGTGTTTCAGGGTTTAGGGCAGTGCAGTGGTGTTCGGGCAATGTAGGGGGTCGTGCTGGGGCTGGTGTTTCAGGGTTTAGGGCAGTGCAGTGGTGTTCGGGCAGTGTAGGGGGTCTTGCTGGGGGTGGTGTTTCAGGGTTTAGGGCAGTGGTGTTCGGGCAGTGTAGGGGGTCTTGCTGGGGGTGATGTTTCAGGGTTTAGGGCAGTGCAGTGGTGTTCGGGCAGTGTAGGGGGTCTTGCTGGGGGTAGTGTTTCAGGGTTTAGGGCAGTGCAGGGGTGTTCATGCAGTGTAGGGGGTCGTGCTGGGGATGGTGTTTCAGGGTTTAGGCCAGTGCAGTAGTGTTCGGGCAGAGTAGGGGGTCGTGCAGGGGGAATGGTGTTTCAGGGTTTAGGGCAGTGCAGTGGTGTTCGGGCAGTGTAGTGGGTCATGCAGGGGGTGGTGTTTCAGGGTTTAGGGCAGTGCAGTGGTGTTCGGGCAATGTAGGGGGTCGTGCTGGGGCTGGTGTTTCAGGGTTTAGGGCAGTGCAGTGGTGTTCGGGCAGTGTAGGGGGTCTTGCTGGGGGTGGTGTTTCAGGGTTTAGGGCAGTGGTGTTCGGGCAGTGTAGGGGGTCTTGCTGGGGGTGATGTTTCAGGGTTTAAGGCAGTGCAGTGGTGTTCGGGCAGTGTAGGGTGTCGTGCTGGGGGTGGTGTTTCAGGGTTTAGGGCAGTGCAGTGGTGTTCGGGCAGTGTAGGGGGTCGTGCACGGGGTGGTGTTTCAGGGTTTAGGGCAGTGCAGTGGTGTTCGGGCAGTGTAGGGGGTTGTGCTGGGGCTGGTGTTTCAGGGTTTAGGGCAGTGCAATGGTGTTCTGGCAGTGTAGGGGGTCGTGCTGGGGCTAGTGTTTCACGGTTTAGGGCAGTGCAGTGGTGTTCGGGCAGTGTAGGGGGTCATGCTGGGGCTGGTGTTTCAGGGTTTAGGGCAGTGCAGTGGTGTTCGTGCAGTGTAGGTGGTCGTGCTGGGGCTGGTGTTTCAGGGTTTAGGGCAGTGCAGTGGTGTTCGGGCAGTGTAGGGGGTCATGCTGGGGCTGGTGTTTCAGGGTTTAGGGCAGTGCAGTGGTGCTCAGGCAGTGTAGGGGGTCGTGCTGGGGGTGGTGTTTATGGGTTTAGGGTAGTGCAGTGGTGTTCGGGCAGTGTAGGGGGTCGTGCTGGGGCTGGTGTTTCAGGGTTTAGGGCAGTGCAGTGGTGTTCGGGCAGTGTAGGGGGTCGTGCTGGGGCTGGTGTTTTAGGGTTTAGGGCAGTGCAGTGGTGTTCGGGCAGTGTAGGGGGTCTTGCTGGGGGTAGTTTTTCAGGGTTTAGGGCAGTGCAGTGGTGTTCGTGCAGTGTAGGGGGTCGTGCTGGGGATGGTGTTTCATGGTTTAGGGCAGTGCAGTAGAATTCAGGCAGTGTACGGGGTCGTGCTGGGGCTGGTGTTTCAGGGTTTAGGGCAGTGCAGGCAGTGGTGCTCGGGCAGTGTAGGGGGTCGTGCTGGGGGTGGTGTTTCTGGGTTTAGGGTAGTGCAGTGGTGTTCGGGCAGTGTAGGGGTTCGTGCTGGGGCTGGTGTTTCAGGGTTTAGGGCAGTGCAGTGGTGTTCGGGCAGTGTATGGGGTCATGCTGGGGCTGGTGTTTCAGTGTTTTGGGCAGAGCAGTGGTGTTCGGGCAGTGTAGGGGGTCGTGCTGGGGGTGGTGTTTCAGGGTTTAGGGCAGTGCAGTGGTGTTCGAGCAGTGTAGGGGGTCGTGCTGGGGGTGGTGTTTCAGGGTTTAGGGTAGTGGTGTTCGGGCAGTGTAGGGGGTCTTGCTGGGGGTGATGTTTCAGGGTTTAGGGCAGTGCAGTGGTGTTCGGGCAGTGTAGGGGGTCTTGCTGGGGGCAGTGTTTCAGGGTTTAGGGCAGTGCAGTGGTATTCGGGCAGTGTAGGGGGTCTTGCTGGGGGTGGTGTTTCAGGGTTTAGGGCAGTGGTGTTCAGGCAGTGTAGGGGGTCGTGCTGGGGGTGGTGTTTCAGGGTTTAGGGCAGTGCAGTGGTGTTCGGGCAGTGTAGGGGGTCGTGCAGGGGCTGGTGTTTCAAGGTTTAGGGCAGTGCAGTGGTGTTCGCGCAGTGTAGGGGGTCGTGCTGGGGGTGGTGTTTCAGGGTTTAGGGCAGTGCAGTGGTGTTTGGGCAGTGTAGGGGGTCGTGCTGGGGGTGGTGTTTCTGGGTTTAGGGCAGTGTAGTGGTGTTCGGGCAGTGTAGGGGGTCGTGCAGGGGGTGGTGAGTCAGGGTTTAGGGCAGTGCAGTGGTGTTCGGGCAGTGTAGGGGGTCATGCTGGGGGTAGAGTTTTAGGGTTTAGGGCAGTGCAGTGGTGTTCGGGCAGTGTAGGGGGTCGTGCAGGGGGTGGTGTTTCAGGGTTTAGGGCAGTGCAGTGGTGTTCGGGCAGTGTAAGGGTCATGCTGGGGGTGGTGTTTCAGGGTTTAGGGCAGTGCAGTGGTGTTCGGGCAGTGTAGGGTGTCGTGCTGGGGGTGGTGTTTCAGGGTTTTGGGCAGTGCAGTGGTGTTCGGGCAGTGTAGGTGGTCTTGCTGGGGCTGGTGTTTCCGGGTTTAGTGCAGTGGTGTTCGGGCAGTGTAGGGGGTCTTGTTGGGGGTGGTGTTTCAGGGTTTAGGGCAGTGCAATGGTGTTCGCGCAGTGTAGGGGGTCTTGCTGGGGCTGATGTTTCAGTGTTTAGGGCAGCGCAGTGGTGTTCGGGCAGTGTAGGAGGCCTTGCTGGGGGTGGTGTTTCAGGGTTTAGGGCAGTGCAGTGGTGTTCGGGCAGTGTAGGGGGTCGTGCTGGGGCTGGTGTTTCAGGGTTTAGGGCAGTGCAGTGGTTTTCAGGCAGTGTAGGCAGTCGTGCTGGGGGTGGTGTTTCAGGGTTTAGGGCAGTGCAGTGGTGTTCGG
Source organism: Calotriton arnoldi (assembly GCA_963921515.1). Classification (NCBI taxonomy): domain Eukaryota; kingdom Metazoa; phylum Chordata; class Amphibia; order Caudata; family Salamandridae; genus Calotriton; species Calotriton arnoldi. Next base: position 10,346 of record CAWUFW010005457.1, read on the forward strand.
GCAGTGTAGGGGGTCGTGCTGGGGGTGGTGTTTCAGGGTTTAGGGCAGTGCAGTGGTGTTCGGGCAGTGTAGGGGGTCGTGCTGGGGCTGGTGTTTCAGGGTTTTGGGCAGAGCAGTGGTGTTCGGGCAGTGTAGGGGGTCATGCTGGGGGTGGTGTTTTAGGGTTTAGGGCACTGCAGTGTTGTTCGGGCAGTGTAGGGGGTCTTGCTGGGGGTGGTGTTTCAGGGTTTAGGGCAGTGGTGTTCGGGCAGTGTAGGGGGTCTTGCTGGGGGTGATGTTTCAGGGTTTAGGGCAGTGCAGTGGTGTTCGGGCAGTGTAGGGTGTCTTGCTGGGGCTGGTGTTTCAAGGTTTAGGGCAGTGCAGTAGTGTTCGTGCAGTGTAGGGGGTCATGCTGGGGGCGGTGTTTCAGGGTTTAGGGCAGTGCAGTAGTGTTCGGGCAGTGTAGGGGGTCGTGCAGGGGGTGGTGTTTCAGGGTTTAGGGCAGTGCAATGGTGTTCGGGCAGTGTAGGGGGTCGTGCTGGGGGTGGTGTTTCAGGGTTTAGGGCAGTGCAGTGGTGTTCGGGCAGTGTAGTGGGTCATGCAGGGGGTGGTGTTTCAGGGTTTAGGGCAGTGCAGTGGTGTTCGGGCAATGTAGGGGGTCGTGCTGGGGCTGGTGTTTCAGGGTTTAGGGCAGTGCAGTGGTGTTCGGGCAGTGTAGGGGGTCTTGCTGGGGGTGGTGTTTCAGGGTTTAGGGCAGTGGTGTTCGGGCAGTGTAGGGGGTCTTGCTGGGGGTGATGTTTCAGGGTTTAGGGCAGTGCAGTGGTGTTCGGGCAGTGTAGGGGGTCTTGTTGGGGGTAGTGTTTCAGGGTTTAGGGCAGTGCAGGGGTGTTCGTGCAGTGTAGGGGTCGTGCTGGGGATGGTGTTTCAGGGTTTAGGCCAGTGCAGTAGTGTTCGGGCAGAGTAGGGGGTCGTGCAGGGGGAATGGTGTTTCAGGGTTTAGGGCAGTGCAGTGGTGTTCGGGCAGTGTAGTGGGTCATGCAGGGGGTGGTGTTTCAGGGTTTAGGGCAGTGCAGTGGTGTTCGGGCAATGTAGGGGGTCGTGCTGGGGCTGGTGTTTCAGGGTTTAGGGCAGTGCAGTGGTGTTCGGGCAGTGTAGGGGGTCTTGCTGGGGGTGGTGTTTCAGGGTTTAGGGCAGTGGTGTTCGGGCAGTGTAGGGGGTCTTGCTGGGGGTAATGTTTCAGGGTTTAGGGCAGTGCAGTGGTGTTCGGGCAGTGTAGGGGTCTTGCTGGGGGTAGTGTTTCAGGGTTTAGGGCAGTGCAGGGGTGTTCGTGCAGTGTAGGGGGTCGTGCTGGGGATGGTGTTTCAGGGTTTAGGGCAGTGCAGTAGTGTTCGGGCAGTGTAGGGGGTCGTGCAGGGGGAATGGTGTTTCAGGGTTTAGGGCAGTGCAGTGGTGTTCGGGCAGTGTAGGGTGTCGTGCTGGTGGTGGTGTTTCAGGGTTTAGGGCAGTGCAGTGGTGTTCGGGCAGTGTAGGGGGTCGTGCACGGGGTGGTGTTTCAGGGTTTAGGGCAGTGCAGTAGTGTTCGGCAGTGTAGGGGGTTGTGCTGGGGCTGGTGTTTCAGGGTTTAGGGCAGTGCAATGGTGTTCTGGCAGTGTAGGGGGTCGTGCTGGGGCTAGTGTTTCACGGTTTAGGGCAGTGCAGTGGTGTTCGGGCAGTGTAGGGGGTCATGCTGGGGCTGGTGTTTCAGGGTTTAGGGCAGTGCAGTGGTGTTCGGGCAGTGTAGGTGGTCGTGCTGGGGCTGGTGTTTCAGGGTTTAGGGCAGTGCAGTGGTGTTCGGGCAGTGTAGGGGGTCGTGCTGGGGCTGGTGTTTCAGGGTTTAGGGCAGTGCAGTGGTGCTCGGGCAGTGTAGGGGGTCGTGCTGGGGGTGGTGTTTCTGGGTTTAGGGTAGTGCAGTGGTGTTCGGGCAGTGTAGGGGGTCGTGCTGGGGCTGGTGTTTCTGGGTTTAGGGCAGTGCAGTGGTGTTCGGGCAGTGTAGGGGGTCGTGCTGGGGCTGGTGTTTCAGGGTTTTGGGCAGAGCAGTGGTGTTCGTGCAGTGTAGGTGGTCGTGCTGGGGCTGGTGTTTCAGGGTTTAGGGCAGTGCAGTGGTGTTCGGGCAGTGTAGGGGGTCTTGCTGGGGCTGGTGTTTCAGGGTTTAGGGCAGTGCAGTGGTGCTCGGGCAGTGTAGGGGGTCATGCTGGGGGTGGTGTTTCTGGGTTTAGGGTAGTGCAGTGGTGTTCGGGCAGTGTAGGGGGTCGTGCTGGGGCTGGTGTTTCTGGGTTTAGGTCAGTGCAGTGGTGTTCGGGCAGTGTAGGGGGTCGTGCTGGGGCTGGTGTTTCAGGGTTTTGGGCAGAGCAGTGGTGTTCGTGCAGTGTAGGGGGTCGTGCTGGGGGTGGTGTTTCAGGGTTTAGGGCAGTGCAGTGGTGTTCGGGCAGTGTAGGGGGTCGTGCTGGGGGTGGTGTTTCAGGGTTTAGGGCAGTGGTGTTCGGGCAGTGTAGGGGGTCTTGCTGGGGGTGATGTTTCAGGGTTTAGGGCAGTGGAGTGGTGTTTGGGCAGTGTAGGGGGTCTTGCTGGGGATAGTGTTTCAGGGTTTAGGGCAGTGCAGTGGTGTTTGGGCAGTGTAGGGGGCCGTGCTGGGGGTGGTGTTTCAGGGTTTAGGGCAGTGCAGTGGTGTTCGGGCAGTGTAGGGGGTCGTGAAGGGGGTGGTGTTTCAGGGTTTAGGGCAGTGCAGTGGTGTTCGGGCAGTGTAGGGGGTCGTGCTGGGGGTGGTGTTTCAGGGTTTAGGGCAGTGCAGTGGTGTTCGAACAGTGTAGGGGGTCGTGCAGGGGCTGGTGTTTCAAGGTTTAGGGCAGAGCAGTGGTGTTCAGGCAGTGTAGGGGGTCGTTCTGGGGGTAGTGTTTTAGGGTTTAGGGTAGTGCAGTGGTGCTTGTGTAGTGTAGGGGGTCGTGCTGGGGGTAGTGTTTTAGGGTTTAGGGTAGTGCAGTGGTGTTTGTGTAGTGTAGGGGGTCATGTTTTAGGTTAGTGCAGTGGTGTTTGGGTAGTGTAGGGGATCGTGCTGGGGTAGTGTTTTAGGGTTTAGGGTAGTGCAGTGGTGTTTGTGTAGTGTAGGGGGTCATGCTGGGGGTAGTGTTTTAGGGTTTAGGATAGTGCAGTGGTGCTTGTGTAGTGTAGGGAGTCGTGCTGGGGTAGTGTTATAGGGTTTAGAGTAGTGCAGTAGTGTTTTTGTAGTGTAGGGGGTCATGTTTTAAGATGCAACGCTCCAATACCTGACCAGTCTGCACTACATAAAACTACAAAAAAACTAAAAATAAAAAGTGTTTTGCACACTTTTGTCATTGGGCTATATGTGGGCTACATCTGGGTAATATTTGTGCTACATTTGGGCTCTTTTTTTCTCTGGTGGCCATCTTGGAAGACTTCTTTGTTATGAAGTTTCCTAATTTCCTCATTTACTGCAGTCTCCTCAGTAGGAAATGCTTTCAGTTTTTTACTTTGATTCCATCAAGAAGGCATTCAGATGTGTCTCACATTTGCCATAAATTCAGAATGTTAGCACTCTAGTTGCTCATTAGATCACTGTACTAAAGCTACTGCTCACCAGGGAGTTAACTGGAAGTCTGCTGCTGGTATTGAAAGTGATTGTTTCAGTCTGCATGTCAGAATTTTCTAATGAAATAGAAGAGGATTTGAGATCTCACTTAAAACATGCCCTCATTTTTCTTTCTGCAGCACTAACCATAATTTCTATTTAAAAAGAACCCCCTCATTTTGTTCCTTTTTAAATTAAATGTTTTAAGTATTAACGGTTTATTCCAATCAAGATGGCTTCCGGTGTGCCATACTTTTGTCATAAGTAAGGCTGTTAGCGCTCTCGTTGTTCTTTAGAACACTCTGGGAAGCTGCAGTAGAACACAAAGGCATCAACTGGCAGGCTGCTCCTGTTGAAATATAACAGGAAGATATTTGAGATCACACTTGAAACATGTCCTAATTTTTCTTTCTACAGCACTACCCATAATTTTTATGACAAAATTAACCCCATCATTTTGTTCCTTTTTAAATTAAATGTTTTAAGTGTTACCAGTTTATTCCAATTAAGATGGCTTCAGGTGTGCCATACTTTTGTCATAAGAAGGCTGTTAGCACTCTAGTTGTTCTTTAGAACACTCTGGGAAGCTGCAGTAGAACACAAAGGCATCAACTGACAGGCTGCTCCTGTTGAAATATAACAGGAAGATATTTGAGATCTCACTTGAAACATGTCCTAATTTTTCTTTCTATAGCACTAACCATAATTTCTATGACAAAATGAACCCCATCATTTTGTTCCTTTTTAAATTAAATGTTTTAAGTGTTACCAGTTTATTCCAATCAAGATGGCTTCAGGTGTGCCATACTTTTGTCATAAGTAAGGCTGTTAGCACTCTAGTTGTTCTTTAGAACACTCTGGGAAGCTGCAGTAGAACACAAAGGAATCAACTGACAGTCTCTGCCCTTGTTGGATGTACATGTTTTACTGAGAATGTCAGACTTCATTCTCACATGACTGAGAAACATAATGTGAATTTACAGAAAATATGCTCTCATTTTAGCTTCTGGAGCACCTTCCAAAACTGTATGGGACAAGCATGTGAAAATAGTTTTCTCTCAAACATGATTCATGATATCCCAGCAGAAGGTTTTTCACAGGGTAAAATCACCTTAGAACACACCACAATTCCTGAAATTAGTATGGTACCATCAACAAATGAATTCTAATGTAACTAAAGTCTGTTATCACCCTTAATAGTTCTCCTTTTGGTAACCCTCAAAATCTTTGATTCACTACAAGGCATTTCAATGGGGTACTATCATGTATATTGGTCTCAAGATGGCTGCCAGCAATTCCAGGATGAAGTGCTGACAGCCAATCAGATCTCACGATGACATGTGTGGTTAGGCTCCGCCCAGATATATATGTGTTTTTACTTTTGATTTTCTCAGCAACTACTGAACGGATTTACACCATTTAACAAAAAGGGTTCTTTCTGAACCAAGAACTACCTCTTTGCCAAATTTGGTGTAATTCCGTTCAGCAGTTCGGGCTGTAGCCTTGCATAAAGTTTCCTATGGGAAATTGATTTTTTGACTCTTATTTTTTAATTTCTCCGCAACTACTGAACGGATTTACACCATTTAACAAAAGGGTTCTTTCTGAACCAAGAACTACCTCTTTGCCAAATTTGGTGTAATTCCGTTCAGCAGTTCGGGCTGTAGCCGTGTCTAAAGTTTCCTATGGGAAAATGAATGGGGAAAACACGTTTTGGGACCCCCTTTTTCCCGGCCCCCGCTTGATGAATCACCCGAGACTTTCAAGGTAGGAGCGGACCGGAGCGGGCCATAAAGTTTGAAAATTTCGCGAAGATTCGTCAACCGGCAAGAGAGTTATTTCAAATAGAATGTCGCGGATTTCCTATGGAAAATAGGTCCTAACTATAACTATCTACTGGCGACCGCCAGTAGATAATATATATATATATATATATATATATATATATATATACATTACACGTAATACTTACCTTTAATACTTACCAAAATACTTACACTTTAAAGTATTTTTTTTTACTTTGTTTAAAAAAAGAAACATCCACTCTTACGGCCATCCACCATTTTATCAATAGTAATACATCTGTTGTATACAATCCAAGAGTGCCATCTACTGGCCAGAGGTAGTTGTAAATGCATTAGTGGTTAAAAGACTCGTGATTCAGGTTCAGTCGTTGTTAAGGAGTCGTGGTTCAGGCCCTTCGGTGTTAATGAGTCGTTGTAAAGACCATTTCCCATATCTCAATTGTCACCAGATTGGTAACATGGAAGAATCGCACTCTCGGGTGGATATAAATCTGCTCAATTTATAGTAAAATCACAGAAAGTGCAACACCCAATGCGTTTTGGTCCCCCTGTACCTTGATCACAGGGTATACATATATATATGCTCCAAATATTGATTCGCCTGTTTTTTTAAGGTATTGTCACGTTTTGCAGACAACATGACACCAGTAACATTGTTTGAGGGGATTTTAAAATTGTCATTAACCCATCTGAGACAGCTCCAACCTCCACAGGCTTGATCACCCAAGAGCTGTGAGGATTAGGCACCAAGTACTTGACGAAAATGACACGACAGATGGATGGCCTGCACAACAGGGTTACAAAAATACCTACTCCTATTATTCTACTATTCATCATTCACACTCCAGCATAGATCTCTGATATATCTTCAGAGATTCTCACCTGGTCAGGAAATTAAGTACCTGCCCCGTACATTATCAGACTACTCTCCAGTGATTCTTCAAATTGAGATCTCTGACCTGGATTCACAACAGCACATTTGGTGCTTCCATTCTATTGCTGTTGAGGACCCTGTCTTTAAGACAGAAACCTCTATATTTATCAGCGAATTCTTTGTTATTTACATGGATTCAGTTACCCCATTTATCTACTCTCTGGGAGATATTTAAAGTGTACATAAGAGGAATGTCACTGGCTAAGCAGACAGAGACCCTAAAGTTAATCCAAAATCAACTAGAAAAACTGGAAGAAAATCTAGCTGGCATAAAAGGAACATATGCAGATACTCACTGCCTCAAGATCCTTACGGGGCTTAGTCACTTGAATTTACAATTTAGAGAAACAGCAGAGCTTGACATTAAATTTCAAGGGAGAAACACCCAGGCCCGCAGATACAGAGAAGGGGAAAGGCCCAGTAGACCACTTTCAGGGATGCTTAACATAGCCAGGCAAAACACGATAGAACACACACTCTGGCTCAACTCAGGGTAATACCTAACCATATTACTAAAATTCACATAGTACTATTAAGAACTAGGGGACTGACGCACTAAATGATGGTTAAAAAAAATGCTTCCAATTTGTGTTTAATATTGAATTTTACAAACCGACCTATGTAGTAATAGGTCGGTTTGTAAAACTCTGATCAAGAGTGGATCATAATCCGACCTGCCTCATGAACATTAATGAGGTAGTTAGCAATATGCGACTCATTCCAAGTGGTGTCCATCACAGGGATAGTGGCCTGCTAGAGTCAGCAGACCACCATGTCTGTGCTGGATTTTTAATTAAGTAAACCTTTTTTTAGTTAGCCCAGTTCCATTAAAGGAAACGGTACTCTGCGTAAAAAAAAGATTACATTTATTTACGTTTGTTTGAAACTTGGCAGTGGTCCCCTGGACCTCTGCCTAACCCCAACAATTTTTTTTAAACATTCACAAAGAGGAGGGGGTCATAAAGGGATCCCTTCTCTTTTGAGAATGGCTTACCACCCCAACTGTCCGGGGACTAAACTCCGTGAGTTAAACCAAAAGGAGGGTCACTGTTCCGTTGATGTGGGTGCTAAAACATACGGGCTGGCAACAGGTCAGGTAGGTGCTGAGAGGCAACATATTACCACAAACTCCCGTGAAGGTACGGGACTACCGACGCCCAATCCCATGGAGTACTTCTCCATGTGACTTTAGGTCACTTCCAGGAGCAGATCAACTGACTAGTTGTAGCTGCGCTGTAGTTTTTCACAGCACGAGCCCGCTCCTTTACACTGGGGGCTAGTATCCCCTCAGCACTTGCACCCTTCACTTCACTATTTATTACTGGTCCTGAGGAAGCGCCAAGGATCACTATGACAGTCTAGGCGCGAAACATGTAGACCTGACCGTTTTAGTTACCAGGGGTACATTATTGCCCATAGACGTAACGCACAACCTTTTGGTTTTTTAGCATGGCAAGGGGACCAACACAATAAAAGATTTCTTCCCTTTGGTATCCTTTAGCCATTTTTAGAGTTCACACACACCTTCACTGTGCACATAGGACCCACTCCACACACCCGCATTCATCTGACGGCTGTTCTCTAAAAAGATCTCCGCTAAAGTGACCCTTCGGGGGACCCGTAGGGCATTGCAGCGCCGGCCCGACGAGGAGCAAACGCCCAATGATGAAGCATGACATCCTTCGGGGTGTGTGAGGGCAACAAGAGACAAGACTTGTTCTCCCCCCCTGCAAAGTGGGTCCTAGACCTAGGTCTATCCTTTCCCGCTTTTCATTTTCCTCTTACCTCGCATATCGATGTGAGGGTGACTTTTTAGCACCCACATCGACGGAACAGTGACCCTCCTTTTGGTTTAACGACTTGAGAGTGGAGCACAGGCACTGGACCATAATCAGCTCCTGGTCCCCATTCTCCTTTCTTGATATACTAAACTCCGTGAACCATGACCAGAACTACTATGCCACTGTAGCCTCCACAAACAAAGGACAAGAGGGGTAGCACGCCTTGAGTCCGCCATACAGCCTGAGCGGCAACACAACCAAGAGTTGATAAACATGGGACTTAGCCTATTTAATGGGACATTGAATGTGATGCATGGGCAAGACCTCTGCACCACTTAAGACCTTTTACCCTAGGGTTGGAAAAGATATTCAACCAAGTTGCTCCACTAAAGAATGGGACTGCTTTGACTTGTCTGCACCTGTGCTTAATCCTTGCCTACTCCATATAGCGCTGTGAACTGTAGAGGCAGAAACTCGACCAGAGCAGGAAGGGGCGCTAGGGGGAAGGGAGGATGTAGTGGTTCACTGGTAGGTGCAATTGATTACAACCCTGTATTTCACATTGTGTAGTATTTAGCTTTGCTGCATGATTAAAGTACTTTCCGGTACCTCAAAAGTTAAGCACTGGGCTGAATATTACATTGTGTCTGTTGGTTGGCTATTCTCTTGTTCCCCACACTACCGCCATAGCTACCCTGAGAGTCAGGTGCAGAAAGGGTTGTATTTACTCAGTTTACAGAGACGGACCCGAGTAAAAATGTCCTTGACCACTATGGTTGAAGCCCAGTTGCTTCTGTCTGCACTGTAGCCCCTCAAAAGGGGTCAGCACCAGGCATCACAGATTTGCCAAGAAGAGCTAGAAGGCATTTTTTCACCTTGTAGAAACACATATAGGGTCCATCAATATGTTGAAATGAAGGGAAGGATGGCACATGGCTATTGAGCCCAGGAATTCAACCCTACCACCCACAAAAGGACGAACCATTAGACACACATTGTTCACAAAGACAACAAAACCTATTATACAGGCCTATTAGCACTCTCACGGGTCAAACAAAGCACTAAAATCATACAGTTGGAACAGTGATGCTCTAACAAAGACAATGACGCACTCCTCATACATACCAACACTGAGACAAGAGAAAATATTAGATAGTACTGCCGTACCCTTGCTCACACAACCAGTGTTAGAAACATAACTGGCAGCAGGACACCCTGCAGAATACAACCTAACACAACTGGTGAGGTAAAAGATAATCATTCATGTTTGTGGAAAAAGGAAATTCCTACAGCGTACATTCAAACACAAAACATACAACACACACATTTCGTGCAAACTAAATTAAAGCACTAGGAACCATCATCAGAAACTGCATTGAAGAGACCTACTGTGCAAAGGACCCACGGTTTCAATGGAGGGCAGATATCAACTTGCAATTCGCAGCAACCACGCCTCGGGCCAGACGTCTGGTTTTCATAATGGTACCAGAATTATCTCATGGGACGTAGCAGGGTATCACTCAAAACTGTCCAACCCAGAATGGATGTATTCTGTTACTGACTATGATGTCATTGGTTGTCGGGAGACATGGGCCATAGAACATTTCTGTCTAAACGGTTAATATTCATTTGGTGTCCCAGCTGTATCCTCCCTCCTGGGGGAGGCTGGTAACCTTGATTTCAGTGAAACTCACCAAACTGGTAGTCAAGGAACTCCATTGCTCTCCTTTTTTATCAAATGCTATTATTCAAGAGTTTTGAATTGTTTGATTGGCTAATTTTTACAATAATCTCTTGATGTTTCAAATTCGCACGTTGTGGACGACCTCGATGCCTACCTGACAGACATTTTGACCCAGCATAAAAAAGAGGTCTTAGTCTTGAGGGTAGGTGATTTTAACATAGGCATGTGTAATTTAAGTGATGAAACTGTATGTGGTTATTCAGATCTAGACGGGTTGGGGCTGACTCATCTCAGGCATGTCCCATAGGGCGATGTATTGATAGGGTGATACTGTCTAAAAACCTGGTGTTTGCCCATGCTTATAAGACGCCATGCTCAATCTTACCTCCTACCTTTAAAGAATCTGTTAATTGCAGCAATATTGACTTCATGTTACTATCGCAGGACCCTTCCCACATTGTTAAGAGAGTTTAAAGTGATTGCCAACTGTGTTAGTGACCACAATCCCCTCATTATACATTTAAACCTCGCCTTTGTTGATAGCAAAACCATTGTTGTAAATGGAGAAATTGAATATACACAGAATAAAGGGATCAGAAATAAGTGGAAGAAGGTCAACAAAGCTCAATTTATGAACGCAGTATTATGGGACAATCAGCATTCTCTTGCCGTAGCCGCCAGATAAGGAGAAGACCCCAGGGCCATTATTGAATCCTTTAACTCATTATGTCGCTCTGTCTCCTCTATGTTGGTTGCCCACAAACCACCCAATTGCAAATCACTGCATGGATGGTTTAACCACGCCTGCACTGCTGCTTACAAACATCTTAAACCGGCTTTAAAGAAACATCCACATCCCAAGACAGAAATAGCTACCGCGAGATGGGCCTACAAAGAAACCCAAAGAAAGTCGAGCTTAGAGCTAAACCTTGGGAGACCTGGACGCCGTGGAGCATCTAAAAGATCGTGCAGCCTTTTGGGACGTTGTTAATCTCCCTTTCTTTACAAATTACGAAAGGCCGCAGGTTGAGTCCCTTATAGCTTCACATACATAGGTAGAGCACTTTAACAAGATTTTTGATCTATCGCGCAGAGGCTTAGAGAAAGCCATTATTGAAGAGGCACATCTTGATGTAGATGCTACCTGGTTTTTAAGTGAATCCATTGCCGTCAAGGTCATTTATTTGTGCAATAAGAGCCCCTCCGAACACCTGCCCCCCCTCACCTCCCAGGAAGAGCAGCTAAACAGGATGGAGTCCCAGTGTACTTATTCAAGAAAATATAGCATGCTGTGCCCCTCTGATAACAAAGGTCATAAGAGCTGCTCCGTCAAGGCAATTGTTGTTCTAATCTTTAAATAGGGGACCAGGAATCTCTGAAGTTGCTATTGCCCGATTTCTTTACTGGACAGTACTGTTAATATCTTAGGCAGGGTTATACTGCAAAGGCTCGAGGATTTGGCAAAGGAGAACAAGATTCTATCCAACATCCAGTTTGGATTTCACTCGGGGTTTGAAATGTCGAGCAATGCCTCAATTTACGTCTCAGCAATGGAAAATATTTCAGTCCCAGGATAGGTGGCCGTTCATATATCCTTTGACAGGGTACATCGCTCCAAACTGTGGGATATAATGGAGGGTCTGGTCAATGAAAAACATCTGATTGATTTACTCTGTGGGTTGCAATGGCATACTTCAGCTATGGTATATCATGGTGCAAATGGCGAACTTTCTCCTAAAATTAATTCTACTTTAGGGGTTTACCGGAGTTGCGTCATGGCTTCTTTATATTTCTTATCTACATTAACGGTTTAGCCAATTTCTGTGCATGGCAGAGAAAGACATGCCTTAACTGGGTAAACACTCAGGGGCAGATTTCCAAGCCCCTTGCGACAACTTTACGCCGCTATTGCGTCACTTCTGTGACGCAGCGGCGTCGTAAACAATGCGCCACGTTGCAACATATTTACAATGTGACGCATCTAGGGAGATGCGTCACGTTGTAAAGCCCTGCACTACATTATACCTGCGTCAGGTATAATGTATGCAGGGTGGGCGTTCCCACGCAGGAAAGCCTCGTAAAAGTGACGCAGTGAAATCTACAAGATTTTACTGAGTCACTTTTACGACGCCACTGCGTCAAAACCTTGCGTCTGCTTGAAGCAGGCATAAGGAGTGACGCGGCATGTTAGGAATAGGCATTCCTAACCATTCCTGGAGTTGCGTCGTACTTGCGACACGACTCCAGCAATGCGCTGCCCTTACGCCGACAAGATGCGTCACGCATCTGTCTATCCTTGCGCCATGGTGTGCCGCATTGTAAATGCCGCGCATCCATGGTGGCGCAAGGGTATTTTTCAGTGTCGCAATTAAACTGGCGCATCCCTGCTAATATGCAGGGATGCGCCAGTTCTTGTAAATCTGCCCCTCAGTCCCAGTACTTTGACATGGTTTGAATTTCTAGAACGGCACATGGCTTACAAACACTTTTAGATGCTTTTGGCACGCTTATGAACTATGACGATTTAAAGATCAATTTGACCAAATCCTTTGTCATGACATTTGGGTCTAAAAATAGCAAAACTAAGAAATTCCATAGCGCAAGGGTTGAGGTGGCTAAAGTCCAAAGTTTCACTCCCTGGCAATCCCCTTTGATGTAGCTTCCAAATGGAAACTCTTAATCTAAGGTCTCATCAATTCCAAAGGTTGGTTGATGCCATTTTTAGGTCTCTCAGACCTGCGTTGCAGCGCGCATGCGCTGCTCGCTCTGCGAGGCTTTTTGTAATCGAGTAGATTTCAGAAGGGGACTTGAAGCCCCACCCATCATTCCTATTTGCTGGCGTCATCGTTTATGCTAATTGCTGGCTTGTGATTGAAAATGAGGCTTCTTTGTTACCGCCCTGTCTCCTTCTAGGACAGCCCATCCGGACTGGATCGTTTACTTGCGGCGTTACACGGGCTCCTTCATAAGTCGGTAGGCACTATGTTTTGTCAGTCGCAAGTTGAACAGCTTGAAAGGCGGACAGTGGTCTTAAACCCACGTGCTGGTTAAACAAGCAGCGTCAGAACAATGCTTATCCCCGACAGCCCTGTGCCTCGCATCTCCTGAAGGAGAGGGCAGGGGCGCGCAGTCACATGACCGCGTCTTGCAGCCAGCGCTCCCCGCAGGACCGGGACTTTTTTAAGGCCTATTTGGCAGTGATTCAGTCCGGATCAGGGCCTGTGAAGCCCGGTGCTGCCCCATGAAGCTCTGTGGTGCCCACCGCTGCGTCGTCGCAGCCGCCCATGGCACAAAGACTGGCGTCTCAGCTGCCACCACAGAGGCCCTCATCTCGCGCCGGTGGTACACAGTGAGCCGAGGAGAGATTATATTCACACAAACCCAGACTGTAAATGCCCTTTGTAGTTAAACACGGCGGAGGCTCGGACGGATAATGGCGTCGCGCCTTAGCAGGCCCACGGAAGGAGCGCGGGGAGTGGCCCTCATTATCCCCCAGATTAGTCCCGTGAATAGGAGGGGGGGGAGGAGGGTGCTGGGTGACGGCGGCTCCCGCATTCAGTCACTTGGAAGGAGCGGGCAGAAAACACCTTCGAGCTCAGAGTGCGAAATGGGCTCACAAAGGAATCGTTGCAATGCCTCAGAGAGCCTGTGATCTTCGTCAATAATTCAGTGTCGCTAATAAAGGGCGATGATAAATACCGATGTGACTCATGCGGAGAGGTTGGGTGCTGGAGGGAGTTGAGACAGATATGTAATTCACTTGAAGCAGCACATGTATAGAAGTCAGGCTTTTATATTAGAAAGGCATAATTATTTTTAGGAGGGCGAATGACTGCATTTATTCAATTGTATTCGGCATTTAATTCATGTTAAATCGTTTTTTCGCTCAATGTTCTTTTTATTTACTCTTTAGAGACTTTGAAAGGACGGAGAGCAATAGAATATAGTGAAACCTGCCTCCACATGTAATAATAATAATTCCACATTTATCACCCTTAAGGGCATCCAGGCGGTAGGGGGCCTTCGGGGAGATAACTGAGTTATTGCCCAGAGTCACATGGCTGAGCTGTCCCCAGTGCCGGATCGAACCGTGAGCCCTGCTCTCCGGAGTCAGCGCTCTGTCACCCCTTTCTTTAATAAGCATAATTTTAAGACTGGCTTAGAGGATTTTTCTCCCTTGCAGAAAAAAACACCTCCAAGAACCTTAAAAGGACTTTCTAGCTCAATGAAGCATATTAGGCGTACACTGGTTCATGTTACTGTGACATTCAGGGTTGGATTGGCATTAAAAATTGGCCCGGGCACGTAAAAAAGCATTTGCAATGCAATAGGTCTCGCATTTACGCAAATTTGAGGTATTGACATTGCAAATAACAATGCCTTTTATTTTTGTTTTCGTTTTTAAAACATAAATTAAAGGCATTGTCATTTACAATGCCAATAGCTTAAACTCACGTAAATGCGAGATCTATTGCATTGCAAATGCTTGTTCGCTTTGCTTCTAGACTAGGTTATAAACCTGTGAGTGAGTTAGTGCACATTTTTAGGAGCAAATGCGCTGCGATAAGAACCTATGGTGCTGTACTCTGGGGCTACGCAAATGCTGAACGGTTGGAAAACAGCTTTCTACGAAGGCTATTGTCAGTCCCACAATCTTATCCAACCTTTAAATGTCACTGAGGTCGGCAGGATCACATTAAATTAAGCCCCTTGTATGGTTGAGGGTGGTGGAATCCAGAAGCAGAATGTACAAGATCAATTATTCTGGACTGCCTGGCCCTGGATAACGTGCCTGCTATTCTATGGCTAGCTTGCATCAAACAAACATTTACAAAATTGGGCTTCCTGATCAGTTTGAAAAACCGGCGCACATTGAAAAAAATTCAATTGATTTTGTCAAAAGCCTGTTTCTTTACTTTTTTAAATAAAATTTGTGTGAAAGAGGCACAGAAATGTCATACTAGAAGCCTCTGTTGGTAACTTAACCCGTCTTTGGAACCCCACGCTATATTAATCCATCACCACTAATATTCAGCACAGATTTCTCCTCACCTGTTTAAGTTTTAACACTATTCATTTTCCACTGGCATTCCCGTCACAGGGATCTTGGTTCCTATCACTTCAGATGTACCTGTGATAATGCATTGATGCAAAGCACCGTCCATTTTATGCTGTTTTGTTCACTGTACACTTCTCATCGGTTCGCCCGACTGCCTGTCGCTGCCAAGTTCTTATTATGGTTTTTGATTGTTATGCTGGTTTCTTCTGCGCATAATTTCTCTCTATGGGAGTTGTTCTGCATGTCACACATGACGATGTATGCCCAGCAATGACGCTTGTAAGCGGAGCATATGGGCAAATATTCAGGCCGCTGTGATATCCTGTACTGCCTACCTGGCGTGTAAGGTAACTTGTGGTTCTTTATTTTTCTCCGTTGTTTCGCGGGCGGATGGGTCGACATGTAATGTGATACCTGTGCAGTATTGAATACAAAAAACGTTTTTTAGTTCCAGATTTCGAGAATTAAACATCAGACAATATATACAAGCTTTTACCTAGTTACAGCAGTTAGATTACCCTCGGGTATGTCATGCCGTGCTCAGCTGTATAAGATGCTCAATGAGCACAGGAAAGGGATATGGAGTATCTGTTTGAATGCAAGTGTTTCTTTTATGCTGCTAGCTGACCTTTCTATTGTTTCTATTTAAATACAAGATTGTCTCACATATATTGTTTTGAACAGATCTGTATGAATTTGAATATGAACTTTTAATAACTCTTGTTTTTACGTCTGTATATATTAGTGAATTTGTATATATTGACTTTTATGGCTAGTTTTAGCCGAATGAAGACGTTTTGACTGACTGACCTACTGTTGTCCAGACCTGACAAAAATATGCCTAGCGACCATGATTCAGATCAGTGACTTCTACTTCCACACTCACCCACTGGTTGTGTGTTCGCTTGCCTGCTTACTGTGAGAGCGACGATATACAACATTGGTGACTAGAGACTTGCAGTCTGGTATCCTTGGTGCACTTGCTAGTGCTTTGGAAGAAATTTTCACAGCTAAAAAGTCTGAATTATTTTTGACCTGTGACTTGAGTCTCTTTCTTGAGGATGCTCATCAGCAGCACCTACTAGCACAGCCTTCTCAATTGACATTATGTTTGTCATGGCACACCTTGGTTCAGGATGGAAGATGGTCTTGAACATCAATGACGTCCTCCTGCTTGTCCGCTGTTAGGGCTGAATAAGCCAATGGCTCTTACTCTTTGGATTAGTCTAGGCATGAATGTCCTTGTGTACAGCTGGCCAAAAACCAGAGATTAAGTCACACATGAAAAGGGGGTACTTGGCAGCTGTCGCTGTGTAACAATAACCAAAGTGGATTTTGCACCACGTGTTACAACAAAAAGGTACACGTGGAACTGGCACTCTTAGCGGCTGAAATATAGAAATAAAGGGCCTGATTTAGGTCTTAGAAGTTGGGATACTCCATCACAAACGTGATGGATATCCCGTCTGCATTATTGCAAGTGCATTATATTCTATGGCACTTGTAATACGGTGGATGGGATATCCGTCACATTTGTGACAGAAGAACAATTTTACCATAATGCATTTGTTACATGTCTATCGATCAAATTGATTCAGATCACTATTTTCCTTTAAGATTGGATTTAGCAGCTGAAAACTACGATAGCCAAGAATTTTGTAACTTAAAAAATCATGGGTGCTTTGAATCTATCCCATTCAAATGTTTCTCTAAAGCTCTCAATAATGGCAGGAATATCCTCATCCCTCACACCACCAGGTCTAACATCACTGTATCCATCAAGTCCCCAGCTCCCAAGCAATGTCCGCATCATAAACTATTGCAAGTCACGTGTGCCGCTGATCCACCACTCGTCATCAAAATCACCTATACGTGCAGGAAACATCAAGCGAGCAGGTGAGCTGTTTCTTGTTTTCTGGTTTCATCAAATCGTCAGTGTCCAGTCTCTCCCTTTCATTAAATGACTTATAACAACCAGAGGCAGTTGTGTAGGAGTTATGGCATTGGGCGGTGAGCAGGTTTTCAACAGCAGTTCTAATGGTGGTGATCTTCAAGGAGAAGTAGGCAGTAAATATGTTTGTGTTAAAGGTCCATGTCCACAATAGGCACTGGAAATCAGGCCTACTGTTTGTGCTTTTGAGCCTTCAAACTGTGTACGACGAAAGAGATTTAACGTCTGCATTTGTGCTCATACTCCAAATAGCTTTCTCCATCTTACTTTTTTTGTACCTTTAAATGAATACAAATGCAAGGAGTAACTGCAAACACATTTATTTTATTACTTTAAATTAAGCAGCATCACGGCATTGCACATAATACATCAATGAGGTGTGCACACAAAGGTGTTCATGTACCCTCTGAGATTTCTGACAGTTATGTAACCACAGAGAAAAAGTGTTCCATTGTATAGTGTGACTACAAAATACACATGGTACAACACAATTTTCTGTGTCTTCTATATTCTAATGAGGCAACAAACAACTCACTGCTACTTCAATTGGCAGCAACCAAAAAGATTAACGTTGATGAATGATTATACTCAATAAATCAAACATTAAAATGATGTTATTGAACGTCATATTGTGCCAAAGTTCACCTTACTTGGCGTTGGACTTTATACAGGGATTGTGTGTCACAATATCAAGGTCATGTTCATCGATGTTCACATATACAGACTCGCCAATATCAACTCCAGCTTATTATCAGGCTAAGTATATATTGGGAAGTGTAAATTTACTACTTATAACTTCACATCCAGCGATCTAGAAATATGTTGGTAGTTAACACTGTGGAGTCGGTATAACTGCAGAGCAATATTTAAACTTCAATACTGTGGTCGAACACTGTATGACTGTTTGAGCATGTCTCATTAAATGCTTGGATTTTAGCCTCTAAAAGTGCAATAACGCTGAACCTTGTACATTGGAGGTGCATGCCTCGTTTTCCTACTCAGGCAGTTATTCTGCCCTTACTTTAATGCAGGGCCATAAGGATTTAACCACTTTTTACATTCAACTTTAGTAATCAACATTAATAGCAAGTGCATCAAAATGGCTGATTGTTGCCCAATCAGTTTAAGGAAGAATTCTGTATGGTGTTGGTAATGACGACTTTCACTTGAACGATAAAAAGAGTACCAAGGTGGCATATTACATAGCTTTTATAGCACACGGGTCCCTTCTTCGGATGGACTTTTAACCGAAGACTTGCCGTTAGTGAATCGATTGACTAGAAGGGTTTTGATACATTTCGAAAGTACTGACATTAGAAGGATCATTCACAAGTGAAAAAATGTGTTGCTGACTTCGTGGTTATACATGGTCCATTTTAGCATAATATCACAAAGCACCAATGTCTGTACCAGCAAGTCCATGGTGGATGCTAGCAGAATAAAAGCATTAAGCATTGGAAAAGATGGAGAAATATCCCAGGTAAAAATCAGCAGTGTGCTCCTTAAAGTGAATGTGCAGCAATTTGTCTGTATCCATTTTGTTGGTCAAACAAAGGTATCAAAACTCACAATAGTAAGCTACAATACTTGCAATAAAACAGCAGTGTGTAGCTGTATGTGGGGCTAAGACTCATTTGGCAACATCACTGTTGTATTGAACCATGGATCCCGCCAACTAACTGTGTGAAACAGTGAATACTTTGTATGGCCCCAAACTGTAGGAAGCCGTGCAAGGAATGCCTTGGTTATTTGTCATTTGTGCACATGATAGACATCAAAAGTACTCAGGGCCTCCGGAATTATGTGATTAAGCAGCTGCAACGTTTTCTGCATTATATGGAACTTACAGCTCTTTCCTCATAACCTACAATCTGCTGCATAATTTGCAGATTGCAAAACAAAAAGAATAATTGATTCTAACTCAAACAGATCAAAAGTTACTAAAAAAGGACCACACATGGTGACACGCAGAGGCTGGCCCATTGCAAAGTTTAACTAGTCACCTTCACCTGCTGATTACTGTATTCAGGGATTCAGCTGGTATTAAAAAGCTCAAATGTTTTCCAAGGCAGTAATAATGTGTGTGAAATAAACAAAATAGCAAGATAATACTGCCGCATCTTGTGATGAAGGATGCTTCATAATTTGCCTCCTTCTCCCACACCATAATCTGGTTGATCCTGCTGCATAATTTGGTCACATTATTATTTGGTCCGCCATTGATGAATAATTCCAGTGGCCCTGTATATAACCTACAATACATCCATGGTCACAAGGCCTGTTTACTTCGCTGTCTGGGTATTCTATGTGGTTGTTCTGTACAAGCACAGCCTGCTCTTTGTAGAGATGCATGACCACATCCATTGCTACAGCACTTAAGTCATTCAATTTAAGTGTTTCTGTTGTTACCTCAGTGAATGTCTTGATATCATTATCAAGGCCACTGCTCAATTCCTTCAAGACACTGAATGTGCTTTTGATTAAAAATCCCTGAGACTATACCTCTCAATCGTCCCAATTGTTCTGGAGGAGTCCATGTTCAGATCTGGAATTCGCCTAAACCGTAATGCAGATTTCTTCTACGTCCCTCTTACAATTCACTCTTCCTTATCCAATTCTAATGACAGCTACCGTCATAGCTGCACCTACCCGAAGCAACAAATCTCTCTTTTCAGCGCTCTCTCTCTTGGTAGGCTAATGTGGAGAAAAACAAAAAAAAAATAAACGTCTTACTAAACTCAGCCAGTTCCCTACTATCGCTTTCATTCCATTAACCATCTACAACCTCTCCTCTTACTCACTGACTTTATGCTCGTCTTTGGCCATGTACAGTGCTCCGCTGCCTTTTGTCTAGGTTTGCACAATAGAAATCCCATATACATACATACATTTCAGACATGTGGTTGTGGGAACAGCAGCTATAGAAGACTGGATGTAAATAATGCAGATTCCAATATACACTAGTAGTTAAATAAAGCGATTTTCTGATCCTGCACAGCGCAAGAAACTTTCCTTCTACTCCCCAGTTGCTGGAAATTAGGTGGGGGGTTTTTAGTACAAACAGGAAAATGGCGCTCAAGCTATTGCGTATGCTAACTATAGATTTGTGTGCATGCGGTGCTGCCAGGTCAGGGGAATAACCCGATAACCCCTGGGAATTGTATGAATCGCAGGATTCACACTGTGAAATGAGTATTGTCCTGAGCACACGCGGTGAGTGTATTAACAGAACGTTAGTCTGTTTGCAGTACGTTATAGTAAATGCGAGGTCGGCATCAGTATTGGAACCGAAAGTTTATTTCTATTTCAACACCAACTGTGTTAGATACAGAAACCAGCCGACACGTGTTTCGTCACTGGGACAAGTCCCGTGACTCATCAGGGCCTGATACCGTGATACTTCCAAACCGGATGAGAGAGCTGGAGCACTAGGCAGGACGCTGGATGCGGCGCCACCGAATTTTACTGCGAGGTGCTGTGTCGCGGGCTTTGGGTTGCCGAGAATAATACAGGTGCCGTCTAGGAGGTGTAGCCTTTAGAAACTGTAGAGTCCTGTACTAGAGGTGACGGCTGTCAGTGTCCGGCGTGTGTCCGGGAGTAGAAGTCTGCACGGTCAATTGCGGACACGTGAGCCCGAGTGCGGGCAAAACGTGGGTAGCTATAAGGTGGCGGGTGTGGACGCCGCAAAACTGGAGACTGGAGGAAGAAGCACGTCTGACACTGGAGCCGGGAGGCTGTTAGGACGATACGTCCTAACAGCCTCCCGGCTCCAGTGTCAGACGTGCTCTTCCTCCAGTCTCCAGTTTTTGCGGCGTCCACACCCGCCACCTTTATAGCTACCCACGCTTTGCCCGCACTCGGGCTCACGTGTCCGCAATTGACCGTGCAGACTTCCTACTCCCGGACACACGCCGGACACTGGACAGCCGTCACCTCTAGTACAGGACTCTACAGTTTCCTAAAGGCTACACCCTCCTAGACGGTACCTCGTATTAATTCTCGGCAACCCAAAGCCCGCGACACAGCACCCTCGCAGTAAAATTCGGTGGCGCCGCATCCAGCGCTTTCCTGCCTAGTTGCTCCAGCTCTCCTCATCCGGTTTGGAATTATCACCGGTATCAGGACCTGATGAGTCACGGGACTTGTCCCAGTGACGAAACACGTGTCGGCTGGTTTCTGTATCTAACACAATTGGTGTTGAAATAGAAATAAACTTTTCGGTTCCAATACTGATGCCGACCTCGCATTTACTATAACGTACTGCAAACAGACTAACGTTCTGTTAATACACTCACCGCGTGTGCCCAGGACAATACTTACTCCCCAGTTGCTACTGTAATTATCTATTCCTAGAGCTATGTAAAAATTGGCACATGCGCCCTGCGATCACCCACTCATCTCGTACCCCTTTTACTATTTAATGTACTCTGCTGCCCCTTGTGGCCAGTTCCATGTTACAAAATTCTCCCCAATAATATCAAAAATATATGTTACTCCTCTCAGAAACATTAAATCAATGTAATTTTGATAACAGACATTTGTAGCATTCAAAGCAAAGACTCATTTTGTGGGCCATGTATGAATCCTTGTAATTGTTAGCCCACTTGTTGGTATTGTCCTGTCTGAACTAAAATGGTTTACGCCACATTGTAGCTTCTTCATTGGAGTAAGAAATAAATAAAACACTAATTCTATACTCACACTAAAATGCAAAAAAAAAGATTCCTATAAATAGAATAATGATAGCTCTGCTACTGTGACCGCATAAACAAATCTTGCAACAGCTTGCACTAAGGATCTGAAAACCCAACCTGCACTAGATGAGGCAAGATTAAAGTAAATAAGAATTTTCACGGTTTGTGATATATTTTGAAAAAACACAGCACTGTTAAAAAGAGTAAACCGCACTTGTTGCATGTTGATGATTTAGCAAGGAAGAATTAAGCATTCCAGCTCTATTTCTAACTACTTATATTTTTGTGCAAACACTGTTCGGTACATTGGTATAGAAACATACAATTATTTCTTAAGAAAAACAAAGATTATGGGCCTGATTCACAAAGGTAACTTACACTTCTGGGTAAGTTTACACTTTTGAGTAAGCTTACTACCTTTCGGTATTTGCAAACTGCACTTTTTAGGTCGAGCATTCGAGACCTCTTGTATATACTTTACTATATACTTATATGTGTATGTACTTTGTGGGCTCTGGACTGAGATCAGCCCTAGGACTTGTCTGCTTCCGCTTAGGGACTTTATTTCTGTTCAACTTCCTCTATTTAACTGTCTTGATAGAAAACGACCACCAGAGGTCAGTACAATACCAGAATTGCTTTCTGCTGAGGGACTTTCTTTTTTTATTTTTCTTGCAACTGCCTCTATTTAACTTTCTTGATAAAAAACGACCAGCAGAGGTCCGTAAAATATCAGAATCACTTTGGCATTCTCTAGATTCCAGTCCATAGAAATTGTCTTCCACGAGCACCCGTAGACAATAATATTCTTTTCAAATCTTATATTTTCAGTGATATGACCACCGAAGGCCCTGATTTTATATTAAAAACAGAGATTTGGACTATACCATTTCCCGCTGAAAGGCAATATTTCTCTCCATGTGTTCCCATACCTGGTGTGTCACGCAGTTTGGTGCTTACGTTCCCTCCATGTTAAAGAACAGTAGATGTTTCAGCACCCAGGCAAATGTGCTGCATAGCTAAATACATATAAGGTCCCAAAGGCGAGACCGATTGCATTGCAAATGCTTGTTTAGTATGTTACACTTTAGTAGTAACTTGCACTTTTGTAGTTAAGTCCAGCACTACACATGGCCAACTACTGGTACTGCAACACGCTCCCATAGAAAATAATGGAGGTAGGGACTTCCTACAAAATTGTAAGTTACTACAAAAGTGTAAGTTACTACAAAAGGGCAGTTTGTGAGTAGCACTTTATAGTATGTCTTGTAGAACTACTGTAATACTACAAAACATACTATAAAGTGCAGTTTGCGAATCAGGCCCTCAATGTTCACAAAATTCTCTCACCACCACACTTGCATACCACACCTGCTTGCCCTCATACCATGGTCTAGAAATTTACACTCTGCCACTAAACATGGAGTAATGCAAACACGGAATCCCCTAAACGAAAGATTCAGTCAAAGAAACAAGACGTAGAAACTGCACCAACTCGCAAACACAGGGCAAACATTTTATGCATTATATCAGAGTGACCCTACACTTTATTCCAGCAGTGCAGAGTGGATGTTGCCGCATTAGTTGATATGTCATCATGTTGTGTGACGGTTCAGAGTCTTGAATCCAATCGCAGGTTGTGCATTGCAAGAGTAGTGACCATTATCGCTTGTCGACCAGGCCAACTTAGCTGTTGGTTGAAGGAATGTATGTGCTTTTAGAATGTACATAGTGACACCAATGCACTTGCAATCCCGGTGTCACGACAACGGTGTGGCAGTTTAGTGAAATCACAAAATAGGTTTGCACTCGAAGAACTCGCCGGGAGCTCCATCAAAAACGTCAGGGAAAGGAAAAATAAATCTAGTGCACTAAGCTGTACCTAAATTGAAATAAATACATAAATAATTAAGCCAGGAGTTCCCAATCACTAACACCAAATGTTCCTCGGCTCAGAGAGTGAAGCCTGCACCCTCTGCGCACGAGGCCTAGACCTGCAGTCCTACTGTGCAAAGGAGCTTGACGACACCAGTCAAGGATAATTTAGTTTCTCTTACATAAGAAAAAGTGTCCCAGCTACACATTAGCAACCACCTGCATGGCATGCTACATATAAAATCAAAGTTAAAAACGTTTTGAGTAGAGCACTTGGTTGTGCTCCTGAACAACGTTTGCATGTGCATACAAATGATCTATTTTTCTGGTTACCAAAAAGTACAGGAAGAAGCCCTGCTTCTTTGGACTTAGAATTTCTATCACCAGTAATTTGTAAGAGTCTGAAAAATTCAGAACCCAGAAAAGAGTTATGCACTGAACGATAAACCAGATGAAGTTGCGCTGGATGTCAAGGGGTGCCTCATGCCATCTTTAGTGCTGATTTCTCATCGGCGCACAGGAGAGTGACGTACGGCACGCCAATGAAAGCCCACTTTTCACTGGGCCAGAACTTGATGACAGGACCTTGTTCCGGGATCTCAGAGGCTGCATCAAAATAGGCGAAACAGACAACGCCAAGGTAAGCAGCGAGGCAAATGAAGAGATGCCTAAAGGAAAAGAACAACATGTTAAGAGAGATACGTTAGCTGTAGTTCTCCATCAGTACATTACCACTTTTGAGAGTTCCGTCACATATGCAAGCAGTGGCATGGTTGCGGTAACTTAAGCAGTGGTCATGTTTCACATGGTACACCGCCTTAATACCAAGCTTACAGATCTTAGGAATAATAACACGTGTGTCCACTGGCTGGATTAGTAGAAATCACTCACCACAGTAACCCATGTAACTTTAACTTACTAGCTCCTGAAATGAAACACCTACTTGGGACATTGAGTTCCCTGAGAGGACAGGAAATATTGACCATGAGGTTTTAACATCCCACTGGAGAAATGGCAACTGTCTTGCGCCTAACTGTTTCCATCAAGGAACATATATTATCAAGGCAATCAAGGGGCATACAGTGTGTCCTTTGATGGCCCTCGGCTTTCACACAAATTTTTTGCAACAGATTGCATTTAGAAAACTACAGAGCCAATGATGGAGAAGGTCTGTCTTCACAAACTGAACTTGTGTTCCTGAAATCAAACTGTGAAATGGCTAATATGTGTGGGATTACGAGTTATCAGCTAGGTAGGCTGATTTACTACACATTGTTGTGAAATTTGTTGATCTGGCACAGGTTTTTTTAGATATGCATTCTCCTTGATGATACTAAATAATATTTTTATACATCTGTCTCAACAGTTTTGCAGTTTGTTCGTGCAGCAAGCAACAGGTGCTGCTAGTTATGTGGAATGACGCTTTATCAGCCATTGTTTGGATTATTAATAAGGGAGTTTAGGGATCTAAAAGTTTTCTAGTTGTGTTGAATAATCCATGGCTTTATCTTTCATCATTCCAGAAAAAAATCAGGCGTTGATGTGGATTTTTGCTGCCTAAAGTCTAAAGCTGGGATAATAAGCTTGAGTCTATCACGATGCATTTACAACAATCAACATTCATTGTGCACCTAAACTTTTAGTTGGCCTTAAACGTCTTTTTGTTACATGAAATTATTCTGTCTTTACCCTCATACTGTCTTTTATCTTAGTTAGTCGAATAGTAACAAGCCAACGTCTGACAGCTGTGCACCAAAGAAATGGATTACTTACTATTAACAATCATTTTGCAGCTTGAAGATCCCCCAGAGTCACATGCTGTGCATTATTCCTCCATCCAGGGTTCGGGTCCAGAAACTTTGTAAAATTCTAAAACTTTTTTCTAGTGGCCATAGATCATAGGCAGAATTGAGATGACGCACTGTGACATCAAGCGTAAGACCACAGGGATGTAGGAGGGTCACATGTGAATATAGAGTTTCAAGCTCGAAAGCATTTTGTTACAAGTAAGTAACCCATGTATTTTGCAGCATGAATCTCCTTTGGATTCACACACTGTGCATCATTTATATAGAGGTATTAAGTATCAGTGGAGGATGGAGGTCAAGTGTGGGTGGATGCAAATAGTTCCTTATGCATACTTCAAACCACTGAGTCCTGCCTCTTTGATTGTATCTCTAGTGCAACAGTGTTTGGTAAAAAAAAGTGTACTGATGACCATGTGGCTGCTGTGCTTGTAGTGGAACGCTACTGATATAGGTGACTGTAGCCCCTTTTTGCCTTGCAGGTTGTGCCTTTGGCCCCTTACCTGCCAAAGAGTAGCATAAATTTATAGTTTGGACTATCCGTCTTGCTGTTGTTCCCATGCATTCAGGTAGTCCTTTTGCTTTTGTAGCACAAAATACAAAGAAAGTTCAAAAGTTCTGATCTCCTTATTGCTTCAGTTTCATGTAAATAATGCATGTCTGCTTTCCTAAAATCTAGGCCCTCATTAGAAGTTAGGCGGAATAGGTTGTCTTAAAAGTACGTAGTAAGGATTAATATGTTACTTACCCTGCAAGCATCCGTTCATGGCATGTAGTGCTGTAGGTTCACATGCTCTGCATAGTCCTGCTATCTAGTGTTGGGTTCAGAGTTGTACAAGTTTTTTTTCTTTGAAGAACTCTTTCGAGTCAGGAGGTAGAGTGAATCCTCCTCTCAGTGATACTGTGCATGGGCATCGACTCCTTTGTTAGATTGTTTTCCCACAGAAGGATGAGAAAGGATGCAAGGAACGTTTAAAAATAGAGATGTTCATGCTAACATGTGAATGTATCAGAGAGATGTGTCAAAATATAACTGCAACGGCCACAAGTGCACGGGGAGGAGGGACGGCGCATGTGAATTTCCAGCACTACATGCCACGAACAGATGCTTACAGGGTAACATAATCCATTCGGTGGCATGTGTAGCTGTAGATAAACATGCTCTGCATAGACTGTAAAGCAGTCCCTCTTTAGAAGCGGCGGCTAGCGTGTGGGAGTTGCAGTTTTTAAAAAAAGGATATGTAGCACTGCTTGACCTACATTAGCTTGTTGGCATGCTAAAACATCCACACAGTAGTGTTTAGTAAATGTGTGTGTGGTGTAGATCATCTAGCTGCTTTACAAATATCGGCTATTTCCTAAAAATGCTATTGTTGCTCCTTTTTTTACGAGTGGAAAGTGCTCTGGGAGTTACATTCCCTCGTATATCCCTCCTTTTACTTATCCCAAATCTCATCAGACTACTATGATCTCCCAAATAACACTTTCTAGACTCTTCCCTCTTCCATCCCGCCATTATCCTATTCAATTAACAGACTTGCATGTCCACCGCTCAAATTAACTCATATTTCCCCATACAAATCCACCACTAATCATTTTTGTCCTCCGGAGTTGCGTGCTACTGCCGAAAAGTGCCTTGTCAGGGTAGTAAGCACTATATAAATGCAAGTACAATTTGAAGGTGTTTTGTCTTTTATGTAACAAGTTTGAATGCATTTGACTATCCACCTAGCTATGCCTGATTTGGATATAGAGTTGCTTTTATGAGGTGGAGAAAAGGCTGCAAAGAGTTGTTTCGTTTTTCTGAAAGTTTTAATTCTATCTATGTAGAACATAAGTACTCTTTTTACATCCAGAGTATGAAGAGCTCTTTCTGCAACAGAATCAGGGTTAGGGAAAAAACAGGAAGCTTAATAGATTGATTGAGGTGAAACTGGGAGACTACTTTAGGATTAGTACGAAGAACCAGTTTGTCTTTATGTATTTGAAAGAAAGGTTCTTCTAAGGTTAATGTCTGGAGCTCATCAACACGCTTGAGTGAGGTAATAGCAACTAAAAACACCACTTTCCATGATAGAAATTGAAGAGACCATGAATGCAAAGGCTCAAAAGAGGACCCATGAGCCTAGTATGAGCCTAGTAAGTACAATATTTAAGTTCAAAGATGGTGCTGGAGGTACATGAGGTGGAATAACTCATTTGAGTCCTTCCATGAATGCCTTAATGACTGGAATCCTGAAGGAGGATAGATGCTGTCTATATTGGAGATCGGCAGCTATAGCAGAAAGATGCAACCTATGGAAGCATACGCTAAATAAATAATGTCCTGTACTGTGGCTTTGAGGGTATTTATTTGTTTAGGTTGACAGTAGTAAACAAAATGTTTGAATTTTGCAGCATAACAAGCTCTGGTTGTGGGCCTGCTTGTTTAAGAATGTCCATACATTCTGTTGGTAATTTCAGGTAAGCAAATTCTAAGATCTCAATGTCAGATCGCTAGGTTGAGCATCTTGGGGTCTGAGTGTCTGATTTGTCCATGATCCTGAGTCAGAAGTTCGGGTCTGTTGGGGAGCTTCTCGTGTGGGACTACTGAAAGATCTAGTAGGGTTGTGAACCAGGGTTGACGTGCCCAGGTGGGAGTTACAAGGATCATGTGCAGTGATGTTTGCCTGAGTTTCCGAACGAGAAATGTAATGAGAGGGAGAGGTGGAAAAGCGTAGGCAAATATCCCTGACCAACTCATCCACAGTGTTCCCTTGGATAGTAGGTGTGGGAACCTAGAAGCAAAGTTATGGCATTTTGCTTTTCGGCTGTGGCGAATAAGTCTATCTGCGGGAACCACCACTTGTGAAAGTATGGAAGGAGAACTTGTGGATTGAGTTCCCATTTGTGGGCATGATGGTATGACCTGCTGAGCAGGTCCACAAGAATGTTGTCCTTTTCCGGCAGATGTTCTGCCAAGAGTTGAATGTGATGGTAAAGAGCCCAATTTCATATGGTCTAAGTGAGGTTTGACAACTGAAAGGACTGTGGATCTCCTCTGATTTTGTAGGTAGTACATGGCTGTCATATTGTCCATCCGGACTAGGACAACATTGTGTGATAGATGAGGAAGGAAAGCTTTTAGTGCTAGGAAGACTACCTGAAGTTCCAGGTAGTTGATGTGAAGAAATTGTTTTTTGGCATCCCACAGACATTGTATTGTTAGTTCTTGTAGGTGTGCACCCCAGCCTGTTTCTGATGGGCCAATGGTTAGAATGATATGAGGCACTGGGTCCAAGAAAGGCCGTTCCTTAAACAGATTGTTGCAATTCCACCATTGCAGAGAACGGGGAGTGTGGTGGTCTATCAACACTAGATCCTTCCGGTTGAACCTGTGCTTGAGACCAGAGGTGAGAAAGACACTTGCAGTGTGTGCAAGTGTAGTCTTGCGTGTGGAACTATGGCAATGCAAGACACCATCATTCCCAGTAGACGCATGACAGTCCAAACTGTGAGATTGTCGTTTGGCTGGAAGTGAGGTGGAATTGTTAGAAAATTTTGTATCCAAGCTAGATTGTGATAGGCTAACCCCAACTGTGTGTTGAGTGTTGCCCCCAAGTATGGTTGAACCTGTAGAGGTTCAAGGTGAAAATTGTGGGGACATTAATGGTGAACCCCAAGCTGTGGAGCAGATCTACTGTCAACTGAATGGGTTGTTGACATTGTTGATGGGTTCTGGCTTTGATTAGCCAGACGTCTAGGTATGGGAATACGTGAGCGTTTTGTCATCTTAAGTGTGCTGCCACTACTGCCAAGCACTTTGTGAAAACGCGAGGTGCGGCAGTGACTCCAAACAGAAGAACTTTGAATTGGTAGTGTTTTGCTGCAATAAAAAACCTGAGGTATTTGCAATAGGCAGGGTGTATGGGTATGTGAAAGTAAGCGTCCCTTAGGTACAGTGTGGCCATAAAGTCGCCCTGTTGTAGAAGGGGAATGACATCCTGTAGAGTGACCATGTGAAAATGCTGAGAGGATGTAGTAATTGAGTGGTCTGAGGTCCAAGATTGGTCTTAAGGACCCATCCTTTTTTTGAATAAGAAAGTATTGCAAGTACACTCCTGTGTCCTGTTGTTGAGGAGGGACTGGTTCTATGGGCCCTTTGAGGAGAAGGGCTTGCACTTCTTGCTTCCTAAGTGTTAGGTGATCGTGTGTTAACCTGTGAGTGCGAGGTGGGATTTTGGGTGGTGTGGTAATGAGCTCCATACAATAACCATGTTGGATAATGGGCAGTACCCATTGGTCTGCGTGGATGGATTCCCAGACTGGATGGAAAAACTGAAGTCTTCCCCCGACAGGTGTTGTTTGGTCGGGGGGGAAGTGTTAGGCAGTCACTGTTTTGCAGTGGAGGATGCTCCATGGGTGGAAGCACCCCTGCCTCTGCCTTTATTGTTACCATCTCTAATGGAGCTCCTGAAAAACCCTTTGAATTAGGTGGATTTGCCCTGCTTCTGTTGGAAGTGGAGGCGTCAATGTTTGAGGATTTATTTCAACCCCTGTAACCTGAGAGACAAAAGGAGCCTCTAGATGTATTGGTTTGCAAGGTACCCATGGCTTTAGCAGCGTCTGTATCTTTTTTCATTTTGTCCAGGGTGTTGTCCACCTGAGGGCCAAAAAGATGTTCCTTGTCAAAGGGCATGTTAAAAACTGCTTGTCCTACTTCTGGCTTAAAGCCAGAGCACCTGCTCCTAGCTTTTCTCCTGAGAAGGACGCTGGTGTTTAGTCCACTTGCGGCTGTATCCGCTGCATCTAAGACACATCTGATAGAGTTATTAGTGATGGCTTGACCGTCTGCCACAATTTGTTGCCCCTTTTTACAATGCTCCTCAGGGAGATGTTGTAACAACTCTTCCATCTCATGATTAGGGCTTGCAGCAGTTGTCCCCCTTTTTAGAGGCACAGGAGTGTCCAAAACCTCCTCAAAAGTCAATTGCCTTTTTGGTGGAGGAGAGGACATTATTCTCCCAGTCCCATGTTGAATCTTCCTCGGCCTAATATCCATGGTTTCGAGGATAGGCTAAACAGGAGACATGGAAACTGTGGAATGTTTTGAAGTTTTTGTCTCAGATGGTTTCGGAACTGAAGAATGCTTTGAGGATTTAGATGTAGTTGGTTTTGGAACCAAAGCTTTCGAATCGGAGGAATATTTTTTGGCCCGCACTCAGGCAAAAGCAGTCAGTTGCTCAGTCGGTTCCGAAGAGTGGGAAGAGACAGACGCATGTGCCCAATCCGAGGACTTTGTTACCAAGGATTTAACCTTAGTGGAAGTTTCTGGTGCTGAACCTGAGGGTGGGGCATCCGAAGTGTCTTTTCGGATCCGAACATGGTGGTGGCGATCTGGTGACCTCCAATAATGGTTTGGAGGTCTTTTTAGGTGTAGGAACAGGGTCAGGGTCGATAGTACTTAATCGATGCCCGTGTGGCAGGGTGTGCTCCTATTCTTCCTCCACGTCGAAGCCGGAAATTTCTTCGACCGAGAAAGGGTCTTCTTCCTCCTCGGCAGCATGCTCTTCCCGGGGATGCTCATCTCCGAAAATGTCAGGAGTGTCGTCTTCAGTGCGACGAGGCATTTTCAGCCGAAGTGCCTTTTGATCCTGGAGAGTCTTTTTCGATCGGAAAGACTTACAGGCATCACAATCAGCCTCACGATGATCGGGCAAAAGGCAAAGATTGCACACGATATGTTGGTCCTATGCCGGTACTTGGCGTGACACTGCGGGTAAAATCAAAAAGGTGTGCAATCCATCAGGAATACATCTTCAGCATCGACAGTGCACATGGATAGTAAGTAGGCCTGAGATATTTTCCGCCCTGAGGGGCGATCGGTCAGTGTCCGAACTGACGAATTTGAAACTGCACAGTAATGGATAAGCACGATCGAAATAACTATGCCGTCAAAGACAGGATAGGACCAAGAAGTCGTACTAAACGGTAGTCGAACATGGAGGAGAGGCGCGCACACACATCCGAACCTGACAGCAGTGAGAAAACAATCTAACAAGGAGTTGATGCCCATGCATCGGTCTGACTGTGTTTGTAGACTGATCCATTGGTATTTGAAGAAAATTGGCCTTGGCCACAGAGATCGCTTATATTTTTTCCTCAGACATTTTAGTTTAGTGAGAAGTATTGGAGATTTGGACAGATTCCTATCCTTTTCAGTCTTGTGGATCACTCTTCGAATGGAGTTTAGTTCATTTCAGAACCAAGGTTGGGAGGTTTCTGGCAAAGTTGTTTTCGTTTCAATTAAGCTACAGTGAGCTAAACAGTACTGATGTAAAATTCTAACATGAAGCTTATATTATTCATGTGTAGGTGCAACTTTTGAGTGATATGTGCTTCTTGGGCACCCACGGTAAGAGTCTTGATAGACCAGTTCTGTACTTTTTGGGGGGGTGACTTTTTTTTTGCTGTAGTCGGATGGCAGGGAAATGTGAGAAAAAACTGAACGGGGTAATGGTCAAACCAGTCTACCTCATTCGAGGAACTACACAGAGTCGGAGAGGGACTGGCAATGATGAGGTCTAAAATATGACTGTTGTTGTCAGTGGGTAGTGCGGAGTGCTGGCAAAGGTCATGGAGATGTAAGGGTAGTTGAGATAAATTAAAGATTTTTAAAAGGAAAATAAAAGATTAAAGAAGTGCCAGGTGTTTGTTTGGGATGTGGGTCCTACCTCGGGTGAGAGGATCATTGTTGAGGGATCCCTTCAAGTGATAACTATGTAGGAGTTCCTTTTTTGAAATCAAGATGTTAGGATGGGAACATTCTAAGCTTGGGAGGAAAGTGGTCCCAAAGTCTGGGAGCTGCTTTTGTCAATGCTTACCTTAGTGCTTTTAGAGTTGTGTTTATGAATTCCAAAGGGGGACAGGGGAGTTCTTTAGTTTTTGAGTCTCTGCAATACCCGGTTTATGGATTTTTGCGCTAACTATTCTGGATTGTTGTCAAGTATAGCATTATAGATGATGCTCAGAATGCAGAAATTTTCTATAGGAAACCACCATAGGGATCTGAGGAAAGGGGTGAAGCATTCATATTTCTAAGTTTGATCAATTTCTTAAGTTTAGGGCAGCCGTTTGAGAAGTTCCAATTCCTTTTAGCTGGAATTCTGTCAAGAAACATGGAAAATGGTGAAAGCAAGTCTGGGTCAGGATAAAAATAAAAGTTTTATGCACTTAAAAAGTATGTTCAGTTGCCCAGGTATGAAAACAAATCTTTTAACAGAGTACACTAGTCTGAGAAGACCCAACCTAGGATTATTTGTTATCTGTAGGACTTCTTTCTAAGGCAAATAAATTCACTGCCCAAGTTCAGTGCCTCTGGTGTATCAGAAACATACTACTATCAGGGAAATCTGTATTGTGAGTTCTAACTTTTTAGGTCTTGCCTATGACAGAACATGTACTGTCTCTTGCGAGACATGTTTTTAGCTTATGGTGGGCTTAGAACCCACCCATTGCTTACCATTGGTTGGCGTCATTGTCACTCTCATTTACTTTCTTCATATTCGTCAGCTTCCATAGACCTTCCTTCCTCTTCTTGTGTCCCTCTCCCCTGGAGCATGGACCCATTACTTGTGTCCTTCCACTGCTTCCTTTTCAGGCACTACTTTTTTCTTTTTGGTTACGCACTGTACAAGAGTGCATATGTTTTCCAGCTGTCTCCCTCATGTACTTCTCCCTCCGTGTTCGTCTTTCTCGCTGTCCTTCAGTTGCCATTCTTGCTTCCTCCCCACTTATCTTCCCTTGCAATTCTTACTTTCCGACCACCCCTTGTCCATTTTCTCCTGCTGCCAAGCCTGCCTACCCTCTATTGCCCATGTGCTTACCCAGACCCTGCCTCACCTCCGTTGCCGTTTGCTTACCCACTCATACCTGTCCTCTGTTGTCCATGTGCTTCTACATCCCTGCCTGCCTACACTCTGTTGTCCATGTGCTTTTCCATTCCCTGTCCACCTGCCTCTGAATGTGTGCTTCTCCAGCCCCTTCCTCCCACCCTCCATTGTCAACTTGCTGCCCCATACTCTCCCACCCACCCTGCATTTTCAGCTTGCTTCCACAGCCCCTCCTGCCCACCCTCCATTTTCAGCTTCCTGCAAAATCCCCTATCACTCACCCTCCATTGTCAGCTTGCTTCCCCATCCACTCCCATCAACCCTCTGTTGTCAGCTGCTGACCCCAGTCCCTCCCGTCCACCCTCTGTTGTCTGAGTGCTCCCCAATTCCCACCAGCCCACCTTGTGTTGCCGGTGTGCCCCCATAGCTCCTCCTGCCCATCCTCCGTTGTCAGCTTGCTCTCCCAGCCCTTTCTCTGCTGTCAGTTTGCTTCTCCAGCCCCTCACGCTGTATAATCAGTTTGCTGCCCCAGCTCCTCCCACCCACCCTTCATTGTTAGCTTGCTGTCCTACCCCCTTACCACCCACCCTCCACAGTCAGCTCATTGCCCTAGTAACCTCCCGCACAACCTCAACTGTCAGCTTGCTGCCCCATCCCATCCTACCCATCCTCCGCTATCCGTGTGGTCCTCCACTCTTCTGCCCGCTTACCCACCATTGTCTATGTGCTACCTCAGACCCTCCCGCCAACAATCCGTTATTAGCTTGCTGCCCCAACCCCCTCGCTCTCCAATGTCAGCTTGCAGTGCCAGCCCACCATCCATTGGCAGCTTGCTACCACATCACCTCCCAACCCTCCTCCATTGCCAACTTACCTCCCCATCCCCTCCTGCCCACCCTCTGTTGTTAGCTTGCTTCCCAAGTCCTTCCCGTCCACCCTCTGTTGTCCGTGTACTCCATAATTCCCAGCATGCCCACCCTCCATTGTCCGTGTGCTCCCACAGTCCCTCCAGCCCACCCTCCGGTATCAGCTTCCTCTCCCAACCCCTGCTGCCCACCATCTGTTGTCAGATCGCTTCTTCACTAACTCCCGCCCACCCTCTAAAGTTAGTTTGCTGCCCCAGATCCTCTTACCCACCCTCTATTGTCAGTTTGCTGCACCATCCTCTCCAGCCCACCCTTCATTGTCTGCATGCTTCTACGGACCCTCCTGTCTATCTTCCATTGTCCGTTGTTGGCTTGCTGCCCCAATCCCCTCCAACTCTCCATTGTAAGCTTGCAGCCCCAACCTACCGCCCATCCTCTGTTGTCAGCTTGCTTCCCCATCCCCTCCTGCCCACCCTCTATTGTAAGCTTGCTTCCCCATTCCCTCCCGAACACACTGTTTTCAGCTTGCCTTCCCAGATCCAACCGACCACCCTACAAGGTTATATTGTTGCCCCAGCCTCTCTCGTCCACCCTTCTTTGTGAACTTACTGCCCTAACCTCTCCCACCCAACTACTGTTTCAGATTGCTGACCTATCTTCTTCCGCCCGCCCTCCGATATCAGCTTGGTTGCCCAGCCCCCCTTACGACTCTCGGATGCTAATGTGCTTCCTTCGCATCTTCCGCTTATCCTCCATTGTCCGTGTGCTTCCTCATTGTCTCTCGTGTATCCTCTCCCCACATACACAGCCTTCTTGACCACCCTTCATGCTGCCTGTCCCTCAACCCACTTCCCTGTTTCTTTAGGCTTTTTAATTAATAGCACATTCGCAATTTATATATTTTTAGCCACGCTGCTTTGGAGCATTGCTAAAAAATCACTGCCGAAGCCATTAGCTTTTATAGGCGAGACTTATTGTCTTTGCCAATGCTCGTTTCTTTTTGTGTCTTTTGTATACCAATTACACAAAACGTTAGATGACCAAAAGAGTCTGACTTAAATTTTAAAATTTAGAATATGCACTATAAATTACTTCACTGTTATAAAACAGATGTGCATGAAGACTATGGGCCTTCTCTTTAGGAGCAATAAGTCATTATTACGTCTAATTCCTTGGACACATTCAACACTAGCCTCAACCTTTATGCAACTAATGGCCTTATTTAGAGTTTGGCAGGTGAGATACTCTGTCAAAATGTGGAGGATATCCCGCCCGCTGTATCACAAGTGCCATAGGTTATAATGCGGTTGTAATACGGCGGACAAGACATCTGCTACATTTGTAACGGAGTAACCCAAACGTTCCTATGACAATTAAACTATTATAGACAACCTGCATGTAGTGATACAGATATTTATATTAGCAATGCTAGACAATTGGATACTTTCTAAAAGGACTAGTGAAGCGCCTGCTCACTTACGACCACAGATTGTAGAACGGCGTGACTCCGATGACAGCCGGGGTATGGAAATTCTCCACTGCCTCTCTGAAAGTATGCTTTGATTGCTTCTTCCTAAGGTGACAGTTTGATTCCTCTGGCTTAAACTTATCCACCTGGGCATTCTTTGACAGGCCCCGAAACACTTAAAAACGTTACCTTAATTGGTACACACCTGTCTGTACCCTATGTTTTATCGTCAACAAAATCCTGTTTGTGTTTCGCCACACTTGCACACATGTCATTCTGTGAGCACATGAATTAGGGTACAGCTTAATTAAGACTATACTTCTGAGAATCACTTCATGTACCACTGGAGTTGGAAAAAAGCATACATGAAGATCTCAGGTCAGTTAAGGAATAAGGAAATGTACCCGAGTTATACTTTTAGCCTAACAAAAAGGCATACTGGAAAAAACCTGAGTTGCCTGCAAGATCACTGAGACATACTCAGTAGGTTACAAGACTTCCTGAATGACTGGAGTGGAATGGGGACCTTTCCATTCTGTTCACTCACATGAGCAATGGAGTTTTGGGAAGAAGTGATCTGTCTTCAAGAATCCAGAGGCCTTGAAAAGAGAGCCTCCGCCATGACTTGTGGGATACAGAATTTGTTTACACTGGTAATTTCATTAGTGGTGAGTTTCAATCATGATTAAAAGATAAAGAAAACCGAGTTTTTTCATCTCTGTAACAGTAAAATAACCAATGCAGTTTTTTTCCTCTGCGGCAACTAGCTCTTTGACACCAAGGGTGAGAAGCATCAGAACTCAGATAGCTCGCAGAGAGAATATCTGTCCATGGCCATCGTCTGGGCCGGACTGGCTACCAGGCGTTTTGGAATGCTGCTGAGCTGGGGGCTGATGTCACTGCGGTGGGGGCTAATTTCGTTGATGGAGACCTGCGTGTGCTTCGAAATTAACAAAGCAAAACGAATTTCGTTCAGCACTCGCAGGTCCCCATCAACGAAATCAGCCCCCAGCTCGGCAGCATTCCAAAACGCCCGGTAGCCAGTCCGGCCCTGGCCATCGTAGAAGCTCACGAGTCCCGACACATTAAGGCGAATGCCTGGAGGAACGCAGAAACCCTTCCTCCAAAGGAAGATGCATATTCCAGGGAGAGAGGCAATGCACTGCCCTTTGGTACTACACTGGGAGGCCGTAAAGAGCACAGTTTATAATGAAACCCTTTATTGAGTCGGAATTTCAACATAGCTGCCTGCTTGGCCCAGTCTGCAGAGTAGGAATGAGAGCTGCTGAAAGAGCTGGAAATGTGGTGAGAATTGAGATATACCCCAAATATTTTGCAGTAATACACGTTTTACAGTGAGCAGCAACCCGACGACTTACTGCGATGAGGCTGTGCTTACTGGAAAATACAAGTTTAATGGTAAAGCCCTGCCCTAAGGGTGTGGTAGGCGAGTTCATGGTTCATTATCCTATATCGCTTCAGTAATGAAAACATGCATAAAACTAGGACACTAGTAAGACAGGTAAGATCAGCTGGCAGCATATGGCCTTGCAATACTGATGACAACTTAGCTATTACAGTGATTCCGAGAATGAAAATTAAGTGTGAAGCAATTTGGATGAAGATATACTGGCACGATAATACTGCAAATGTAACCAGCACAATAACTTTGAACTGTACATTAAAAGGCTCCTCAGTATTTATATGGAGTGTTCTCTCACATACTACTCGCCAAAAAGCGCTTCGACTCCTCGTCAGGGGTCATATGACCTATATAAAAGCAATTACAATTACAAGAATCTATGTGAAGTTCTAATTAGCTGTAGTCTGGTGCCAACTTCACACCCAGCCATTGTAATTGCATCTTCCACTAGCAAAACAATGCCGATAGCTTAATATAGGGGCACGCTATTTATAATGAAAGTATTTCAGCCAGGGAGTGGGACGGATATAGAATAATTAAAGTATTTCAGCCAGGGAGCGGGACGGATATATAGAATAGAAATGTGTCAGTAATTGCTCTCATTACTGTGCTGAAATCCTCCCAGCATACACAGTAGATTTTTCCTATATTTTGGGGATAGCGTATTAGAGCACCTATCGCAATCATGGACCCAAAACCTGGCATCTTAAAACAGCCAAATAGGTAGAATCGCTCTCTGTTAAGTGGACTCCGAAGGCTTAGATACAGTTGCAGCCTAGTGCAAACTCAGTGCCACATCTTAGTAGATATACGTTACTTTTTAGTAAATCTAGGTCTGCTTTCCTCTTTCCTTGCGCTGGTGCACTTTTGGCTGCCATGCGCCAATGCACACACCCTTGCACAAGAGTAAAATGGCGTGTGCGTTCTGTAAGGGGTAGTTTTTGGACTGGAAGTGGACCCTTCCAGTAGAAAAGCTATCCTTTAACACTTCTCCTGCTTTGTATGTGTGCTGTACAATGCAGGAAAACAAGGAGAAATGAAAACATTTTTGCCCCAAGGAGATGTAGGTTTTGGTGCAAATCCCTGTCTGTGATTGTTTGTAAATGGGGATTTGCATCAAAACCCATTGGTGGTTGAGGAACGCCCGTGAAACACCGATGGAACGCCCCCTTAAGGAAAGTAATGAAAACTAGCGCATAGCACAACTTTGCATTGCTTTGGGATACCATCCAACGCAAGTACGGATTTGCGTTGGATAGTAATTCCCAACATAACACCTTGCGTAAGGTTTGCGTTAAAAAATTAATGCAAACCTGGTGCAATGGATTAGCAAATCTGAGCCTTAGTGTACATTAACCTGGCCCCATAACTGGAGGTATTTGCGATGGGTATAAGAGTAAAAAGGAAATAACACACGTACTGTAATCAGAGGAACTGGCTGACATGATGAGTGTTCGTAATGCAGGGGCTTCTAGTATATGGGAACGGGCTGCCAATAGAGGGTAACAAAAGCTGCCATCCACATGACTGTCTCCAAAGTGGAATTACCATACGCGAAAGGTGGGATCGCTATGAGAACATGTCTTCGCTGCAACATGTGAGGTGACAATAGGCCGGACTGGATATCAGAAACAATCCGAACTGGGAACTGTTCTTTTATGGAGGACAGGTGGACCTCAAGCCTAATCAAATTGTGGACGAAACCAAAGGTGAGGTGATGAAACAACCAGTAAACACTTATCGAATGTGGTCTCAAAAATTCATCCAAATAAAGTGATGTTGCCCAATAATTAGAAGTAGCAAACAATAGCACTTTTGCAGTCCTCATTGAGGTCAGATTGTTATGACTTTTTTTGGTTGGAAGCTTTGAAAAAAGTATTGGCAAAGCTAATAAGTCTGACTTGCATTTTCGGTTATAAGCCAGACCAATTGGCTTTTGCATAGCTACCGGGCCTGTTGAATTTGTATTTCAGCATCAGCCCAGGAGCTACGCATGCCCAGAGGTAATTCACAGGGCTGGCTACTGGGCCCCATTAAGACAGAAGGTAGTTATCTAACCTTCTCAAAGAGTACTATATTAATATGGCTACAAAATTATTAGGCGATGGAGGTAAACGCATTTTAGCCTTATACAAAGCACGTTCCCATTGAGTTCTGTAGCTATTAAAATAAGGCTAAAGTGGGGAGCAATTCGGGGAGTACTACTTTCAGACAAGGAATGACCACAAGCATGCTAGCACAGAAGAAGATCTCAAGAAATTATATGCTTAAGATGGTTCATTAGAAATGCTTGATAAGATGTTACCTAACTCAATTTATTTGCATAAGATGAAAACACAGGACGGCTCCTCCGCTAAGGCGGAGGAGCGTCGCCCCACAAGAAAAATAAAATGATAATAACACCAGGTTATTATTATTTTATTTTTCCCTAGCAGATCTCCAGGTGCGGAGGGGGGCTGGGCTGTCCAAATAGCAGGGGAGGAGTGGTAGGCACTCCCCAAGTGTACATGACGGTTTGGCCGGCCGTCTTGGCCCGGGCAGTCATGCGCACTTTGCATATTCCCCACCAGGCTGGATTGCACAGCCTGGTGAGGAATATGCACAGGCTCCCTGTTCCCATCTGAGCGTCGAACCACAGCGCTCAGACCAATCACGACGCTCCTATGAGCAGTATCGTGATTGGCTAGAGGAGTCTGGAAGCCTGGGTGCTTCCTGTTCCTGCGTCGTGGCAAGAAGGACGGAGGAGAGGCAGCCGCGGATAAGGTAAGTTGAATATTTTTTTTAATGTTTCTGTTTTTTTTTTCATTTAGACCTTCCCTCCCCGCCTCACCACTGCTGCCCCTTACCAGCCGCTACTGTGAAAACAAGTAATGTGTCTCCATGTCCTCGATGCAGGAAGGACACTGCAAGTTTCTGGCACATCCGGTGGGCGTGTAAAAAAATTAGGTGTGACTGGAACGAGGTGGTAAGTCACAGTGCAGCATTCCAGGGTTGGGACTTGCAAGGCACGCCTTGGTTAAGCTTGTTGGGTGAGAATTTGCCAGACATAAAAAGAACTGCAGTTCCCAGGTAAAGTGTTTTGCATTATGGCTGGTATTGGCATATTGAAGGCCCTATCCACAGGGATGATCTAACACCTCTCAGAGGTCCGTATTGGGTGATCAATGAACGGAAATATTCTGCTGCTGATAAAGCTGAATGAAGGGTTGACAGCATCACCCTAGGGGGTGCACTGGTTATATATATATATATATATATATATATATATATATATATATATATATATATATATATATGATATTGATTTCGGAACCACATGCCACCTTGAGCATTCCTCTTTTATTAAATTTATGAGTGACTAAAAACTGAACTACAAGATTTATAAGTAAAATGATTCAAGTGTTAATTAAGGGAAAGGGGTTGTGGGCCATAACACTGCAGTGTGTCTGCACTGCTTAAAGGTGATATCAGGGCATAAAATAAGTCACGAAGGGAACAGTTGTTTTGTTATCTATGGAAGCATGTTTACGAAGGAATAGCTGTTTATTACAAAAAACAATAAAAACATTTTATTTCTACTGGGGCAGTCTTTTCCATATCTTTAGTGGCAGCATATGCTGATGGCATAATTCCCCATTGGGAAATGATTACAAGGACTCCCTTTTAAAGAAATAACATTCAGGTAGCAATGGTTCTTTAGGTATAATCATTGCACTGTAAGCCTGATTGGCAAAAAATGTAATGGTAGAATAATGCTAATGGCAATTATTTCTAGTGACACCTAGCACCTCTTGAGATCACCAGGTCTGCTACAGTACGCTATGCCAGATGGGCACAATGTATTTTTGTAGACGCATAGTTTCGGATGAGCAATCGTTCGAACGTGGAATAAAGCACAAGCCGTGGAACAGCCAGCCTCTGTCCTCGACTAGTTTTCAGGAAATACAATT
The DNA here is from genome assembly GCA_963921515.1 of Calotriton arnoldi. NCBI lineage: Eukaryota > Metazoa > Chordata > Amphibia > Caudata > Salamandridae > Calotriton > Calotriton arnoldi. The sequence goes on from CAWUFW010005457.1 coordinate 51,113, forward strand.
TTCTCTATAGCAACACATATACATCCGATTCAATTGATTCTGGGGTTCTCTGGCAAATAACGGTATGTATAAGCCTTTGTAGACTCCTCTGATAGTAATGTCTTTGACACCTGTCCTTTTTGCCTGATATTCCTGAGAAAAGTGTCTTATGTTTTTTAACAATGCTTAGAAGAGTCCTATACCTCACTTAGATATGTCCATGACATCTATACATCTGGTGAAGATCTAACTAGGTCACATATGCGTCTAAAATGCTTATATTTTACAGATATTACTAGTGCTGAGATAAGAAAAGCATGCAACAATAGTTACAGGCACCATCTGGAAGATGAGATCTGTGGCAACGTCCATGAATACTGTGACACAAATTCAATTAACGAATAAGCATAGGAACTCCAAGAACAATGGATCTAATGGGAGAAGATGAAGATGTTGTGCAAGAGGAAGATTGATGGTAGGGCACAAAGGGTGACTGACAGTGATCATGGTAGATAAGCATGGATAACAAAGAAGATGTGCAAATGGTATTGGGCGATATTGGTACTATTTGTTAAAAATTACTTATTGGGCACATAGGTCACCTATATAGGCTAAACATGTGGGCAAATACTTGCAGAGCATGCATTTCTACTAAGCAAAAGTGAAATTTCCGTTACGCCAGCGTAATCTTGCATAACTTCTGGCTTTCTGTGTTACAAAAAGGGCTGGAATTACACATTGTGTAAATTTTGTTTGGGGAAAAATCCTAAAACGGGAACAACATAAATGAACAGAATGTGAGTGGCAGCAGTTCGTGTCATGTGATTTACCAAAATGTTTTAGTGCAAAATGCGTTCTTGTGTTTGCTCGTGTCCAAAATATACACGGGAACACAATTTGCACAAAAATTGTGCTAAATGCTAGTTTTGCGGGTCACATAATTGCATGTAATTCCCAAAATTTCTTGGAAAATACGCAAAGGAAATTAAGTGAATTTTTCACACCCCTAACTTATACATATTTTCAAAGTTCCCCTGCCTTTCCGTCCATATGACTAATGTTTTAACCAATCTACCCATTTCTACTTAAAACTGGTTTACGTATATGTCAAATGCATGTCATCCAAAGATGGGGTACATCATGGAACAGAGACTGAAATGCGTGCATGCCACAGAGCATGCAAAAACTAAAAAATGATCCCACGTTTACTCTCTTTAAATAAATGTGGACAATGGATATGTTATAGCAAAAACGTGCTCTTTCTACCGCATGTGTAAATTGCATCACACCTTTAGGAATGTGCTACTGTCACAAAGCTGAAAGATCACTTTTGCAACAACACAACACACTACAAACACATTTGCATCCCTGAAGTCCACCCATCTCGCATTATTAGTAATTCAAAATATTCCCAGGAGTGGGCAAGAAGGATTATGGAAAAATATTTTAGCAATTGTTTAAGGGGTATTCATTAGCATTTTCCTAAGGAACAAAGCTTTCCAAAGGCAGTATCAGGTTTCCCTCCCTAAGGCCTAGGCACCCAGACACACCTTGACAACAAACAGCTGTGATCAGATGGTCATTATTAATGAAACAGTCTATATTTGTGCCTCGTAGGAGGAGGGGCTTTCCTGGCTGCCAGTGTAGGCCTGACCCGTAACCACGCTGAAGCACATCGTACTGGGCAGTGCAGCGGTCCATCTATAAAAGTGTATTTTATGAGAGTAAGAAGATGGCTACTCACCATACACAGTGTAAATAGGGAAAGTTGAATGAAGACCAGATTTCACAGAACAATTGATCGCTGATCCAGCAGAGCAGGGCTAGCGTCCACCAAAATCCCGCAAGCAGGCCTAGCTTGTACACGCGGATGTTTTCACACCTGAAACATTAAAACAGTGTTAGGAATATTCAGTCTTTACTGTCTGTAGAAGAATTATCAACATAATGTTACACGTCATTCCATAACATAAAAAAACAGTGCACAATCAGGTATACATAAATCCAAAATGGCACTCTGTTATTTCTGGGGAAGATGGAAGCCTGGGTGTGTCTTGTCATGACAAGATCTTGTGGGCCTGAGGTTTGCAGAGATGTAACAGCTGGTGGCTTCAGCCTCATGGTCAAACCAGTCACACCCCTTGCATAACAAAAACATTTACAGCAAACTTAGGTGACATATTTTGTATGAATAACCTGGCTGTGGTGGTCACAGCAGTTCCAGGGGTGCCCAGGGTCGGACTGGGACAAAAAAATAGGCCCAGGCACCAAAATAAAAGTGGCCCGCATTAGCAAATCCGATACCTAAAAATGTATCCCACATTTGCAAATCAAGCCAGTTTTCTACTTGTTAAGACGCGCTGTATACGTGTTTTGCAAGGTGTTCAACGACAGCTATAGTAGCTGTCTTGATTCTGCCTGTCACTGGTTAATGGCAAGGTGCATTTTTGGAAATGTATGTTGTTACTTGTATCCTTTGGTGGTTTGGTAAATCATGTACACGTATTTGAAATGTTTTTGGTATCATTTGGGTAGCAAGGGCCACCTCTGGCTACCCCTGTCGCCCAGCTTCAGGTGCCTTGCTCCTAGGATGACACTTGTTTCTGCCCTACAACTAAGCACCCTATCCCAAATTTATATATGTACCCCTCCTCCCCTCACTGCCCTCTGTGCCCTGCTGAGCTCTCTGCCCCCTCTGGTAGCTTTATGTCTCCCTCTGCTGCGCCCTCAGGCACACCTACCACCTGTCCTATGTTCACCGCCCCTTGTACATTTTGCCCCCTCTCTCTGTCATCTCCTGTGCTCTCTGCACCCCCCTCTCCCCTCCCACGGTGCTAGCTGCATTCCCTTCCTACAGCCTTCCCTAATCCATGTTTTCTATCCCCAACTATCACACTGTCCGCTCCCCCCCAAGCTCTCCCCGAACCCTTTCTCGGTTCCTTCTGTCACAAAGCTTGCCCTCTCTCTCCCCAGCTTCAGATTGGACTCTTCCCCTGCCGAGCTCTGTCTCTCTCCGTATCCTCCATTCACCCCTACCCGCTCTGTTGTCCCCACAGGGCGGGCTCTTTGACCACCCCCATGCCTGACTTTTGGAGAGATTGCTTTGGAATTTCAAAGCAGTTTTGAAATTGCATTCGTGAAAGTCTCCCATACTGCAAATCAAACAGTCTGATTGGATAATTTCCCCCCTCATGGATGAAGAGTAAACGCGGTAAGCAGGTTCTCTCAATGCAAAGAATACAGGGGCACTAGGTCATTGAGCGGCAGCCGGCATTTGACTTTGCCAAAGCTTGATCACGTAGACACACTGGCAGCAAAACATTAACACTTACATTGAAAGACGCAAATCTAAGTGTCTCACAGACTGCTCTGCGCTCCAGAGCCTCCTCGACCGTCAACAGCACCACACAGAAGAGAGGGACACTGCCAAAGCCGGCCCTAAACCAGATTGCCTGGTGACATCGGGAATTCAAATTTGGTAACTGGCAATTGGTAATTTGGGTAATCATTCAGTGATTTCCTCTGCTTATTTACTTCCTTTGGTTTTGTTCAGCTTATTTACTTCCTTTGGTTTTGTTTTGGTTTTGTTCTGTTTATTTACTTCCTTTGGTTTTGGTCAGTCCAGTGTTTGGCTCGCTGGTAGTCACCGCCCCCCCTCTTACACCAAAGACACCGCAAACAAGGCTGCATCCGCTACGTCGACCGAGACCACTGAGACAACTCCAGTGCATCCTACTCAATGCATGTTCACTCGTCAACCATGCCACAGAGATCTGGGACACGATCTCTTCCCTCACCCCGGACGTCATCTTCCTCACAGAAACCTGGCTAAACCCCACCTCGCTCCAGACATCGCCATCCCTGAAGGCTACAAGATAACACACTGGGACCAAACCAACTAACATAAACTAACAACAACTAACTAACCCTCTATGACCTCCCCTCCAAGTCTCCTTTCACACCCTCGCCCCCCACTGACTCTGTTCATCTCCCACTCGCTGTCGCCCTCCTGAACACTTCTTCACCAACCCCCAGCTAAAAAATAATGCTTCTTGGCTTAACTTCCGCCCAGTTACAGAGCCTGAAGTCTTCAACATCATCACCAAGCTTAAACCCTCCTCTCATACCATGGACCCTCTTCCCGCTAAACTTGTTCAAGACTTAAAACACATCATTGCACCATATTGGACCACCATCATCAACTCCTCCTTGGCCACGGGTTGTGTCCCGGTTTCCCTCCAGCTTGGCCAAATCACTCCCACCCTCAAAAACACTACAGCCGACCCCAACGACCTCAACAATTTGCGACCTATCTCTAATCTTCCGCTTCTATCTAAGGCCCTCGAAAATGCGCCTTGCTCCAATTGGACAAGCACATTGACTCTTTTAACCTTTTGGACACATTCCAGTCAGGCTTTAGAAAGGGCTGCAGTACTGAAACTGCTATGCTCAACATTATTGATGACATCCACCAATCCCTTGACAAGGGAGGCCTCCTTCTCATTCTCCTTGACCTCTCTGCTGCTTTTGATACTGTTAACCACTCCGCCTTACTCAATACCCTCAAAGATCGTTTCGGTTTCAATGGTCCTGTCCTCAAATGGTTCACCTCATTCCTTCAGCACAGAACCCAACAAATTAAAATCAGCAATTGCCTCTCTAAACCTATTCCTGTCTCCTTGGGTGTTCCTCAGGGTTCTATTCTCTCACCTTCCCTATTCAACCTCTTCATGGAACCCCTCACCCTCATTCTTAAGCAAGCAGGAATCAACTTCCACCTCTATGCTGACGATACCCAACTTTACTATAAGATCAAATCTTAAGCTGACATTCTACACCTCAATGATGCCCTGACTAAGATTCTACACTGGTTCCATCACAATCACCTGAAACCCAACCCTAAAAGAACGGAAATCATACTCTTTGCTCCTAAAAACAACCGGCTCCCCATTCATCACTGGATCTCTGACCTTAAAGCGCCTAACTGCTCTCTTTCCACTTCTAACTCAGTTAAATCCCTCGGAATTAACATTGACCAGAACCTCAGCCTTACTCCCCACATAAAAGATTCGGCCAAAGGAGCTCTCTTCACTCTTCATCACCTCAAGAAAATTAAACCCTTCATTCCCGCTGATGACTTTAAATTAGCTGTTCAATCACTGGTACTGTCTAAATTGGACTATGGCAATGCCGTTCTCTCTGGAACACCGTAAGTCCACTTAGCCCCAATCAAATCAGTCCTCAACCTCGCGGCCAGGCTTATTTCTGATTGTAGACGGTTTGACCACATCACCCCCATCCTCAAAGGTCTCAAATGGCTTCCCATCGAAGGCAGATCCACCTACAAAACCGCTTGCATTACGCACAAAGCCTTGCATCATCACACCCCATTGTATCTCTCAGATAAACTCCACAAAGCGGGCTGCTCTAGAGAAATGAGGAGCACCAATGCTCTCATACTAGTTCCTCCTTTGTTAAACAAGAAATCTACTCAATCATGCTCCTTCTCCGGAAATGCGCCTACTATCTGGAACTCACTCCCTAAAGATATACGTTGCAACCCCTCCTACCTCTGCTTCAAAAAGACCTCAAGCTGCACCTTCTCAACAAATACTGGGGTCCTTAATCCTTACCGCCTAGCAGGGTGTCTCAACCTGCTCCTGACTGTACTATGTTCCTGCCACATTATACCTGACTCACTCCCCCCTCTTCTTATTTTTTCATATACTTCTAACCTCCCCCCTCCAGTTCTCTTATAATTACTGTCTACTCCCGCATGCTATCACCTCTCCCATCTCCTTCCTCAGTTCCCTCCTTCTTTCATATTCCCCCTCATCCCTGACCTCCCACGCTAGCTTAACCATCCAATATTTGTTACGGCCTAATTTTATTTCTTATTTTCTTGCCCATGTTATAATTGTCCTATGCATACTGTTTTTATTGTCCTGCATTTTACCTTTTTGTACAAATGTTATGTTGCAATTTTTTTCTCACCTAACCATTGTAAAGCGCTCTGATACCCTCGGGTCTAGCCAGCGCTATATAAAACTTTTAAATAAATAAATAAAGGGGAAATCGCCATCATCTACAGGAACACCATCTGCTGCACAACATCCCCTGACAATCCGAAACTGGTGATGGAACACCTCAACTTCCAAATCCACATAGATGGAAAAAGCACCATCAGAGGTGCCCTCGCCTACAGACCACCAGGACCATGCCCCAGCTTCTGCAACGCCATCCTAGAACTCATCGCCCTGTTCGCAATCAACTTCAAGCACTACATCTTCCTAGCGGACCTCAACTTCCACCTTGACGACCCCAGCAACGCCAACACCACCGACCTCCTAGAGAGCATAAGCAACATCAGCTTCAAGCAGCTAGTCACCAATCCCACCCACATGCTGGATCCCCATCTTCACCTCCAGCGACAGAGTCAGGTACAACCACACTACACAACCCACATGGACCGACCACTAGAGTACACTTCACCATCTCAGGACCCAGCTACTCCTGTACAGCACCTCGCAGATCCATGCGAAGAGACTGGAAAAAGGTATCAGAAGACCAGTGGAAGAACAAACAATCTCTGCTCCTACCTCCCAGACTCTACACATGACCCAGAACAAGCAGCAAAGAACTTCTCCCAGTGGATCACACAATACACCAACGCCATCGCCCCCACCAAGACAGCCAAGGTCAAAGAACCAAGCAAAAGAGCAAGATCGTTCACCGAGAAACTGCATTCCACCAAATGCAGCTGACCACATCCTGATCAACAGACTCCGCCACATCAGGATCCAAGGAAACGCCCTAAAATAGATTGCTTTGTACCTCCTCGGCAGAACCTAAAGAATACGTCTCCCACTGTTCACCTCAGAGCCCAAGGAGACCATTTGCGGAGTCCCCAAGGATTGTCCCTCAGCCCGACCCTCTTCAACACCTACATGACCCCCCTGGCCGAGACCGTCAGATCACACAGACTCAACATACTCTCCTACAGCAATGACACACTGCTCATCCTCTCACTGTCCAAAGACCCCTCCACCATAAAAGCTAACTTATATAGATGCATGATGAATGTCACAGACTGGATAAAGGATAACTGTCTCAAACTCAACACGGACAAGACAAAAGTCCTCATCGTTGGGAACAACACCTCGCCATGGAACGACACATGGTGGCCCCCAGAGCTACCCACACCCCCGCCCCAACAGACCACACCCATAGCCTAAGCATCATCCTGGATAGCAAGCTGTCCATGAAGAAACACGTCAACACAGTCTCATTAGCCTGCTTCCACACCCTTCGCATGCTCCGCAAGATCTTTAGATGGCTTCCGGTTAACACCAGAAGGACCTTCACGCAGGCCCTCATCAACAGCAGACTGGACTATGGGAACACACTACGTAGGAATCACTGCACTCCTCCTGAAGAGACTCCAGACAATACAGAACTCAGCGGCAAGACTCATACTCGACCTCCCCAGAAGGACCCACATCACACCTCTTCTCAAGAAACTGCACTGGCTCCTGATTCAGAAGAGATGCCAGTTCAAGATGCTGACCCACGTCTACAAGGCCTTGCACAAAGATGGACCAGCATACATTAACAAACGCCTGACCTTCCACCAACCAACCAGACATCTTCGAACAGCCTCCCTCTCCCTTACAGACACCCCACGGACCCGCCGAGCCAACGAAGGACGCTCCTTCTCACACCTGGCAGCCAATGCTTGGAACAACATCCCCCTGCACCTCAGGACCACTCCGTCGCTCCAGCAATTCAGAAGGGAACTAAAGACATGGTTGCTTGAATGATAAAACCTCCATGCAGCAGCCAATAGCTCTAGCACCTGGAGACCCGCACGGGTGATTTGCCGTGCTTCACAAATGCTTGATTGATTTATTGTTTGACCGAGACAGCGCCCTGGGTGGAAAGAAGATTTAGTGTTTGTTGTGGGGGCTGGTGGGGGGGGGGTCGTTGCGGTGTGACGGCAGGAGGTGTGAGGGAGATGGGAGGAGGGCAGGGCAGGGGGTGATGAGGTGCTAACAATTACGCTGCGGTACATTAAGGGCTGATTACAAAGTCTAACAGGACCCGATTGAGACCAAGTGGGATGGACGAGTTGCTGTTTGTTTGCATAACATTAAGCCAGGCAGCTTCCTGCTGAGCCCCTGGGAATATTGGAGGCCTGGGACCAGCTCTCCCATGTCCAAGGCTGACCCTAGCCACTGCACTCACATAGAAATTCACCACCCAAACCCATAGACAAATTACTCTACTCCCTTTTCAACTAAAAATGCATTAACATAAGGGGCTCCATAGCACAGAGTCAATTTCCAAAATTCCCATTTAATATAAAAACCATGGAAAGGGCACTGGATATAAAGTACAAAAGGGAAGGTTTTCACACCTCCAAGTAGAGCAGTTGTTCACCGCTACCAGTGCTGCCTTTGTTAAGACCAGCACGATTGCTATTACCACCACTAGTGCACTTACTAGTATTATGAATAGTGCCGTTCTAACGGTACTACCATGTTACTGAAACAACCTCTGCCACTAACCACTAAGATGAGATCTATACCTGTACTATAGCTATAATTATTACCACTACTGCAGGTCCTACTATTATTGTTACGTTACTGCCAATGGTACTACTACTGTAACTATTACTAAGTCTAATACTTTTGTTATTATAAATACTGCTGCAATTAAAACTGGTGTCACTACTATTAGTATCATTACTACAACAAGAATGTCAACTGCTACCTGCAGAGCTGAAGCGCTCATACTATCACTACATGTACTGAACTAGTGCTACATCAAGTGATGCAACTTTCCTGTTGCTACAAATACTACTGCTTGTGCAACTAGTACTGGTTCCACCACTGCATTCAGCACTGCTATCAGTATCATTACCAGTAAAGCTACAACAATCTTTCAGTATTGAGCAAACCCTGTTAACCCGTCATACTTTATCTTGTCCTTTTTTCATGCCATCTATGGAAAATAACTCTGGGTAAATAACTTCATGTATAGGTTACTCTATGAAACGGGTTGAATGTAACATGCAGCCAATAAATTTACACCCAATGGCTGAAGCCCAAAAATATATTTTAGAACATTATTTTATATCTGTAACTATATTGAATCATTTAATTTAACATTATTTTATACAGGGTTTTATTTTAAGTCCCTACTTTTATTATTTCCTATGGGAAGGTCCTGCAGTACAGGTGGTTGGCCACGTACTACAAAAGTGTAAGTTACTACAAAAGTGTAAGTTACTATAAAAGTATAAGTTAGTACAAAAGTGCATTTTGTGAATACCAAAAAGTAGTGCACTTAACCAAAAGTGTAAACTTATTCAAAAGTGTAAGTTACCTATGTGAACCAGGTCCAGTGAGTTTGAGTGGATCGTATTTGCATATTTGATGGTCATTCTGGAAATCTAGAGGTTTCTGATATTCCGTTAGTCAATGATCTGAGAGAGGAGTGCAGCTGTCCCATGGACAGGTCATGAACTGTGCAAACGTAGAAGTCACATGAACAAAGCAAAAACATTTGCCATTTAGCAAGAGTGGTTGTAAACGAGAGCAAACATGACTGCTATTAACAGGAAATCACTAGACTTAGGCCATCATAATGAGTGGCCCAGTGCTATAGGTTGGAATTCCGCATAATACAGGGAGTACCATTATCTCCAGGGGCGCAAAATTACCAAAGATTTAAAATGAAACCCAGCAGTTCCACTGATGAATAGAGAGTTACTGTGAAATCAGTAATTCCGGGTCTGAATAGACTTGATATTCCCCATTCTCCCCACGGTGTATGCTGAAGATTTTGGATGGTTTTAGCAGCCCAAGTCCCCGAGGGATTATCTGCAGTTTTAAAGCAAATTTTGGAATCCTCCTGAATCTGGTAATCCCAGTTACCAGCCCCAATGGAGGGTCTAGGAATATCACAATGGATGCCTTAGGGGGTGTATAACTTATTTTGAAAGCGAACCCCCTAAGTAGGCTTCACGGGACCCCCAGGGGACCCCGGACCACAAATTAAGAACCACTACCTTAGGGGTGTATACCTTATTTTGAAAACAATGCTGTTCCTCCTGTGGCAGGCTCGCTAAAAGCTCACTTACAATCCAACCCAAGGGAGAGTTTATTTAGTCAATTAATCCATCATTGCCAGCAGGCTAAACAGCTAACATTGTGAACCAGGTCAGAATGCCCTGGGTCAAACAAAGCACATTATTTGTCAAGCAGGGCACTGAAATGAAAAGAAGTTTGGCGCGGCAGGCATGTCACATGCAGGTTCGACACAGGCTGTTCTATTCCCACACAGTCAAAGCACAGGATCCATACACCAGTGTTTGACCTAAACTGCTAATTTATTCATCACACATGACCTGCACAGCAACGTGAACAATGGACAAATGGTGGCAGTGGTGAATTCGTTCATGCAATAAGGGTCAAGAGCCCTTCAATAGTTTGAGATTTTAAAACACATCTGTGTCCAGGTATGCCTCCAATCCGTTTAGATTGTAAAATATTTAAAACTGAGTAGAGGAAACAAACAAATTACATTTGTGGGTCTTGGAAAGTCATGTGTGAATGGGGAAGAGTCTTAAATCTTAGGATAATCAACTTTTATGTTATATCTCTCCCACTATATAACCAATTATTTCTCAAATTGATATCTTTTTCTGGAAAGCTGTGTGAGAAATAGAGAAACAAAGTACTAGCCTTGTGGCCATAATAAGCCAGAGGAGGTTGGAACTGCTGCTTTCCATATTTCACAGCATTATCAGCCATCCATATATGTCACACATGACACAGAACGGTGGGCTCCACTGCGCACAATGCTGTATTCCTCAGTGATCAGATGCCGATTTAAAGATGGAAAGAAAAGAGATGCATAGCCGACACTTTCGTAAATCCAAGGTTTCAAGCACGATTTGAGAATGTTTAAAAGAGAGAGAAAGAGAAAGACAGAGTGTGTGTTCAAGGGAGAGAATCTAGACCTAAGGTCATGAAATGTGACACGGCCATACTCCTCTTATTGCCTGCTCCAGGGGCGGTCACTGCAGGGTTTGATGGACATGATAATTTGGGTAGTGAGCAACGTAATCTTGAAATATGGGGGGTATGATCAGACTAGAAATAAAGAGGGGTCCACTTGGAGCTCGTCGCATATTATCCGCTTCGAAGCACGTGCTGGCTGGTTGTCCCGGGATTCCCTGAGGAGCCCTCAGCCTTTGCCACCCTTGATAAGCTGCAGGATGCTAAAACCACCACACTTTGCCATTCTGCCCAGGGGGGAGCTCCTGTGGTGTCCCACGGGGCAAAGCTGGGTTGGGGTGGGAAAAGGAGTTGGGACAGGGGATTTCGATGAGGAATGGAATTTCGGTTGTTCCCGCACTAGATTGAACACCTCTAGTAAGTAGGTTTTGGATTATTCACTATAAGGTCCTACATCGTGCTTACTATCCTCCAATGAGTCTATGTCAGTTTGGGCTGAGGGAGGAGAATACCTGCGCCAGATGTGTTGCGCCAGGGGTGGGCCTCCCTCATCTGGCATGGTCCTGTAATACATTGCAACTATCCTGGAAGGTAGTCATGGCTGCGCTCTCAACCATGGTGGAGGGTATGGAGCCCCAAGGTTGCCCTTCTAGGTCAAGTAAAGGATGTTGTGACATCAAACAGGAAGTTTACGGCGCTAGCCTTGGAAGTGGCTAAGAGACTGGTGTCGTGTAAGTGGGGCAGCATAACGGCCTCCAAATTTGAGCAATGGTTTAAGGACCTGGTCGACTGCAATAAACAGTTGGAATTATACACAAATTACTGCCTCATTCCTCCGGGCATAGAGACATTTGGCAGTCTTTGAAGACATATTTACTGAGCAATTCGGTAAACGCCAGGACTAGCAATCCGGATGGGGTGTGACCAGGGGGCCCTAATGAATGATGTGTATACTCCATTTGTGACCGAACACTGGTATAGCACATGGCTGAATGCATTCCCAGGTTAATATTATGTGCCGCAGAAGATATATGGATGCTTTTTGTATCTTTGTCTGACATTCTACTGTGTACCCTGGGTCCAAGGTATGCATAACTCTCCACAGATTGCAGGCTGTGAGAACTCAGGAGTTTATCCCTATTTTGTTAATGGGTTCGCTGAACTAGAAGTGCTGATATCCGATATGAGTGCAATTTCTGTACTGCAACGCTGAGTTATGTTGTTGTATTGTATTGCTGTTTTCAGTTGAAAATGACAACTGAAATGTTTAAAAAGTAAATAAAGATAGGAATTGGCAAAGCCAATAGGCCTTTCTGGTTTTGGCCTATTCTCACTAAAACATTTTTTTAAAACTGCTGCAGTGAAAAAAACAAAAGATGTGATTGCTTTCGGCATATAATGCTTATAAGAGATAAATAATTTAATGTATGATGGTCTTGTGAGCTTTTAAAGTGTAAAATAGCCTCTCATGCATTCCAGTGCAAGCCCTCCTTACCAGGCGAAATGATACAAAAAGCAGCCAATAGCATGAGTTGAGAAAGTTAAACAGTGCACTAGGCAGAGACAAAGCCTACTCCATGTATATTTTAAAGAATTGGTAACAACAACTGCACGGTCAAGCCAGCATAGAAAAGGCTGGTCTGTGTCTTGCATAGGCTAGTAATGATTTTGCAGCCTACTGACTGGACTAACACAGGAGAAAAGCGATGGACATTCTATTCAGGGATACGCTAAAGCCCTAACAGGACGTGAAAAAAGTGACGACGGAAGATATTACTAAAACAGAATGCACCACCTTGGTTTCAGCTCAGCGAAGACTATTTAAAAACATTTGTAAAAATGTTGCTCAAAGTTTTAATGGACACAGGCTTAATCATTGCTTTTCAGGTGTATGATAAGTGGCAGAGTTGGGCTTGTTTTTTCTGCTGCCAGAACTTGCTCAACACCTTGGTAAAGGAAAGGAGTAGAGCATACTCTTTATCATTAAATGTAATAACTTAAGTCATTCTTCCGCAGGTAATGGACTTGGAATACAGAGCAGAGGGTGTTTTCAGCTATCTGGTTCCAAAATCCGAAATTCGCTTTTTTTTTGGATGTAGGTGACCCCAAAATATGGGGCTGAATTATATTATTTTTTGAGCAAACAAATCTTAAAATGGTATTGTAAATTCTTTATCAGAGTTCATTGTCATCGTCTGTATAAATGCTGCAATTTATATCTGATGATGCTTTGGTATCATAAAAATTACAATAAATTATGATGATGAAACCAAGTGAGTGGAAAATATTATCGATCTTGTTACGCAAAAAATATTTATTTTAGCCGCGTTCAAATTTTGAAGGCAATTAAGTTAAATTGTTGATTTCACCTCCAGGATATCTAGATGTTGTAGCACATGTGTAACCAGGGTGAAGACACCAGCAGAGACTTTGGGATCCCAGAGGAGAAGCCCCGGTCACTTATTCCGCTACATCCCACCTAATGGAATTCAAATTCAGCTAGGGTCCCTGTCCCTGCCGATTTCCACTCTCCATCACAATGATGTGTGTTTAAATATCACAATTTTACAACACACATAACTCACTTTTTTTCCAACCGGCCAAATCATCCCAATCTTGAAGTTCTGTTGAGGCTGTCATTTATATTAGCAAACGTACAGACTCACTTTTGATTTAAGGCACTTTAAGCATTCTAGACTACTCAAAGGCAACAATACAATAACCAATAGCATATATAGCCTTCTGGCCATTATAGGCCTGCTCCAGGGTTAAAGGCTCAAGCCGAACGTGAGGGCCTTTAATAAGGGAGCGGGCCTTTAATGGCCAGTAGAGCCCGCTGCGGAGGGCTCTAAGGCTATTTGAACATTCCGCCCCTAGAGGGCAGAATTTTCTAATTTGTAAAACAAAGGCCTCACGGATCCTGAGGGGACTATAATCCCCTCGAGCTTATTGAGGCCTTTTGTTTACAGCATCAGCTGTGAACAAACATTGGAATGTTGGAGCTCTGGGCTTCTACAGGCCATTAGAAGCCCCGAGCACTCCATTGTCTTCAATGGAGCTCCCAACATTCCAGTGTTCTAATATAGCCTTATAGCCCGCCGCAATGGCTGTGAACAAAAGCAACATTGGAATGTTGCTCTGCGAGCCTTTACCGGCCCGTAGAAGCTCGGAGCACTCCATTGTATTCAATGGAGTGCTCCACATTCCAATGTTCTAATACTGTATACGCTTCTGATACAATGAATGAAAGTGAAGTCAGCGAGTCATTCTAAAGCCTACATGTGAGCTATCAAAACAACAGCACCATTAAAAAACACACAGAAACAGCACCCTGGTGCCCAAAACAGCCCAAACCACACCCTTGCAAATTACAATGGGCATAAATCAAAATTAGATAAAATGTAAAACCTGGGTCCTATTTCTAAAGACATTTTTATAACATAAGTCTGAAACTTACCTTTTCAACTCTGTGATGAGTAAGACTGTGCAGGGCACACCCAGCGTCATGAGGGTTATGTGGTTTAATGCTGGTTTAATGAAGGCAAGAACTGTTGTGATTACAGAGAGTACTGCCACCGCAACTTTAAACCGAGACCTGAAAGCACCATAAAAATGTAATGAGAACGATGAAAAGTAGAGTTTTGTTAGAGAATGCACTTACCCATCAAAATCAATTCACCTGTTATACATAAGATGCTCTTATATACCTATAAAAGCCCCCTTAGCATTGAGGAGGTTACCTGCTTACAGGGGGGTTGCATTGATCCCTGCACCCCTATATATCCAGTTCAATGAAGCTCCCTACTCCAGGTCAGACCAGCCAGCACAGCATTTGGTTGCACACTTGAAGCTTTCACCATGAGGTGATGGTGCAGGCAGACATGCCCACGCCTACAGTTATATGTCACAATATTGAGGTCAAGAAAATGTGCACGACACTTTTCGACTACCTATTTCCCTTGGAAAAATAAAGTAATAGTTAAATCTGAAAATTCGCATTTATGATGCATCTGAGCTTGCAGAATTCTACAACTGGGTATAAATCAGCACGTACAAATATTACAAAAATGAGTATTCCCTGAAATCTAAGACTTGCTTACATTTCCAGAAGTATTCATGGAATTTTTTGAAAAATCCACAAAAGACAGGCTTTTACTCCTAATACAGGAGTACCCGAACTGGAACACATTTTTGGACCGCTTCCCCTATAGCTTTGCAAATGGGGTCGGTAGTGTCTACTAAATAACTGAATATTGAACTCTATGTCTAATGGCCTTGCAACATCAAAGACGAAATGAATTGGTGCAATTCACTGAAGCTTCTCCGTTTAATAATTATTCCTTAATTCACAATTATTACGGGTTAAGGAATATGTTCTCTGGAACAACCAAACCTTCTTTACCCAACAACCTCGCTCTTCTCTATGCCTATGGCGATGTCATTGAACATTCATTCAATCAGCATACTGTGACATAGGGCAATAGTTTGAGACTTTCGTAATAAAACAACGTACAAAACCCCTAAAAATAAAAAAGGAACCACCCCGCTTCATAAAAAAATGATATAGCTTCCAAGTGATAAATACAAACTAACCCTTTAAAGACTTCAAAGGCCACATAATGCTCGTGTGATGCTGACCAGTGGTGGTAACAGTGGGTACCACACCTTTCAGGCGAGAAACTTTCTTTACCTGCTGCCTGTGGCAGGAAGAATTTGCTTTATATAGGATGCCAGGCCTTCCAATGTCAATACGCCTTGACTACTTGTTACCTCTCATGCACAATTGTGCAACGAATGTCTGCCAAGCAGCTAAAATCTGGAATTCTTATCCCTTGAAGCCACCATCCCAAATATATTTCATAAGTGGCCTAACACCAAGCTTTTCCTATTGGGTTAGTCAGTATGCAAATCCATGAAATT
Source organism: Calotriton arnoldi (assembly GCA_963921515.1). Taxonomy (NCBI): domain Eukaryota; kingdom Metazoa; phylum Chordata; class Amphibia; order Caudata; family Salamandridae; genus Calotriton; species Calotriton arnoldi. The sequence continues at coordinate 67,036 of CAWUFW010005457.1, forward strand.
GTGCAAAGGTTGTGCATTATGTGAGTCTAGTCCTTCGTTTACTTTTTTAGTTTGTGGAACAAACAAGGTATGTACAGAGGCAGATTAATGGGCAAGAGTTATCGTCATGCGCACGGCACAACCAACTAGCCCATGCCTTACAACCGTGACGCCTGTACTACATTATTCATGTGTTTTAAGAAAGAGGTACGTTGCATAAAACCAAGACCAGAAATTACGTTGATGGTCATTTGCTCTTTAGAACTCACAGAGAAATTAAGTCTGTCCACAAAGCCCAGAAGTGAGCTTAGATTTCAAACTTTCAGCCTCATTTGGCAACCAATGAGTAAGTAAAGAGCTTGTCTGAAAAGTGAACAACATCGAAACCAACAGGTCTGGCTTGCATTTGAGCCTACTTCAGTGAAGCAAACAAAACATAAATGGATTGCTTTCTGTGTACAATGCATCTATGAGGTAAATAAATGAATTCATGTTGATTCCGAGTACTTTTAAGATGTATTACAATGCAAGGGCCCCCCAAAAGGAGGCAGAAATATTCTCCAAACAGCCAGTAGCAAGACTATAAGAGAAACATGCTCTTCTGGGCTGTGCTAAAGCACACTCTAGTTATATTTTTAATCATTCATTATTAACAAAAGGTAAACGCCCAGCAGAGATGAAAATCCGGACCTAAAAATAAAAATGACACACTGTGACCCACAGCACAAAATGTTGTAGATTCAGTTGTTATAAAGCACTGCTCGGAAACCTGATGCAAAGGTCATTTATTATAGTAGAAAGCAGCTTGAACCAGTCTCCAAATCCACACCACCCTCTCTCTAGGGCGCCTGTGGATTCTTCCGGAGGCCGCATGACCAGACCTTCCAACTTCCCACACAGAGATACAAACTGCAGCACGTGCAGTATGCAACCAGGAAATAAAAGCAAAAAAGCTGACTATTATGTTTCCAAGTCGGCAACTGAGTACGGTGTAAAATCACTGAGACATGATTTTTGGGAAAAAGAGGAAACAAACACCCTTTTTCCAAAAGTGTAGTGTTTGAACATTAAATAAAAGTCTGAATGGGTGTAAGGCATAGTTCTCATGGTGGCCTTATGAACACAGTTGTGTATATAATAATAATAATAATAAAGGGCCTGATTCACAAAGCAGATTGAATGGGGACATATGCACTTGATGCAAATGTTAACTTGCACAATTACACGACTTGTACAAGAAGGCGAATTAAAAAAACGTCTCTTGCACAAAATATGCGCAGTGCAAATATGCTCTCAATAGCATATGCACAAATTATCTACTTTCTGTGTGCAAAATTGTACAACCCCTATGATGCATGTGATGAAATGCTTTTCTGCCTGTCGCTTGCCTTGTTTACAATAAAAAGATCTTATCAAAAAAAATGCACCTTCCTGATCACCTCGGACTAGGTTGTTACTCGGTGGTACATAATGGTTCCTAACTTTAGAAGGACAGGTAAGTCCAACCAAAAAAACAAAAAATACTAAATAGTGCAACTGTTACACACATCTCCAGCTCACACATTTCTGCCCTGATGGACAGGTTTGATCTTTCATCGTTCGGAGGTGTGTACCACTGAGTTGCATAATTGCAATATACATCCTTTATGAACACAAATAGAAACTTTAGTGCAGCCACTTCGTATGTTTTTTGGTGATTATGGTTATTCCTAATGATATATCAGTGTACCTTGTTAGCTAAAGGTATTGCTATAATAGACCGCGAATAACAGGAATCCAGTCTGCGTGCAGCCGCTCCACTGAACAAGCACGGGGGTTGTATGCTCCTGACACTTAGAGGCTGGCCTTGCCCAATAAGCCCCTTTCTCAAACATCTTGAACGCCCAGTAACGTAAAAACCCCATTACAAATCTTCAGTAGCCAGGAAGTGCAAAAATAACTGAATATGACACGCAATGGCCGAAACGTTCTGCGAATACTCTGCATGAGCATTCTATGCCACTGGCTTTCTGCGTGCACTGCACGTTAACGTAACCCCTCCCAGGGGCGAGTTCTCCTTACCCCCCCCCCCCATTGCCCACATAACTGCGACCCTTTCACCTTTTAATGACTTCACTGACAACGTGCTTTGGTGCCTTAAAAAGTCGCAGTTTATTCAAAACATAACATGGTTGTACATTTCGCAAATCATCTGGTCATTCATAAACCTCCATGTTATTGCATACTTTCGTTGTCTTTGTACATTTCTCGTCATTGTTCGCTCACAGACCGTATATTTTGCAAAGTGCCACTTCTGCTGGGCCTTTGTGTCTGCGGTTCCAGGCTTCACCTTGCTACCGAATTTTGTGGGCGTCCGTTAGGACCTGCCCGGGCTGCAAGTTCCGTTCCGCTTGCTTGGACCCTTTGTCCCTGGCCCCTGCCGTGTGGCATCCCAAGGACCCTGTGTGAGCGTGTCATCTACTCTGCCTGTGGCTGTGTCCTGATATTTAGCTCCCTCAGTACCCCTGCCGTGAGGCATCCCAAGGGCCCTGTGGGAGCACCATCTACTTTGCCTGTGGCTGTGTGCCGTCATTAGCTCCCTCAGTGCCCCTGCCGGGAGGCATCCGAAGGACACTGTGTGAGCCTTCCAGCTACCTACGGTTTGACGATCGGAGGGAGCTCCCCCTGCTCTCCACTCCCCTTCTTCTTCAAGAGAAAACCCAGTCTTTTTTGGATCTCCCCAACGCTGCGTGGTCATGCGCGCCTCTCCCCGACGGTTTGCCAGATCGTTCTCCCCTATTTGCACTAGGTCGCATCTGGCCTCACACCGGGCGTGTTTCGGAGGGCTCATCAACCACCCATGTCGGTCCTTTCGCTAACCAGGGGGACTTTGTCGGATGTACATTCCCCGGAGGGTACAACCAGAGGGGGATTCCTTGAATTTTCAACCCAGCTTTGCTATACCCCTCTGAGACTGTGGGTTTTGCATCTTACCTTCGACAGCCCCACCCCAGAGGCTATTGGTTGCCTAAGGTTAGACTTTGCTCAGCTACTTTATTCTGATGTCTTGCCATTGTCAGCCCTGACTTGCCCAGATTTCCTCGTATGCTACTACGTGTACGTAATTACTGTCCTGGAGTACTACCTTGCACTATTACTACTATTTTGCACTGAGGGGAGCCTGTGGGCTACCAATGAAGTAAAAGGAGTTAGGGATTAAGCGTGCCAACCTATCACTGGTCATGTCCCCTGCCTGCCGCAACATAGTGGGTGACATGTCTCACTCGATGTCTCACATTGATTATTACTGTTTGCCCCAAAACCTTTTTCATTTAGCATCTGATTTAAAACAATCACAGCTGCTAGAAGCCGGTTCCATGCAGTTACATCTTGCTAATCCTTCCCCTCAGACGTCTTATTCTGTGGTCCCTTGCTCCCACAAGCATTTCATTGACATATACTCCATAGGCCATCCGCAACGATTCCAGACCTACATCTCTGTTGAGTTGTTCTTTGTACCCGTTGCCAGCGCCCACTGAATAACCACATTTAGTGCTCCGTCCTTTGTGCTTCATGTGTTTCTACACTAATCTTTCAAATGTGGGCTGGCTGAGACTGTACAAAGATGACTGCCAATACTAACTCATGGTAACAGAAACTCTGGTTTACCGTATCAAGCCCTGGAGCGCCCATGCAATCTGCTGTACCGTAGACCGCTTGCGCAAGAGTCCCCCTCCCTCTCCCACACTTATGCCTCTGGCTGCTAGAGAGCTTTCTCCTTTAACAACGTTACATTTTCAGTCCTCCAGGTTCTAACAGTGTCTTGTCAATGTTATCTAGGACAGACAACTACAAGCTGTAGTGGTGACCAGTTTCCTATACTGATAGGCTGTGTAGTTTTGCCTGTTTGGTCTGGAGAAGCCCTAACTCAGGATTTAAACGTAGTACCGTGTTAAGGGGGTTCTCTTTATCATGCAACCTTCGGATAACGCAGGACTAGGGGAATCGTATGCTCTAACCAATACCTTATCGTTGCAAGCAGCTCTCTGCTGTCGGTAATAGCTCACTGTTCTTACTTAGCAGTTTTATTGGGAAAGTACCAGCACGTTTCGGTAGCAGACAGGTACTGGGACAAGGTGTATTGAACACAAGCATGTCATTATGTTTGATTAATGTTTTATTTGCAAAACGAATACCAGGTGATTGTTTTGGGCTCATCGGTTCGACCATGCCAGCCAAACGAATAGCCCCATGGAAACCACATTTTCAGATTCCCTATTTTATTAATAATAAATCGGCCTCCGAGGCCCTTGTTCATAAAATATTAAAAATATATTTTGGATAAAACGTAGGAGCAGTGTACGTGCTAAGGGAGGGCGAGTGAAGAATGCTTTAGAGCAGGGGTTTAAGTAAGGCTTGGGAGGGAGTACAGGCAGAAAGAATGTGCCTGGGAAAAGATAAAACTAAGAGTAAAGGAGCTCACGAGGCACCAGAGAGAAGAGAATACTCTCTTTCCACTGAGTCTTTTCAGCCTCTTGGATCTGGATCGATGTTTTCTCCAAATAAACAGTGCTTTAAGTGGGCAGATACCCAGTACCTGCACTTCGTTTATTGGAAAGGATAATACCGGTGCTTTCCCAGTGTTTTTATTGGGAAAGTACCAGCACGTTTCGGTAGCAGACAGGTACTGGGACAAGGAGCATCTGCACGTCTATATTCCCATTTCAAGCACCGACAAGAAAGGTGATGTGTCCTCTTCAACAGTCTGGAAGAATGCTAGCTGGGGCTTGACTGATCGTGACACATCGTTGTGACTCTTGACTCTCCCTGGTCCTGGATTGGCGTTAGGGGCTCCCCATTGCCATATAGGCTAAACCTTTGGATGAATGTTTGGCCCTATCCCCTGATGCATCTTATGCCTGCCTTACGTGTATGGAAAATTCCCAGTTTACGGCTCCTTGGGAAGAACGGCAGTGTGAATACCGCATTCCCCCTGTTTCTCCCAGGATATTTTGGTTAGTAAAAACCTGGTGGATTTCTGGGAGGCAAATGAATGGCGGATCACCGTGTGAGTTCGTGGGAATTCCATGCGCAATCTCCAATCCACAACTTCTTCCTTTCTCCCTCATATTTTCATCCCTATTTCGTTGTGCACAACATACCGTAACATAGCTTTTATCTTCAGGGGATGTGAAGCTGACAAAGCCAGTAATTTATTCACCTGCTGCCTCTCCCGCAGTGAGAGGCTAGCCATGCACCCTCTTGGCATATGCAGGTCACTGGACGTTCGGGCTCGAGAGCTACCACCCCTACTCCCGTACATATTTTACACCTAGGCTGCCCCTCATTAGAGGCCCATTTTATATCTACTTCGAACCAGTCCCGGTTTGTCGGCCCGCCAAATTTGCGTGCTGGGGGCTCGTAAATCAGCATAGGTGTGCGCTGCTACCCCTCATCGAGGGTAGTAATTCATGCCTGCCAAGTATCACGCATCAGGTGTGACGCTCACGCATTTCAGTGTGGTGTTCCGCATCACCGCACTGAAATGCATTGTCACGCATTTTATGCCACTCGCCAGCGCGCGCCACCGGTGGCGCCTGGGCACCTGTGCGCCGGCTCTGCTGCTCCGAGACGTGCTGTCAGCAGCTGCTTGCTGGGCTCAGTAAGTTCATAAATAGTTAAAGATTGTCTGCTCTCAGCTCTGGAGTGGCTGAGAGCTACAATGTAACAAATGTCTGCCCAGACAGGCTGCTGCATATTAATTCCTGCGGCGCCACACGGCTTTGACACACTGCTGACGCTGCCAATTACCGACGGGCCCTGGCCTCAGCAGTGGTTGCTACTGGTGCAAACCATGGGGGCCTTTAATCCGGATGTGACCCGTACTAGTGCCGTAGGTCCGGAGGAAGAGGAAGTCAAGTGAGGCAGAAGCGGCGGGGGACTCAATTCAGTCGATGAGTCTCCTGCTGTCACTGTCTGCGGTGCGCAGCGCCGCAATAAAACCCCCGGCGTGCGGCGTTCGGCTTTATACAAGATCGGGAGGACGAAAGCTATTTGGCTGTTTTACCGGCAGGGAGCCGAGACCCAGAGTGAAATTTAATTTCACTCACAAATTTCACTCACCGATATGCATCCCGGTCGCAGGTGGCTTTGGATCGTGACAGTCATCGCCCTCGGCCTCCTCGCTCATTTGTGGGAAACCAGAGCCCAGTCACTAGCTGTGGTCAGCAGCCGGACTCTAGAAACCCCGAGGCGGCAGAGACACAGTCAGTCCCGGGAGGCCCTGGAGGGTGCGGGTGGCAGTGAAACGTAGCACCGACCGAGCCTGCATGGACAGAGTCGGACCCTGGGAAGAAGTCTAGAGAGGACACTGGGATTGTAAGCGAGGGACTGCCTGCCCGGTACACTACACTGGCCTAAACCATGTGCCAAGGACGCACAGACAGTGTCATTAGCCGTTTGAACGCCACTTTTCAGTGAGGTAATCCAGAAATCTGACTACAATAAGATTTACTATTCTCTTTACTAAGTTTTGGGTTATTTCACTGCAGATTACGATATGTACATAAAATAAACAAAGCACAACGAATAGTTATTTTTCAAATTATGGTTATGTGCCCAATTCGTAGTAAGAAGGCGTGCTAGTAAAATTAGTTTGAATGTGATTTCTCCATTTAAAGTCACATTTCAAGTTAACTTCTTTATAGATTTTATTGTAAGGTTGAGGAAAGTCGCGCCGGCCTCACCAAATTGCTCCTCTCGCCGCTAAGAAGTAAGTGTCTCGCGAGTGTCGACGACTTTTAGCATCAGTTGCTGCTTGTTAATGAATGCATTTGCGCCCGTCACTAAAGTTTAGCGGAGGCGAGCAAGTGGCTGCTGGCGGCACTGTGCCTGCAGCTTGTGTGATCTGGTGCAGTTACGGCCGGGCCTCTGTGTCTGGCTGAGTGCCTGAGCCCTGCAGCCCTGAGCTGTAAAACAGGAAACAACTTCGGAATTCTTGAAATACAGCCAGCCTGAGCTGTGACCTATAATGTAACTTAGTGACGGTGTGGATCAGTCTGTCTTAACCTCGTCGACACTGACTCTCTGATGCTTAATGTCCGGTGCCTTATGCAGCGCTGGGCGGCTCGAGTAAGTCAGCTGACTTAGTCTGACTCTAATTAGACAGCAGCTGATGATGAGATCAGACCGTGTTCATAGCTGCCAAGGTTTCAGATTGCTGTGTGACATTTTCATAATTACAGTGTAGTTGGGGCCTTTAACATCTTCTTGGAGTGGAGACTCGATTGTCAGAGAGCGGCCTGGAGTTTAAAGTGCTGTAATGCATTATCATGCCATTATTATTAATTGCCAATGCCAGGGTAGGAGCCAGGGGGCCCAGTTGGCGCAGGCTGGCTTAAAGGAAGGATGGTCTGATGCACCGTCATGAATGATCAGATTAATTAGATCATATTCAGACCAGTTGCAGTGCCAGCCTGCCCTCTTTAACTTATAACAGCAGTCTGTCTCCAGGCAGTGCCCTTCCATTTCTGGTGCTTTTCAGCGGTTTTAAGTTCTTTTTAGAGTTTTTTGTTGCTCAAATGGATGCAATTTCTGCTATTTATATGTTACCCTTGTCTTCATTGCTTGATTTTGCTTGCGAGAAAGTGTCAGTCATAGTCGTTGAAATGTCACTCATAATTACACTGAAATTATGAAAATGTCACTCACAGCAATCTGAAACCTTGGCAGCTATGGTAATTGCTGCCTGAAACGTGATCACAATACGCGATCTCTAGAGAAACGATTAGTTTTAGCATGCAGTGCGTCACTTAACTCAAATGCCATGACCGTTAATGAGTCCTCCTGCCTGCACTGCGTCCTCTAGCGGACCTACCCGGAATCTGTCCCTGGTCTGCTTTGCACTTTACGAGAGTGATCTTCTGGCAATTACTGAAGTGTGCTTTTTACAACACTGACCCCCTAACCTCACCTCTTCTAATATTTCTGAGTGTAGGGGTTACCTTACAGCAACGCTTTTTCTATAGCCCAACTCCACAAATTGCTAATAAGTTAGGTTGTAAATGGTTAAGTGTGGGGCTATTTCACCTCGGACTCTCCGGAATGTTGCAATACTCGGACACTAGGGCCAACGTGACCTTTTTCCTGGAGCACCTTGAACAGAATAAATATGCTGCTAGTGCTTGGGCGAACCTGGAAATGGGTGTGACTGATTAACGATGGGAAAGAAGCATTAGAACCTCCACGCGGAGATCAGGTAATGCTGTCTGTAGCAACTAGCAAAACACCCGTACAGCCCGACCCCGCATGGCTTAACCTGCCGCTGCGTGTTGCCGATTTCGCCCCTCGGCCAGCTTAAGTGCGTCCTAACTTGACCTTTATTCTCCTACGCACCAGGTACAGGCAAGCCCTGGTTTGCGTCCCCGTAGTTCACTTCCCTCCTATTGCTTGCCATCACGCATGCAGATCTTTGTCTCAGTCTGTGTATGGAGGGAAACAACCTTTAGAACGCAAGTCCAACGCCCTCCAACGCAAGTCGTTGTAACGACTTGCGTTGTTAAAACCGCGATCTAATGGCATGCGATGTAATGCATGCGTGGTATCGTCATACATCCGTGTATAGACAGTTTTAAATATGCAGGGGACGGGCGCGGCCATTCTGGCGGATACGCCGTCTGGATCTAGCCCTGACGTGGCCCTTAATTATCGACTTCCAGGCCCTCGCAGTTATCCTGCCATGCTCTGCCGCCCTGTCATTCCTGGTGTATTTTCTGCCCCTATCTCAAGATTGCCAACGGTTTTCCGTGGAGCTGAAGCTAGCCACTCCGCCAAAAGCCTTCGGAGGGTGAGCCCTGTCCTATTCAGTCGGTCTTACGTGCCTTATCTGCGTCCCTATGTGTTCACCCGCTTGTTCTGACCACTCCCAGGCGGTATTAAGAGCCCATAGCCTAGACATCAGACCTTATGATGTCTCACATCAGACCGCGCCCCCCCTACCGTGTCCATTCTTTTGTCTGGAGTTTTACTCTTCGCGCTTGTACCTATGTACACTGACTATCTACCCGCGCGTTCCTTCCCTGCTTGGCCCAGCAGTTGCATGGCGGTATTTGCTGAATGTTTTTTTATCACACAGCTAGAGCAACAAAGGCATTAAGGAAACGATCCGCAGAGAATGTATGGAAAGAGCTCAGAAGACAAAGGAAAGGAAGAAGATTTTACGACACCCTGATAAGCCCACTAAGCCACAAGTAAGCACAGTTTAAATCCACTGGTTTAGAACCGACCTTACATTGTGTATACAAGTAATAAGATTTGCACACAAAAGTGGTAAAACTGTGCCTCGCTATAGACCTTTGTAAACAGACGAGTCTAATAGGTTAATCTAAATGGGCTGAGAAAGTGTTTTATTGTGGCATTTCCCTTCATGTAATTTTACTTCCTAATAAGCCAGGTGCATGGTTTTAAATATTTATTATTATTTAAGGTACTTGTAGAGCACGACACATCCCCAGAGGGCTATCACGCGCTAGACTACAACCAATCAGTGCAGATTATTATGGACTTTTTTCAGCACCTCCTAGAGCGAGCTTGGCCTAGGTGCATAAATAAGAACGCATTGCAACAGATCCAGACTAGGTACACCTTTTTTGTTTTTTGGGACAGGGAGGTTAAGTTAGGTAAGACTTTGAGCCGAGGCTGGAATTTGAACCTAGTTTCCCAGTTTCAAGGTCGGCGGCTCTAACCGCTAGGCCACATCTCCTGCCTTGATGCATGAGAATGAAACGTGGCTGTACCTCATTGGTGTTCTTGAGAAAACAACAGGTCACCACCTCCACCATCTAGGGAGATTGTGCCCAGCAGACAGAAGGGCAAATCCAGGCAGTAGTGTTACTCTGATGACGAGGTTAACTGACGCTTATTGCAAGAAAGTTGAAAAAAGCTAGACATGTGCAAAGTGTCTTTAAAGTGTGAAAGTATGAAGAAAAGGGACATTGTCATATATTTTTAGGCATGACTTAATTACAAAGTAGATGTAAATTTGTAATCTTTTTTAAACAGTGTAAATATTCTCTTGTAAGTGAGCTGTTTGCCAGCATCGTATACAGCCGAAATATGAACCCCCAAAGAAATTAATCTAATTTTGTTATATTTGGGTATGATTGAGCCTGTTCCATTGGCATACCCAAATAGTCTTCCAGGGTGGTATTTTATAATGAATTTTCAGAAACAGGTGATGCTTCATCTTCCGCAGACACGCTGAACCATTGACAAGACCTTAAAGCCACTCCTTGAGAGGCCTGTCTGTCAGCACAGTTACTGAAAAGTGGCTGATGGTTTTCCATACTTCCAAACCCACAATTCTGGACAATTTATTTATTTCAACATGATCAACCCAGACGAATTTTGTGATCGCCTTCAGATCTTTTATGTGTAGTCTCAAACTGGTCAGATGGGGTTGTCCTCTTAAAGCAGAAAGCTAATGAAGATGTGTTATTTGACAACTGATTGTATAATCTGACTTGCCCATCTCTCTCAGTCATTTGGGTAACAATTATCCTTTAACGCCTGTAAACCTTTCTAGGTTTCATGGTTTACATTTTAAAAATATTCATATAAGGAGTGAATCTTACTCTCGCTCAGGATGGTACAAGGTCAACATACCTTCCTTATGAAAAGAGATTAAAACATGTCGAGACAAATGGAGACAGCAGTACATTTCTTGGTTAGGCTGCACTGCAGCAGTAAAAATTAACTTAATTTTCAGACTTCTATACATCTTCCAGGCATTACGCCCTTGCATCGATACATCCACATTAGAAGATCTTGAGAGGCCCCTGATTAAGTTTGTTTGGCAAAGCGTTGAGGGTAGCTAAAAAAAAAAGGATTGCTAACAGCAAGAGGTATGGGTGGCCTGGGTTTTCCAAATGTTAGGAGCTATTACAGGGCTGAACAATTGATAATAGTAGGAGAGTGGTCTAAAAAGGAGTCTGACAAACACTGGTTCAACAAGAAGAGGGCAGTTGTAGGGACGGCTCTATGGGACATAATTTGGTCACCAGCAAACACAGACCTCAAATGTGCATAGTAGTCAGATCACGAGCACACTACTTGAAGTTTGGGGCACTGTTGCCTTAAGACACAATATTAAGACCTACCCATCTCACTTAACACCTTTTTTGGACAAACCAGTTTATACCAGCTTTCAGGTTCACGTCTCACCTGTACTGGATAACAATATTATCGGATATGATCCTCAAGGGAGACACTGAATCATTTCTAGACTGCAAAAAACATATGGCTTTCCTGAGCAGGAGTGATTTCACTACCAGGAGGTCCGTCATTAGGTGTTTCATCTGCAGTCGAGGTAAGTTGTCACACGGCCACTCACATAAGCGAAAAAATTATTAACTACATACCATGCCACCAAAGGATGGATCACAGCCCTACATAGATTCTTAAGTTTCTCCTTAGTGCCACCCTCCTGTGCTTACATGAACAGATGATCTAATGCCTTACAACGTGAACTAACTGCTAAGAGATGGAAATTATGGAGGGACATGTATAAATATAACCTCTCCATGTGTCCCTAGAATCGTCCCTAAAATATATTACAAGACACTACCTAATACTGGAAAAACTTTATAGGATGTTGGCCCATCCAACCACAAACAGTTGTTAGAAGGAATGGTGGAGAGGTGGGCACACCCTGACATGTTTGGTGGGAATGTCCCAAAATACAAAAAATTTGGAAGGAAATTTTGGCGGACATAAAAGAGATAATAGGTCTTCCCATTCAAGCCGATACGGATGTGACGATTTTGAGCATGCGTCCTTTGGGGTGGGAAGGTTGAATGCTGGACAACCGGAGATTAACTTACTTACTACTACTTATAGCACAAATGGCAACTGGTAAAGATTGGAAACAGAAAGCAAGTCCAAGATGGCACACATGGTTCTGGCAAATTTGGGAAACAATAGCCATGGAACAGTTGATAAAGACAGAGATAATTTCATGCCCATCTGGCACCCAATATAATCGTACATGGAGGAGGAACGGGCGAGTTGGCGTTTTCACCCAGGCAATGAGCACTATGGATGTTTGAGAAATGATCGTTTCAGTGATATTGTAATGCCAAGATAAGGAACGATGGAGGATGTGGTACAAACAAGGACGTACAACTGGGAGAACAAAATACCTATAGCTTAGTCAGTCGGGGGGAGTGAGAAAGAGAAATGTATTGACATTATTATGCTGGATATGGTTTCAGTGTCATTGATGTCTGTTTTAATAATGTGTGAAAAGCCCATAAAATGCATTTCCCAAAAATAATTTACATATATATATATATATATATATATATATATATATATAAAGAGGTATGCTTAATGAGGTCGCTTGGTTTGCCTGTGATAATTACTTTTGCTGCTCACAGGCCAAACAGACAAAGACATTAGAAATCCATGCAGGTGCATGGCTAAGACTTATAGAGATTTACTTTTTTGGGCCACATTCATACAGAGCCTAGCTATAAAGCAGAAAAGGCAAGGATAGCTTCAGTACTTTCCCTGGTTCTAGTATCTGATCCTGGGCATGCAGTTCTCATTTTGCTGAAAATCTGCAGGCTTAGGGATGGATAAAATGGGAAAATCCAAATTCGTTTTTGTCAGTCAAGGCCAGTGCAGGTAAAAGCGGTGGGGTGATGGGGCCGGTTGGGGGGAGGATTTCAACAGACGCAGACGAGGGAAAATTAATTATTTATTTAATTTTCCCTCATGGTCGTCTGTTGAATCCCCCCCAACCCGGCCCCCGCCCCACCACTCTTACCTGCATGGGCCGCTCCTGATTTTTGTATTCATTTTTTCTTCTTTATATGTATACTCATTTTCCTTTTGAGGACGTCCCCCCCTGAGCTCCCCATGACAAACGGGAATTCCTTGCCCACACACTCAGTACCATTTATGCCTGGCTCTTACATCTGTAAATTTAGAAGAGCATGGAAAAACCCAGAAAATATCTAAATACGCACAGTTGTTGATCTGTGGGTCATCTTGTCATTTTCACTGTCCATCACCTCACAGTCTGCTAGTACCCAATGCCCCGCTCTTACTGGCATATCCGCATGCAATAACGTAACAAAACGCAACTTTATGAATCAGGGATAGGATTTTGAATGCAGAGTGTACATTTTTATACATAACTCTGATTTGGGCATTGAGTGTGTGTGTGTGTGCGTGTGTGTGTGCGTGCGTGCGTGCATGTGTGCGTGTGTGTCTGTGTGTGCGCACGCCTGTGTGTGTTAGATATATACATCTGCTAAAGAGGAGGCGGTTTAGAGGAGGAGCTATGGCTTTGTAGCTAGAGTGCACTGACCTTAGAACCGGGGAATCTGGTTCAAATCCTGGCCTCGGCTTAATATCCTGTGATTCTGGGCAAATCACTTAATCTCTGCATGCCTAAAAAATGTGTAACATATTCTGGTCCTCAAGTACAGCGCCCCAAAACCCTCTAAAACGGCAAAGGAAAAAAAAAGTGGCAGCCACCATTGGGTAGTTATAGTTAAATCACCTATTCCATAAGAAAAGGTTTTTTTGTGATGCTAGTAACTTTGGCCCCGTTTGACGAATCTCCAGGAAACTTTCCGAAAAGGTGCTACTTTTTGACTAGTTTGTGCATGGGACGTTTCGGGGTGATCGGTCAAGCAGGGACCGAGAAAAAAGGAGGGTCCCAAAGCACAAAGTCCCCATGCATTTTCCATAGACTTCTTTAAGAAGGGCTAGAGCAAAAAATGCGGAACAGAATTACATCAAATTTGGGAGGAAGCTAGATCTTGGTCTGCAGATTGTGCTTTTTGTGATTTGGTGTAAATCAGTTCAGTAGTTTTTGAGAAATTAAGGTAAAAATATAATTGTATATCTGGATGGTCGGGTCTGCGAGAGACTTAAGAGACTCTAGAGGGAGAGCCAATTTAAAAATAGAGAGTTCTGATTGGCCCAGGGAGCTTCATTTCCCTTGGCCTATCTCGCCGCCAGGGCAGTCAGACTCCCTCTGGAGCAAGCGCTTTAATTGGCAGCCAGCAACATCAGAAAAATGTTGCAGGCAGCCATTATAGGACTCAGGGACTTATTCCCATTGTCCTGAAGTAAAAAAAATAAAAAGTAATATAGGAGGGCATAGTAGCTATACCCTGACCCCTTAAGTTGCAATGTTAAAAGTGTAATGTCCAAGGTCTCTCTCCCTTGAGAATACCAATACTTCCTACATTGGAATAGTATCTATCTGATCGGGTATTATAAATGACCAGCCTATTCCACTTTAAAATGGCTGCACCCACTTCCATTGAGAAATGAAAGAAGGAAGGCATTGAATGCAAGTAGTGTGATCTACGTCAACTTCGATTGACAGGCATTCTTTTATCAATCTTGATATCGGTCTAATAACCAGCACAAAATTTGTAAAATAGCAATCCGCATGTAGAATAACACAATGCTATACAAGCAGTTCACTTTAACTAGAAGCCATTCCAAAATGGCGCTCAGATTTTATACAGCCTGGACAAAGGACCCATCCCATTGTCTTTTTTATAACATATAAATATGGGGTCCATATAAAACACCACATACCACCGGCGTATATGGATACGAGGGATTTGACCCAGGACATAAAACTGAAAAACGAGCCAAACGTTGTGAGTAGTTTAGCTAATGTTAAGATTGTAACAAGTATCAACGCACTTAAAACTATTGTATGATGTCAATGAATATGAAGCCCAGACACCCTAACTCGTTTTTAATGGCCACCCAGCGGTGCCGTTTAATATGTTAACTACCTGAGTGAGATAACCATTGCACTACCAGCATATTTCGGACACTTATTTATCGAAACATGAGAAATGGTGGCTCCTATCATATTTGTCTTAGTCCTCCACGACGTCACTTTAAAATGTTTAACAAATTGCCCAAATAGCAGACCATAAATACTTTAGTCTAGCTCATTGTATTAGAGGCTTTTCAAAATTCATTTGCTTGTTATATTATCGTCCTGCAGATTTTCGGGTAATTCCACCTAGACCTCCTGCAATATAATGTTTTGTTTTTATTCAGAAGAATAATGCCTCCGGCTCACCTTTATTGCTGTTTAACAACCTTCAAGAGATACGTATTGCAACGTTGACAACTTTGATGTATAATGATATATAAGAGGTATTTGGCTCAATCATGTTTGTATAAAGGTTTATATAAGTTTGTAAGTTAACTTGAGCACGTTATATACATACACGGTTGTGCAACTAAAAATTATCACGCACTAGGACACAAGCACATACCATTAGTATTAGTCCCCTGCAGGAAGTAAATTACGCTGACGATGGTGGAAACAATGCATGGATTGTTCAACATCTAACTCTGTCCATAACATCGATTGCATGATTATAACGAATTTGGCAGCACTTCTGTCAATCCTTGTCCCATGCATGTAGTAAGAACACACTGACCACAAACTTACTGCATGACAGTCAGCATCACGGTCATACTCCTGTTTCCTTCAAAGGCTAATAATTTACTGCTCTGAAGAGACAACAAGACCTGACTATATTGGCTTGACCTCTCTGTCACTAGCACACCCTGCCCTTGATACTACCGGCAATTAATTCCTAATACAGATATGCAGGTAGCATGATGCTGGGACTGTATCCTTAATGTGACTGATGTCCTTATTCACCCTGCACCTGGTGGTGGTTACACTTGAGTCTTATTAAAATCCAGGATTGATGTCTTGCAGCATATCTTTGCAGGCCTGAGAAAGCCCCAGGCCAATGGGCCACCAGGGGGCGAAACACATGTCTGCTGTTCCTACAACTATCAATCTGTGAAATTGAGATGAATACGATTGAAACATCTGATGTCAAATAAAATAATAAAACCACAAAAGAAGTAGTATTTGGATTCATTAGACTGTATTACACTCAATCATTGGAATAAGACATTACTTCAAACTAACAGGAGGACACACTCAATCTCTTTACATACCCTGACGCCTTAGGCCCCATGAAGGAGGGTAGGGCGGCCCAGAGGTATCCCAGGGCTAAAAAAAAAAAAAATGAATTCAGCAAAAAATGCTGTGATCCTGCGGTACTCCCACAGGAATCGGAAAAAAAAAAACAACAACAAAATGGTGGTATTCATCAATCATAAGCCCCGGGAAGCCCACCACAGAGGCAGAATTCAATAAGGGGAGTGGGGGGGCAAGTGGCCCCCCTCGCATAGCCATTAAAGGCCACAGCGAGCCCACCCCAAGGGCCAAAATCATGGAAAAAGGGGAGGAGGCCTGCAATCCCTCTCCCTGAGCCATTAGAGGCCCCAGGCAGCCTACCCTCGGGGCCCCCATCCCCGGGAACGATTTCAATAATACAGGGGAGGGGGGCGGTGGGCCCTCTGCATGAGCCACCAGAGGCCGCAGGGAGCCCACAACCTGGGCCAAAGAATTTCAAAATGGGGCAAGGAGCCACGTGACACCCCTCTGCGAGCCTCTGAAGGCCCAGGGGAGCCCATCCCCAGGGCCAAAATGACAAATTGGGGGAGGGCACTCGCCTCCCTGAGCCATCAATGGCCCCGGGGACCTAATACCTCAAGCCGGCTAACATGCTATGTCCCGGGGAGCCCACCCACGAGACATAGCGGTTTCCCTGCCTGCACCACGCAGGCAGAGAAACCTGTGTTTGCTCCCGCTCAACAGGAGCATTTTTGAATATACCACCAAGTGGGAGAAAACACAAAGTCTGTTCCCAGCCGGAGGGAGCTTTAAAAATGCTCCCTGTGGCTGGGAGCAGACGTTTGATCTGTTTCCCTGCCCGCATTGATGTGGGCAGGGAAACCGATCAAAATATTGCTCCCGCCCGGAGGGAGCAGCATTAGTAGCTGCGCCCACCGGGTGGGAGCAATGCATGATCCCGTTGCATGCAGGAAGCCGGCTAGGGCCGCAGAGGCCCCGGGGATCCCCCCAACAAGTGTATGGTGGGTGCCCTGGGTGTGCACCAGGGCACCCACCTTTAACAGTGTGGGTCCGATGATTCAAGGAGGCGGGTCACGCAGCACCCTTCCCCTTTATTTTTTACTAATGGCCCTAGGGATGGGGTCCCCAGGGCCTAACAAAGCTCAGGGACCGGGGGGTGGACTTCCTCCCCTTTAATTAAAAAAAGGCGGCCCTTGTGGATGGAGTCCCGAGAGCCTAAAAAGGCTCTGGGAGGGGGTGACCACGCGGCACTCCTCCCCTTTCTTATAACAAGCATTTGCAATGCAACAGGTCTCGCATTTACCCGAGTTTGAGCTTTTGGCATTGTATATGACAATGCCTTTTATTTTTGTTTTGGTTTTTGAAACATAAATAAAACGCATTGTCATTTACAATGTCAATAGCTTAAACTCGCGTAAATGCGAGGCCTATTGCATTGCAAATGCTTGTTCTACCGAGGAGCCGTACTCGGAATGTGTGCGGAGTCCTCACAAATGGCTGTGACAAAGTCTGTAGACACAGCTGCTCTGCCTTGGCACAGGAGCTGCAGCGGAGGCATTTGTCAAACCGGCGTGCAGAAATTCCCACTGGAAAGGGGGCATCACAACTTGCAGCGACTCCCCTCCCCCTGCGTGCCAACCCCTCTGCCCCCTTCCTAGGTAAACAAAGTGTGTGTCAGGGCGACGCGTTCTTGCCTCTGTTGTCCGAGTGAATATCTAGGCGAGACAAGTGTGTGTCCTTCACTGACAGAACCCTCTTCAGCTGTCCCCCTAGCCCCAACATTTGCGGCGTCCTTTAACCAAACACACTGCCAGTTGTCATGTTGTGAGGTGCATGCCACCATGTGCCGTTACAGTGGACCTGAGCTCGAGGCTCTGGGGGCAACACACGAAGGTCACTGATATTATAAATGCACTCAAGAGTTCCTGTTAGTTTACAGAGGGATTCCTCAATCTAAAAACAACTGTTTACATGTATATATTTATAAATAACTTTTAAGTTATAGTTATTGGTGTTATAATAATATTCTCGTATAAAATGCCACAGACGCTGTTGTTCAGTTGTACAGTGAACTAATACACTTAGGTGAAAAGCGCTTTTTAAAATGCAAAATCAATACAATATTCGTGCATTTAAAAAGATCATTTCCCAGTAATCTCCATGTGCGTCCGTGCCAGGCGGTCCATGTGCGTGCCTGCGTGTGTGTGTTAACAGTGCACAGGCCTGTGAACACGCCTAGTCCGTGTTGTGTAGGCATTCAGACATGTCTTCTAACAATGTTAACCTAGCCGCCATCTCCTTTTCATAACCATCTGCACGGGTAGATTTGAACTTCTGACCTCTCGCCAAAGGATGTCTCGTGTAAAACGAGACCCCTGGTGAATGTTAACTGGTGACCACCCACTGGAAGGCTGCAATTAATGCCCTAATACATTCAGTGGGCATGGTTAAAGGGGCATAAACATTATAGGGGTGCAACCGTTCCTTAAGTGAATCACGGCGCAGCAATAAAAAGCTGTGATCTGGAGCAGTCGAGAGCGGGGGGTTTGTAGCATTAGAGCTACAGGGCAGCATTCCTCAGGCGGACCCGCTCTAGCCTGAGCACCATAGGCGCACGTCACTAATAACACTCATGAGTGCAGCAGGAGCAGTGCACCAGGACCCGCGGGTCTGAGGGGTCCCCTGAACCTTGACGATGGCCCATCGACGAGAGTAAACAGAATTCCAAGCAGTGTGAAAACAAGCATCGATCTCGTCTTTATGGGGCCATGTGTTTCAAATTAGAAACACATGGCCCTATAAAGATAAGAAAGTGCTTTGCGAGAGACGCAAAGCAGGCGAGCCAGTCCGGGTGGGCCGGACAAAAAAGCGAAAAGGAGGCACCCCAGAAAGCTTATTTCCAATGGCAGCCCACCGTTTACCATAAACGGTGACGCAAGCCAATGGAAATAAGGGGCGGGGCTTCAAGCCCTTTTCTCAAACTCCTCATTTACAATAAATCTCGCCGAGCGAGCTACGCATTTGCGCAGCAACGCTAGGCGAGACCTAAAAAAAGGTCATGAGGTTCCCAGGGCCTAATAAGGTTCGGGGAGGCGGGGTCATGAAAACCACAGAAATTCACCTGTT
Organism: Calotriton arnoldi; assembly: GCA_963921515.1. NCBI lineage: Eukaryota > Metazoa > Chordata > Amphibia > Caudata > Salamandridae > Calotriton > Calotriton arnoldi. The sequence continues at coordinate 86,129 of CAWUFW010005457.1, forward strand.
ATAGTTAACAGAGCTAACTATAACTTGCGCCCCTGCCATGTACTGCTTATGACCTCACATATTACATCACTCATGACATGTTCTATGACATCATTTATGACATCACTGATGACACCTCAAATGACATAATTGAGGACATCACTGATGACATCATCCAATGAGTGTGTTAGTTTGTTTTATAGTTTATGTATTGGTGGGTAACTACCATATTACTTTTCTACCCAAGGTTGGACAGACTGTGTCCAGCTAAGTGTTTACAAAACGCACGTGCTCCTAATGCACCATAGGTGTGTATCAGGTATCGAACACGTTAAAAATCTTTGCATTGAAGAGAAACTCTGTGTACAGGTGACAGTTGACGACTTGTATTTATTATGTTCCACACAAGTTTTTTGGTACTGCAGAAAAGTTTTCCAGTAGGGCAAAGATTCTACGTCCTACATACTAAGGGGCCGATTCCGATTCGGGCCGGAAATCTCTCCGACCGAGCCGGACCCGGAGAGATTTCCGACCGAATCGGACCCGTGCAGCCCGACCGAACGAGTACGATGCGCACGTATGCCATCGGACTCGAGTCGGTCGGACTCCCATTAAAGTCAATGGGACCATGTCGTACAACGCGTTCGCGGGCTCCCATTGACTCAATGGGTGCGATGCGGACAAGTGCGCCCCCTACAGCGTGTACGCGGCGAAGCGATTCGCGCCGTACACGCACAGGTAGGTGGGACCCATGGGTCCCCCCTGTGTGCGACTCGCGCGGCTACGCGTACAGGGGGGTCCGACACGGACCCCCAAAGTACGGCTCCGACAGCTCTTTCGAGCCGGAGTGCGCGGCTCGGTCGGACTGCTCGCGGCGCGCATCGTACTTACCCGGCCAGGGAACGTCTCCATTGCGCGGTGCGAGTCGAGTCCGTGCGAGTCGGTCGGTGCGGTTCGACCCGGGATCGAGTCGGTCGGAGCGGTCGGGACGCCCGGACGAGTCGGTCGGCGAATACGCATCGTACTCGCTCGCCCGGACGCGCGTACGAATCGGTCGGGAAATAGGGCTCCGAATCGGATCCGGTTAAGCCGAATCCGATTCGTAGCCCTACCGGCCAAGATCGGAATCGGCCCCTAAGTATTGTAAGCAGCCTCGAGTTATTAGACAGAATTGTCTCTGACTGACAATTTCTACTTAACATAGAAGACATTGTGCACCAGGTACTAACCTATGTACATGTGCTTGTTTTGCTTCAGAAGATGGGTTATCTATACATTTTTCACCACAGTATGAAGGCTAAAGGTGGTACGATCTTTAGCACCTTCAGACCTTGGTTACTTTAAGTGAATAGTTGCTCTTTGGACAAGTTTTGCATAGACTGTACACTGTTCTTAGGAGATACTTTTTAATAATCTGTTGTGCATTTCTCATGAGAGTAGCGTGGTATAGAGTAAACTCTCTCGATAGAATAAACAGTGTTAACAGTATGCACCTTTCTACTTATATCTACTTCTTTTCTCAATGCAAGTTCAGAAGACCAATCAGAATTTTGTCTAATTGCTAGGTTATGCTGCCTGATATTACACTGTCAAATAATAATATCTGGAAGTGGTTGTGTGAAACATCAAGTTTGACCGGTCTGGTATATGGGATATAATAGACCTGCTGTACATTATAACGCTACTGGAAGTTATTGAGGCGTTCTATAACAATATACAGGAACCAAGGTTATTTATTAAGTCCATCTGTTACAAAGGCGGTGGAGCCATCAAACAAGTATCTGACAGATAGGTTCTCCAAAGGGTATGGGCCTCTCAATTACAAAGCAGATGCAGCAACCTCTTCATGGCCTAACAAGTGGTGCCACTTCTGATAGTGTACCACATCAAGGTAAGCACTGTTCAGTAAGATTGAAGAAGAGACAGTTTTGGGCCTCTATACTCTGTCAGCGCAAACAACTCCAGAATCTTCTCCACGAGCAAAGTTCTATTTCATCTAGGCATGCCTCCCCCAGCAGGGTGACCCTTCACCATAGGATATTCAAAGGAGCCAAAGCTGGCACTGACAAAGAAAAGACAATATTGGCTGTATATTGGGCAATGATAGTGGAAGCCACTGCCTGGTCTCCTGGGGACCCCATCATTCATGGAGACTAATGTGGAACCCGCAGGGGGCACCATAACAACTGCCTCCTGTAAGGCAGTGAGAGTACCCCTGGTAGAGGTCAAAGTGTTAAAAACTTAGCTGAACTATGAACTTGGAAGTACATAAATCTAGGAAGGGGGCTCTAATGGTGTGTGTCAAGAAAGAAATCATTTCTTCTTAAACGTGGTTCCAATAGCTCCATCAATTGAGCGACTGCAGCAGGTATGGGTCTAACCTGTAAGCCATAGGATTAAATCCAAACCCATTTACTACAGTACACCCACAAAGTAAACCACTCTTCCACAGCACGGGCAGAATATCACACCCACCCCAGCACATTCACAGCACTAATGCACTTTCCTACACACAGTTCAGGAAACAATATTTCCATCACTCTTATCCAGCTGCATTTTTCAGCAGAAAGTAAGATTGCTAGACACAAGTCATTAGAAAACACTTGTAGCTGGTTTTGATGGGTGATACAAGAAAAGGAACTCTAGGGCATTGAATAGGATGAGGAGGTTTGCATATGAGGTTGTGAGGTTTGTATTAAAGACAAATTAAGGTTTTGTGGGGGAGGGTTTACTATGTTGCATGATTGGACACAGACACCCGCGTTGAACATAGTCCTTTCTGCAACGAATGTATGATATACTCAGAGATAGCAGGAGACCCCCAATCTATGTACTGTACACCCCGGCATGGGCAGACAGACATATAAGGAAACTGTGAAGCATGCCTTCAATCTGTAACTTTGAATGAATGGGAGGGATGTGATAGAGCCAGCTGTGTATCAAACTAAGGCTGCTATGTGACCAACCTTTCTTCAACCCTACCAGTCATCCAAAGGTATTGACCAATCTGGAAAACTTGCATTTTCAGAAAAGCCCTCATCAATATCTAGAGTCAATGTGTTTCCCAAAATCCATATCTCAAATAACCACTGTGCCACTGGGCTTCCTTTAATGTACAAACCATATTAAAAATATGAGTGCAAATGTTAAACTTTTTGCACGTCCAAGTGCAACATGACAGTGCAAATTATTGGATTCACGTTTGCAGTTATAAAATCCTGATTGACTGAATGGGCATTTGTTGATTTTTACAAACTCAAATGTGCTTACTTCTGCAAAATAAATACAGATTTTTATGCGTAAGAGCGCTTGAATAAGGGGAGGGAACATGCGGTCAACGAGGTGTTATGGGGGCAAGGGTGGTCATGCAACCTCTTACAAAATGCACTTTGTTACTTTGTGGGTATTCACCAAAGTGTTCATGGCTTCTCACACCCTAGATGAATGCAGAAATCTGCTTCTGCAAAAAGCTGGAACAAGTGTGCTTCAATGGTGGGAAGTGAAGGGATCACCCGCATGTTTATTGAGGGTGCAGGGCAAAGGTTTCTTGACAAAAATAAGAAAATAAAATCTCACGTGAAACTGCAAAATTATACACTACTCTCACGCATAAGCATTGTCCACAGATTGCCAGATTCAGAGAGGCACAGTTGGGCTCAACCCCACTCAGTGAAATACTGTTTGTGCATGGTATTAGGCCGTTTTTGTTCCAGTTTACAAGTTTTGTAGTTTTAATGGGGGATAAAGTGTAAAACCTATATTTGAAACCCATACTGGTTTCTGCTTTACCTATACAATTTCCCCGGATAGGTCCAGGAGGAAATTTCACATGATATGCTTTGGAGTGAACACTATCGGGTCTCCAGAGTCGTAAAAGCTTTCCACTCAATTTTACACTTATCACTACTAGAAATGAGGACCTCAGTGGAAAATCTATAAGAGTAAATTCCCATGAGGACTACTCGTAGGAATTCACATCTTACATTGGTTTCTCGAGTACCCTACAGATTTTCTGTGGAATCCCATAATGTTGGAATTCTACTTTAAATTTGTAGGTGAAACTCTGCAATAAATAAATATTAAAAACTTGTTTTTGTAAATTGCCCCTTTGTGACTCCCTGCTGGCTAGGGACAAGCTAGCCAAGGTTACTGGCCTCCCGGTAAGCTTTAGACAATGCTATCCCTCAGCCACTAGTTGCTAACAACTGCTAACAATTTCTACGTTATAAAATATCACATACTTTTTACATCACAGCACAAGGGGAGCATGCACTATTTTGGAACGTCCTACTATTTTAGTTCGTCTTTAATTTAGTGCTTCGGGTTACCTGTCATTTCGGAAAATTCTTGGAAGATATCTCCTAGGGAACCACATAGCAAGAGCACACATCAGGACCCAAAGGATGGAAAGCTCGTCCAGCATCTGCCCAAGGAAACTGAGGGTGGCATGGAAGTAAACAGATCCAATTCCTACAGCAAGCAAAAATAGAAGCAGAGGTTACAAAAGTGCATAGACGTGGCTTAAGCAATACAAGCACAAGGGTATGAAGGGCATGGGAGCACATTGCACAACAGAAACTCTTTCAAAACTCCAACCCCGCCTCTCCACCCATCTGCTTTCGGTTAGCAGGATAGGGGATCCCTGGTGGAAATCATGTCTGACCAGATAAACTTCTTTCTTCTGGAAATAGTTGTTAGGAGTGTATTTTTGGGCATTTACTAATGTGCTATCATGGCAATTACAGTAGTTTATAGCTGTGTCCTGGAACTAGTAGCTGGTGTCAGTTGCTATTTTTATTTAACTAGTAGAATTTCCCTTATTTAATCTCTGGCCCAGATCCACAAAAGTTTTTGCAGATGCAAGTGCTACTGAGGCCAAATGCTAAAAGCAAAGCTTTTTACTGAGTCCAACAGATAGGAGCAGCTCTGTTTTGCTGAGTTGTTACCTGCGTTTGCTGACATTTTGCAAAGTATTCTCCAAATTGTCTTTGTGAGTGACAGCTAGAAGAGTAATAGAGGATGTCCTTAAAGGGTTGTGATTAGGAAAATGCAACAGAAATGATTTGTAAACTAACACAATCCTAATTCTATCAATATCCACCAACAATGGCAATGCTAAATTAAACATAAAAGACACAGGTCTATGTGTTGCACAAAGAATGGGAAAGTTCAACACACATGCCTTCTATAGACCGAGAAGACTACACATGGAGAAATGTCCTAAACAGAGAGTTCAAAGGAATCAACAACAATCTTTAAAACTTGCCAATTGGTTATAAACAAACACATGTGGATTTTACACAATGTGAGATTCCAACCACTTAGGGCCAGGGAAAAACGGAATACACAATTTTGTGTGTACCCTCCATGTATACCTTCCCAAATTTGAAGGCAACGCACATGTATGTCTAAGGTGTTTATGGATAAGGGAGTCAGTCGTTCAACTCTGCAATGCATAGTCATACGTCATGCCTCAAAAAATCTATAATTTTATTTGTACATTAGGCTTATATAGTCCAATATTCAATAACCATGAGCCGCAGCTGGATCCAGTATGAACCCTTTCCAACTATTCAAACTGAATTTGCAGAAGAAAGATAATTAAGATGGCCCGACTGCTTACAACAGAAAAGAGAGTGACCTGCAGGTCGTATGTTTGAATTAGGGCAGGGAATACTCAGAATGTAATCTTTTAAAATAAAGTGGCTATCACAAAGTTGGCTAATGATATTAGTGTGGTGTCCTTAATGAGTAAGTATGCTCAGGATTCAGTTACAATGTGACGCGTCTTTATGATACAGTGATATCAGGCATTAAACAACATTGCTTTAGGTCGTCCCGATGTCCTTCGGTACTTAGGAGAACCCGTTTCTCAGATCAACTGGGGGATGCCAGTATCAATTCCTTAATAGAACATTTGCAACAAACCACACATCTCTGACAGAGGGTGGGAAAGGTCCTCATCGATAAGCTGCAGTGGCCTCCCTTTTCATCATCCTTCTCTTTTCCCCCTAGGCTCACCACTGACCCACCAGTGTTCCCCCCTTACAGTCCTGGAGAAAGAAAAATGAGCTCATCGATAAGCTGGTGCTGCCTACTGTGATGTAGTCCTGACTTGCGCACAAACCAGGTTACATAGTTCAGCCCAATTGTAATGGCGCCTTGTCAATCCCTCCCCATCTTGGTGATTGGGATAGGGGAAAGAGGAATATAGCCCTGATTGGTCCTATTTTGGTGAAAGTGTTTTCTGGGCCTGCCCCTTTTATATGGAGCCCTTCCTTCTCTTCTATATCTTTTCCGATGATTTGGCGACACACTTGGACCCTAGCTACTATATGCGTAATCCTAGCGGCATCCCTCTTTTGGATAGGTAAGGAGGCTCTGGGTTGTGTACCTGAAGCCGGCTCCCTCTTCCTCCCTTACCCACCGCTGACCCAGCTGCAGGAGTTAGCCAAATCCAATATTGCTCTAGTTATCCAATGAACCAGTGCAAAGGTGGGAACGCCTGAGTTCTGATGCTGCTCTGTGTGGGCTCAGAGTCCTGCATGGCATTGTGGTGAAGTATCCGAGACAAAGTACACAAAGTCTTAAGACTGACTTTGAAGCAAGGCATAGGATGTCTCGTGGCAGATGTAAATAACCTCCAGACAGGACTGGTTGTCGGGGCAGGAAAAGAAAGCTCGGAGGGAGATTTCAAGGATGTTGTTTAACAATGTAGTTGAAGACAAGTAGGAAAATAGAATGTTGAAACAGATCAAAATGAGTGGCCTATGACCTAGGAGGCACCTTTCATTTTTAACCTAGGTTTACCAGTGGGCAGTGCGGCCAGCTTTCCGGTGCTGACTTTCACATCTCCCTGATTGTCAGATTCAGATATGTTGATGTTGATTTAGATTTGGGCAGAGAGTACTCCATAGCAGCAGTGATGGAGTATCTTCCCGGCCAAACTGATGGTTCACCCACCTGATTTACAGTCGGGCAGACCTTAAGTATGTCAGTGACAAAACCTACTCCAACTCTGTTGCTGACATACTCCTCCCACAGAGTAATGGCCATTGGAGGTTTGGCCATTACACTGCTCACCTTATTTGGAGTGGGGAGTTGAATGGCGAGTTTTTGCAATCCCTTACTGCCGTGAAAACCTGGTGATAAGGGACAGTAAAAACGTTTAAATTACCTCCACACCATGGTAGACAGCTCTGGTGGAATGCGGGTCATTAGTTTTTGTTTCTCAAAAACAAAATCCTGCTTTGGGATTTTTTTTGTTTGAAGAAACAAAAACAAGTTAAAAGTTTGAGGGACGGCTGTCATGTTTGACAGAACCGTTACTCAAACTTTGAACTTATTGACAGGAACAGCAGTGATGGCGGTTCCTGTCAATTACTAGAGTATTTTATACCATTGGCCTGACGGAGTAAATACCGTACTCCAATCTCTAAATCAGGCCCTTTGTTACTACAGTGCAAAGGTCAGATCCCATGTTCTTACCATAGCACAGCCGATTCTTCTGGGTATTCTATGTCCTTGGATCTTCACTACTCAATCTATGGGCCTACGCAAAGAGACTGTACTCCGGTTCCAATTAAATCTTTGCGTTTTTGAGTAATAGGCACAAATTTTAATTTGAATGTAATTTATCGAGCACAGAACTCATGCCTGAGGGCGTCGTGGTGCTATAGGAAGCGGGTACAGGACTGTTAGGAAGAAAGCTTGCTTGCCGGGGATGGAGTACCTCCCAGTCTTGTGAAAAAAGCCAGGTCTTCAAGGCCTTTCTGAAGGCAAGTAAGGAGGAGGCAGATTTTAGTGTCAGTGGTTGACTATTCCAGAGCACTGCGGTGGTCCTAAAAAAGCTCTTTCTACCCCAGGTGGTCCTCCTAAATGGGGAAACAGTAAGATTCTTGGCAGAGCCTGAGCGGAGAATCCTCCCTGGGATATACCATGTGAGCTTCTCCTTAAAACGACCTGGTCCCAGTCCATACAGTGATTTGTAGGCCAAACAAAGGGCCTTGAACTTACACCGTTGTCTGACTGGTAGCCAGTGGAGTCTCCGAATGGCTCCTTTAGCAGATTCATATTTTGGAATTTTGAAAAGGAAGCGTGCAGCTGCATTCTGCAGAGTCTGAAGCCTCTTCATGGGACCTACTGCAAAATTAAGATAGAGACTGTTGCAGTAGTCAATCCTTGAGAGTACCAGGGCGAAAGACAGCACAGCATAAACCAGATGTGCAGAGTGTAATATGTTAAATACTAACGTCGGAGGCGAGAAGCAGCATGACCCATTGGAAGCTTCTCCTCTTGTAAATCATGTTCCCTCCCCACACTCAACATTGGTAATAAATGTAATCTTACAACAGTGTTTTCCTGTTTGTTCCAGCTGAGCAGGGCCAGCTTCCCAATATAACAGTATACATGACCTTTTTTGAGCAGAACATAAAATAAACGATCTTGTTTTCTCATTTCCAGGAACTTGAAAACAGCCATGCTAAAATGTGAGGTGAGACACAAGGGAGGAAGGAATGGTGATAATGAAACACGTGAAGCCGTCAGTGCTGATAATAAAACAAACACTGTGTACTTTTTGAATTCCTAGCACAGGCCAAATAATCTAAAAAGACATTTTTCATACTGGATCTGAAACTTTCAAAGAGGAAGTGAGAACACAAAAGTGTGCTTGGCAGAGTGTCAAGGGCAAACCAGCCAAACTCACTTGACATTCACTTTATGTTCTTTTAGTGTTTACTTTAAGAGGCGTCAGAACACGCAAGACGTCAGAGACACGTTTGCTGCGTAAGAATACAATGCTCAGGAAAAAGACAAGGGACTTCATGTCCTTTCACATCAGGTAAACCACCAAGTCACCATTCAAACAGACAGACAAATGACAGTCTTCAACTTACCAACCACTACTAGCAGAGTCCATATTATATATATTCCATTGTTGAAGCAGGTTGCATATTGACGAAATAAATACATGCATAGAGGTGGTAAAATGAAAAATAAAATGTTGCTGATCTACAAAAACAAAATAAAATAATGTGTCAACATAAAGCAAAACATGACAGCGTGAACTACAAAATGTATACATTTACAGTACAACTAAAGCAATAATGTATGCACCAATAAGAAACATGTTAAACATGTTATACTATCTTACGTGCACAGTACAGTCTAACTTTTGGGTAAATTCACAAACAGTTTTCTTGCACCAGAAAGAAATCCCTGCATACACATGCGCACAAATCTGTCCCAGGGTATCCTATGTGACATAGAATTGTGGGGGATGGGTCTGACTCCACCATTTTGCAAAAAATATGACTGTGGCAATAACCTGCAAATGATATGTTCAGAATCATGATTTCAAATCATACACTCCTGTTATTTTCTCAAAGGAGAAGCTGATCTCCAGGGTCAGGAAAGGGTATTGGCCTGCAGTCCTCACTCAAGCCTTTTATGCCCTTTTTGCCAAAGAGGTCTTCATCCGCAGTCAGTCGTATGTTGTTGGTGGTACCTGAAGCGCAGATGGCTTGCCTAGCACTTGAAATATGTGTCAAACCTATGTGTAGTAACACCACTGTTCCGGGCATCGGCTATGCAGGACCGACTGCTTGTATTGACAAGGGCCTTCAAAGACGCCAGTGTATTTTGCCTCTCTAAGTATGTCTCATTTTGCTTGATTTCTTCTTACAATAGGATGAGTGAGGGGAGTAAGTTTGGCCAGGGGAATTGTGGTGACATTACATCTCCCTGGCATCTGTCAGGAGTAGAGACAGAGACATCACTGTCTTTTGGTTGCATCACTGGTAAGAAGTGGAGAGTTCAATTAATCGTAAGAAGAGCCCAAGGATGCGGACACCTCATTCTGGTTCTTGTGGTTAGTACTAACCTAAGTACCATTCCCCATTTTCTGACCTAGTTAGGTCTGGCGTTAACCAAGACCTTTTGATTTTACTAAAATTCAATGTTTAATATACTTACTTGTCGGAGCTTTCAGCCAGCCCACTTCATCCTTCGGTGTTATCGTGTTCTTCACATTTTTCATCTGCCCCATACAGCATACAGCATGGGGCAATGGGTCTACCTACTTCAGTCATTGGCTAACTTCACTGTGAGTAGTAGCATTCTGCTCTTTCAAAAGGAGCACATCCACACACAAAGTAGTTCCCTTTACTGATATGGACAACTATGGCAAGGTGTGCTTTCTGAGGGCCAAAAACTAATTGTTGCTTTTAGCCATGTGTTTTTTTAGATTGTAGACAACCAGGCTCTTTCCCCAACAATAAAGCTCTACAAATAGTTCTGATACTCCGTGCCAAGCCCACTTTGGTCAGATGTCCCCTTGCCGCTCCCGGGACTCATAAGGCTCATCCAATATTCAGACTGGCGCTGGAGGCTAGCTCCTGTGGGCACGACTGGGAATCCACCGGTAGCCTGTAACAGCGAGCGGAGCACTGTGGCCTTCCCCCACTGCCTCCCACAGCCAGATTTTAAAGCTGCATCGGTGCGCGGATCGCAACACTAATAAAGGTGCAGCCCTACCTGGCCTCTTATCACGATAGGGGTGCGAGCAGGTGTCACCGTAACATTGGAGGATTCACAAGAGCTGAGAGGGTGAAAGTCGGACTATCGGAGGAGTGCTGCTGCCTAATCAGGGCCATGGAGGTTGGTTAAAGGCCACAGGAGGGCAGTTGGCTAGTGGAGGGAGCTGACGAACATAGGTTGTACCCTTGTAGGACTGGAGACGCACTGCTCCAACCACCTACAAGCAGCGCGTACCTGCTGGGACTAAGAGTTTGGCCCCATCTGCTGGGCCCTTGTATGGTGAGACCCTGAGGTGGAAGGTATGGCGATTCCCTGTTGAGGCGCCTGGAGATCTGATATAAGACATAAGGCACTGTGAAAGGCAGACTGAGTGATGCAACATGGGCGAGAAAAAGAAAAGCAGTACATATTCTCTGGAACAAAGAGCAGGAAATCAGTCAGGAATCACAGTGGTGGGCTCTTCTGAAGAAATAGATCTAACACCAGGTGAAAAAACCCTACTGATGTCAATTTCTGCATTTTACCCAGATCTAGAAAGGAAAACAACAAAGATTGAGGAGCAGCAGAACCAGTTCAACACGCTAGAAGGACTATCTGAAAGAGCGAAAAATGTGGAGCAAGGCCTGGAGCCAATGACAAAGAGGATGAAGACAGAGTAGCGACTGACAGAGATCGACTCCATGTTCATGGACTTAGTAATTTTGAAGGACTGTGCAATCAACAGCATCTTAAAGTTGGATGCTCACTTGGGACTTACGGACAACATTCGGCGACGTGCACACCTTTGGGGGACCTGGGGGGCCCTCGTCGCTCCCTCTCTACTGGAAGAGATGGATAAAGGACTGAGGAAACTGTTGGAATTATCGGTAGATCAAGACCATTGAATTGTGGAACTTGCATGCCATCTCACCCCAAAGAGAGGTAGGGACAATATATCAGCGGATATACACCCGGATGGACAGTGATGTTGTCTCTTGCCTCTGTGGAAGAGAGAGAGGATCATTTGCACAGTGGTTCTCAAAAAGTCTTTGAAATTTGGCAAAAGCAGCTGTTTCTACACCCTGATAGTCTGCACATAAAACAGGAACTACTGAAGGTGAAAGGTGAGATGGTGGCCATGAGCCTATTTGGACACCAAAGCTCTGATTGGAACAGGGTGGAAAACGGTTTGTCTTTCTTCGGTGGAGTCCGCAAGAGCATATCTTGGAAGCCTGTCCACTGACCCCGTTAATGCTTTTGGCAGCTTGGTGTGGTTTGGGACTCAGTGCCCCGGGCAACAGGGCATGGAGGAACTGGTAGCTACTAATTTCCAGGGGGTAATTCCTAAGGGTTGGGGAACGGGGAACGTTTCTAAGTTGGATGGTTTTTGTTTTGCACTGAATATGTTCTGTTGTCTTAAGCTTTCCTTCCTTCTTCAACTTGGCCTTTGGGTTGTGGTGGAATGTGATAGTGCTAATTTTGTGAGGAGTTTAACCAAAACAGCTGGACTTACATTCTGAGGTTTGGTTGGGGGAAGTACACATCAACTGAACATATTTGCAGAAAGCAACCAACTGTGCTCCAACTTGTGACTGTTCTCCTGAACAAACAGATTTAATCATAATAAAGTTTTGCAAATACCATGACAAAAACAAACAAGCATTCTCAAAGCCAAAATGCTGGCAGCCAAAGCCAGATCTAATGGCTTTGCTAATGGCAATTCTGTTTTTGATTCTAGCGCAGTCAGCGGAGTCACATAGATCTCTTGGATGAGGATTTCCTCATGCACTGGATATCGGATGTGGAAGGGAGTGCTAGGAAAAAAAAGAGCAAGTGGGTCAAGATAGGACAGACAGTATGTGGGCTTCTGACACCTACATCTGAGCGATATCTACAGAACCATCACTCCAATATGCATTCCTCTTGCTGTAGCACTCAGTGGAAAGGGCGCATTAGCTCTAAAACCTCTAGTCACAGAGAAACTCACCCAAAATTAATAACAATTCTGATCTGCATGGATCAGGCGTAAAACATCAGCCAAGGGTGAAGCAAGCCTTGAATGTGCATGGACCACAGAACGTGGAAGCCATGCGCGCGCGCAACTTGACATTCCAACAAGCTTATTTAGCAAAGTTCTGGTTCCGGCGACATTTTGATGCTATCCTACCTATGACTAGGAACAGCTAGATGAAGGAATACAAAACAATACATTTCTAAAACAGACAAAGAATGTTCATGGCAATGTCAAAACAAGCTTTGGAACCATCTATATGATTACTATACTGGGAGGCAGTGGAGCCAACCTGAAACCTATACTGTAAAATCATGTTTGCTTAATTTGTGATGTCTTCTTTGGCTATTACCACCATGAAACCTTATGGTGTACGTGCGCTCTATAAAAACCTTTAACATAACATATAGTAACTGAGACAGGATCCCACCGATGTGCAGGTGGAAACAAAGAATCTCAGTTATGTCCCCATGTGGATGCTCACACTGAGGACAAAATGCCAGACACCCTCAGATTGACAAACGTCTTCCCATCCTAAAGCAATCGTACTCTGGAAAAGCTCCATGGACCTGGAATGATAGACGACATATCTAACAAGTCACTTCCGTCTCCAATTTAAAAGGAAACTCAAATAACCTACAAAAAAAACTTTCAACTAGCCCCATCTATTGTATTTGGCTTCACAAATCCTCGGCTACAAAGATGACACCATCTTTTTGAAGATCTAACAATCCTGTTTATAACTTGCTCTTGACTTGTCTCGCTGTTATTCTATGTTTGTCTCACTGTGTCTCTCTGTCACCTCGTGTCCTGGGTCCTGACGCTCTACGTGAATAACCTAAATAAAGAAAGAAAGAAACACTGCCATTTTTTAGGCCAATTTCTAAAGGCGCTCATGTCTCAAAACATCAGTACAGTCCATTCTAGTGGCTTGATTCCACATAACTCTAATGGTTGAAAAGTTTAAAACTGACATTTACCCATGCCTATGCCAAATTGAATATAAATAGGCTGTTGAAACGCTCTAACCTCTCATTGACTAACGATATTATTATGATTAGCAATTATCTGTAGCACCATCACTTCCTATTTGTCATAATTTATTGCAGATCTTTAATATTCCTTCGCAATTACGTATTAAGTGGTTTGGGTGTATCAATATTAAGTGCCGTTCGTCTTGGAACTGACATTGCAGCCCACAACCAATTTACTCCCTTAAATAATCAGCGAGAAATGCAACATTTTTGCATCACACGAAGGAACTTTTTTATCGATATAGGCCTGTGTCTTTCAGAAGCAACATTTCTCACATGGAGTAAATATGGCAGTCACATTGACCTCCGAGGCCCTCCTGGATCAAGGGGAGTTATACCCACAACGTATGTTTTGGCCACTTGAGCAAACGTTGTTGAAGGGCTACCCATATGGTGCAAAAATTCTCAAGTCATGTATGACTTAGGCTTAGTTTAATAGAGTCTGAGATCAGATAGATGCCCCATTCCAACATGGCACCTACGCAATTTTTTGTATGCATGCGTTTCTGTGTGCCCCTCATGCTGCAGGCACTAGCTGTACTCTGCTCCGCTGCAAAGATTTTCTGAGCACCAGGCAAAATGACATTTCGCCATATGGGTTCTCCCTTTCACGCTCAATAAGACCTTTTATGAGGACGTTTGCTGAAATTTGGTAACCACCTGAGGCCATCTCTGGTGGCCGCCGAGGCTGCTCCTACTATGGACCTCAATGTAGCACCAGTTCTGATCTTACATGAATCACACTTACCAAAATTTGTGCACATGTTATTAGATGGCACATTGTGGATGAGAGAGAGGGCAAGTTCTAAATCCCCTTTGCAATGCACCAAGAACAAAAAAAACCTATGTAGTATGCTCATAGTATTAAGTGGTTTGTTTGAAAGAGAGATTGAGAAATACAATTAGCTTGACTCAATAAAGGCTAAAACTAATTTATCTGAAAACCATTCGACTATATGGAGAAGTATGAAAGAAAAGTAATGCCTTTTATTTTATTTTTTAAAGGCACATGGTAATAAAGGTGCGTTGGTAACGTGTCTACTTTGACTGGCACAGAATTAAAATAAACTTGTTGATCCTCTTTAAGTAAATGCTCAGCTACACCCATGTTAACTATTGCCTTTTATACTGCCTTAAACATACTACAGGTTATTCATATTTGAAAATGTGTGGGAGGAGATGGTGCAGACTGAATCATTGTAACTCATGGCTGATGAGGTCAAAGGTGTTGTATCACTAATAATTACTTGCGTTTTTAATAGTGCTTGCTATCACCGACGCTGTCATCTCTAAATCACAAGTGCTTTTAATTCCCAACTCTGTGGTGGTTGGTTTGCCACAAGCGGAGGCAGCCCTAGTGTTTTTTATGCGACCAAAGGCTTTCAGACTACAGAGAAATCTTGACAGGGAGTACATTAACCCCGTGAGCTATCTAACAAGCAAACTGTGGCAACAAAAAGCTGTCAGAAGCTCTTACAGCTGAAGCAGGCAAGAAAATGGTGCCTGCTGCCTAATGCTCGATGCCCGTGCCCAGACTTTGGCCTTGGGCTGCTAGAAGAGGCACTCAAGACTTTCGTATACCCCTGAGAAACGTGTGTCTGAGTAAAACAGTATCTTTCCCTGCCACCGGTCTCTGAAAAGAGGCCAAGAACTGAAAGATCTTTAAGTCTGACATCCTGCCGGCCAAAAAAAGGTATTAAAGATCACCATGTGCAATTAAAGTAACTGCTCTGCTGCAGGGTATCTCATCTTCCGGTGATCTCACAGTAGGGCCTTCGGCGGCCATAAAATATGTATTTTAAATTCACCTGTAGGAGAATGAGCAGGGAGGAACCAGGCACTTGGGACAAGAAGCAAGCCCAGACTCGCAGAACTTTGAGGGTCATAATTGCTTGCTTACATATTACGATTACAAAATATATTAAAGTCCCTTAAAGTAGTTTCGTTCCCCGGGTGTGGCAACACCACCCTCTCACAGAACTTCCACTGGTGTCGATAATACGCAGATATGAGCTTGTTCCTTCACGCCTATAGAGAGCTGCCTTCGGAAACCACTGGGAGCAGGCAGGGTCCATGAGTCGACTTCCATTCTAAATCTGGCAAAGATCACAGGTAAACAAAATAAATACTGCCCCCTTGCAAATCTCCTTTGCATCTGTAGAGTCCTTCACTGGGAAATTGGATACCATGACGTCCTCTACCACAGGGGTTTTCAGTTGTAGTCTTTCGCATTGTTCATTAAAAACAAATTTCGTGTTGCGTGTTTTTTACGTGCTCATGTGAGGGATCGCCTCAATTACTTATTGTAGTTACCTTGCTCAGAGTCTTTCCTCACTTTCATTCATTACAAAATGAGGCAGCCATGCCTCTCAGACAGACCCCACCAATCTCATCCACAAAGTGTGTAAAACACCCTCTCCCCACTTTCCTCCTCTTGTTTATACACAATCCACAGGCAATTCAGTTGGCCTGAAACACGGGAGCGAGGGAGCGAAGCACTGGATTAAAGCAAGGAAGGATTCAGAGTAATGCAATTACCGGTATTTGAAGCATTACCTCCTCGTCCCCTCGCTTTAATTCCTTACAAAAAATGAGAAATACCAAGCATATAAAAACAAGGAAAATTGAAATCTGAATGCTCAAAATTTAAATCGATAAAATGTCCCCCAATTGCTCCATAGAAGAAAGAACCTTTGCCAAGACTTTGGTGAACACACGTGGAGCTGATTTTAGCCCAAAAGGCAAAATTCTGAATTGAAAGTGGTGATCTTCTTTTGAAAACTGAAGGAATGTCTGGTAATTCACATGAATAGGGACGTACATCCTGAAAATCTATGGCCACTAGGAAGTCTCCCTTGGAGACCATGAGTATAATCCTCTGCAGTATGATCATACTCAAGGGTACAGTCTTCACCATAGGTTGACTTTTGTTTTTAGATCGAACACTGGTCTGTAGTCTCCTGATGCCATCTGCACTAGGAAAATAATAAAATACACCACCTCACTTCCTATTTAGTCTGGAGGAACCTGGACAATAGTTTTTTTCTGTAGTAAAGCATGTACTCGCCCCAAAAGAGCCGGTCTCTTGATGGTATTCTGGGGAATAGGAGTAGGGATAATGCCTGAGACTTGAGGCCAAACGTTATTCAATACCATGTCTAGATGATATTCAAGACTCAGCAGTCTGATGTTCTTGTTCCAAATCTTATCACAATCTAATATTTTTCCCTCCTACAACCTTTGACATGGAAGGAGATCAGTAATAATCAAAATTAACGTTTCGAACCCCCTGACTGATTGGTTGACTCTGATGCCTTAGAGGACTTTCTAAACTGAAACCTCTTACGCCGAGAATCGGATGACTTGGAATCCTTCATTCCTGGTGATCTCTGCCCCATGGTCTGAAAGATCCAGACAACCCTCCTTTATAAAGTTACGGTATGCTTCCTGTCCTTTAATGACTTTATAACTAAGGAGTCAGCCTTATACCCAAACAACCTGTGACCATCAAATGGGATTTTTAGCAAGGAAGACTTATCGGAGAAATCAGCTTTCCAGTCTCTCATCCATAGGTTCCCTCCTGCCAACACCACTGCCCCAGAAACCACTGCTGCTGATTTTACAATATCTGTCGAGATATCAGCCAAGTACTCAGCTTCTTGCTCCGTTTGCACCAGGAGATCCGAAGAGTCAGTGCCTTCTTGAATTTCTACTGACAGGAACTCAAAATCCCTCACCAGGGTCTGAGAAGAATACACAGCATAGGAGCTTGAGAACCAGACTGTTAGCTGCGAACAACTTCTTAAGACCACTGTCTAGCAATTATCAACTGCATCCACTGGTTAACAGTCTTTGATGTTGATTACAGTCCATCCATTCAAGGATGACAAAATAGAGTCAACTTTGGCATTATGAGGAAGGATCTCATCTGCCTTTTCCAATGCAAAAGCGTTTTTGAAGAAACCTGGGACCCGTAGATTGACCTACCCCTTTGCACTGCCTCCAGATTGAGCCCTTGATCTTGTCATGAATAAGCATTGCAATCTGAAAAGATTTATCAGATTGCAGGAGAAATCCATCAGACTCGACTGACGTAGGTAAGAGATCAAAGCCCAAATTCTCTCGAATGTGATCAAGCAATTGAGGTATCTCCTCTCGCTGCACATATTTGCACTTGGCCAAAGTGCTGGGTGTCTCAGAGTCTGAACTAGAGGTATTTTACTCCAGTGTTCTTTATTTCATCTTCTTCAACTTTCTTTCCTCCTCCAATGATTTTTCTGCAAAGCCTTAGCTACTGTCACCTCAATCAGGTTTAGTTCCTGAGAGGCTGACATTAACGCAGGACAACCAGGCGAAATGGACTTGGACTGCCTGGACCTGTGTATTTCCGGCATGTCTCCATCCTCTCTAGAAGAGGAAGAAGAAGCATGCTTTCTTTTCTCCCGCTTCTTTCCTTCCATGCTGGACTCGCAAATGAAACCACACAGAAGGTAGCTCTAGATAAAAGTATATGTATGGAAAAAACAGATTCTGTACAGACCAGTTGGGAAAAATAACCACCAGTGACTTCCATCCCATCA
This sequence comes from Calotriton arnoldi, assembly GCA_963921515.1. Taxonomy (NCBI): domain Eukaryota; kingdom Metazoa; phylum Chordata; class Amphibia; order Caudata; family Salamandridae; genus Calotriton; species Calotriton arnoldi. The sequence goes on from CAWUFW010005457.1 coordinate 104,251, forward strand.
GAAACCTGGTTTGGCACCTGCTGCCAGGTCTCACTGTTATCCAATCAGATGTTTTTTGCCTAAGTTGATATAAAAATACGCACTTCATGCTTTACGCTAAGCCCAGAAGCATGAAGCTCCCTCAGCCCGCTCAACACCGTTGTGGCTTGCTGTTTCTGGCGCTGCATCACCTCCACCGCCGCCTTTAGCGTTGGTGGTGCCTGGTGCAACAATCATTTTTGGCGGCTCTCACCCCCCCCATGTCTTCTTCCTCGGATTAACTCACAACCACTGAAAAAAGTGCCCCTCATCTCTCCATGGTGCCCCGTTCACATACATTTTATTTGTTGTAAAGCGCTGGTAAAGGCTGGCTTTACTAATCCACTCAGTTATCCACATAAAATACAGATCTGTTCTTTGCAGCAGGCATATTAACCCTCTGCGCTACCATATGGCGAGTCAAAACTGCCACTAGACAAAACTCCGATCTCTCTCTCTCTCTCTAGCAGGAATATTAATCGCAAGAGTTCTCTTGACAATTTTATTGCTGCCTGAAAGCTGGGCGCACAAGGAACTCTGCAGCAGGTGCCTTTAATTCGTAAATGATTGCTAAACACAGCGCTGCCCTTGAGGTCAGTGCCCCCTCTCCAGGCCAGCACCCAGTGCTGCCTTGCCGCCCTAAAGCCGGCTCTGCTCGCCTCCGCTGTGCTCTCAGCCAGAGGCCCTCCTCCTACCCGCACCCTCATACAGACTGCTTTTGACACTCAACTTGTTTGCAATTATTATATACTATTGCGGTCTTTGCTGCACACGTGACCGTCTAGGGTTTATGAGACACAACAAGAACAGGACGTGGTAAGGGGGAGGAACTTTTATATGGACTTGGTGGCGTCTGAAAAGTGAGGCTGCCTCATTTGTAAGGAATCAAAGCGGGGGGCGAGGAGGTGACTGTCTTTACCACTAACCAGCTCAATGGTACTGAATTTACCGCGAAACTGTGCAGGTTAAAAGCTGAATCGGCGCTAGGCTGCAAAGGTGCGACCTGCACAGACAAATCTGGTCAGATTGCGCATAACCCGTGCAGATGTTCGTGACGCGCCTTTCGTCCTCGAATTTACTAGGGTTACAACTGAAATTAATTCAGCAACAGACATCTGGGCAAACCAAGAGGGCTTTTAATCCCATAGGAATGGGGAATGTAGGAATATTAATAACAGTGCATAACTGGAAAGGCTGAACACAAACCATGCCCACTGGTTGTGTGTTCGCCTGCACGATTTACCTGGAGCTGTAATACCCATATTTTCCGAAATCCGTCATGCCTAGCGTACGTAGCTGTGGAAGCAAACTACAACAACCAAAGCAGGCACTCTGCTCACAGCTTTCATTCATGAATATTCGCGGACTTTAATAATGTTAAGACCACAATGCAACCCAATTTTGAACCACTCTCTCCCAGGGATGTAACTACCATTGGTGCAACAGGTGCAGTGGCACCGCGGCCCAGAGCCCTGGAGAGCCCAATGAACCCTGATAAATGCTGTATTTTACTACCCCAACAGCATTCAAGGGGGCCTTTTTCCTTGCTTGTACCATGGCCAATGACACACTTGCCAGGATACTGCTCTTGCCATGTACTAACAGCGTCAGAATGTAGTCAAACACTGAGATTGCCATCTGCAATTTTTGCCACATTTAATTGACAGTTGTCACTATAATGAGCAAGAGGGTGGCATGTCACCAACCTTTAAATACCACACATGAATGAATGACAGCCGTACAGGTCACACATGGAGTGTGGTCCAAAGCACCTGGCTGGAGGTACTATATCATAGCTGCTTCTCTCTCCACAGGGGCGTAGCTATCAATGGTGCAGCAGGTGCAGTTGCACCACTGCCTGAGGCGCCCACCGAACCCTGATTATTTCTGGATTAAGTTACCCAAGCATGGTCGGGGGGAATTTTGGCAGCTTCTATAAGCACCTCTATTACCCTTGCTAGGCCACTGTCTCTTCATGCCCACTGCAGACTGCCAACATCCCCTTGCAACCTGAGTCAAGGGTGTAGCGCAAAATGGTGGCGCCCCATGAATTATATGAGACGAGAACCTGAGATTCCTTCCACGGACTACATACCTGCTTAGCCATAAGCTTGACGAGCACAAAAAACCTTGCATTAACGACAAGTGGTTTCTGGCCTGTTGCCGTGTTCAAGACACTCAATTTTAGTGACAGTGGGTTCTGATCAGATGTCAGCTTTTTATGCCCCTAGGATGACTGCCGCGTGGGCTGCAGTGCTTATGGCCACAGTATAATATATATGCTACAAGACTTTTACTAGGCAGCCCTCGCTGCTGCTACATTACTAATGTGGCTGTAACAAACCAGAATGCTTGCCAATCACCTGAGAATATTGACCTCTATACCTCCTAAACCTGCTCTTCTAAACTCTTTAAAGAAAACAGTGCCCCCTTTATTTACCCTGTGCTAGAGGAATACTGGAAAAATTGGAAAATAGACATCCTTAAGAGAAATCTGCTGTAAGTGGTATAGACCCTACAGCAGTTCGTGGGAAGAGCCTAATTCTCATTTGTTGTAAATGTATCACGGCCTAATGGACATACAGTTAACGAGCATAAGCAAAGCCAATAAGTCTCGCCTTTGTCAGAGCTATTGGTTTTGCCAATGTCTTTTAGCCATATTGTAGAGCAGTGTAGCTGCTGTGGAGCATGGCTAAAAGTTAATTAAATAAGCGCTGGCCGCGTCCTCGCACTTGTTTTTTCCTTATGGTGCATGGAGATGCTGGGGATGGGAGGGAAGAGGCAACACAGATAACAACAAGGTGGAGTGGGAGGGAAGAGGAAACACCGACAACAGGAGGGTAGGACATAAGAAGCAACACGGATGACAGGAGGGCGAGGAGGGAGGGAAAAATCAACACGGACAACAGGGGGTAGGGGTGGGAGGGAAGAAACAACGCAGACAATAGTGGGTGGGGTTGGAAGGGGACTAGCAACAAGGAAGACTGCGCTAGCTAGAGAGAAAAATAGTACCTCAATCAAAGCGCCCGCAGCAGAGGACCCTAATTAAGATGAAGGAATCAGGACCTGGTCCATGCTCCTGACGAAAGAAGAGGATCTGAAGCTAACACGTGCTGCCCAATTTGGAGGCAGCAAATAAGAGTGACAATGAATCCCACGAATGGCAAGCAATGGGTGGACTCTAAGCCCCTTCTATTAAACAATATCTTTCGCAAGCAAGAGCGTATGCGCATGGGAGATCTAAAAATGACCATCCTCACTCTATGACCGTCCACATTGGGGCAAATAACACAAAAATACAGAACTGCCAACTTCTTTTTTTTTTTAACTATGTGAGGAGGGGCGTAGTCTTGGAGAGTGCTGAACTTTGTGCAGAACACGACCTGTGAGGCACTTCTACCCTCTCCTTCTACATCTCCCCCTGCAAAAAGGAAAAAACAAACTCAAAAACTTGCTCAGTCTGCCTCCAATGTTCTAGATATATTTAATGCCCATAATGGACACCGATTTCGCAGATCCTTCAAACATGAGCTGGAAACCCTTTCTATGCAGAGGTTTCAACCTCACCTTGTGTTCCACCTTGTGATACCGGTCCTCAATGGGTGACATTTTGAAGAGAGCCTTTTGACACACAATGGCACTGTGTATGTTGGCAGGTCTGCAAATAGAACCCCTGAAATTGTAACAGAGTTGGACTTCTCAGATCTACCCTGCGGAGAAGATCTTATTTCTGGAAACTCCACCATCAAGCTTCCATGGGTTGCAAATGATTTTGAGTTGACGCTAACTCCTTACGTAGAGCTAGGTTATGTGTCAGAATATCGAGAACAATATTGTGCTACCAAAATAACATTGCCTAAATATCCGCTACCAAAATATGGTGAAGGTAAGTGATACATTGGAAAGTATATACTTACTCTTCTTAATTCCACAGCTATATTTACAGTTAAGGTACATATGTGAAGTTAAGAAGTGTAAATGTAAACTTCCACATATATTTTGCTTCACAATATGTCAATTGATATTCCAGCTGCAATATTTTGGTAGCACAAGATTTAAAACTAGAAATACCTAAAGCTAATAGCGGAAGACAGCAACATACTAGGCGGTGTGAGGTGATACGGAAGACAACAAAAACAGAAAGACTATGAAAGTATTGAACATGAGTGATGTTTAAGTGTTCTTTACATTTATTAATTGTAAAGAGTTTCTAAGATTGTTCTAACATTGTGCTGTGATAACTTTAAAATTATCAGTATTGACAGACGTATGGCATTTACAATGCATTACTTTGATTCTGAAGCGACTTTCGGATATTTTAACTGAGTTTATGAGTTCTGTTTTAACAGGCATGGAGTGGATTCTAAAGATAAGATCCCAAGCGAATATGACTGCCTCATCCAGAGAGAAGAACTCTAATGCAGGCAAGTTCAACAGAATTTGAACTGGCCCGGCAGTCTAGAGAGCAAGGAACAGCCACGAAACACTGACATATCACTTTGGAGAAGCACTTTTGCACATGTGTTGGTATTCTGAGTCACAGTGCAGGAAGGGCTATCCAACATATTTAGACTTTTGAATACGTCAAAGAAGAGAATGAATGAACTATTTATATAGCGCGTACAAATACCCTAAGGCGTCTAGGCGCTAATGCAGTTGAATCTAACTGGAGAAGCAGAGTATGGGAGATCAAATTTCCAAGGCAAAAAGCCAGGTCTTCAAAGCCTTACGAAAAGAAAGGTGTAACTCTAGGCCGGATATGGATAAAGGAAGAGTATTCCAGAGCTTGGCTGCCGCGACCGAGAAAGCTCTTCCTCCCCATCTTGTTCTTCTGTACCTCGGAACAACCAGCAGATTTTTATTGGTTGATCGCAATTGTCTGACAGGGACATACCGGTGGAAGATGTTCCTAATTCCCTCTGGTCCTATATTGTGTAGTGCCTTATGCACAATACACAAGGTTTTAAATAAAATTCTTTTTCGTGCTGAAAGCCAGTGCAGATTCTTGAGGGCAGCCGAGATAGAGTGGTATTTAGGAATGTCCAGTACTGGTCTTGCTGTAGCATTCTGTACCAGCTGGAGTTTATTGATGGAAGACCTGTTGGATTCCAAAAGAAGGGCATTACAATAATCCAACTTAGATAGAATTAGTGCAACAGCAGCTTGTTTCCGTGCACCAAAGGAAAGAAATGGAAATATCTTTCTAAGGGTCCTTATGATCCAAAAGCAGGAGGATACCGTCCTATTAACCTGGTGGTTGAAAGATAGACTGGTGTCAACTATGACACCAAGGTTTCTTGCCGATTCAACATGCGAAGGGCATGACCCCAATGTTTCTGGCCACCATAAGTGGATCCATCCCGGGAGATGGTTACCGAACATCAGAACCTCTGTTTTATCGCTGTTTAATTGAAGATAGTTGTCTCTCATCCAGAGAGCCACTGACTTCATACAGTTATTAAAATTAGCGGCTGAGGCTTCTACATCTTGAGTGATTGACACTATTAGCTGTGTGTCATCGGCGTAAGATATTACCACCAGCCCAAAAGATCTAACTAATTGTGCAAGTGGAGAAACATATATATTAAACAGTGTGGGGCTCATGGAGGACCCCTGAGGAACTCCACAACCGTTCAGAAAAGGGTCGGAAATGAATTGATCCATCTTAACCTTTTGTGATCTATCAGTCAAGAAGGAGGCCAGCAGCTTCAGTGCACATCCAGAGACCCCTATTTGTTGAAGCCGAATGATCAACTTATTGGGGGAGATGGTATCAAAAGCTGAGGACAAATCCAATATGATCAGCATTGCAGATTGCCCAGCATCGACCAGAATGCGTATGTTATTAACTGCAGTTACTAAAGCAGTTTCCGCTCCATGGCAAGATCTGAATCCATACTGGGAAGGATCAAGACGATGATGTTGCTCCAAGTATACACTCAGTTGGGAGTAAAGATGCTTGTCCAAAATCTTCGCTGGTACCGGGAGTAAGGAGATTGGTCGATAATTTTTAAAGTCTGTGGGATCAAGATTGTCTTTTTTTAATAAAGGCTTAATGACCGCTGTTTTCCAGACCAATGGATAGCATCCCGAATTAATGGCTAGGTTCAGAGTCTCTGTTAGATGGGGAACAACAATCTCCCTACCTATCCGCATCAACTTGGGGGAGCACGACTCTAGAGGGGAGCCAGCTTTAATCCCTTCCAGAAGATGGTCGGTCTGGTCATTAGAGAGGGGAAGAAAGGCCGTAAGGGAGTGGTCGCTTCCCAGACGTTGGGGAAGGCTAGTAGCTGAAGGGTTAGTACTATGGTCCTTGAAGGGGGCCATGGCATTACTCTTCTCCAACGAGGAGTACATTTTAGCAATTTTGGTGTGAAAATAATCAGCCATACCATCACAGGAAGCCTGTGTGCTCTTGTGATGGCCGAGGAGGAGGGGATAGGTAACATCATTTTGTTTGAAAACTCTTATGGTGGTCTCACTTAACTCAAACTCCAGCATTGCTGTAGTGTTATTTTCATTTGACACAAGGAAAGTCAATATGTCTGCCCAGATGCGATCCTTCTTCCATGGTAAGTCAGTCTTTTCCTACCTTAATTTCGAAGGATTTACTCAATAAAGCAGGTCTATGTGAAGGATCCTCTTTGATTTTTGGGGAAACTACAAATGTTGCATGATGCACAGATGTATGCGATGACCTCAGCAAAATAAATCTTGGAGGGATCACTGAACTAATTGACTTTGTTTAGGATCAATTACCACCAAAGCTAAACAATTTACCTAGAAATTTCACTGTACTCACTGCCAAAGGTCCATGACCCCTCGGCCCAGTCAAATAATCCCTAGCAATCTTCAAGGAACTTTGCGATTTCATCAAAATTTGTATCAACATTTAACAAAATCTCAAAGTCAGCATAACCCAAACCCACTAATCAGCCAGTGATCCCACCCTTCTTACTCGCAACCATGCTCTCCAGAATTCAGCCTTACCCAGAAGCACAGATCTAGGCACCCTGCCAAATTCCACGATCCCAAAAAGAGGCCACACTGAGTGTGCAGGCGTCTTTGGCCCATCCCTAACATGCCCCATATACAAGAACTTTAATGAAATATCAACTAGCAACCAACTCAAGAGTAAAGAAACCTCCAAGAGAAACCGAGGTAGCTCAAACACAAATTCATCTTGAGACCCATCATCTCCTTACGCCACAGTAGTCTGTCTTATGCCCCAGTCCGCCCGCCCCCCAAAACAGCCCTACTCAAAATCTGAGATGTGCGGCTATCTTCAAAGAGAAATGATGAGTTGCTTGCCAAATGCTAGCATTTGAACTGAGCAATCTTTGAAAACGCTAGATCATATGACAGTGCATAAGTGCCACTCAGAAGGAGCCCAAGTACCGTATTCCTCCAACCACTGGTTTGCATCCTTCCAAGGAAACGTCACACATCTAGTGGATCTAGGCCCTTTCTACCTTACACATGTCGGGTGATTTGTGGAGCCGCTCAAGGTTAAATGAAGCCATCTGTACTATTCAATATACAGCTACGCCCCTTTCCTTCCTCAACCAACCACTCTCTGTTGATGATACTGAGCTCTACCTCAGCCTCCCCAACCAATACCTATCCCATTACAACTCATTCTCCAACCAATACAACCAATACCTATCCCATTACAACTCATTCTCCAACCAATACAACCAATACCTAGCACATTACAACTCCAACCAATGCCAAGCACATTACAACTCATTGTCTTCAGTCTAGCAAAGGACATGTATCATAAGCTCCAAAAAGTGAGGGTCACTGAACTCAGGTGTGACAGTGAATGCCAAGAACAGATCAGACGTCAGCACGCCTCACACCTCCCTGCACTTCCTCCGTCAGATGGCTTTTGTCCTCCCAGAAGACAAATGAGATTTAGTCATTACTACCATCAAACTTGGTATGTCCATATACAATGGTCCACCTAAACAGCAAATCTCCCGTCTACAATTCATCGCGATTGGCAACATGGAAAGAGCACCAGAACCTATTCACGCTCCCTCTGAGGGCACCCCATGGTGTGTCTGTGAGTAACCTTGTAGACCACCTTCATCACCCACAATAACAATCCCTAAATACTTCAGTGGCACAATAAAAAGTGACTGGGAATGCTACCTTCAGTCAAAACCCCAAAATGGACTAGACATCCTCAGAGCAAACATCAACGCCAAAGGTGGACATTACTTCCTAGCTCAAAGACCAAGACTGTGAAATGTGCCCTTTTGTGCCATCCGCAGTAAAGGCAAAACACGTAGCCTTCATAAAGAAACTAGAAAACCACCCCTTTAAACCATTTATGTTTTAGGGCCTAACTCAAATATGAGTCCTCCTTAATTTGTTTATGAATGGATAAACATGGGTGGGATTAAAGGAGTAAAACCTGCGTGTGAGAGGGGCGATGGGCATTAAAGCCAGATTTTTTAGGAGGAAAAGGCACTCTTTATTTCACATTTTACATAAAACAAAAAGTTAATAGTAAGTTTAATAAGGATAATCAGTGATGACAAATAATAATTTGCTGATATTAAGCAGTGACAGACTGACACAGTGTGCAGGAAATTAAAATCCCCCACTAATAACCACTCACAAACAATCTTAACAGAGAATTAAAACTGAACATTAAAACAGATTATTTACATAACCATCAATGATGAGCAAAACCAAATGTAAATTGATCATTCCAGGCAGGCAGCAGTATGAATGATACAAAGGCCTCTTCTCTGACCCAAGGGCAGAGCCACCTGTTGGAAAGCAGGCTCTTAAGATAACTCATCAGTAAGTCATATAATATGAATGAGTTTTTATAAAGCATGACATGCCACCATGATAGCCTCCACGTGCTGCAAAACCTCAATGAAACATGCTCAGGTATACAATGCCAAAGGACAGGTGGACAACCTTATTTCTGAAGAAAACAGAAAGGCATTCCACTTGAAAGTGGCATGCACCATAGCCCCATAACCCTTTGGTGAGTTTTCAGAAAAGAAGACCGGCCAATCAATGGTTCATCACTAAATAATCAAATTGGACAATAGTACCTAAAAGGAAAGGTAGTGGGTGTGGAAGAGATCGCAAACACATAAAAGGTGATTGGAGGAATGCTTGCAATGTGTCTAAAAAATGACAATGGCTCAGCGTAGCATTGCAATCGATCGTTCTTTTGCCCACCATAACACCTCAGATTAGAGCCAGACATATGCATCAGTCTTGGTCCTGCTCCAATAAAAATAGTCCAGCCCGAACTGCCAAGCAGGTCCTCTCTGAACCGGAAACCAAACTATCCAAGACCAGTTTCACCCTGATTGGGGCTCATAAGATGGGTGAAGCTTGGTGCCAGTGGCGCAGTGAGCAGGGGACACATGTCTGGGCATATATATGTCTACTTAGGTTGTTACGTGATGGAAGGAATGCTCAAAATGTATCAAACCAATGGCAATCGCTCAGGTTGCAGTGGGACAGAATGCTCCTAGAAAAAAGCACAGCTCCTTCAACTAAATCTGGTTTTTTTGTGAGAACCAGTGCAAGGCTCACCTAGAAGAGGTTGTGAGGCCTTTACCCCAACAAGTAAGTTCTGCACAAGCTAGAGTCTTCTTGCCTAACTGTTCGGCCGAGAAGACAGCAGCATGTGACAACTAAGACTTACGGCCTGATTTATAGTTTGGCGGATCGGGCTACTCCGTCATAAACATGACGGATATTCTGTCCGCCGTATTATGAGTCCATTATATGCTTTGGCACTTGTAATACGGTGTATGGGATGTCCGTCACATTTGTGACAAAGTAACCCGTCTGCCAAGCTCTAAATCAGGCCCTTAGTTAGACTTGTGAAAGGTAAGAGTACAAGTCTAAAGATGCAAAAATAAAAACATATGAAAACAACAGAAGTCACCTGTGGAATTAATAATTGAGAGTAAGATTCACATATTTGAGGGTCTCGTTGACCTCTCTCCCACAACAGACTATGGGCCAGATGTACGACCCGCCAATTAGTGAGTCGCAAATTGCGTCGCATTTGGGACTCGCAATTTGCAACTCACTAATTGGAATGCACAACAGTGTCTCAGACACTGTTTGCGATTCCTAATGGGGTCGCAAATTGCATGCCTCATTAATATTAATGAGGCAGGCGCAATTTGCGACCCCATTAGGAATGGCTAGTACTCACAGGGAAGGTGGCCTGCTGGGGTCAGCACACCACCATGTCTGTGACTGCTTTTTAATAAAGCAGTTACTTTTTTTTTAAATGCAGCCTGTTTTCCTTAAAGGAAAACGGGATGCATTTAAAAAAGAAAAATGAAACTTTTCAGTTTCATTTTTTTAAGGGCAGGCAGTGGTCTCTGGGACCACTGCCTGCTCTTAAAAAATATTTTCCCACATACTCACAAAGGGGAAGGGGTCCCTTAGGGACCCTTCCCCATTGCGAGTGGTTTACCACCTACTTGAAGTAGGTGGTAAACTGTGAGTGTTTTGCAGCCGCAAATGCGGTCACAAAACATTAGTACATAGCATGTTGACTCGCTATTAGGAAGGGACGCCCCTTCCTAGTAGCGAGATTCGCAAATGCTATTACCCTTTTTTGTTGCCGCAAACGGGAGGATCTCCCGTTTGCGGCCGCAAAAAAGGGTCGTACATCTGGGCCCCTAGTGTCACACCTCGTAAGAAAGGCTAAAACTTGATTACTAAATGTGACACTTTTCAAAGCTCTGCTGTACACAGAGCATTTCCTGCGAGTAGAAAAGATGGTCGGAGGCAATTGCACCACAACGGGAACCCATCTACCAGAGCCGGCCCTTACTAAGATAGTGCCCTAGGCGGAGAGAAATGTGGTGCGCTTGCTGATGCTAGTGAATACGAGGCGGCAGGGGCCCCTTTTGTGTTCACTGGTCAGTCCCTGGCTGAGCAGTGAATGACCTCTCCGGATCTCCCTCAGCTCACCTAAATCACCCATAGCTTAGCTGCCTTATGCTGATGAGGGTGCGGTTGGTGCATGTCAGCAGGAGTGAGGAGAAGGGAGGGCAAGGAACGGGACAAATGGGGTGTGAAAAACACGCCTTCGGTATGATAATGAAGGACCTCTGACAAATCCGACAGAGAAACGAGCACGCAAGGACAAGGCTGGAGAAAGACGAGAGGGGCGCTGCTGTTTGCATAATCTTAAAGCACACAGCTCCGTGCGCCTCTCAGAAGATTGCTCTAGCCAAAAGCTGGCCTGCCTTCTACAGACTGCATCGATGAAGCTATGAAGCCACTCTAGACACACAGAGCTACTATATTTTACTTTTGAAGTCCATGAGTCTACGTCGGTGAAGTTTTGTAGTTGTTTTATTCACTTTCTGGTTACTTTTATTATTTTGGGCTATTTGACTAATCATATCTAGTGTTTTAATTGATATCAAAGTTTCTGTCACATCCCTTCTTGTGAAGTCAATAAATATACTAATTAATCCTCACTCCTGGTAATTATTACAACAGGAGAGCTCTGAACATACCATTCTTAGGGAGATAGCTCAAGGGATTTATATTGGGCTACCTTGGGCTCCCTGTTACCATTTTGGGTGCAGGTGACCTGGTGGCAGGGAGAGCAGGCATGGCATTTTTTGCACTTTTAGGTAGTGGTGTTGTGGACGTGATATAAGGCGGATAAAGTAGCGCAGGCTTTGCACTTTCTGAGGGAGGCTGGGCTCCTCGATCTGGTGGTCGCCGGTGCGAAGGCAGTGTCGCCCCGCCTGGCTCAGAGGTCATCCAAGCACATGGCAGCCACAGTATGGGCTTGCTCGCCGCTGCATAAGGTGAGGGCGGCGGCAAGCAAAGTGGAGCAGGTGGATGTGTGGGGGCGCTCAAAGACTCGTCGAGCAGCCCGAGAGAAGCTGGGGGTAGGGGCCGAGCTGCAGGGACATTCCTGGTCGGGATGGCCGCACGCAAAGCAGTGGGCCCAAGGGCCAGCAGCTAACTGCGAGCACCGCAAGCGAGTGTAGCCGAGAAAGAAGAAGGAGGGCCCAGAAAGGAGGTTGCGGCAGCAGGGGGCAATGACGTGGCATTATCAACAGCCCAACAGAGCGTGCAGAGCATGTACAGCACAGCGGGGGCAATGCACGTGTCAGTGTGGGCGGCCATTTTGGAGCTACCTGCACAGAGTAAGCAGCCAGAAGGTGGCGCAGGGGAGAGCCTGTATGATGGAGGGCCCCTTGAGTATGATGCAAGGGGGTGCAGGGAACCTGACTGGAGGTCAGGAAGGTGTGATGGGACCCCTTTGAGGAGGGGTGGTGGGAGGGCACCAAGGTAGGGCCCATCGCTGCAGGAGCTGGGTTGGTTGGATAGGGCCCCTCAGGACCTGTATAGGCAATGGGCAGCAGGGGTACTGTGCGGTGTGGGGAGGGTTATAGAGACTTGCCAGGACAGCATAGCATATCAGGGGGCCAGAGGCAGTGGACAGCAATTCGCTGGCAGACAGGGCGAGGGGCCGCAGCAGCCCGGGGGACAGCATCGGCACTGGAGTGACAAGGACGACGGACACGTGTACGCCCCAAGGGGAAGTGATGGCAGGGCCCGGTGCGGTCCACTGTAGGACCTAGGGGGACTAAGCAACAACCAGCAGAAGAAGATCCGGCGAGGACTCATCGGTGCCACCAGCAGAAAGGTTTGGAGCAGCCTCTGGTTATAGCGGAGAACGGTTTGGTCGGGCGGCATCGGTGGAGTGATATGGAGGGGTTTTAACAGCCGCCCCCCCCAGGACATCGAACGCCAAACCCTGACACAGCGGAAATCAGTGATAACACAACATGGGGAAACCGCAGGCCCTGGTTGGGCAGGGGTGGATGATGCTGTAGGCAATACTCAGGTGAACTATAATGAGGACAGCCTGGAGGAAGGCGATGTGCTGGATGAGGATGCTCCTGGGGAGGTAGAGGAGCTTTGGTAGAATAAAGGTAAAAAAAGGCAGGGGACATGTTAATGTTTCTGTGTCTGGTGTGTTACAGGCAGCAGGTGATGCACAGCAAGGCACGGTACCAGAGAAACTGAGTCAACTGGCTGGGAGGCAAGTTTTTGAACAGCATCGACCTTGACACCAGGTAATAAGAACAGGGAAGCAATATCAGGCCTAGTGATGTATCCACAGGAGTGGATGCAGTGGTGCGGGGGGACAAGGGAGGAGAGGGTGCACTGCAGCACAAGGGCAGATATGTCACAGACATAGGTATAGGAACAGAGGAAGTATAAAGTGGGGTCAAGGAGGCGCAGGGCAGGCACAGGGTTGAAAGTACTGGTACTGGCAAGGGGAAGAGGAAGAGGAGGACAGCGCTAAAACAAAGTTGCAGTAAAGGTGAGAAAGCTAATGGGCTGGAGAGAAACGAATTAAAAATTAAGAAGTTACAATACATGGGAATGACAAAGCCCTTGGGTGCATACTTGATGCTGGCCACGAAAGAGGAAAGTTGGAAAGGGGAGTATATGGAAATGTTCAAGTTATTGCACAGGGAGCTGGGTCGAAGGAGGAAGAGTATGAGCTCTGCAAGAGGCCACAGGTGCATCTGACAATTGAGAACTGGACAGTGGCATTTCTTATATACACCAGTGTTTATAGCAAGAAATTTACTGAACGTTGCATAGCAATGTTTAATACATGGATGTCAGTTGTAAAGCACAGATCACATATGGGGGTATGCCTGGGCACAAGAAGATGAGTTCAGAGCCCGTGTGGCGCTGAACTACGAGGCGAAGTGGGGGGGAGATGGACTCTGACTTGTGGCAACACACCATGGGCCCCTCCAAATATAGGAAAAAAAATTCACACCCAGTGGGCTCCCCATCTTATATCGCCCCTTTCAGGGTCGCCCCACCTGGGGAGATGTGGAGAAGGCTATGCAAGGACAGGGCAGAACATGGGGAGCATGTTGGGACTACAATAAAGGGTTGCGCACACAGGAGTATTGCAAGTTTCAGCTCTGGGAAGCATACACTCATACACTGCTTCGGGCCCGCAGGAGGACACCAAGGGCAGGAATCAGTGCAGTGGCAGCAATATCTAGGGGGCTCTGGTCGACAACAGCCACAGAAATTGTTTAGCCACAGAGGGGGCACAGAGATCTGAAGCAAAAGACTTGTACACTGGTTAAGTTGGACGGATTGGATTTTAGGGTTGCGATTTTACGACCGGGAGGAGGATGCAGGGATATTGACGGACGGTTTCCACTGGGGTTTCAGATTGGGGTATGAGGGTCTGTGGGACAGAAGATGGGCAGATAACCTGATGTCAGCCAAGGAAGACGAGCAGGTGGTGAGGGACAAGATGAGAAAGGGAATACAAGAGGGCAGAATGGCTGGCCCATTTGATAACTGGCCAATTTAATTGTGTCACCAATGGGGGTCATGCCTTAGCAAGAGAAAGGGCAATTTCGGCTGAAACAACATTTATCTTGGCCTGAAGGAGAGCCGGCAAATGATTCATTTCAGATGAATTAGCATCCGTGTCCTACTCGTCGGTGGACGCGGCAATGTCCCTAGTGGAAAGGGTAGGCCGGGGGCAGAAATGGCAAAATGTGATAAGTCAGCATTCCGGCTTCTACCCATTCACCCAGACAATTTCCAATTGCTAGATATGTAATTTGATGGGCAGTGGTACGTTGACAAGGCACTGCTGATGGGATGTTCCATACCTGTGCACTATTCGAGCGTCTCAGTTCATTCCTGCAGTGGCTTTTTACTTGGCACATGGGACATGACTTCGTGACTGAGGCATGTCATTTTGTTTAAAGCACGACACATGCTGGGAGTGGACAATGACATTGCAGATGCTTTGTCTCGTTCACAGAGGAAGAGGTTCCATGGGCTGGCCACTGAGGCAGGCAGATACAAGATGCGCATGCCGAATGGAATGTGGACAGTACGAAACAAAGGATGCTGCCACTGGTGGTAGGGTAATTGGCCGACTCAAATAGAAAAGCATACGGACAGGCTTGGTCACAATTTTTGGAAACTGGGGCACAGCGCAGACCGGCTGGGTGGAGCAGGTCGGAAGATGTGGTGCAATTTTATACTGACGATGACTGAAAGGGGGTTGTCACGCATGACCGTAGCTGAGAAGTTAGCGGGCATTGCCTTCATGGGAATATTGGCATGGGCTTATGCGCAGTCGGCAGGGGAAGTTAAAGTTACAAACTGTAAATCTGCAGTACAATAGAAAGTAGATGGCTGTGGGGTTAGGTGTGGGGGGGGGGACATTGGGGGCTGGGGGTAAGAGAATTGATAGGTTCTGTTTTTGTATATTGAGGTTTAAGTTTTGTAAGGCGGAACGCCCAGGGAAAATATTGAGATCTGCACCTGTTGCAATAAAGCTTCCTTTTTCACACTAAATTAAGTGGTCAGTGGTCTGTCTGTGCTGCGCCCCTCTCTCCCAAATAGGATATATGACTCCTCGGAATTCTATGCATGTACAACGCAGACACAAAGCAGGCAGGTCTTCTGTAAAGCACAGAACAACGCTGTGGCTTATCCTTACAGAACTATTTTTTTTTCATTTTTGTGTTTTTTTGTATAGCGTAGACTTGGCCCAAAGGCATCAGTGCGCTTTACAAGAGAGCAGGAAGTTAGCTCTGGTTAACAAGCATTATAAAACAACCATTAGCACCAGGAAAGCATGGAAGAAACAGTTCATACCAGCAAGGACCTTACAGGATAACAGCTGGGGCTACATTACTATACAGATTGCGCATGCTCCAGGTGACCGTGCGCATTTGCGCGTGCCACAGAAACGGTCAACGCTGTTAGATCATTGGCGCATAAAGGCCCCCTCGGTTGACAAAAAAGGCGCGTGCAGGCTACTTCCACGAGTACAGTGCTCGTCCTCGAAAGGCACGTGACTGCTCCCAAAGACAACAACAAGGCCTGCCGAAGAACGTGGAGTTGATTTGCAACAGCCATGAGCTGGGCCTTTGTGTATACCCAGCTGCCGGCTCCCAAACACAAACCGGGCCGGCGTCGCTCTCAGGGCGCCTGGTGAATGGAGCCCTTTCAGAGGCTTTACAGAGAGGGCGGCTAAATAATTCAGGCCCTGTCAGGGCAGCCAGCCTTCATGGTGCTCTTTTGTAACCACCTGCCACGAGCACACGTCTAAACGTGAGATCGCTTTATACATGACAGACAAAGAAGTCGCTAATGAGTTTTTTTGTATCAAAGGGCCCTCTGGGCCAAACTATTCTGATCCAGAACAGCAAACGTGAAACAATATCAGATGCTAGCAAGAATGCTCGTAGTATGCACACCCTGACTAAACCTCTTCTGCGCCACCAGATGGGGGCACCATATGGCCATGAGATGCGTCAAATAGTTCACTGTGTCTTCTGTGATGGCGGCGAGGTTTCACTTTTCTCAATCCTCTCTTCTCTCGCTTTCTGTTGTTGCCAGTGGTGTCATGCCTTAGCCATCTCAAGGAAGACTCGTCAAGCTGGAAAGATACCTCAGCGGCTTAATGCACCTGCTGAAGATATACTCGCACCACAGAAGTTCGCACATTTCTCATGTTGAAGCATTAATAAAATGCCCTGTAACCCCAGTTTGACCACTGTAGGCCGAGGCCTTAAGGGCTTCGAAGCGCTGGATCACAAAGAGGTATCTGAGGTCTAAGAACAGCGATCAAACCAGCTGACAGGTACACAGAGGCAATAAAAAACATAGATGCACCTAGAGTCAGAGCAATACATTCGCTAAAAGCACCAAAGATGGGATATCAGGCAGAAACAGATATGACAAAATGTATTTCAGCGCCTGGTGCTTCAGCATCTTCAGGACTTACAGCTTTAAACTTCTTTTTTGTTTCTGAAAGAGCAAAGGGGGCAGGCACCTCCAGGAAGTTTGCTTTTGTGAGTCAGTATGGCGCGTGCCATGGTATGGTGAGACGCAACACAGAAGTCTCCGTTTTCAGAATGACAGACGACAGTCAATGGTTGGATAAGATTCTGGAGTAAAACACAGGTAAGGGCACATGAGCTGAGCTGGGGAAGCTGTCTCCATGAACCCGTTTTTTTTTTAATTATCCCAAAATCAGTCGCATTACCAGTATGTTAAATTCATTCTAGCACAGCGAAAATCCTCCAAGTCGAAAAGGTCCCTGGCCTTTTCTTCCGGGTCCAAACTGATCCGTCAATTCCCTTTGACAGATGCCCCACACCCCTTACTTCATCTCCGTTTCCACCCTCTATTTTGTTTTTGGATTGGACCTCCCCCTCCCTAACCCTCTCCTCATCTGTTGTCTCCTCTCTTCTCCGTCATGTTTTATTCTCTTTACCCCGTCTTCTGCCCAGGAGCTTAGCGTCCATTTGTGCAGCAGGTACAGTGGCACCGCGGCACAGAGGGGACAACAGAATTATGATTACTAGTGATTTTTTAATTCTTACAGCAGCCACGGGCTATTTCCTTCTTTGCACTAGGACCCATGACACACAGGCCACGCTACTGCGCTCTGGCAAATCCTTTGTACCTCTACCCAAGTATCTATCCTCTAGTACCTCTACCCCTTGTCTAACTATACCCTACTATACGTCTACCTATACCCTAGCATCTCCGTATGCAATTTTTTTGCTTTCTAATTTTCCAGCTTTTTTAAATGCATTTACCTCATTTATGAAAAATCACTAAAATGGAGTTTCGCCCCCCTCGATTCTTCGGTTAGGTTTTTTTTCTGCGAAATGAGATGGAAAGGCTGTGAACACGCGAGGGAAGAGACTTCCACAGCCTGGCTATTTGTCTCGGAAAGGGCTTTTCTGCGGCCCATGTCCAGCTGCATTTTAGCTTAGTTAGCAGATTGTTTATACTTCCGCCAATCATCGGTCTGGATGGTCATCGAGCGCTTACAGCAGTGTATTTCCAAACATTGACCTGTGAGCTGAGGTCAGTGCATCGCCAGTGCAAGTGCAACACCAGCCCCCCTCCCCCACCATGACAGGGGAACATACGTTAGACTAGAAAGGCTGATTGTTGCTCCAAAAAGCCACACAACAGTGGGGAAACCCTTGCATAAAAAAACGTGTTATATTTTTGCCACAAGTGCACATTTGCACTACAAAGGTAGGGTTGGCCTAAACAACGTGTGCGCAGTGTTCAAAAGCTCAGAAAAGCCCACTGACCCCACTTTGCCCGTGAAGAACACCTGACTGAAATCGTGAATGTTGTTGACCCTTGGGCATTATATAGGCCCAGTAAACTAAGTGCTAAGAAGGTGTATGTATCAGCTTTTGAGGCCTAGCATGTTGCTTTTATATAATCAGATGAGCAGCAAAATACCGAGAAATGCTGGTTAAGATACCTTTCAACCTGCGCGAGCCCTCACCCTAAATAAACTGTTGATAGTCTACAATGTAAACGTCTTGGCGTGTTTCCCAGCGCCCAACCCTCTGAGGTCACCGCTCGGGCCTCGAGCACTCTCGTGTGGATCTATAGCAGCGCATCAGCATCATGCGGAAGAAAGGAAGAAAGAAAGAGTTAGAAAGTGAAAAGAGGAAGAACGGGTAGAGCGAGAGAAATAGAGGAGAGAAAGTGGAAGAGTAAAGAAAATGAGTAGTAAGGGAAAGAAAGAAAGAAAACTGATTACCAATATAAAACGGTGACAAAACAGCAATAAGCCATTGTAATGCTAGTATGAAGAAGCACGCGCGAGTCTGGTAAAAGGTCTAGTGACGTGCCAGTTCCAGCAGAGGGAAATGTCAACACCAGCACATGACTTATTATTGCTGCGTAGTGCCACAGAGGGAAAATACAATAGCACTGACATTGCCGTGTGTAACATGTCTCCATTTCTCGGCGCATAGTCGCTATAGACACCCCGCCCCCCACCACCACCCTTCCGTGATTTGTCCACGCAGACACATAAACAGCCCCTGCCGTGGAGAAGGGACACTCACCGTGTTGTAGAACTCGGCTATCGCGGGCACGATGTTATAGTTGCCCTCGCACCAGTCCACCTCCGAGCTGCCGGCCTGCAAGTGGTCCCACAGGTGATGGGCACTCATGCTGCCAGGCCAGACAATGGTGGTGTCAGGAACCAGGGGCACCGGTGCGGGGGTCTTCTTTGGACGTGACGCGTTGTTTTAATGAAGGAGGTGCCCACCATAGAACGTACAATTCTCCACCTGTTGATGCTCTGGCTGTTCCGTTTTCTTGTTGCTGTCGGTGAATGCTGCGTTCGGTGAGTGTTGTTTCTGCTGTCACTGATCGCTCGCAGACAGTCAGAGAGTGATGCTCCGGCCTCGGGTGGAAGGCTTTGTCCCCAGCAGCGCTCGTGTCCCGGTTTATAACCGCTGCTGTCCAGTGGAGGAGAAAGGGGTGGATCCTGAATAGAGCCCCGGGCTCCTCTTCGTCCCCGCCTATTGTGGGATCACAACAAGAGGCCGGATGCCACCCGAGGCCGCTAGCGCTCATTCCTGGACAGCGCCTCACATGACCACTGGGAACTGTTTACAACTGCCGGCTGGGGGCGTTTGTCTCGCGAATCCGGGTCTGGGGGGCCACGACATCCTGTCCTCGATAGTGTCCGCCGTACCCTGCGTGAGAACTCGGGCCACTCCCCTAGCTCCTCCCCTCCATGTTAAGCCTCAGAGCAGCTCCACCTTCAACGAATGATCGCCGCCTCCTCCAAACATACAGCTCCCTCCATCTATGAGACTCTGGTCTCCTACAGCTCCCGCTCTCCCAGTGCACCGCTTCCATATAATAACTCCTCCTTCGCTCCAGCATGCAAATGTAAATATATAGCGTAGCTGGCGAGGTTTCTGATTGCTTAAGTGTGACATTCTCATAATTTCAGTGTAATTATGAGTGACATTCAACGACTATGAGTGACACTTTCTCGTGAGCAAAAATCAAGCAATGAAGAGGAGGGAAACATATAAATATCAGAAACTACACCATTTAGGGTGACCAACTGGCATGGGTGCAAATTCAGGATGGTGAGTGTAAAATTCAGGACAAAGGGTCAAAATTCAGGACAAAAATTCAGGACAGGAGGTCACAATTCAGGACAAAACTTCGGGACAAAAGGTACGTTTTACAGACACATCAGAGGAGGTCGTGCAATCGTATATAAGTAAGCCCATCTATATCCAAACATATTCAACCATTTGCAAACCTATCCATCATGTATCCTTCCATCCATCATTTCACTCATCCATCCCTCCATCCACCCTTTCACTCATTCATCCATCATCCGTCCATCCACTCTTTCACCCTATCCATCCGGACACTCATCCATCCACTCTTCCACCCATCCATTCACTCATCCATCCAGCCATTTACCCTTTCACCCATCCAGCCATCCTTTCACTTACAC
Organism: Calotriton arnoldi; assembly: GCA_963921515.1. Classification (NCBI taxonomy): domain Eukaryota; kingdom Metazoa; phylum Chordata; class Amphibia; order Caudata; family Salamandridae; genus Calotriton; species Calotriton arnoldi. Next base: position 124,628 of record CAWUFW010005457.1, read on the forward strand.
ATCCATCCACCCAGTCACTCATCCTTCACCCACTCACCTTTTCAGTCATCCATCCATCCATCCTCCCTTTCTCTCTCCATCAACCCTTTCACTTAGCCATCCTTCCATCCATCCACCCACCCATCCATCTACTCCTGAATCCATCCATTGACCCTATCACTCATCCATCCATCCTTTCTCTCATCCATCCATCCTTTCACTCCTTCACTCATCTATCCATCCTTTTGTCCATCTACCCTCCCTTTCACTCACTCATCCAGCCTTACATCCACCCTTTCACTCATCTGTCTATCCATTCACCCTTTCACTTATCAATTCATCAATCCATCCATCATTTCACTCATCCATCCACCCATTCACTCGCTCATCCACCCTTTCACTCATCCATCCATCTTTTCACTCATCCATCCACCCTTTTACCCATCCATCTACCCTTCCACCCATACATCCATCTATTTACCTTTTCTCTCATCCATCCATCCTTCCACTCACTCATCCATCCTTTCTCTCATTATCCATCCATTCACCCTTTCATTCATCCATTCACCCTTCCACTAATCCATCCAGCCATCCACCCATACCTTCACTTACTCACTCGCCCACCTTTTCATATTAATTATGAGCTGAGCCTTTGTCTGCAGAGTTGCAGACAGAAGAGGCCCATCAAGAATTTCACCCTTGCTGTAGTTCCTAAAGCAAGGGGTTGGGTTCACTATGCCCCTGCACATAGGCAATCTGAAAAAGTGGAAGTTATGAGTCATGCATGATGCACAGTGCCAGGCCATGAGGTGACTGTGACATGGTGTTGTTTCCAGGGCTTTAAGTGGGATGAAAAAACTGGGGGGTCTCTCCAAAGGGTGTTCGATGTAATTAAGGGTGTGGCTTAAAACACCTAAGCTAAAAATCTGTGCTTAGCATAGTGTGCTGCCAGACTGGTATTTTGCCTCTTCTGTCATTGTATCCAGATACATAACACAACAAGTAACGTTACACCTACAACAAGCCAGAACTATTGGCTTTGTCAATGGTTGTTAGCTGCATAAAATAAAAAAGCAGCAACCATGGCTTCGTTGAATATAATATTGAAAACACAGCAGTTCTAAAATGATGAGACTGTGAAAGAACTCTAGCCCCTTCTTTTTAACTTGTTTCACCGCCTTCTTTGAATGAACTGGATTCTCACGCTGCAGCATGGGCGTTTTTGTACATTTCTTCCATCTGACAGAATGCCCTGCCCTAGACGAAGGCAGGAGGCCCACCACATGCTGTAAGAGCCCAGACTGGCCCATTGTCATTCTGTATGTGGCAATCAGCTGCAGACAGAATGACAATGGGGTGGGTGAGGCTGCTCTTGTGCTCCCTGGAAGAGTGCGAGGAGCCCCATTAGGGAGCTGAGGCTTCATGCAAGGGAACAGTGCTGCTCCCTGCAATGACCAAAATTACGGACAAAAGTCGTCCGTAAAAGGGATCCTCACGGACAACGGACGTGAGGTCCAAATTACGGATGGTCCATGAAATTTACGGGCGGTTGGTCACCCTACACCCATTTGAGCAAATTGTAACTCTAAGAAGCATAGCTGGCAAGTTTTCAGATTGCTTATGTGTGACATTTTCATGGTTTCAGTGTTTTTATGAAAGACATTTGCCACCCAAATGTGTGAAACTTAGTGTGACACTTTCTCACCAGCAAAACCAAGCAACGAAGTCCATGGAAACAGATAAATGTCAGAAGTTACGCCCATTTGAGCAACAAGAAACTCTTAAGTGCTTTCAGTCATAGCTGGAACTTCGTGGCACTATACATACACATGTCACTATTCCCCTTGAGCCAACCAGGATTCATTTCCTTTTCCCTCTGGCTGCACAGTGACAGACATGACCTGCAGTGATGGTGATGCACTCTGAAACCTCATTGGAATCCTCCTCAACAGGAGCTAACACAAGTAAACCACTCGTCTTCAGCTTTCTGCCATGCAGATATCACTCCAACACCGTTCTCTGAAAGTGAAAACGCTCCCACTAACTTTGCCAACCTCCTCACATCCTACATGATTTTACACCTCTTCTGATCACTACAACTGAGCTGCCTGCAGTACCATGGACACATTTTGACATTCATTGTTGTCTCCGAACAGTCAGTGTAAAATTGCAAGGCCATTGTGACTTGGCTACAAAAACACTTTTCAACACAGCTTTTTGGTGATCCAACCCCTTTCCTCCATCTATACAGTACTAAACATTAGTATGATGTTATTATCAAACAGCGCAGTGACAGACATCACTGACTCACTCTCTCAGAGCTGGCATTAGGGCTATGGTGCCCAGTGCAACAATATTTTTGGCACCTCCGCAATGACCTTCCCCAGGGATTCCCTCACTATCCCTCTCCAACAGAGCCCCACATCTCTCCATTGCCCATCTATAAAATCAATTTAATTTGTTTTATATCGCTACTCTTTTCGGTGTAGGGTGACAGAGTACTTTACATCACAGACACATTATACAGAGACAATGCATCATACATGCATAAATTAGTTTATAGTAAATGATACGTGAGACAATGAGGATTACAAGGTGTAGGAGTCACGTGTCATCCATGCTAGCCAGCAGTGTATTTTAAAGGTGTTTGGTCTGGAGAGGCACAGACTCAGGATTTCAAACATACCACAGCGGTTTTAGGGGTTAGTGTGGTTCCCCCTCCCTAGAGCACCATTTACCATACACTGAGCTTAGATATACCCGTCAAGTGTGAGCGCCACTTCCACATGGTTTTTTATCACCCGCTAGGTAAATACCACAGAGGTTGGGTTTGGCTTTACTAATAAGAATGTATTTCTACCCAAACAAACCCCTATTAGCAACATTAGGATAATGAAAGACAGGGAAAAAAACCATAACGTTCTAACCCATACCATGGAGTTTTAATGCAGCTCTTTGATGACAGTTCGTAGGCCACTGTGCTATATTAGGATTGTAACTTATGAACTGCACAGTAACAAAAGGATCTCTGTGACAAAAGCAGTAACCCACTGAGCTATCCGCATAAAAAGAGTTCTGTGATCTGCATGGTACCATTCTTTGCAGCAGGCAAATTAACCCTCTGTGCTACTTTATGATGAGTCAAAACTGCCACTAGACAAAAACTTTGATCTCTCTCCAGCAGGAACATTAATCACCAGGGTTATCTTAACATTTTTATGGTTGCCTGAAAACTGCTGGAAACAGAAGGAACTCTGCAGCAGGTGCTTCCCATAAATTATTCTTAAACCCAGTAGCGTTCCCAGCTCCGAGCCAGGTGAGGCTGCACTGGTGCCATCCTAAAGCCAGCCCTGCACAGCACTCTCTAGTGTTTGCCCCACCTGTAGATTATAATTGGCCACTTGATTTACCAACACTCAGTGGTGGGAAAAATAATGCCTGCTGCCTCGGGTTGTTGCTGTAGCTGCAGTGTGTCTGTGGACTCACACCCACTCACTGCTGATAGTGGCTCAGACACTCAAGTGCTGGAGGAAGTTGCCGATCTGGCGATCACAAATTGCATTGGCCCTCCTCTTTGATCTGTCCCGTTTTGAGGGCAGCTCAGCTGGCAGGCCGGGACAGATGATGCTGGTCTGTCAGACTACACTTAGAAGTCACGATGAGAGCAGTCCATGGCGTGTGCCTTATAAAGACACTGTCTCCGTCCCTTGCTCACTTTGCCACTGGATTCAAGCTAGCCTGGCTGATGAAGGGTGTTACCCAGAAACCGGTCCCAGGATGCTTGTTTCCGGTTCAGGGAAGACCTGGCTTGGCAGTTCGGGTTGGACTGTTCCCATGAGGCACAGGGTCAAGACTGATTTGCATGTAGCTGGGTCTGAACTGGATTCAACCCAGATCTGTGGCTGGGGGTGAGTGTCTGAAAAGTTTCAGCGCTCCGTCCATCATCTCCTTGTGTTTGCTTTTTTCGCCCTGAGTTGGCAGGGTATGCCCAGACGTGGGTCCCTTGCTCACTTTGCCACTGGATTCAAGCTAGCCTGGCTGATGAAGGGTGTTATCCAGAAACCAGTCCCAGGATGCTTGTTTCCGGTTCAGGGAAGACCTGGCTTGGCAGTTCGGGCTGGACTGTTCCCATGAGGCACCGGGTCAAGACTGATTTGCATATAGCTGGGTCTGAACTGAGGTGGCGAAGTAAGCTAAAGAATGATGATGGATTCAACCCAGATCTGTGACTGGGGGTGAGTGTCTGAAAAGTTTCAGCGCTCCGTCCATCATTTCCTTGTGTTTGCTTTTTTCGCCTTGAGTTGGCACGGTATGCCCAGATGTGGGTCCCTTGCTCACTTTGCCACTGGATTCAAGCTAGCCTGGCTGATGAAGGGTGTTACCCAGAAACCGGTCCCAGGATGCTTGTTTCTGGTTCAGGGAAGACCTGACTTGGCAGTTCAGGCTGGACTGTTCCCATGAGGCACAGGGTCAAGACTGATTTGCATATAGCTGGGTCTGAACTGAGGTGGCGAAGTGAGCTAAAGAATGATGATGGATTCAACCCAGATCTGTGACTGGGGGTGAGTGTCTGAAAAGTTTCAGCGCTCCGTCCATCATCTCCTTGTGTTTGCTTTCTTGACCAGACACAAGCAAAGCGGACACCAGGCCCCTTACCCCTGTCCCCCTTTACTCCCCCATACACACACATGAGCAGGGCAGCACACATGAGAGGGCACAACTTGAGTTCACAGAGAGTGACCCGAGTTTGATAGTTGCCCTTTTCTGGCAGGCCGCATTGTCTGCCAGATTCATAGTCACAACTTCAAATACCAACTTCTGCACCTCAATCTGCCCCTATAATCCCCCCATAGAGTATCCTACTGAGAGCTGTCAAGTTGACCAAGTCCAGAGTGATGTGCCGGTCCAGGTATTTTTCTTTGAATTCTAGGAATTTTAGTCCTGCTTTATAATGGCATAAACACGACTACAAGTCTCAGAAGTTAAAGAAAAAACTTGGACTGGAGCAGCACATCACGCATTCACCTGGGAAGCTTGGCAGGGCTGCCTATTAATATTGCCCTCCTAAACTAGCTGCACTTCAGCATCTAGCCGTAGACAGCTCACCCTTTCCCCCTCCATAGCTGTCAAGTTTCCCTGTTTCATGCATGATGTGATGCTCCAGTGGAGATGTTTTATGTGAATTCTGGGACTTGAAGTCCTGTTTTATAATGGAATAAACAAGACTACTAGTCCCAGAAATCAAGAAAAACCCTGGACTGGAGCAGCACATCACGCATGGACATGGGCTCTTAAGGTGGCCCACCTGACATGGAGGCACATTCTGGGCAGTGACAATAAAAATTCAGGAGAAGGTTAACAAAAATGCAGGACAAAAAATCAGGACAAAAGTTATATTTTATGGATACATCTGAGGAGCTCAAGGAACAGTGCTTAATATGAGCCAGTGGTATCAGGTGGCATCCACAGACGGTCATTTTTAGGGACCAGCACTTACTTTTCCTCAACAAACTTTAAAGAGAGGAAAACACAAAAGATGAAAAAGGAGTATGAGAAAATGGAAAAACACTGAGAAAGGGAGAAAGCAGGGATGAAAAAGAACCTACAAGAGTGAGATAAAGAGGCAGGAAGTGTGGGGTGGTGAATTAAAGGTTAATATTGAAAAAGTCAATGTCAATGTGAATAACGGTACATTCATGTACAAAAACGAAATTGCATCTTTATAGACAAATTTGCCCATTGTGAACTCCACGTCACCCCGAGTCAGAAATACATAGTTAGGCAGACCCTGAGACCCAGGCCCGAGGTCACTGATTGACAGATCACAGTTGGGGTAGCATGTAGCCAGCAGACAAACACTTGAACAGGAAATCCCAGATTAAACCCACAGATAGGCACAGCAGCACCACAATGGTCCAGGGAGATTGACCCCAATAAAGCACACATAGTCGAAGGGGTGCACGCGTTCCCAAAACACCATAAAGTCAGATGCCACATAAAGTTAGGAACACTCAGCCAATCAGGACACAGTACACACAGTGCACACAGTGATCACACACTGCTCATGCCGGACATCTGGTCACGTTATCTACTGGCCATATTGTGTCCACGCAATGTTGAGGCCCACCTGGATTCATCATCCAAAACATTAATGTTAATGTATGGCTCCAAATATAGCGGTCTGTATTCCTTTCCAAAAATGGTCTGGCGGAACCATTTTATTGCATCCATTGAATTGAATAAAAGTCTATGTTAGACTGATTGTAAATTGAGACAGTCCTCAGAATCCCATGCCTGTAACTATTCTCCCAGCCGCACTGTTTAATTAAACAAACTTTTCCTGTCCTGCCAAACACCTCTTGTCTCTTATTTTGTTAAGGTATTTCATGTTCAGGCAACAGAGACAGGAGGTGAAATCAGGTGGAAGCAGGACTATACAGCCTTTTTATTTGGCTCTCTGACGTTAGATAGGCCGGCCACTGGCTTTTGAGCAAAACTTTGGGCCCCAGCACTTACCGTTTTGCAAATTAAGCCCTGTCAAGCAATAACATAATAGTAAGTAAATAGAGTCAGACACAAGTATCAGTCAAAATAGAATTATATTCTTTGGGTTGTATAATACATAGCAGTAGAAACATTCACATGTAAATGGACTTCAGATTTTAAAGCAGCAAACATGCATACTAAGCAACATTTGACAGCTAAAATAAGGTAAGAGAGAGTTTGCCCTCTCACCATGAATGATAGTAACAGAAGCAAACACGCAGGAAGCAAACAAACAAACATGCAGGAAGCAAACAGAAGCAAACACGCAAACAAAGCAGCAATAGTTTCACAAGCATAAGTGTTGTTTAAAGAGATAAAGTCATCCTGCCTGAAGAGAAGTCTCAGGAAAGAGGCCTTGCACTTAAAGAATGTCAAATGTATCTATCTGTATGAGTAATAACTAATGAGTGTTTATTACCAATGAAAGGAAACCGTGCAAGCAACCTCAGAATAAGGGAAGTGAGAGGAAATGCCTCTTTTTGCATGTTTATCTTCACATTTTTCGAAGTGATGCAGCTGGTTTTTCGACTCTGAGAGTGCACTGAGGGCTGCTAACCAGGAAGACCCTCAAGAACTGGCTCTTCGGCTAAACAAATCTGCGGACCCCCCCCCCCCTCAGCACCTTGAGACCCTCACGGGTGAGTAGCGTGCTTACAATTCCCTGATTGATTGATTGATTGATTGATTGATTGATTAACCAGACCTCAGTGTTCTAACCTTACACAAAAGATATGTTGAATTGGATACATCCAGTTGAGAAGTATTGACTTACTTATAAATCCCTAGTACGTGGCACCCAAGGCTTACGTGTATGAATTAATGGAAAACCAAAACTCAGAAACCACATTGGAGGAAACCAAATCATACAAAATCAATTTTAAGGAAAGACAATTGTTGGTTTTTTTGATAATCAATTTTTTGCCACTTTTAGGAAAAACAGCAGGAACAACATAGACGTAGCACTATTCAGACATGATAAATACTGCAATACAGTTACAAGAGATTTCCCCAATCTGATCGTATGGAATCTGCTTCCACCCAAACGGCAGACAATCAAACCAGAGGTCCCAGCCATTTGCCCCATTTACGTTTATGCTTAGTTGGGCACCCTCTTGCTTTGTAAACAGCTCTTTCTTGGGTGGCGCACCAATCTACGCCTCTATGCCATTTAGCTAAGGAGGGAGGCGCTGAGTCCTTCCAGGCAGCTGCTATATTTCTCTTGGCTACGAGAACGGCGGTCCCTAGGAATAGCTTGTCAGCCCGGGAGCCATCTAGTCCCTCCATCACTCCCAGGAGAAGGGCACAGGACATTAAAAAAAATATATAATTATAAGGAAATATTCTAAATTACATTAAACTTGGGTGGAGTTTAGTACTACTGTTGGGGCTTGGGTTCAGGGATGGGTAATAAGGAGTTTTAGGGTTCATAAATGGGCAGAGTTTAGGCTGGTGAGGGTTTTTAAGGTTCAATTATGGGTAGAGCTGGTGTGGTGAAGGGTTTTTAGGGTTCCGGATGGGGTGGAGTTTAGGGTGGTGAGGGGTTTAAGAATTTAGGTATAATTGGAATTTTAAATGTAGAAAGGGAGTTTTAGGGTTCAGGGATGAGTGGTTTAGGGTGATGAGTTCCCATGGGTAATGGATGGCTGGTGTTTAAAGGCGGTGAGGGTTTAGTAGGGTTGAGGAATGGGTAGAGTTTGGGTGTGCTCAGGTGTTTTTAAGGGGTATGGGATGGGTGGGGTTTAGGAGTAGAAAGGGGTTTCGGGGTTCTGGAATGGGTGGAGTTAGGAGTAGTGAGTGATTTTATGGTTCAGGGATGGTGGATTTTTGAGGTAGAAAGGACTTTTAGGCTTCAGGGATGAGTGTTTAGGGGGCAGGGATTTATGGTGTTTAGTGGTTGTGAGAGGTCAGTGATTGATGGTGTTCACAGGTGGTGATTGGTCAGCGATTAAAAGCAGCTGAAGTAATTGTTTGAAAATGTAAAAGATATAATTATGAAATAATGTCCCCTAAAGTAAAACACTAAAATAAATATCTCAGACAAAACTGTTTCTCTGAAAGTAGGACAGGCAACCATTGCATTTACACTTAAAACATAAGCATTCAAAAGCCAATATCGACCAAAAAGAAATTCTATTAATTGGTTTCTACAAAAAAGTAAACGCCATTCGTTCAGAAAATTTCCATTACATAGTTTAGATGATAAGATTTCTCAGTGTTGGTATTCCATTAAATCCCTTTTCTATGAAGCCACATACAAACACCCAGGGCATGTAAGGCATAATGTTCACACAGGCAGTGCTTAATTTGTAAACAATTAACTGCTAGGGCCCTCATAAGGAGGCCACTGCACCCTACACCACCCATTGCCCCTGCTAGCACTACCAATGACAGTACCAAAGCAGCTCGCAACCATCACACTCCTACAAGGGTGACAATTCAGACTATTCCAGGCCCCCAAAACTGTAAGATTAGCATGGGCGGCAGGTAATAGTAATTTTTAACGTATATTATTTTGAATTAGTAAACAACTGTTGTTGTGTTCACTCTAAATCAGACAAACAGCCCACCAGGTGGCAGACTGTCATAAGTGCCGGTGCTGCCAATTAAGTGCCCCTGCCAAGCACCGGAAACCACTGGCTCAAATTAAGCACTGCACCCAGGGCTGCAGCACTGTTTGTGCCACTCTGAACGTGACAAAGACAAAATGGACTCCAGCCTGCCACTGCAGACTGAATGAGCAGTGTTTACACTGCTAGTTCGGCGTTGCCATTACAACTGATGGCAAAGTTTCCACTTCTCTTAATGATATATGTACAGAGCTGGACTGGCCATACTGGGCATCAGGTGTTTCCCCAGGAGGCTGGAGGGGTAGGGGACGGTTTTGTAGAGAGAGAGAGAGAGAGAGAATGGCGGAGGAGCTGTGTCAGAATCCGAGTGCTGGTATTTCAGTTCCAACCAGACCGACTAGGAATGAAGGACTCAAAGAGAAATTCAAGAAATTGGAACAAATGAAAATGAATGAACAATCAAAATGGTGGGATGCAGTTACTCTTAAACAGTACATGAAACTCAATGGGATCCAGAGAGGTCTGCATGCCTAAATCTTCCCCACTTATGAAGATCTCGAAGAAGATCTCTTAATGAGATGGGAGAAAGAACTGATCAACAATTCCATGAATTTAATGGAAATATTGATCATCAACGCAGAGAGAAAAGTAGATAAACTACAGAAAGAGATTAAGGAAATTGAGAAGGAGATTAGGGATATGAATTTGCCAGACCCCACAAAGAAAAACTATGATATTCTCCAAGAGGCACTTAGACAACATCAGGATGATATAAAAATACGCAAAACAAGAAAGCTAAAAAGAGATGAGAATGACTACCTAGGGGTAGGGTATTTACTTTTGCTAGAAAATTCGATCACCTAGTAAGTAATAAGACAGAAAGCATAGGACTATCATCAGAGGCAAACAACACTGGTTCATCCAGTATACCCTCTAGTGAGAATGAAAGCAATCAGGACCCAGGTGAAGGCACACCTGAACAAGGAAGAAATAGTTTTTTAGAAGAAATAAGATGGATCAAGATAGGTAACATGAAGACAAACACACATACAGGCCATGTAGAATGACCAGAAGAGGCAAAGGATCAAAGAGACCAGTCAAGAGACAGGGCAGGTATGCAAACAAGGTCCTGGACCAGGAAGAAGCAATAAATATCTTAGATGAAAAAGTGAATGTGATAGTTTTGAACTTAACTGACAAAGTCTTAACTGATGACATGAATAAAGTGCTTAAAAAAGGATTGAGTTTTTGTCCATCCACAAATTTGGATATTGATCTGGTAAAGATTGACATTTACAAATTTGTTCGTAGACTTAAACTAAAGAAACACTTTTTCTCACAAGGAAATGTAAACGATCCCAGTGGGACAACCCCAATATGGAGTGATTATTCATACAGGACGCTATTGATACTACAACACTACTCTCACTTGCAACAGAAGATGATGAGGAAACCAGCATCAGGAAACTACTGACACACTTACATATAGACACAGAACACACCAGTGGTAGTGTACTTAAACCCAGGTCGAAATGGACCCCCAACTTACCACCAGACAATTGCTGTGACTTGTTCTTTAAGAATGTGTGTAGGGATCTGGACAATATCCCACACACAATAATGATGAAGAAATGGGCAGCTACCAACAATCTTACATTTGGGGAATGAACAGCACTTAACAACTACATGAGGATGACACATTAATTATAAGAGAGTCTGACAAAGGGGGTTGTGTAGTAGTCATGAATAATACTGACTACAACAAAGAAATCTATTCAAATCTAAACAACAGAAACTGTTACTGCCCTCTTGACATTAACCCAATGCAACGTATATCAAATTACATAAACTACAATGTTAAGACTTGGTATGAACAGGAGCTGATCTCCTTTGAAGAGTACATGTTCCTGAAAGTGGACAACCCAAGATACCCCTGCCTATGCACGTTGCCCAAAATACACAAAAAGGCCACCTTCCCACCAGGCAGACCTATTGTGTCTGGCATTGGTGGGCCCACCAAATGTTTATCTCAATTCGTAGATGTCTTTCTACAACCGATAGTCCAAAACCTGCCTTCCCACATCAAAGACACTAAACACATCCTGAATCTAATGAGTGATGTTACCTGGGAGGAGGGGATGATTATGGTCACATTGGATGTGGCATTGTTGTATACTAATATACTGACAGAATTTGGGATCATGGCGATCACACATTTTCTGAATAAGAGACCAGCACATTACTGTCACACACGGAGATGTTACTTCAGATGACACGACTGATACTGGACAACAACACCTTCCTCTTTGAAGGGAAGTGGTATCATCAGGTCAGTGGGACTGCGATGGGCTCCAGGTTCGCTCCCTCTTATGCCAACCTCTTCATGGGGTGGTTTGAGGAGGAGCGGGTATAGGGCCGCGCTGGTTCCCGGTGGACTGAGCATATACGCTATTGGGGAAGATTTATAGACGATATCCTTATGATATGGACTGGATCTGTAGAACAACTACGAGACTTTGAGGAACACCTTAATAACAACCCCTATAACATGTCCTTTACTATGAACTTTGACTACTGTAAGATCCAATTCCTTGGTATCAAACTCTATATTCATGAGTCTAAAATACTGAGTAGGATGTTCAGAAAGGACACATCCTATAATGCAATACTACATGCCCGCAGCGCCCACCCTAGACACCAACTACAAGCTATACCCTATGGTGAAATGGTTAGGGCCAAGAGAAATTGTAGCACAGACAATGAATTTATTAAAAACTTGGTAGACATTAAACAGAGATTCCTCGTCAGAGGTTATGACAGAAACACCATTAAGGAGGCCAGCAGTAGGGCAGTCAAACTAGAAAGAACCAAGACACTTGCTTACAATAAACCCAAGATAAGGAGTGACACAGAAATGATTAGACCAATACTCCCATATGGCAATAACACTGGAAGTATCAGTAAAATACTTAACAGACACTGGCATCTCTTGAGGGAGAACAAGATTCTTGCAAAATGCACAAATAGAAATGCCAAAAGCACATTCAGGAGAGGAAAGCCGCTCAAAGGGCTAATCAGTCCAAGCTACCCGGGAACCCCTACCAAACACAATTGGATAACACAGCAGAGCAAAGGTTCTTATAAATGTGGTCACTGGTCATTATGTAGACTTGCCAAGGAAACCTCATGTTTTGAGTACAACAACAGTCGCACAAATCACATCACCCATAACATCAACTGTAATACTCGTTTTGTTGTATATATCCAAATATGCAAATGTGGAAAGATATATGCGGGCAGTACCATTAGAATGATGAAAGAAAGGATACTGGAACACCTTAGAGCAGTGAAACAGGGAGATCCAAAGTACCCATTTGCTCTGCATACAGTCATATGCGACAAACAGACTCAATATAGAACATTTCAATTCCATGGTCTAGAAATGGTCAAACAAAATGAAAGTGGTAGCAACCGAGAACTAAGATGACAAGAAGCTATATGGATATTGCGTCTCAAAGCTGTAGACCTGGGGTTGAATATTGACCGGGAACTGCATTACTTCCTAGGGGATTAACTTAAACCTGCCCTGAAGAAAGTAATAGGAAGAGCTGCAATAACCTGCCATCGACATAAGGTACCACATAGTAGTAGGCTTATGGAGATATTGATGGTATAGGATGACTATGTGGGAATGCTGTAATGCCTTTGACAACGACTAGCTGGTCTCTATATTAGACAGTGAATGTGTAGCTGTTGGAACATACAATGAATCTTGTTTTGAGACTTAGGCTATGATTATTGTATGAATATGTGAATCTGAAAATGAATATGTTATCATGCTGTGATGAAATGTTCATGTAAATACTGTGAATATAGAGTTGATATGTGGAGACCTTATAGGACCTATACACCACTTCTCTGGAGATTACTGTTTTTTTCACACACTTTTCCACGTTTCCCAGACAGACCTCATTATGAATAAGAGATGAGACTTGATGCCCGACCCCACTACCCACTCAATGGACAACATGTTATTATTCACACACAATAAGGAAGACCCCGTCAGTGTACAGTGTAGGAAGGATGCATGGTCACACTTTTCAAGTTGTAGACCGAACTACTGTGGGGACCGCATGGATGAACTACATTATCCTCCAAGACATAGATTTACAGAGTATGAATTTTATGATGTCCTCTACTATACTCATTGGAATATTGATCACTAACTTATAAAAGAAACCCCAGAGATTTCTATACGCATGATTACAATCAGCTTGCTCTACATCGAATCCCTGATTAGAATCTTATATCGATTGTAAGACTAGGCATGTACCTTCAGCATAGCTGAGATATTTCTTATTGGAATATATCCCAATATGGCCGCCACCGACCTAGACCACAGAGTGAACACTTCACAATTGCTAATGGACATCATCAACCTCATAATACCGAATCTGACTCAATCGAATATAGACCGCAATTATACCCTATGGGATGATGATCGTGAATTCATAGTAGAAAATCACGCAGAGATTTCTAATCGTTTAATGGTTCGTGTATATTGATCATAAGATTATGATCTAGCCCTACATGTGGCTAATACACTTAAATATAGACGATACACGCCGCATTGGAACAGATTCAAATATGGCCGCTTCTTACTAAATAGCAGGACACAACCGTTGTGATGGGCGTCATCTATTTTCACAGTTTTCATAATGACAGAATCGCTATAAGTAAGTCTTATACCTTGCGCACTTTACTAAATCCCCAGTTTGTTTCTGTGGAATATGACGTTTACGGGATGCGCCTGTTGCCACAGAACTTAAATTCAGTCCTTCGATAATCGTTCGTTTAACTTATGGGTGTCAAAGCGGTAACAGACCATAGTTCGCAATGTTGGATATGACAGCTGAACTTATTATTACAAGTAATTTCACAGCTCACACTTGTTGTTACAATAATGTGGTGTTCCGACTATTTATGGGTTATGAATTAAGTGGCATTACCACAGCCAGCATGCCTATATTTGTTAAACTCGTCCCTGGTAGAGTTGAAGTTGTCCATGCTTTAAACCTACGATGTCGAGATTTCTGGGATAACTATACCCTGTTGAGAGTTGAAGTTGTCCATATTTTAAAATTATGATATCGAGATTTCTGGGATAACTCTCATCCCATTCCGCATATGTAAAATTAACATAATACTGTTAGTATTTACTTGACATTTACTGGCCCGACTATTGGATATTGGTGACCTGACAATACCTAATTGTCATTTATTGTAGCTTACCACTACACTAATTACTTGCAACAGAAAATAAGGATAATAAGGTAAGATTATTGTCACATGTTGGTCACTAATGTGCACTCAGGAGCTAATGCGGCCTCGTTTACAATAAATTATAGCTATCGTCTTCCACAGAACACAAGTGAATCTTATGTGGAATTCTCTGATCAGAACACATACACTAAAGTCCAATAATATCGAGTGAGTATACCATCCTTCCTCCTCCCATCAGTAGTCCCTAACCCACATTTGAAGACACTGTAATATATAGAAGAATGAATGATTCTAATAATACCTAAGAGAATACTATTCCTTGCTTGAATCAGGAATGCCTCCCCCTCTCAAACACGAGGCACCTCACCAATAAAAGTTTTTTACCATTGGATTAGGCACTAAGCTCAGCAATCAGCACTTATGCATGACCTCAATAGGCTAAAACCACACTCGGGTGAAACTTTAGGGTCATCTGACCCAGGTGACGGATAGAGGTAATTATAGAGAAACTCCTCCTGAATATAATATGACTTTGTTTTAGATACAAAGCTCTGACAAAGTCTGCTGTGATTGGAACAGCAATAGACGAAACACGTGTTGGCGAAGGGGCGTGTCCAATATGTTTGAATAAAAGACAATTGAAACCACAACCTCACCATTGGATTTCTGTGTGCTTGGAGACATCGTTGTTTGTAGTGGTGGGGGTTGGTTTTGTTACTGGGGTCCGGTTTTGCAGCACTGCTGCAATATCGGCCCCCAGTAACAAAAGCAGCAAGCTGGGGCCAGGCAGTGCTTCCCTCGGTGTTGCGCCAAGAAAATTGCCAGGGCTGCTTTGGATTACCAGTCCGGCCCTGTATATGTAAGTCTTTCCTAAGGAAGGCCTATGGAGCCCTATGGTAGGGAGCTATATATTATTAAGTAGGGCATATATTTTTGATATGTCTTAAAAGCAACACTCCCAAAACTGTATGTTTGCTGTGGAAAGGTTATTAGCCCTATTTGGCGAACACAGGGTTACAGGCTGGCATCCTAGCCTGGCTAATCTCTGCATGGGACTACCTAACAGGGTCGAGTAAGGTATCAAATTAATCCTCGCATTGAATCCGACATAATGCCAAGGTCAAATTTATAGTCACTGTTAAAGTAAGCAACTTTTAGAAAGTTGCACTCTGCACTCCAGCTAGTCCAATGGCCTTACAAAGGCCCTGGCACACAGACAGCTTTCTGCCCGCCGGGGTAGACATGTGAGTGACTCCCTGGCTCAAGAAGAAAGGCAGTTGCTGCACAGCGAGGTGTAAACTCCTCTCCCAGGATGGCTACTCAGGGTTTTAGCCAAAAAGGCGAGCTTCGAAGGGGAAGCCGCCTTTGAAGGGCTGACTGCAAAAACACCCTTGAACAGGATGTGTTTTGTTCCTGCAGAAAATTAGGAGACGGAGCCAGGGAGGGAAAACCAGTCTCCAAACCGTTTTTCCCATAGGCCTCTAGCCCACTGGTAGCCTCACACCTCTAGGGAGGGCTACCGTGTTCCTGACAACCAAGGAAGGGTCATGCCATTTTGAAAGGGGCAGGAATGGGCACTCTGGAATAGCCAGATGTCTCACATTGCAGGAAAAAGGTCATTAGAGAAGAGGGGACTCAGTAGCCCATCGGCTAGTGACAGTGTGGTCCCCTCTGGGCTCTTTCTTGGGATAAATATGGCAACCCAGGCACCATGCCCCTCAGATCATGCTGGAATCAGAGAGAGGATCGAAGATGGAGAAGAACTGCCCTGCTGCCCTTGAAGCTGCACAAAGAGAGGCTGCACCATCAAAAGGACTGCAACTGCTGCACTGTGGGTTAGCAAAGTTTGGACTGTGCCTACGGCTCCTGGCTTGGAGAAACGTTGATTTCTGGCCCCCACCTACAGCAGTGACTCCAAGGATCAGTTGGCTGATTCCCTGGAACCAGCTCCAGAGACACAAGAGCTGAAGAAGCCCAAACTAAAAAGTTGGTAGCCACCGCAGAACTTTTGTTACCAGTCGCACAAGACATCAAAGCCGAGATAGCTAAAAGTTGCACCTATGTCTGCTGGACCTGGGAGTGCTATCAAAGTCTGGATTCATCATACTCATGGGACACTAGCCCCACCTAAGTATTTCGCTCCAACCCCTGTGCAATGAGACTCATAGTGCAGGATCGGCTGGCCAGTTACTGCAACGTAGAGGACTTCCGAGGGACCCTCGATCTCTGCGGCCAAAATCACCCCACATCATCCATAGACACCAAACCACAAAGACGCTGTGTCTATTGCACCTCAACAAGATCATCCTTTGAGTATCTTTTGCCTGTATCCTCAGAATCAGGACCACTCCATTGATGTCTAAGGTGGTCGTCCTGTAAAGTTTGGAATTTGCCTTAAACGCTCTGGTGGCCAGGTAACTGTCCAAAGTATCCTTTCTGGCCCCCTAGGCTTTTTACCTGCCGGATTTGGTCACCCAACCCGGTCTGGAGTACACGCACTAACTCTTTCAAACTTTTGAAAAGTTTACAAACCTTTTGTTGACCAATGATTGTTTGCGGTTGCATTTAAAAGTGATAAAAACGTCTACAATCTGTATCTCCGGAACCCTCTGGTGGATTTTGATGATCACATTCTATAAAAATATGCACTATTTTTATAAATTGCTGTCATGTCTCTTTCTTATTGTGTGACTTTCTTATTTCATTGCTTGGTGCTGTTAAATGCTTTACACTAAGGGCCATATGTATCAAAATGTACATTCGCGATTCTCAAATAGCGATTTTTTGCGAATCGCTATTTGAGAATCGCAAAACGCTATGTATGTAGGATTTGCAAATAATTTTGCAAATCCTACATATTCCTTAATTGCGAATCGCAAATTGCGATTCACAATTAAGGAATACCTCCCCATTCATTCCTATGGGCCTAGAAGCCCATAGGAATGAATGGGAAGACATTCTCAATTTGCGATTAGCAATTAGAGAATCGCAAATTGAGAATGCAATTTCAAGGTTGCAAGGGTGTCAAAAGGACACCCTGTTCCACCCCTGAAATAAGCATGGGTGCACATGTGGCGCACATACATGCCCTAAGGGCATGTATGTGCGCCACATTGCACTTTGAAAAATGCAAAAAAGTGCATTTTTCAAAGAAATCGAAAATTACCACCAACTTGAAGTTAGTGGTAATTTGCGATTCCTTAAGGCCAAATTGCACTTTTTTTGTGCTTCTTAAATTGCATTTAAGGAATCGCAATTTGCGATTCCTTAAATGCAATCGCAAAATAGGGAATCGCAAATTTTGCGATTCCTTATTTTGCGAGGCAGTTTTACATTCATACATACCACTGAGCCCAATTGCGATCGCAATTTGGAATGATACATATGGCCCTAAGTTCCTTTGCCAAGCCTTACTGCTCGTAGCCACAGCTACCCCGAGCTATGGTTGTGTAAACTAGACGGACTGGACCCAAGACGGTATTTGCGAGTGTACTGCATGATAAGGCCCCACAGCCATATCATATAGTACACCCAAATCCTCACAGGAATATTAAGTGGGCACTTTTCAGTAAACACATCATTGAGATACATCATGGTCCCCTGATCCTTGGAGCCATCGATGCAGAGACACACTAAAGACCAACCAATTAGGAAGTGTTTCTTCCACCCCTCTATGTTCCTCTTCCACCCATTTGAAAAAACCTCCTACACCTGCGCCCTCATACTGCTTCTGGCCCTCGTCCCGATGGTGCTTCCTTTCCCCACCCTCACCACTTCCCCCATGTTGCTTTGCACATTTATTTTCTTTCTAGTTACTGATCCAACTCGGATTGATAACTAAAAACAAAAAAAAGTGGCACATCTTTTTATAGCGTGTGCATGCATGGTGCGTGCACCTTCAAAATGAAGCAATCAATTGCATCAAAAGCTTTTTTTTTCAAAATTCTTTAGCCATGTGGCACAGCATTGTGGATGTTAAACGCATGGCTATAACTATTGTCAAAGCCTTTAGGTCTCAAAGGCAAGACCGATTGGCTTTGCCAATGCTTGTTGTCTGCCAGACAAACACTAGAGGCATGTGCTATATATATATATACATATAGCACAAGGCTCTAGTGTTTGTATAACAAGCATTATATATATGTATATATATACACACATATAAAAACACACACATATATATGCGGTCACCAGTAGGTAGTTATAGTTAGAACCTAGTTTCCATAGGAAAAGCGTTTTTTGATTTGCCAATAACTTTGGCACCGCTTGACGAATCTTCAGGAAATTTTCAAAACTAATTGTTCACTCAGGTCAGCTCCTGTCTTGAAAGTTTCGGGGCGATTCATCAAGGGGGGGCCGAGAAAAAAGGGGGGTCCCAAAACGTGTTTTCTCCATGTTAATTTCCATAGGAAACTTTAGACACGGCTACAGACTGAACTGCTGAACGGAATTACACCAAATTTGGCAGAGAGATAGCTCTTGGTCCAGAAAGCACGCTTTTGTTTAAATGGTGTAATTCCGTTCAGTAGTTTTTGAGATATTTAAAGATTTACAGATATCGATATTTGAGAATCCTGAGATCTGATTGGCTGAGCCCTCCCGCGCACGAGCTTGCCTCTGATTGGCTGCCAACACTTCAAACCAGGAAGTGTTGGCAGCCATCTTGTGCTTCAGACCGAGGGAGAGGGAAAAAGGTAACAGAAACATCATGTTGGAAATGGCCCTTTTTGCAGGGTTATCCCCAAACTTTTTGCTTTTTCCTCCTATTTTTCCCTGACCTGTTTGTGTTGGTTCTAGGACTCGGGGCACTTTACCACTGCTAATCAGTGCTAAAGTGCATATGCTCTCTGTGTAAATTGTGTTATGGATGGGTGTTTCCATGATTGGATATTTGATTTACCTGTTAGCCCCTAATAAAGTGCACTGCGTGTGCCAGGGCTGGTGAATCAATTGCTACTCGGGGGCCTGCAGCACTGGTTGTGCCACCCCCATGAGTAGCCCTGAAAACGGTAACTCAAACCTGCCATTGCAGAAGTCTGCACGCAGTTTGTAACTGCCATGTCGACTTGGCCAGTGCATACACTGGCCGGTCCCTAACCTTCCCTTTTCTTACATGTCAGACACCCCTCAGGTAGGCCCAAGGTATCCCTGTGGGCAGGGTGCAGTGTATGTGAAAGGTGGGACATGCCCGGGTGTGTGTGGCATGTCCTGATAGTGAATTACAGCCAATTTCGTTTTTCACTATTGCAAGGCTACCAGTTCCCCATAGGATAGAATGGGAGGTTTGTTTATAACATCTTATAAACATAACTGGCCCAGGGAATTTAGTAAGAAAATAGAATTTAGTATGCCTGAACTCAGAATCTAAAGATGCATCTTTTAGTGAAGGTAATTTTTACATTCTGTGTTTGAAAATACCACTTTTAGAAAGAAGATATTTTCTTGCTCAGTCATCCCGTGTGCCTCTGCTGGAATGTGGATTGCCTGTCTGGGTTTTGGATGACAGAAGGCTGGGGGGCCGGAGGGGCTCCAGATGGTCTAGGTAGGTCAGGAAAGGGCTGAATAGACCTGGGGGAGGAGATTTCCTTGCACCTCAAAGGGCCTGGTCTGCCTCTGACAATGCCGTCTCCACCTCCTGCCAGTAAATCACACCAGAGAAGGCAGAACTGGTTCTGGCCGGGCACAGACACCCTCTGCCTGAAAGATCAAAGGATTTTTGGATACAAATACTGGGGCCCAGACCCCTGAACTTTAGAACTCATCTGGAACAAGAAGACTGCCAAGAAGAAGAAGAAGCTGGGAAAAGGAACGACTGCTTTGCTGGGTGCTTTGCTGGGCTGACCTGCAGTGGCTGCTTCTGTCTTGGGCAGTGAAAGGCCTGGACTGGACTTTCTGCAACCTAATTTGTGAGTCTCTCCAAGGGCTTGAGGTAGAGCTTGCCCCCTGTTCACGAAGTCTCAGGAACAGCAAAGACTTCAAGTTCTTCGCCC
The DNA here is from genome assembly GCA_963921515.1 of Calotriton arnoldi. Classification (NCBI taxonomy): domain Eukaryota; kingdom Metazoa; phylum Chordata; class Amphibia; order Caudata; family Salamandridae; genus Calotriton; species Calotriton arnoldi. Next base: position 144,993 of record CAWUFW010005457.1, read on the forward strand.
CGCAGCACTGGGGACTGTGTGTTTTGTGCTGCCACCCGAAGAACACCAACTCGACGACGTCTACGACGCCACTGCCGACTTCGTGTCCTGAAGGCACTACAGAGGGCACCGCCGCAACGCCGCACCGCAACCCTGGTCTCACCGACGACGCCTGTTGACGCCGCCACCGAGCCACTGCTTGCACCGCGACCTGTGGGCACCACACTCCGCACCGCCTCGCTTAACGCCGAAGCTTTGGCACCGCAGAGGGCACCGCCGCACCGCAACCCTGGTCTCACCGACGACGCCTGTTGACGCCGCCACCGAGCCGCTGCTTGCACTGTGACCTGTGGGCACCGCACTCCGCACCGCCTCGCTTCATGCCGAAGCTTTGGCACCGCAGAGGGCACCACCGCGACCCTGGTCTCACCGACGACACCTGTTGACGCCGCCACCGAGCCGCTGCTCGCACCGCGACCTGTGGGCACCGCACTCCACACCGCCTTGCTTCATGAGGACGCCTTGGCCTGCCTGACGCCGCCACTTCCGGCCGAGATCGACGCCGCTGCTTGCAACGTGGTTCGGAGGCACCGCTCGTAAGTTACACGACGCACCGCCCTCATCCCACACCGCAGCCATGGCCTACCGATGCCGGCGCCATTGACTCCAGTTTGTCAGCCGACGACAGCGCTTCAGCAACGACGACGCCGCTGCTTGCACCGTGACCTGCCAGCACCGTGACGAGCACCGCCTTCATATCGCACCGCGACCCTGGTCTCACTGACGACGCCATCTGACGCCGCCACCGAGCCGCTGCTCGCACCGCGATCTGGGGGCACCGCACGCCGCACCGCAGCACCCGACGCCTGCCGACGCCAGCGCTCCTGACTCCATCAGAGAGGAGATCGACCTGCAACGCGTGTGACTTTGAGGGCCCCGACGACTCCTGCACCGACCTCCGGAACCGACGCCTGCGGACGCTGTGTTTTCGGAAGCTCAACGAGAGGTCATCGACGCCCTGCATTTCTAAAAGGTACTGTTTGCGGGTCTTCCCGACACCGTAGCTGGCCCGCGACGCCACGGTCAGCCAGAACTGTTTGGATTTGTTTGCTCACAACGCCGTGATAGCCCCGGACGAAGCTATCGACATCAAGGAACTGTGTTTCAAGCGTATTTTGATAATTGAAGATTTTTGAGTACTGTATTGTGGATTTTTATCGTTTTTGGTCTTGTCTTAAGTATATAAAAATATTGGATATTTTTATAAACTGGTGTAGTGTCCTTTTGTAGTGCTTACACTGTATTACTGTTGGTTATGTGCAAATGCTTTACACACTGCCTCTAAGATAAGCCTGACTGCTCGTGCCAAGCTACCCAGGGGGTGAGCAGGGGTTATTTTAGGAGTGTAACTCCCTTATCCTGACTAGAGTGGTGGTTTCTGCCTGGCTTTGGCACATGCCCTAGCCTGCCAAAAATCCCATTTCTAACATTGGTTGTCAGCGGTGAGGATAGGACTTGCCTTTGCACTTGACTTACAGTGATTGGTGTGCGCTACTACCATATCACAGACCATTACGTACCACATACTGGGTTTTTTTTGGTCTATTTTTGCCTTTCCATTGGTTTTGAACTTGAACTTTCCAGTACAACATGCCTGAATCAATTGCATCATCTGTTGCATCCTTGGAAGTGGCCTTTGAGGAGGAGAGGTTAGAAACCTACAATGTTAAGGGATTGAAGGCGATCTGCAAAAACCTCAAAATCCAAATAAGGGACCTCACCAGAAAAGAGGAGCTACAAAAGGTGCTGGGAGTCTGGGTAGCAGCCAGACATGTGAGTGAGCTGTCTGGGGATCTCGGCATGGAGGCAGAGGAGCCTATTCCAAGGGTGGGGTTGCTTTTGGGAAGGGGGGCACCCTCTAAACCAGGCAGCAGCAGTTTGTCCCCAGAGGAGCTGGAGGACAGGCGGGAAGCAAGGAGAATTGCTGTGGAACTGGAGAAGCTTAAGTTAGCCTTGGAGGAGAAAAGGATGATGTTAGACCATGACATTAAAATGAGAGAGCTGGACTGGGAAGCCAGGAGGGCTAGGCCCAGCCCAGATGGTGGCAGCAAAAGTGTTAGGTCCAGTACTGAGGATGAGGTACACACACACACAGATTTGGGGCCCTACTTCAAGGAGGGGGTTGACATACACCAGGGGGTTCAGGATTGTGAGGTTACTCCAGTGGTGCACAGTGTCCCGGAGGTGGATTGGGGAACTGGCACAGGGGATCATTTTCCTAGTAGTGGGAGGGACACTCTACTGACTCTAGATGAGAGGTGCAGGGAGAGGGGTTCCCCCATGATAGAAGCCCTAGTAAGTGAGTATGGAGACCAGCCAGAAGAGTATGGGTTAAGAGACAGCAACAGTCAGACACTGTCTCACCAGTCTTGTGAGAATGATGTGGGGTACTTTTCTGAGGCACTGGATGGTTGGGAGAAGGGTAGTTTGGTTAACACCTGTGTGGGGCTGTGTGATTCAATTGTTGGAGAGCATATTTTAAGTCCCTGTTTTCCAGAGCTATGCCAACACCCAGTGGAGTGTGAGTTCTCTGACCCCAGGGAGCTTGCACTGGAGGCAGACCTTTTGGTGGATTCCAGAGGGTCTGGAGAAGCATCTGGGGGTGACCCGGAAGGAAGTGACTTAGGTATTTCCCAACCAAGGGTGGTGGGAAAGGTTTGTGGCAGCCCCGATAGGTCCCGGTGTCATGGGAAGGGTATAGGGACTCACGTCCTGTCTCCGCGGAGAAGGAGTGGGAATGGGCTGCGGCCCAAGGTGCCCAAAACCCGGTCCCAGAGCCTGGGTGGTTCCAGGAGGGAACAACTGGTGGGGAGCCTAGGCTGTACTGGTAGGCCGTCCGTTCAGGGGGATCTCCTACTGTCAGGAGAACGTGGAGTGTCTGTAAACAGAGCTCCAGCGGTTCTGGTGTCTGGCGGTGCCGCTCCTAAGTGGAGGGTGCAGAAGTCCGGATGGAGGGGTGAGAGGGGGATGCGTTCCCCAGTGAGAGGACTAGTGGGTCAGGGGCCAGCCAGAAGGGTTGAGCCTCCTAGGAGTGACCATGGTGACACCACTTCTGTCCTGGGGGATCTTCGCGCACTGTCAGATGGACAGGGGTCGGGAGATCTGTGCCAGGCAGACTGTCACACAACACATGAGTCATGTGTTACCCTCAGGGGGGCATGCATGCTCCCAAGGAAGTCCTGGTGCGCCGGCCGGGTGCTCAGCCGCAGGGTTTAGTCCCTGGGTTGGGAGGCCAGGTTCAGGTCCTGCCTGACCTGGAAGGAAGGACGACTGTAAGCAGTGTCCTGACCGGTTTGTCTTCTAGGGGTACCACTCTGGGTGGGAGGGTACAGAACTCTGGAAGGGGGTGCAGAGAGAGGGAGTCCTCGCCTCTGACCCCGGTTCAACCTGAGGGTTTAGATCCGAGGGTGGTGGATCAGTTGCAGGGTCAAGGCCCTGAACTGGTGGAAGAACTGTGTAGGCGGTCCGGTTCCAGCGTCCTGACAGTTTTTGGTTCTGGGGGTGCTTCTCCTGGGAGGAGAGTGCAGGACCCCAGAAGGAGGGGTGAGGGGAGGAGAGTCTCGCCCGAGACCTCTGGTCAGCCTGAGGGTACAGACCCTGGGTTGGAGGACCAGGTTCAGGGTGTCCCCCCTGACCTGGGGGAAGGGGCGACTGCTAACAGTGCCCCTACCAGGTTGTCTTCTGGGGGTGCCGCTCCAGCTGGGAGGGTACAGAGCCCCAGGGAGGAGGACCGGTTGTGGGGGAGCCCACCCCAGTCCCTTGTTCAGCCTCAGGGTACAGACCCTGGGCTGGTGTACCAGTTGCAGGATAGCCCCCCTGAACTGGTGGGCGAATTGAGCAGGACACCTGCCACAGGTGCCCTGACAATTCTGGAGGGGGGTACCACTCCAGGTGGGAGGGTCCAGAGCCCCAGGGAGAAGGAGAGGGTGTGGGAGAGCCCACCCAAGTCTCCTGTCCAGCTGCAGGGTAGAGGCCCTGGGCTAGTGGGCCAGTGTCAGGATGCCATACCTGACTTGGCAGAGGGGAGAGTGGAGAAAGGGTGCCAGGCACCTGGGGCTACCGCCCCCCACTCTCTGACGCCACAGCGGTTGGAGTGGCCTGAAAGGCCTAAGGCCTGGCTCTCATCACTGACATTTGTCAGTGGCCACTGTGGCTGGCTGTCCTGGTGGACAGAGTTGCCCCTGGGAGGGGGACAGGAGTCACACCCCGGGGGTGGACTGGGCCACACCATTGTGTTGGCCATGTGGGTACTGACTGCCTGTTGGGACACATCTGTGAGTCAAGTAAGTTTAGGTGCTGTACAGATGGGGTCCACAGGTGAGGAGAAGGGTCCCCCATGGGTCAGCTTAGTGGGCCCTGAGAGTATGGATAGAGGAATCCAACTAGGTGCAGGAAGGCATAAAACGGGAAGGAAACCCTGCTGTTGCGGGCCAAGTTCCGTGTTCTATCGCCCCAATCAGGGAAGCCCATCGAGGTATGGATTGGTCTCCCCTGGCTTTAGGCTGGAAGGGGGTTGTGTTGGAAATGGCCCTTTTTGCAGGGTTATCCCCAAACCTTTTGCTTTTTCCTCCTATTTTTCCCTGACTTGTTTGTGTTGGTTCTAGGTAGCATCATCTGCAAGATGGCCGGACGGACGTGATCCGTGCCGGCTCCGTCGCTATGTAGCGATCGGAGGTGCATCGAGAGCCCCAACGTAGCTAAAATCTGCGGTATTATGCTCCGGGTACTGCAGAGAACCAGCGGAGCCCGGCAGCTGTAGCCTAGCGACAGGAAAACCGAGGGGAAAGGTCCCAGAGTTGCGGGAGCGGATGCGGTGTGCAGAATGGCGCCGGCTGCCGATCCTGAGTCCCGGCAGAAAAGAAAAGGCTTGAGCATTCACGGAGGTGGGGTTGGAAACGAGGTCAGACTAGCGGGAGGCAGAGACGAATGGAAGTTCGCCCCGCATGAAACCGGCACCGCGGGAAGAAGACCAGCGGCCCCGCAAAGACAAAGCCCGCCATTTTAATAGTCGCGGTCGGTGGCAGAGGGGGTGCCAGCGGGGGTCTCGTCCCTTATAAATCCCAAAGAAAGTGGGGATCAGCAAAGAGGGGGGAGTACACCGAGTGAGGCGAGGTGTTCCCCCCCTCTCCCCCCCAGTGGCGCCTGACCTTAAGATGGCGGCCAGTATGCATCCGCGGGGAGTACCGGCACTAAGTTTCCAGGGATGTGACTTTTAAAGCGGTGGGGAGACCCTGAAACCCCCGACGACCATACCGAGGGAGAGACAAGTAAACCTACAGTGCGGATAAGCTGGAGTAATGAGGCATGCCTGACCACAAGATGGCCGCCACCGGTTACAACTAGTTCGGGGAGTTACACCTTGGCTGGTCCCTGAGGTGTTCTCAAGGTATTTAATAGCGGGCATCACAAGTGATCATTTTAAAGCGCCGGCTCTAACCTGTTGAGTGCGGAATCCCTTTCTGCCCAGCTGAACTCGGCATTTACTCTGAGAACTTTCCCTTGACAGCGGAGACTTAGCCATTTTGACTGATGCCCGGTGGATCTACATCGCGAGATATAGGGGAGATGGGCTATGGATACCCTCCTTGACCATCACCTACCCAGCCGGTCTTTAGGCAAACTTTCCTGCGTCTCTCTGGACCTTTATTTTCCCTCCTCCCCCTTCACCCTACCCCCTACCCCTCTCCGCTCTACTCTTTCTCCTCTTTCTAACTACTGACCCTTACCCTCACCCTCCTTGCTCATAGATCCCACCCTGCCTTATCCACTTGACTTTATTTTGTGAACCTTCCCTCGTCAGCTGAGACCTAGCTATTTTGACTGCTGCCCGATGGAGCTACCTTGTTTAGCTATAGGGGAGACGGGCTGTGGATTCCCTCCTCGGTCGTCACCTACCCAGTCGGTCTTTGGGCAGACTTCCTCTCGTCTCTCCTGCCTTCTTTTCACCTATCCTCCCCCTTCACATTTCCCCCTCCCCCTCCGCTCTATCTGTCACCTTTCCTTCCTCTTTCAATATGTTGCTTATTTTCTGATGTAAAGTGTAACTTGTTTATTGTGTTCTGTAACATTGTGTAACCAAATGTAAAGCGCTCTGATACCTCCGGGTCTAGCCAGCGCTATATAAAACTCTCAAAAATAAAAAAAATAAAAAATAAAAAATAGGACTCGGGGCACTTTACCACTGCTAATCAGTGCTAAAGTGCATATGCTCTTTGTGTAAATTGTGTTATGGATGGGTGTTTCCATGATTGGATATTTGATTTACCTGTTAGCCCCTAATAAAGTGCACTGCGTGTGCCAGGGCTGGTGAATCAAATGCTACTCGGGGGCCTGCAGCACTGGTTGTGCCACCCCCATGAGTAGCCCTGAAAACGGTAACTCAGACCTGCCATTGCAGAAGTCTGCGCGCAGTTTGTAACTGCCATGTCGACTTGGCCAGTGCACACACTGGCCGGTCCCTAACCTTCCCTTTTCTTACATGTCAGACACCCCTCACGTAGGCCCAAGGTACCCCTGTGGGCAGGGTGCAGTGTATGTGAAAGGTGGGACATGCCCTGGTGTGTGTGGCATGTCCTGATAGTGAATTACAGCCAATTTCGTTTTTCACTATTGCAAGGCTAACAGTTCCCCATAGGATAGAATGGGAGGTTTGTTTATAACATCTTATAAACATAACTGGCCCAGGGAATTTGGTAAGAAAATAGAATTTAGTATGCCTGAACTCAGAATCTAAAGATGCATCTTTTAGTGAAGGTGATTTTTACATTCTGTGTTTGAAAATACCACTTTTAGTAAGTAGGTATTTTCTTGCTCAGTCATCCCGTGTGCCTCTGCTGGAATGTGGATTGCCTGTCTGGGTTTTGGATGACAGAAGGCTGGGGGGCCGGAGGGGCTCCAGATGGTTTAGGTAGGTCAGGAAAGGGCTGAATAGACCTGGGCTGCAATGGGGGAAGGGGGAGGAGATTTCCTTGCACCTCAAAGGGCCTGGTCTGCCTCTGACAATGCCGTCTCCACCTCCTGCCAGGAAATCACACCAGAGAAGGCAGAACTGGTTCTGGCCGGGCACAGACACCCTCTGCCTGAAAGATCAAAGGATTTTTGGATACAAATACTGGGGCCCAGACCCCTGAACTTTAGAACTCATCTGGAACAAGAAGACTGCCAAGAAGAAGAGCCGGAGAAGCTGCGAAAAGGAACGACTGCTTTGCTGGGTACTTTGCTGGGCTGACCTGCAGTGGCTGCTTCTGTCTTGGGCAGTGAAAGGCCTGGACTGGACTTTCTGCAACCTAATTTGTGAGTCTCTCCAAGGGCTTGAGGTAGAGCTTGCCCCCTGTTCACGAAGTCTCAGGAACAGCAAAGACTTCAAGTTCTTCGACCCGCAGCACTGGGGACTGTGTGTTTTGTGCTGCCACCCGAAGAACACCAACTCGACGACGTCTACGACGCCACTGCCTACTCCGTGTCCTGAAGGCACTGCAGAGGGCACCACCGCAAGGCCGCACCGCAACCCTGGTCTCACCGACGACGCCTGTTGATGCCGCCACCGAGCCGCTGCTTGCACCGCGACTTGTGGGCACCGCACTCCGCACCGCCTCGCTTAACGCCGAAGCTTTGGCACCGCAGAGGGCACCGCCACAATGCCGCACCGCAACCCTGGTCTCACCGACGATGCCTGTTGATGCCGCCACCGAGCCGCTGCTTGCACCGCGACCTGTGGGCACCGCACTCCGCACCGCCTCGCTTCACGCCGAAGCTTTGGCACCGCAGAGGGCACCGCCGCAACGACGCACCGCGACCCTGGTCTCACTGACGACACCTGTTGATGCCGCCACCGAGCCACTGCTCGCACCGCGACCTATGGGCACCGCACTCCGCACCACCTTGCTTCACGAGGACGCCTTGGCCTGCCTGACGCCGCCACTTCCGGCCGAGATCGACGCCGCTGCTTGCACCGTGGTTCGGGGGCACCGCTTGTAAGTTACACGACACACCGCCCTCATCCCACACCGCAGCCTTGGCCTACCGACGCCGGCGCCATTGACTCCAGTTCGTCAGCCGACGACAGCGCTTCAGCAACGACGACGCCGCTGCTTGCACCGTGACCTGCCAGCACCGTGACGAGCACCGCCTTCATCTCGCACCGCGACCCTGGTCTCACCGACGATGCCATCTGACGCCGCCACCGAGCCGCTGCTCGCACCACGACCTGGGGGCACCACACGCCGCACCGCTGCACTACGCACCGCAGCACCCAACGCCTGCCGACGCCAGCGCTCCTGACTCCATCAGAGAGGAGATCGACCTGCAACGCGTGTGACTTCGAGGGCCCCGACGACTCCTGCACCGACCTCCGGAACCGACGCCTGTGGACGCCGTGTTTTCGGAAGCTCAACGAGAGGTCATCGACGCCCTGCATTTCTAAAAGGTACTGTTTGCGGGTCTTCCCGACACCGTAGCTGGCCCGCGACGCCACGGTCAGCCAGAACTGTTTGGATTTGTTTGCTCACGACGCCGTGATAGCCCCGGACGGAGCTATCGACATCAAGGAACTGTGTTTCAAGCGTATTTTGATAATTGAAGATTTTTGAGTACTGTATTGTGGATTTTTATCGTTTTTGGTCTTGTCTTAAGTATATAAAAATATTGGATATTTTTCTAAACTGGTGTGGTGTCCTTTTGTAGTGCTTACACTGTATTACTGTTGGTTATGTGCAAATGCTTTACACACTGCCTCTAAGATAAGCCTGACTGCTCATGCCAAGCTACCAAGGGGGTGAGCAGGGGTTATTTTAGGAGTGTAACTCCCTTATCCTGACTAGAGTGGTGGTTTCTGCCTGGCTTTGGCACATGCCCTAGCCTGCCAAAAATCCCATTTCTAACACATCAAAAAACAAAAAAAGGGGGCAGGGTAGGAACACCCTGACCCCCCAGGCCTGCTCACAGGCCCAAAAAAAGCATTTTTTTTTTTCCGGCTGGGTTGCACTGGGTGCGCGAACCCCGTCGAAAATGAAAAGAAAACGAAGCGCCGTCTCCCGCGCTTCGTTTTTTAAAGCCCCCGGGTGGGCCAGGTCCCAGGGGCAATCCTGAATTCTGGAGCGGGGGCCCACGGGGCCCCCCACAGCCCCGGGGACCGCCACCTCCCGGGGCTTTATAATTTATGCGCGGGGGCACGCGGCCCCCCCGCAGCCCTGGGGACCGCCACCTCCCCGGGGCTTTATTATAATATGGTGGGGGGCCTCACGGGCCCCCCCAAGCCCCAAGGACCGCCATCTCCCCGGGGCTTCATTTAAATATGATCGGGGGCCTCACGGGCCCCCCAAGCCATGGGGACCGCCACCTCCCCGGGGCTAATATAAATAATAAATAATGTGTGTGGGGGGGCTCGAGCCCCCCCACACTGCCCCGGGGACCACCACCTCCCCGGGGCACTGTTTATTCAAATGCGGGGGTCCGTTACGGACCCCCGGGCCCCGGGGACCACCACCTTCCCGGGGCTTTAAACACTTGGGAGGGGGCCGCGCGGCCCCCCTCCTGGAGCCCTTGATGGCCCTGGGGACCGCCACCCCCCAGGGCCGGCTCCTGCATTGTCCCGGGGTGCCCACCCCCAGGACATTGCTGTTTGCTATGGCAGGGCGGGAGCACGGCTCCCGCCCTGCCATAGCAAACACTGCTTTGGTTTTTGGACGCGAGAGCAGAATTGCTTTAGCACAAGGGGAGCTGCATGTCAGCAGCTCCCCTTGTGCAAAAGCAATGCCGGCTCCCGCAGGAGGCGGGGAGCCGGCGGGACCGTGGGGGTATTGGGGCTCCCCCCACGGTCCCCAACGGTGAGGCCAGGCCCCGGGGGATGGGGTCCCCGGTGCCAGAAGTGGCCTGGGAGGGGGGCCACGCGGCCCCCCTCCCTTTTTTAAAAAAAATGGCCGGGGAGGGGTGCCGCGCGGCCCCCCGCCGCAAAAATAAAATAAATAATGGCCAAGCCCCGGGGGATGGGGTCCCCGGGGCCTATAGTGGCCAGGATTCATGCTAGCCTGGCTGAAGAAGGGTGACATACCCTGAAACCGGTCCCAGGATGCTTGTTTCCGGTCCAGGGAGGACCTGGCCTGGCAGTTCGGTCTGGACTGTTCCCATGGGGCACAGGGTCAAGACTGATTTGCATATGGCTGGATCCAAACTGGGGTGGCGTAGTGGGCAAAAGAACGATGGATTTAACCCAGATCTTTTGACTGGGGGAGAATGTTTGCATTGTCAGCATTCCGTCCATCATTTGGTTGCTGTAACACTTTTCACCCTAAGTTGATGGGTATGCCCAGACGTGGGTCCCTTGCTCACTGTGCCACTGGATTCAAGCTAGCCTGGCTGAAGAAGGGTGACATACCCTGAAACCGGTCCCAGGATGCTTGTTTCCGGTCCAGGGAGGACATGGCCTGGCAGTTCGGTCTGGACTGTTCCCATGGGGCACAGGGTCAAGACTGATTTGCATATGGCTGGATCCAAACTGGGGTGGCGTAGTGGGCAAAAGAACGATGGATTTAACCCAGATCTTTTGACTGGGGGAGAATGTTTGCATTGTCAGCATTCCGTCCATCATTTGTTTGTTGTAACATTGATCACACAATAGAATCCATTACTTCCCATGTTTTTAAAACACTAGATCACATGGTTTCACAAACAATAGACATAGAATACATTACTCAAAGGCAAATATGTTGAAACATGAATGTTACTCATAATTTGTCCCTTTCACTTTTTCTCTTGCTTTTGCCTTTTATTTGCAGCCAATTAACATTCTCTTTTGTTTTTATTTTCTTTGTTCTTTTTGTCCTTTTTTAATTTTTTCACTTTTTTTTATTTTCTATATTGCTTATATATTTATGTTACTTACCAATGTCATATTCCTCTCACTGTTTAACTTTTGTATTCAAATTGATCATATTTGACCACATCTCTGACATTTAACACAATCATATTGCACCAGTCGATTATTGACTTTGAGGTAAAGTGCTTCTGCATGAAATTAGCGCCTGCACAATTCATTAAATGTATACTGATATAATGTTGAAAATTCATAATAGTAAAGTGCAAGTGCATTGGGTAAACATAATCTTACTCTCTTAAAGTGCAAGTGCCAAAATTCATATTGTCAAATCAGACAGATTGCTAGTGCAAATATTCAAATAAGTAAAATAACTTCTTGGCCTAATTATTACGTATTTGACGCACCTTGGGCTGTTATGCTTGAACCTTACTTCGTATACAAGAACTTTCTATAATGCTCTCTCTTCTTGGTTCATTGCAAACACCACTTCACCATGCCTGAACACTTGATTCAGAAAGTACAAGTGCTTGTTTTTCTCAAAATACCTTTTCTTTTCAGTTCATTCTTGTGTTCTGAGATGTTGTTTTCCTTACAAACTTTATTTATTATCTTCCATCTCCCATGTGACCTCATTTGGCTATATATATATATATTTCATTTTTTTTCTTCAAGAACGAAATGAAGAATGGCAATTAAAAGCATTACAATTATGGACAAAGGTCGTCGGTTACAATATCAATCACAGATAAGGAACATTTACCATAAATAATGAACAGTCTGTAAATAACGGACATATGGTCACCCTTACAGCTTCTCCTTCTCTGCCTGATGTATTTAAGTATCCAACCGTCACACATGTAATCTATACTGTGTTGAGAGAGACTCCTGAAACCACACCTCTCCTGCAAGTGTCATCAGTGGAATGATAAAGGTGGAGGAGCTCTCAAAGGGGCGTGGCCAAATCCTTTCCAACAGACTTGACCTAAGGCAACCAATTTGTGAATTGAAATCATGTGCTTCACACAGCATGCCACCTGAATGTTTATTTATGCAGTTTTTAATACGGCACAAACTTCGCCAAAGGACATCAAGCACTTTACATTAGAACCAGACATTACACTTTCTTAGGCATGTTGAGGGTAAGTGATTTGCCCAGAATCACAAGATGTTGTGCCGAGCCCAGGATTTGGACCTTATTTACCAGTTCCAAAGTCAGAACCTCTAATCGCTAGGCCACATCTCCACCCTAGACTTTCCATGCCTCCAGACAATTCACACAACAAACATGCCTAAAACAATGTAATCCTATTGAATTTCGCAATGCTTGTCAGTAGAATTAAATAAATGAGTAACAATGATTTTCTTGTGAAAGATTAGAAATGAAAATGTTTTTGCCTGCACAGTTAAGGACATGAATACACTGCCCGGTAGGAATTTGTTTCAAAGTTACTTTTTAATTACTGCGGGTTCTGCGACTCATCAGGACTTGTTACACTTAAATCCCTGGGTGTAATGTAGCGGATGGTGGTGATGAAGCAGATAAACTGCTTAATCCTTACTTGACACGTAAAACTACATTTTGTCACCCTTTGGAAGAAAACGACAAACGTGCACAATTGATGCTCATTTACGTTGAAGTGTTTTGAGATATAGTTTATAGAGAAACTTAGTTACTGCATCATAAAAGCATGCAGAAAAAGAGTAGAGTATACCTAAAATTACTCGTTTAATAACATAGGTATGTACTTACTAAGAGTCTATGGTATTCTTTTAACGTGAAATAGAAACGTGTAGGTGATGACTCACATGTGTGGAAGTATTACTAAATCGTTTTCCTTGGATAATGATATATATGTGAAGAATTAACAGAACTAAACGCAAATAGATGACATTATGAACGATTATTGAAGAGTTGCTTATTACTATTTTTGCTCATATTAAAGTGTGCACCAATCGAGAGAAAGAAATGATGTTGCACATAAATGCTAATTCTGATTTTACTGAAACTTTCACAATATGATCTTTATATATGTACTAATGTAATGTGCCTAATGCGAAATTTATTTTTAAGATTTTGAGATAAAGTTACATGTTGGTACGAAATGCAATAGTACGTTATAGTTACAAATGTCATTTACGATGGACTACTTACTGTAAGCACATATTTACACTGCAAATCATATCTAAATATCATAATTCATAACAAAAATGCATATATTCAATGCTTATGTTCTTGCTTATATTAGCCTAAATTCAAAAAGGCCTGTTTGCTTTTTCATGCATATTTTTCCTTTCCTCTTGCTCGACTCTGTCTCCATGGGAGAATATCTCAATATTACAATGTATTGCAACTGTGTCCTGTTTCAGGCGTTCTCATGGGCTTACAAGGACTATTGGATACAATTATTGATACACCAGGAACATCTGTCTGGGAAACTGCTCTTTCAAACTTGGTCATGTGCCTTGTTAAAGTATCTCTGTTTAAAAGTCCACCTCTACCGGATGATCTGATCATTTACGAAACCTGAAACGCCTATATTCCCGAAAAATGTGTCTTCTTTACGTCTCATGATAAGCATCTTAAACGAGCTGACCAATGTACTGTGTGGTCTGATCTGATGAGGTAACCTAAAAGGTGCCACCCCGGAACTATGAAAATATAAGATCCATTGGATTGATAATTGAGTTTCGCTCACATTCTTTTTGCCACCTTTGCAGATTGCTTCCTATCGGATTGAAAGACAACTATTGGACTGGCGGACTCTCCTGGCTGGTGCATACGTTTTGTGCGCTATTCTCTGACGGCTTTCCCCCTTGGGAGAGAATCTTTGATCTGACATGATCTATGTCCTTTCCTGAACTATCCTTCCAGAACTTTGGTAAATGATGGCCCAAAGAGACCAATTTGATGATTCTGTACTTTTAGCTTTTAATGCCTGATATTGGTGTATCCTACTTTCAAAATACTGATAAATCTAACTATTTACAAATCCTGTTTCTGTATCTCTATGCCTAGTCTCCAATAATTGATTGTGCATTTCCACAGTTTAAATGAGGGATGGGAATACTAATCGAGGGGTCTCTAGTCAACAGGTCCTAATGTTACTATTTTGTATAGCTCTAACTGAGTTACTTGTTTGTATGATCCTAGCTCGTCTGAATTTCTTCAGGAGATTTGGTTTAGCAGTAATAATTCTGTACTTGTATACTGTAATATTGAGAGTTATATACATGAATCTAATTGCCAGCTTAAAGGTCCGTCATCCGATTCCTGGTCCTCATTGGATGACTGGATTGGATCCCCTAAATCCGACCCCTCATGGCACAGTTCAAGATTCATCAGAGGACCGAGTTAAATGACCCTGAGGTGTAGTGCCAGGTAAATTAAAGATCAAAAGTAAATGGGCCCAGTGGTGCTACAGCAGTGGAATACGATATCCAAGCCCTTTTCTCTTCTCTGTAGGATTAAAAGTGCTCCAAAATACTAGAAAGGCATTGTGGTCAGCATCCAACAGAGATAAGAGCTCTTAAGTTTCCCAGGCTCATGCACAAGTAGTTTATCCAGTCCAGGACCTTACTGTTTTTGCAGCTACGGCCCGTATTTGGGTGTTGGTCCAGCTGCCCACGCAGGATGCCAAACGTCCAGTTTTTTTTGCTTGATAGAGGACCTTGTGCCTCTTGCCTCCTGGCAGAGTGCCTACATTTCACTATTTCAGCCATCTATGGGCTGTGAAAGAGATGCCTGTCTGTGGCTGCGAGGGAGGGGCTGCATCACAGGGAGGGTCCAGCTTCTGGGACACAGTCGCCTTTAAAGATGCTAATAGGGAATATAGAGACCTGCAATTAAACAATCCTGAATGTGTGAATGAAAACCATGCTGGATCCTGCCCTGGAAATATGCCCTTGGAGTTTATTTCATCCATTAAACCTTCTGTAGGATGCACGCAATGTCAGAGGAGGGGACAGAAGCACACAAAGAGTATGAGTTGCTCAAGATGAAAGAATTTGGTAAAGTTGGAGACCTGCGATTGTAATTCAGTACTGCTTGTTTCAAAGGCTATTACATTTGGTTAATAGATCTTGTGAGATGGCATTGTATACCCACCCTCTTGTAAGGCAATATCCAGTCTACGTTTTTATTTTTTTAACCACAAATGTACTACTGGCTTTAGACAATTCAAAATATGCACAATCTTGCACAAAAAATGGAGATAGAGGAGTGACTTCAAAAGGTGATTGTCCAAGAGTACGTTATTTTGCCAAATGGGGAGCTTGGGATTAACCATGCCTCTGGTTCCTCAGTTTCTAACTAGCCCAAAAGACCATACTTGGGACGGCAGTGAGTCTGATGTAAAAGCCAAGAGACTACCTTCTCAGGGAAATCTTACTGTAAAATTTGGATTGCCCAGATTTACAGTTCAGTATTTATTTCCAGTATATTTAGGTAAAGCTTAATGCCTGTAATAGTTGTTAAGTCTACACATTGTGTCTGTCCACCCCAGTAAATTATCTATCTTTTTAGGGGTTGTGTCAAGATTTTTTTAAAGCACTCACTACCTGTATTCTGTTAGTTTCTCTCCCCCCAAAAAACTTTCAGATAATGGAAAAAATGCAGAAGTCATCCATGAGACCTTTTCTTTAGGTCTTCGGGCAGTAGTTAGTTACTGGGCAGTATCCGTGGAGGACACTGTTGTTTACCATTGGTATTTCAGGTTTTAAGAGTATTTAATTCCACTTGGATGGTGGAGTTATTCATTTTGTAAACGTGTCTCTCCAAAGGTGCCAATAATGAGCAGTCAAGGATTACTCTAGTTGGTAGTAAGGGGTTGGAACTCAAATACAGTATGGCACAAAAATTAGAATAAGATCAATACCCAGCAAAGCGATATCATTTAAATGGGCCTGATGTAGAGAAGGGGGTTGTCGAGTTAAACCCCAGAAATGCTCCCTGCATCTCATAATTCTCCCGGCTCCCCATCAAACGTCTTCTGATGCATCAGTGTGCACAGAGTGTATCCGTGCAAAGGGTCTCAGGAGACGCAAAGGGCCTATACGTGTGCAAAGTGTCCTGCAAAGTGATAATGGAAAGTTGGCCACCCTAATCCAGTCCAGGTTTTTTTCTTTGTGCTTTGGGATTTGTAGTGCTGTTAACCCATTAATACAACATGACTACAAGTCCCAGAACTTCTGGAATGGATCAACTACTCACACATGGACTTGGGAAATGGCAGAGCTCTGAAAGATGTTTATCAGACTGAACAGATTTCCAGAATCTCAGGGGCAAACTTGAGTCTGTGCTACACTGTCCTCCTGGATTGCCCGTTTACAGCTAGGAACAGGCACCTTGAGATATGGACAAAGGAACAGAAAGGATAGTGCCTTCTGTCGGGTGTCCCATACTGGTGTTGAATGTGAGAGGATATTGTGTTCCTCATTAATGGAGACAATGTTCCTATAAAGAGATGGACTAGCTGTGGACAAAAAAATAAAGAGGGATTTGGAAGGGAAGGCAAAACCTGGACAAGCTAGAAACTATATAAAGGGCCACTAGAAAATCACAATTGTGTCACTGCAGCCTTTTCCACATAATTACGGGTCTCACATATTTGCCACATATTCTGTCCTCTGCTGTATAATTTGCTTGAAACAATATGCCTCACGTAGTGCAGCGGCAGGCACTTTGCAAAGGGGAACTGATCACTGGTCAGTTGGAGCATTTGCTAACAGGGTAGAAAGAATGATTCTTTTGTTGTCATCAACATTTTTCATTTCTCTATTTGTGCAAATTCATGTTACACCACAGACACTGTTCTCAAAACAGAAGTTATATTGAAAGGGGAGTAGGAGTACAGAAAAATCCCATTCTATTTCACTTTTTAAGGTCTGATGCCTTGAATCTTACAGTGATTCCGATCTAGACACTAACATTATACATATGCACTGTAATACTGTTATACAAGACTGATTATTAGTAATAGAAACGTGTACTTCCAGAAGCCCCATAGTGTGGACACAGTAAAACCAAAGCTAAAGACCAGTTCTAAAACATAGCTGGGATATGCAGATGAAAAGAGGTACACCTTGTGTTACATGACATGCACATGAAGGCTTGTGTTACTGCTGAGTGGACTGTTGTGTGTGTTATACAAACTATTCAACTCTGGGATTTAAAAGTAACCGTATTTATAAAATGGTGTTCCTGTGCATCCGTGCAAAAAATAATCACTGTTGCTGGTTAATAACATTTTCAGTAGGACCAATATGTGTTCAGCACCTGCTTTTTCCAGCTCCGAACATGAAGGGTATTGAAGTTCCCCTAGATTCCTAATGCTTTCTTTCAGCATGCTAGGACTAATGCAACTCGGTGTAGTAGGATCTTCCACGCCATGCACTATTTACAAACTACAGCCAGTGGAAAATTAGGCTGGCTTAATGCCTGAAAACTAGGGAGAATGTCTCTCTAGCCTGGCCGCTTTGTACTGGCACTCAGTTAAATCTCTGGGGGGTATTTACAGTGCAGTGTTATGCCAAAATTGGTAACACCGCACTCCGACATTTTTTAAACGCAGGGATGTACCCTATTTTCTAAAATACAGCGCACCCCTGTGTTTCCCCTACCTCTGGCGCTAAAAAAGCAGCCTAGCGCCAGTGCAGGCACCCTTGCCCTATGTTGCAAGGGTGCTTGCCCTGCACATAAACATTCTTTAAAGGCATTCTGCAGCACACATAGAAAGAGCAAAATACGAGGAAAATTATTATTTCCCCTCCTATCGCCAGCCTAAGACCAGGTTTTACCTAGCCTTAGTTTTTGGCGCTGCCCCATCCTTGTAAATATGGGGCAGCATAAAAAAACAATGGGTGTTGCGGCGGAACACCCACTGCAACACCTATCGAATGCCCCTTTCACGCTAAGTGAAGCGTGAAAAGGGGCCTTATTTACAAGGCAGCGTTAAGCCATGTTTAGTGGCTTAACGCCGCTTTGTAAATATGGAGAAGGGGATCTCGCCACCAGGATGTCACTAAAAGTGACGTCCTGGTGGCGATATCCCCTTATAAATATACCCCTCTTTTGTCTTGTCCACAAATCTGTTCATGCATCACACTCCCTTCCTTTGTGCTAACTTGTTAATTGATACAGTCTGCAGCACACTTTGAGATCTCAGAATAAATATCTCTTGGAGGTGGTTAAGTCTGCACAGACGTCTTTTGGTTGATGGGCTTTTTTAGTAGTGACTGCCACTAAAAGGAATTCTTTGTTCCTTCTGTTGCCTCAAGAATGTATTTTGTGTAGGTTTTGTGAGGGTTTTGAAGATGCGTGTTTTTGTCTTAGGTCTCATTGTTGAGGTCTCTGTCTCTGGCTACGTTCTTTGGTTTGTGAGTTTTCTGTTTTTTGTACTACAGTGCCAAGATACCCTCCTGGAAGAATGCTGCAGTTTATGGAACATTTATACCTACCTACACCTTCTTGTTGAATGTGTATACTTTGTATTTTGCATGCTGTTGGAATCCCTTTGATATAAATGTGTCTTAAAATATTAATAACTGTTTGAATCCAATAGTACCTCGTTTTTAATCAGCACTAAATACTACAAACGTAGGGCCTGATTACAAATTTAGGTGCTAACTATCGCACCTAATAAATAACAATACCCTGGGGTACATTATTTATCGGTTGCGATAAATAACACCTATTACGAGTTTGTGGGGAATAACATGCAGACTTTGCTATTTAACACACCAAAATCCACACGGTACGGTAAATACCATATGCTTTAGCCCATTAAATTTCGGCGGGTTTGACCTGCCGAACTTTAACGAAGGTTGAGGTATTTAATGCATCCCGTAATTATTGGATACGTTAAATACCTCCAAACTTGTAATTTCGACCCAGGCGTAAATATTAGTTTTGTCGAATGGGTCGGAATTAACCGAACCACTTGTGATCAGGCCCCTAAACTGTTTCCAACTGAAAAACCTGATACTAATATAACCCAATGTATGGTACTCAATTTACCCTTTTCAGAAGGATAGAAGCCTAAGTCTGACTTGCGGAGATTCAAACCACTGATCTACAGAACACTGCATTTTGTCAGTAATGGGCATTGGGCTCACTGTGCCATCCTTTAGCACTAGTATTAAAACAGTGAGATAATAGTGCCAGAGAAAGTGCCACATACTGCTGCATAAATGACTAGTTCTCGATGCATAATATATTTAGCCCGCCACATACATTGGTACTCCACTTCCGCTTTAAGTCCAGTGGCCCTAGGTGTACAGGACAAACCAAATGGGGAAAACATGTAAAAAAAAAACATGCAAGAGAATGTATTACCTCCACCTCCGTGGAGGTAAAAACGTTAGTGTAACAGTGCAGTAAACTACACACAAGCTGATCACAGGACCCAAGTATCTGGTTCATTTCTAAGAGCGCACTCTCTTTCCTAGTGCACACAGGTGATTACAGTTGGAGCCTTTGTAGTGTCTTTGAAGTGAACGCCATACAATTGGGAGCCACCTGCAGTGGCTGAGTCTATGGAAGTGTGCAAGGGAGAGGTTGTGGCCTTACAGCCAGAGCTGCCGACTTTGGAGCTGGGGAACCAGGTTCGAGGCTCGCCGTCGGCTCAACTTCCTGTGATTCTCTGCAAATCACTTAATCTCCCTGTGCCTACCAAAAAATGAATGTGTCCTTGTGTAAGATAACTGGTGCTCATGTAAAGCGTTCCAATACGTTCAGGTCGAGTTTGCGCTATATAAATCTGCAAAAAAGAGGAGAGACCTGGTTCCCATCCAGGCCCTGCCCTGGGGCCAATGTTTTTGCAGATGGGGGGTCAGTGAAGTACCTATGAAATAATGAGGAATGGTTTAAGGTAGTTGGCAAGAGGCTCAGAGGTGTCAGACGAAGTAGTAGCAAGGGATACCTTGCCGGTGAGAAAACAAAATAGTCTTTATTTGTTTGGTAGGGTGCAGCAGCAGGCTTCTGATGAGATGTTGCAGTATCAGGGCCAGTGGAATTATTTGATTGTGCTGCCGTGGCTTTTTTGCATGATGAGGGATTTGCTGCATTTTCTACATAATCTATCATCCGCTGCATCATTTGCAGATTTTACCCTAAAGATGATATTTCTAGCCCAAATGGATCAAAAGTTACAAAAATACCAGCGGCAATTGTTTCCACGCAGTGGAAGGCCCTTCATGAAGGTTGACAGGTCACCTTTCAGTAGATTATTGCTGTATTTGAGTTTTAAAGTGGTACTAATGAGCATGGGCATCTGCAGAAATGTTTTCAGGGGGGCATAACTTTAACGTCATCCATTCTCTGACTCTTTTTGACAATTTCAAATGGCAGGATTTTGACAATTTCAAATGGCAGGGGCATAGTCATTATCACATAAAGTGCAGGCATGCAAAGGCTTGAGGAACCTGATGCAAAAGCTTAATAGAAGGATCAAGCTGCCATTGTCTGATTAGCAATTTCTAATCTGTTTTTATGTTAACACTATTGAATGCACCACATTATTCATGCACACATGATCAAGGCACTATAACTGAATTATAAAAAAAACATGTAGAATCTGCATTTGGTGTTAACGTGCACAAGCGAATGACAACTAAATATATGACAAATGTATTTCTTTTGAAATTGATTAACTTAAATATATTAAAATAAATAACATTAAATATATTAACTTAAATATATGGATATAAATAGCAACTGTTCTCATCCAAATTGGAAAATAAAACATATAAACTTTAACTGGATAACTGTTGCAGGTTAGGAACTGCAAACATCTACACTCTTGCTCAAATTCAACAATCACATTTTTCAATGAGTAGTCTTATACAGTTTTTGTTCACTGGTTAGTGATCTCAAAAAAGGAACTGAAAACGTGTGTAGTCTTGTGCAAATTTATCAATTACTTTTTCAATCAGCTGTTGTATGTTTTCATCAATTTTTGATCAATGTACTGTGACGTAGCAAGGGGAGGCGGGGGGAGGGTTTTGGGGGCAGCGGCCTTCGCCACGCTCTTACCTGCGGCCGTCGCGGGGCGGCAAAGGCAGGAATCGCCAGCAGCCCCCGCACTTACATGTGGCTGCCGCGGGCAGCAAACACAGGGACTTCCACGGGCGGCTAAAGGTCTAGCTACGCCACTGTCGATGTATATTCATCATGCACAAACCTGATAAGCGATCATCTGCCATTGTCGATCTCAACCAGATTTTCACCCTTCTCATTGTGCTGAAAGACCTTTCCACTGTCCAAGTGGTCACTGGTAATGTGAGAACAATGTGAATTGCTTGCTGTACTGATGGAAATAAATGTGTGGTTTAGCAAATCCAGAACTCCATTGTCAAACTGCTCATCCTTCGTTGACCAGATCTCAAACCATGTGACTGCTTCGGCTTCCAGGTTTTCAATGTTGTATATTTCTCTGATGTTTGCAATGTGGCATTTGTATTGCTCAAGTGTCGTTTTTGCCATTTGTTTTGGGTAAAGTGAGAACAGACTGAAATTGTTCTTGTTTTCATAACCAAACCGGATTCCTAATGATGCGATGACCGAGTTCATGAATGTCACATAGATAGACTGGCGATAGTATTCTTCTACAGAAGAGGAACCAAAATTAGAACGTAATACTTGCCAGCCACACTGTCTGGGAACACAAGTTCGATGTTCAATTTTCTGCCATTGTTTGAACATTTGAAAATGTTTCCTTAAATTGCTCTTCTGTTTTTTTCTGTGGATCACGGAACACGGTCAGAAGGTCTTGCACGTGATTAGACACCTTGAGGATATCAAGCTGAACAGCTTGGAGAGCCTGGCTTACAGATTTGAATCTTGATGAGTAATTTGGAATTATGGTCAAGCAAAAGAGAAAGCTCACTGTGCTTGAGGAACATTGCAATTGATATGCATACTGGCATGTTTTCACTGATGCTGTAGTGACCAGTAAGCTTAATTGCTTAAAACTCTCTTCAAAGTTTGAGTTAAAAATTCTAATGCTCTTGTATTTTGCTGCCCATAATGTTTGACTCAGCAATTGCACATATGAAATAAGATATCTTCTTTTTGGACTCTCGCGGAAAAACCTGATGATGGCTTTCACTGCGCCAAAAGAATTCCATATATCAGGAACAGCATTCAGGTAATTAACAACCAAATTAAGTTTATATGCAGCACAGTGAGCAAAAGCAACTTTAGGATTTTTTCTCTTCATTATGCCTTGAACGCCACCTTCCTTTCCTGCCTGTAGAGCATCCATCATATCCTTGGCCATGAAGTTTATCTAAATTTAATCCAAATTTAGAACATGTATCCATAATCATATGTGCAATTGAGATAGTATCCATTTCTTTTAAGGTTGCAAACCTAAGGAATTCTTCTCTATGACAGCTACGGTGCTACTCGTGTCTACAAAATGTACTCCAAGTGACATCTGTTCTTTTGTCTTCACTTTCATCAGCAATAATTGAAAATCCATTTGACATATTGACTTAGGATACTAGATCTTCTCTTAATGTTTCTTCACATAATGTAATCAATTAATTTTCAACTTAAACTGATGTATAACATGCATTAACTAGTGCATTTTCCAGATGGTTCTTTAGGATCACATCTCCGGCTTCAATGCGAAATTGGTACAGACTTTGCACGTATCCGGTTGTACTTTTTTCCCACGTAAAGCAATGTCATGTGTGCCACAAAATAAGATAGTGGCCAAAATTGGAAATAACTTTTTCTGATTTTCTTCAACTCGTCATTTCACAGCGCTGTCTATTTGGGAAAAATACTTATTTCTGGTTTCTTTCTGATCGCCTAAAAGTGAGTTGCATCCACCTGTGCGTTTTTATGCCAAGACGATGAAACATGGTTGCGTGCACTTTCATGGAAGTCTTTACATTTAGTGAAAGGCATAGTTATGAATGCTCCTTGTGTCCCACGATGAACTGGCTGTGGAAAAACTGCACAATACTTGCAAATCACACCTTTGGGGGGTGGAGCGTAGCTAATCCATGTTGAATATTGATTAATCCACACATGACAGAAACAGCTGGTCCACCGGAATCCTTCTTGAAGCCATACTTTTCTGGTAGGGTATATGTATTTATTATTTATTTATTTCAGGAGTTTTATATAGCACAAACATGACCTGTCAGTGTATCAGAGCGCTGTACAAATAGCAAAATAAGTTAAGACATAGAGAACATAGGCAAGAAACAGACAGAAAAACAGTTAGTGGTATGTTGTATGTAGGAAAGTGCCCTTTTTGCATTTTACCCCCTACCTTTTTGCCAGATACCTGATGCACTTTGACTGAGTGTGCCCTGATCCCTGCCAATCAGGTTCCCAGGACCTGTGTTCTTTACCTAACATGTACCATTGTTTCCACAATTGGCACAACTGTGGCCTACCTGTAAGTCCCTTGTAAGTGGTACCTATGGTACCAAGGGCATGGTAATCAGGGAAAGGCCTCTGAGGGCTGCAGCATGTATTATGCTAACCCCAGAGACCTCTCACCACAAACATGTACCACTGCCATTGCAGCCTGCGTGTTTTGGTGGGGCTAAAAATGAAGAGTCGACATGGCAACCATCCCTGTGTGCCATACCTGCCCAGCATTGCATGAGGCCTAGGTAAGTCACCCTTAAGGCAGGGTGCCCCACACCTCATGTGAGGACCTATCTGCATGAGCAGACAGGCCCCTATATTATCTAAGGCCATTCTTAGATATTATAAGTGCACAATAAAGCCATACTGAGTATATGGTCTAGAAACTGATCACTACGAGATTCCTAGCACCATAATGGCTTTACTGAATCCTGGGATGTTTGGTATCAAAGATCTCAGAATAATAAATCTGCCCTGATTCCAGTGTTAGATGTATTATTACATGCACTCAGGGGTCCCTTCTAGTGGGGACCCCTGAACCAAACCAACCACTGGTGGGTTCCTGACTGGTGAACACCAGCCTGCCACCACGAGACACATTTCTGGACTCCTGGGGTGGGAGCCTTCGCCCCCAGGGCCCAGAAACAAAGCCTTTCCTGGGCAGAGGTGTTCACACCTCCACCAGGTCAGGAAGAGCCATCTGTGGCATGGGAGCTTCAAAGGACTTGCCGACTTTGCACGAGACTCCCAGCCTCTCCTGCTATCAGGAGCAGGCCCCCTTTCTGTCTCACCCCCTTTTTGACAGGAAGACAGGCGGGAAACTTTGAGCAAGCCCAGGAGGTATGCCCACCTCTGCAAACTCCACCCTCAGGTGGGGAGGCGAGGTGAAGCCCACTCCTCAGTGCCCGCCATCTTGCTGATGGGGGGCATCCCCAATCAGAGTTAGGAACTGTGCTCACTCCCCCATGTGGGGTGAGCCCACCAAGGGTGTAGTCACCCTAAGGTCAGTAGCCCATTGGCTACTACCTAGAGACCCCCAAAATGCCCCCTAAATACAGTATTTATGGGGCAGCCCTGAACCGAGGATTTTAGTTCCTGACGACATAAGAAGGTTGGCAGAGAAGACAACGCTGTAGACGAGGAACACGGCGACAACTGCTTTGGCCACCGCGCTACTGGCCTGTCTGCTTCTTCCACAAACCCTACAGCACGACGACTTCTAACTGAAAACCAGCGACCTCCACAAACCCCAGGAGGACTGATCATCTTTGAAAAAGACCCAGACTCCCACAGACAGCGGCTCTATCTACAAAAGAAGCTCCAGGACCCCACAAACTGTGAGGAACTCACCTTCCTGGCTGACCACTGCAACCGACCCCCACGGCCCAAGTTCAGTTGGCCCACCGGTCCAGATGAGGTTCCCCAGCGGCCCTGAGCTCGAACCCAATGAGGGGTGACAACTCCAAAGCCCTGGTGATGACGCCTGCAGCCTTAACAACGGAACCCCCTCTCCACTGCGACCGGACCTGTAAGTGGATTCCCGACATCGAAAGTCACCCCTGCAGTCTCCGACCCTGCGTCCTGGTGACCAAATCCCAAAGTGTCCTGACATCGAGGGACATCCCTACTTACCTACCCAGCTGTTGGTTCCTCCCGGAAGACTTCTTGGACCGAGCCTGCAGCCGAAATCCAAAGACGACAACCTCCATAGGATTGCATTGGGCTCCCGACACTGTCTAAGCACCTTGCACCCGGCCGCCCCTGTGCAGCTAGTGGTGTAGTCTTGGTGTTAATTTGGGACCCCCTTTGCCCTCACCTTAACCCTATGAACTTGTCTCCCAAAACCGAGTGGCCTGTCTGTGAGCAGTCACCAACCGAGGTGCCCCATTGGCTAACCATGGCACCCTGCACTCTGCACCCGGCCGCCCTAGTGCCACTGGTGGCACCCCTGGAGTGCTAACCTGAATCTTGGAGTACCTTGGTTCTACCCCCCAAAACTCAGTTACCAAAACCGTTTACTTACCTGCAAACTTAACACTGCTTTTTCCTCCGTAGGATTGCATTGAATGGTTTTTCTGCTAAAGTACTAAGTGTCACTGTTACTTACCTTGCATATTCAAAGTGTACCAATTTATGCAAAGGTATTACATTGCCTCCCCTAAAGTATTGCAGTACCATTTTTAAACATGCACTGTAAAAGTAACTGAAAAGTACTGAAAAAGTACTCCAAAACGTAATCTAAAATAATCTCACAGTACTCCAAAGAGTTTACAAAGTATTTCCTATACTGCAAAGTAACTTGTATGCTTCTACAAAACCAGTACACACCGTATGTTGAAGAGTATAATTGTTTTGACTGTATCACTTACCTGCTACTTAGTAAATCTTGGTTGTAGTAATAAAAATAACAAAGTAACAATTTTTTTTACAAACAACTGGTCTGGATTCAGTCTTTGAGTGTGTGACATCATTTCTTGACTGATCGTGTACAACAAATGCTTAACACTACCCTCTGGTAAGCCTGACTGCTCAATCACTCTACCACAAAAGAGAGTAAGGTATTATCTACTTTAGCATCTGCTATCCCTCTGGGGATCCACTGGACTCTGTGCACACTATACCTTACTTTGGTATAGTATATACAGAGCCAACTTCCTACATTGTTGTATAAATAGCAAATAGGTTGTAACCTCAAAAGCAAAAAAGAAATAGGCAAGATACAAAATATATACAGTGAAAACAGGCAAAATTGAGTACTCAGGATACAGAAATGTATATAGGCAAGATAGTTTGAACTTCAGGATATAAGGACTACTGCTGTTAGTAATTTGTTTTTAAAATCATCTGTTAGTTTTTTTGATGAATTAAAATAAAATCCAATATAATTTACAGGAGCATCAACATGGCTACATTCTGCTGGAGCTGAAACTGGACTTGCAGAACTGATTGTGCTTGGTTCTGCCTCCTATTCACCATGTCTAGATTCTTTTCTTGCTTCCTTATCAGATTCTAAATCATCCAATTTTCATTTCGAAAAAACTTTGCAGATGTCCATTTCTAAAAGGAAACTGGGATCATTAAATACTCTGCTCATCATCAGGCTGTATTCAATTAACTGTAGACCTGATTCATAAAGCTAAACTGAGACAAAAGACTAACTTTATGACATTTGGTATTCACAAAGGGCATTTATAAGTAGTAAAGTTAGACTTTTGTCTCAGATTTGGTCTCAGTTAAACTTAAGACCAAAATTTAAGTTTAACTGAGACAAAAGTCTAACTTTACTACTCGTAAATGCCCTTTGTGAATACCGCAAGTCGTAAAGTTAGACTTTTGCCTCAGTTAAACATAAGTTTTGGTCTTAAGTTTAACTGAGACCAAAACTGAGACAAAAGTCTAACATTACTACTCGCAAATGCCCTTTGTGAATACGAAAGTCATAAAGTTAGACGTTTGTCTCAGTTTACCTTTGTGAATCGGGCCCTGTGAGCTGTAGATCAGCTGCAGGGAGTTGAAAAATCCCTTTAAATTTCTCCTACAAGGAGAACCAAGCTTTCCTTGCATAATGCATAGTTATATTGGTGAGATGAGATTTGTGAACTTCAAATAACTCACCTACAATGCACTGTATATTGAATACAGCCCTGTGTCTATGCAGTTACAGAAATTTGAAAAAGGAAAAGTGTATGTGTGTGGGTATATGTATATATATATATATATATATATACACTCACACACACATATGTATATTGCATTGTATTAAATTTGCATTCATTTAGCGCTTACTACCCCTGACGAGGCGTCGAAGCGCTTTTTCGGCGAGTAGCACCCTACTCTGGAACCCATAAAGCATTAGTGTTGAATTAGTATAGTGAAATATGAAAGTAATTTGGGTGGTGGATAGGTTAGTCAGTTATTTGGATTCAGAAGGATAGTGGAGGGATAGAAGAGGGAAAAAGGTTTGCATTTATATAGCGCTTGTTACCTCTGATGGGGTGTTGAAACGCTTTTTTCAGCCAGTAGCACGCTACTCCGGGACCCATAAAGGATTAGTGGTGAATTAGTATAGTGAAATATGAAAGTAATTTGAGTGGTGGATATTAGTCAGTTATTTGGATTGAGAAGGATAGCGAAGGGATAGAAGAGGCAAAAAAGGTTTGCATATATATAGCGCTTGTTACCCCCTAATGGGGTGTTGAAGCACTTTCTTGGCGAGTAGCACGTACTCCGGAGTCCATAAGGATTAGTGGTGAATTAGTATAGTGAAATATGAAAGTAATTTGAGTGGTGGATATTAATCAGTTATTTGGATTGAGAAGGATAGCGGAGGGATAGAAGAGGGAAAAAGGTATGCATTTATATAGCGCTTGTTACCTCTGATGGGGTGTTGAAGCACTTTTTTCGGCCAGTAGCACGCTACTCCGGGACCCATAAAGGATTAGTGGTGAATTAGTATAGTGAAATATGAAAGTAATTTGAGTGGTGGATATTAGTCAGTTATTTGGATTGAGAAGGATAGCGGAGGGATAGAAGAGGGAAAAAAGGTTTGCATTTATATAGCGCTTGTTACCCCCTAATGGGGTGTTGAAGCACTTTCTTGGCGAGTAGCACGCTACTCGAGAGCCCATAAGGATTAGTGGTGAATTAGTATAGTGAAATATGAAAGTAATTTGAGTGATGGATATTAATCAGTTATTTGGATTGAGAAGGATAGCGGAGGGATAGAAGAGGGAAAAAGGTTTGCATTTATATAGCGCTTCTTACCCCTGATGGGGTGTTGAAGCGCTTTTTCGGCGAGTAGCACGCTATTCCGGAACCCTTAAAGGATTAGTGGTGAATTAGTATAGTGAAATATGAAAGTAATTTGAGTGGAGGATATTAGTCAGTTATTTGGATTGAGAAGAGTAGCAGAGGGATAGAAGAGGGAAAAAAGGTTTGCATTTATATAGTGCTTGCTATCCCTAATGAGGTGTTGAAGCGCTTTTTACGGCGAGTAGCACGCTACTCTGGAACCCATAAAGGATTAGTGGTGAATTAGTATAGTGAAATATGAAATTTGAGAAGTGGACATGTTAGTCTGTTATTTTTGATTGAAAAGGATAGTGGAGGGATAGAAGAGTGAAGGATTTAGACTTTTTTTTTAGAGGTTATAGCAGTAGTGAGAGGCTTGGGATGAGTAAAAAGAGATGTGGAGAGGAGGGGTCAGAGGGAAAAGTTTAGAAAGGCTTGTTTTGGGGGATCAGTATAGTAAAATAGGTGTCAGATGGTGCAAGGAGGGGTAGAGTAGGGGAGAGTCTAGAAAAGGCTATTTTGGGGATCATAGTAGTGGTATGGGGTTTGAGATGAATGAGAGAGTGGATGTAGAGGATATATTGATAGAGGTATAGGGTGAGAAATAGGGCAGTGCATTGGAAAGAGTAGTAGAAAGAGGTTTGCGATGAGTCAGAGAGTTGAGGTAGGAGATATATTGAATGAGGTATAGGGTGAGAAATAGGGTAGTGCATTGGATATGCTGAATTAGAAGAAAGTAATAAATATATAGATCCATAAGTACATGGAAAGTTTATAGATGCATAAAGGAAGTAAGTATATGTAGATTAAAGATATTGATAGAGGTATAGGGTGAGAAATAGGGTAGTGCATTGCATATGCTTTTTTTTTTAGAAAAGTAGTAAATATATAGATCCAAGTACATGAAAGGTATATAGATGCATAAAGGAAGTAAGTATAAGGAGATTAAAGATGCATTCGATAAACTCTGGTTTTCAAGTGTTGTACTTTATTTATTTTTTTATTTTTATTTTTTTTAAACATAATTATTCTACATGTTTATACAAAGCAATACACATATATAGGTACATATATATAGTATAAATAAATGCTTATATACAGAGGGATATGCTGTATATTTCCGTTTGCTTATGGTGCTTATATGGGGACGAGCCAATTCTTGAGTAGTTTTCTGAAGATAAGGTGGTTGTCGGTGGATCTTATGTTGGGGGTAAAGAGTTCCATATTTTGTCAGCTTGAACAGAGAAGGATGTGCCACCCATGTTTTTTTTTCTTGTATCTTGGGATTTTGAGGCGAGGTACCACTCTAGAGCGGAGGTTTCTATGATGAATGTGATTTTATTCCTGATGAAGAGCGGTCCATTCCATGTATCGCTTTGTGGGTGATACAAAGCAGCTTGAACGTGGATCTTCTGGCAACCGGTAACCAATGCAGGGCTTTCAAGGCAGGGGAGATGTGGTCTCGTGGTTTGATATGCAAGAGTAGTCTGGCAGCCGAGTTCTGAATCCGTTGTAGTCTTTTCATAGTCGTTAAAGGTGATCCGTGGTAGAGGCTATTGGCGTAATCGAGTTTGGACAGAACAAGGGAGATGGTAGCTTGGACCTTGTGTGGAAATCCCAAATGGGGGAAGATTCGTCGCAGAGTTTTTATAGTAACAAAGCCTGATCTTGCTAGTTTGTCCACTTGGGCATTCATCGATAGCTTGGAGTCCATGGTCATTCCGAGATTTCTTACTTCCTTCGATACTTTAGGCAGTGATCCCAGTTCATCAGGCCAGGCGGCAAGCGGGTCATAATGTTTCCAATCGCCACACGTGAGTATTTTCGTTTTGGAAGCATTCAATTTGAGATGGCTCTAAGTCATCCATTGGTCCATGGCTCTGAGACAACTGAAAATCGGTGAGTTTCCAATGTCTTTGGGGCATTCCAGTTAAAGGAGTATTTGCATGTCATCTGCATAGTTATAGCAGGTGAGTTGAAATTTATTGATCATTACCGGTAATGACTTCATGTAGATGTTGAAAAGCATGGGCGAGATGATAGAGCCTTGAGGGACCCCAGCTTTTGTGGAGTGAGGTTTGGACGAGAAAGGTGGGGTATGGATGACATTAGTTCTATTTCGAAGGTAGGACGCAATCCAGTCTAAAGCAGTCCCCTCCATGCCGGCTTCGTAGAGTCTTTGTATCGGAGTGTCATGGTCAACCGTGTCAAAGGCAGCCGAGAGGTCCAAGAGAAGTAGCGCAGCAACCCCGTTGCGGTCAACTGTGTTCTTCAGGTCATCCCAGATGACAAGGAGGGCAGATTCTGTTCCTCTTCCCGAACAGGATCCTATTTGGAAGTCTGAAAGTATGGCATTGTCTTCAATGAATTGTGACATCTGGGCGAACGCTGCTCTTTCTATCAGTTTGCCCAGGAAAGGTCCATTTGTAATGGGTCTGTAGTTGTCAGGGTTCAGCGGGTCCAAGTTTGTTTTCTTCAGCCCTTGCGTATGTATGACTTTTTGAGTTCTTCTGGAAATAGTCCGGTAGTTAAGGAATCGTTGATGATTCTTCTTACTGGAGTGGAAGCAGAGGTTGTTAGAAGAATTGTCTTGAAAGTTTGCGGTCGACACGGATCAGAAGGGCTGCCAGCAGGCCTGCTTGCTTTGACCAGGTCCATAAATTTATCGTGTGAAATGTGTTGGAAGGAACGGAGAGGCTGAGTCAGAGTATTCTTGGATTGTGGTTTTGTAAAAGGGTTAGCGCTGGTGCTTTGTCTCTGTTTTAAGTACCAGTCCAACATGTCTTCTTTGTCCGTGTAATGATTTGCCAGTTTGTCTGTGAAATCTTGAGTAACGGGATGAGTTCCTTCTAGGCAATTTGGTTTACGAAATTCATTGAGTATTTTATAGAATTCTTTATTTGCACATTTAGCATTTAGAATGCTGTCTGAATAGTACCTTTTCTTTGCTTTATTGATAGCTGACTTGCATAATCTGTTAGTTTTCTGTAGGTGAAGTTTGTCTTGTTTGTTGTTTGTTTTGAGCCAGGCACATTGCAGCTTTCTAATTTGCAGTTTTATGTCTTTTATCTCTGTATTTATCCAAGGTGCTTGTTTTCTATTGTTCTGTTGTGTGGTTTTGAGTGGTATCACGATATCAAAAGCTTCATATAGCACTAGATGATACCTACACAGCACTAAATAGTAACCACAACACCAATATATCCATATCCTTTTATGACCTTGCTTGTAGAGACATATGCATGTATATGGAAAGAAGGAACATAAACAAAAATCATATACATATGTAACACTGTAAACACCAGGATAATTTATTCACCCAAGCCAGTATTGAAGTCACTTAGATATAAGCCCTTTCTTCATAATGCAGTGGCAACAAAAAGCATCCACATGTATCTTGATTTTAATATCATGTCCACATTGAGCTCAGTGATTACACACACAGCACCAGATTGTACCAGTTTGCATCACTTACCACAGCACCATACTTCATGCACAGCAGTTGCCACAGCACTAGATTGCACACACAGCACTAGCTACAGCCCAAGATTGCACCCTCAGCATCAGATAGCGCCTACAGCACTTGTCACAGCACCAGATTGCAGCCACAGCATCAGATTTCACTTGCCTCAGTATTTGACTGCACTCACTGCAGTTGCCACAACACTAGATTGCACGCACAGCGCCAGCTACAGCACCAGATTGCGCCTACAGCACCAGATTCCACTTGCCACTGCACCAGACTGCATGCACAGCAGTTGCACAGCACTCAATTGCACCCACAACACCAGCTGCAACCCCAGATTACACCCTCAGCACCACATTGCACCACAGTACTTGTCACAGAACCAGATTGCCCTTGCCACAGCACCAGATTGCATGCACAGCAGTTGCCACAGCACTAGATCACACACACAGCAGTTGCCACAGCACTAGGTGGCACACACAGCACTAGCGACAGCACCAGATTGCACCCTCAGCACCACACTGCACCGACAGCACTTGCCACAGAACCAGATTGCACACAAAGCAATTGCCATAGCACTAGGCTGTACACACAGCAGTTTCCACTGCACTAGGTGGCACGCACAGCACCAACTACAGCACCAGATTGCACCCTCAGCACCAGATTGAGCCCACATCACTTGTCACAGCACCAGATTGCACCCACAGTACCAGATTTCACTTGCCACTGCACCAGAGTGCACGCACAGCAGTTTCCACTGCACTAGATTGCACCCACAGCACCAGATTGCACCCAAAATATTTGCCACAGCACCAGCTATGAACCTATGGGGAGAGGAGTTGGCCTAACGGCTAGGACGGTCGACCTCGAATCTGGGGAACTGTGTTCGAGTCTCGGCAATGACGCTGAACATCCTGTGATTCTGGGCAAATCACTTAATCTCCCCGTGCCTAACAAAAATGAACTTGTCCTCATGTAACGTAACTGGTGCTATGTAAAGCGCTCTGATACCCGATACCGGGTCAAGTTTGCGCTATATAAAACTCCATAAAAAAAAAAAAACCATAGCACTTGCCTTGGCACTGGATGGCATCCACACCACCAGATATAATCCCACATCACCAGGCATAACCTCACAACACCAGATATAACCCCATGGCACAAGATATAAACCCACTGCACCAGATAAAGATCCACAGCACTTGATATAACCCCACAGCACAAGAAATAGATCCACTGCACAAGATATAAACCCACAGCACCAGCTATAAACCCACTGCACATGACATAAACCCGTGGCACTAGCTAAATATCCAGATCACTAGACAAAACTTCAGGGCAACAGATACAATACCATAGCACGAGATATAAACCGACAGCAACAGAATGCACCCACATATCCTACATCCATGCCATCTATTTTCCCCCTTTATGTCTTTTCTTCCTCCACCCCTGCATCTCTCTCCCTTTTATGTGTTCCATTCCTCCACCCCTGCCATCTCTTTTCCATTCCATTGTATGTATTTCCCCACCCCTATCATCTTTTTCCCATTGTATGTATTTTCTTCCCCATGTCAGTCTGTTATCTCAGCTCTTTTCCCCGTTATGTCTTTTCCTCGTCCATTTATTTTTAGGTCTCGCCTACGCAGAGCGCATGCGCTGCTTAGGAGGGCCTTTAGCCGTCGCTCTTCACTTTTTCAAGCACTGCACTTGTGCTTGTGGCGGCATCCACCTTGCGGGAGTGAGCAGCGGCACGCCACAAGCACGAGTGCAGTGCTTGAAAAGTGAAGACTGCGCGCGCATGCGCGCGCGCGCACGCACCACTCTTGGGCTTGTTGACTTGTGCGCCCGTTTTCCTGCTTGCATAATCAGGGTACGTATTCATGATGTTTTTACCTGTATTGGGCAAGGAATGTGGGGAAATATTGAAGCTGTCTTTGTTGGAATAGTTTATCAGCAGTGCTGTTTGTTTCAAACCCCTCCTCTGTGCTACTATCCTCCTTCCATTCGATTGTTCCCGCGTTTTGCATCTTTTACCTATACTTGAGGTTTCCTGGTCTTGCATGTGGAGTTTTAAAAATGTATTCTGCAAAAGGAAGAATGTAATGATTGTTATCTTTCATGTGACACGGTTGCAACTAAGGATTGGGCATGTTTATCCTCTTTGAAGTGCTTTATGATTTCCCCTTATTCCATGTCTGCAGAGACAGTATGGTTTCTGTGTTGAACTTTAGCTTGGCATTATAATGCTTTCTGGGAACTGTAGTCTTTCGCCGGTTTTAATTCAGCTGCTTGGATGAATGAACTTTAGAAAAAGGATTTAGATCCGAAACAAAAAGCAGAGGGCTAGAAAGTGTGGTGTGTTGTAAAAGTTCACCGAGGTATTAACTCTGTGATATTTACATAGCTGCTAAGGGACGCAGGCCATATTATTAATTTCCTGCCATTCCTGAACTATTAGCCAAACAGCATTTTGCAGCCTGCATTTTTCAACACTTTTCCCAGTGTTACAAGAGATACTCCAAATCCCAGCGTGCAACTTACCACTGCCTAAAAAGACAGAAATGCCTGTAGGTGTCTCACAAGACATGAGCCCTTTGACAGCCATGTAGTTGGTTGCATAGTAAGTAGGTTGAGTGCCTGCTTCAACGAAGTGTGATTAACGTGCAGGCAGTGAATCCAATTCGGCCTTTCATCTTTTCAGGGTAGATAACATTGGTACCACAGGGTCGGCTAATGATATGGAAGCCCTGGCTGTTTACCTCTGTCTGTAGGTTAGGAGGGAAGAAAGAGCCCACTGTGTTGCCAGGAGTCCAAGGCTTTTTTTCCACTGGCCACTGTGCTGATTTTTGTGATGTGCTGTTCATAGATTCTACAGACACCCTGCCGTTGCTCCTTCCAGCTTTCCTGCCCCCCTTGTTTACAGTTCATGGAATGGTTTGACGACGTGAGGGAAATCCATGACGCAACTCAGGCTGTAAAACGCCAATACCATTTACCGGAAGGGCTGACAGTGAATCTCTGCACAGCCTGTACCTTTCATGGCTTAACCTGCTTGCTAGGAAATGTCCGTTTTTGTACTGAATCGTCTTGGACTTTTATTAAAGATTGTACATACTTAATGCATCATGAGTCTATTATTAACACTGAGTGAAGAGTAAGTGATGAACTAAATAGGGTGTACAGCATCTCCTCCCACTAATGTTATCAACGCTGTCAGTTTGTGTATCAGTACTGCGTGTGCGTTTGTTATCTGAAAAGATCACATCTGCTGCTCTGTGATGTTAACTGTTGTTGCCGCATGCCACTGTTGGGGGCGAGCGGGGGATATTTTCTCTATCCTCTCCAGTTCTCCGGTAATCCTCCGCAATGACAATATGTCGCTTGTAAATTCACGCCATAGCAATGACAGAAATATCCTGTAAAATATGTTCGGAGTTAGTGAAAGTCGTGCACTGTGTTTGGGGCAACATATTGCTACAGTAATCGAAATGATTACTTTGTTTCAGTGTGTCTTCTTCGTGAAAAGGCATGTCTCAAGCATCACTGACAGCCTTGTACAGAGCATCTTCAGACCTCACATCTGCCAAGGGCATGTGAGGGTCTTATTGTGCTGATTGGGTTAGTGACGGAAGGGGCGCCTATAAATTTTCCAAAGACAGAGAAAAGGCTCTTACTAAAGGGACAATCTGGATGAAGGATTTGCCAGAGGGCAGACATTCTTTCACTTGTAGCATATTCTTCCAGGTCAGGTTTTCTTTAGTGGCTTGTACAAAATTGGCAGCCTGTGTTAATCCAGCCCCTTCCTGGAAGACCCTGTCACTGTTCTCTTATTCTGAAAGACGATGGACGCACCAGACACCTTATATGTTTAAAGTAATCTTTTAACTAGGTTTGCAGCATAGTATGCTACTAATGTGGGTATTTTAAAGAGACAAGGGAACCCAAGTGGTCTGGAAGGGACCTGGGGTGCAAGTATTTATAAGGAAACAGAAGGTCCCTCACAACATGAATTAGGACATGTAATTAACACAGAGATACAATTTTGGTTATGTTTGTATAAATACCAATGGCTTGTATATAATTTATTGAACAAAGAAGACATGAAAGTGGGACAGCATTCAACGAAAGAGTGAGTTA
Organism: Calotriton arnoldi; assembly: GCA_963921515.1. NCBI lineage: Eukaryota > Metazoa > Chordata > Amphibia > Caudata > Salamandridae > Calotriton > Calotriton arnoldi. The sequence continues at coordinate 180,630 of CAWUFW010005457.1, forward strand.
CTAAACTCAGGCATTTGTAAACAGTGGCCACAATACAATTGATAACTAGGCCACAAACATGTGAGTAGCACCATTGCACATATTTATGATATAGAAATAAACAGGTATGTATTCATTTGCCTCGAGAAATTCTATATGTTAAAACATTTGTTTCTTGTCTTTTTTCTCCCTTCCTCTGTTTCCTTTCAGCAGGCATTTTTCCTCACGCATCACTTGTTGTGTCTTGCTGATGGTCCCATTATTATGTTAGGGATCGAATACGTCGTTGACCTGAGGACCTTGATATGTATTTGTTTATTTCTATATCATCAATATGTGCAATGGTGCTGCTCACATGTTTGTGGCCTAATTATCAATTGTACTGCGCCCACTGTTTAAAAACAAGCATTGGCATAGCCAATAGGTCTCGCCTTTGGGACCTTATAAGTGTTTAGTTATTCAGCACAATATCCTTGGTGCAACAACATCAAGTGTTGCATGGCTAAACACTTATAAGGTCCCAAAGGCGAGACCTATTGGCTATGCCAATGCTTGTTGCTACATGATCCAGATCCATCATTTTCCTACCTTTTGGGGGGTAAGGAAGGGCAGTGGCTGTCTTACACTCTCGAGCTTAGATGGGAGGCTGCGGAGTACAGTGAAGCTGACCTGCTACTGCCCCTCCATGGCGCTGATTTCGCGGCGCGCGGCTTCATCTCAATTTTTTTAAAGGGCAAGTGATAAATCCAGAGCTAGTGCCCCACCCCTCCCCCCTGCGGATGTCCATGCTAATGAGATGAATCCTTTTCTGAGACAGTGTTAACATGCTCAAAAAGAAAAAATAAGGAAGTAATACTTTCACAAAATGTGCCGCATTACGCTGCATGATTTGCCTTTTCTTGCCACATAATTTAGTAAACTCTGCCTCATAATTTGGTCCTTTCCTGCAGCGCAATTTCAGTAGCCCTGATTATCAGCAAATGACACAAAACTGTGGTCTCTGAATTCCCGGTGCTGAAGGGCCACTGGCGAATGGGGATATCAGTGTTTAATTTGAGCCGGTGCGGCACTCTCTTTATGGGACCAGGACTTCTTTGTGACGTCACAGTGACAAAGGTCACAAAACTCGAAAATTTGGGCATTTTTCCTTTACTTCTTAACATCAATGTGAAAACCACTGATGAGTGTTTTTTCACACTTTTTTTGCATCAGGCCTTAAACTGTAACAAAATAGTAACTATATTGTTGCCACAGAGAGAGAGAAAAGAAGCTCTTTCTTTTAGCGCAGCCTGTCTCGCTGCCACACTCCCAAACAGCTACTTACACACGGGCCACTCATTCACTGGCTCTTTTTTTATATGAGCTGGGAGCCCGTGCCCAAAAAATGACCTTGTATACGTATAATGTAACTGGTGCTCATGTAAAGCTTTGAGCCGAGTTCGCGCTGTATTTAACTGCAAAAATAAATAAATATAATCAGAACTCCCTCCTCAAAACAACAACCTACAGACGCCTGGAGCCAATCCAGTCCACGGAGGAATGCCACGAAAAGTGAAAGTAGGTCCCCGAGCAGAAACGATGCCCCCTGTAGCCGTGCCAGCACCACCCAGCGGCTTCAGAAACTGAGAATATGCCCCTTCCCTTGGCAAATGATGTCTGTCAGCGAAAATGGGCGCAGTGTTGGCTGCCGCCAAATAAAACTTTGGGCACCAGCACTTATGTTTTTATAGATTAAGGTGGACGGAGAAAAATTGCACCACCCCAAAAGGCCCAGTCCTTCTGGTGGGAACCCCTCAGGTGATCTGGGCTATCGGATGTGGAAGGGCGACACAGAAGCAGCAGAAACTCTTTTCTGATTTTAACTAAAATGTGCCCCATGAGAGAAGCAAGACTGTAGCGGCTAGGTCCCCGAGTCCTCCCCCTGGATTAGATTAGAATCAGGACCAGTTCAAGGAACAGGTACGCCTTTTATCCAACTACCTCCGAGCACCACACACAGGTCCCTCCTCCTTTCCGTAAGGTGACAGTGAGGTCAGCAAACCACTGCTGACAGTGTGCAGATCCGCCCTTGTTCTGGATGATTCCATGAGGTGACTAGATCACTGGACACTAGGAAACAAACAAGAGTAAGCAGTCACCCCCCTTTTCCAGGTCACATGGTCCCAGACTTCAAACACAAGGTCCTGGTGAGAGAGGAGGCATAGAGGCCGTTCCCTCTCTGTTCCCAGGGAACCCAGATGTTGTGACGTGCTGGACACGTTCTAGTGTCTCAGCAGACACTTGGTTAGTCAGCAAATCCCTCGTGGGGCACACATGCACCCCACACCCATCCATCACAGGTGTCACGAGTGACGTGACCCTGCTAATAAAAGGGCCCGGGTGCACGTGCTCGTGGCCAGTTCCAGTAACCATATACACTGCGTCTGTGTTCTTCTTCGTTATCATGTGGGCTTAGGGCCCACAACGCAACATTGGTGACGAGGCAGAACTGACCCCGCGTGCTTACTGAAAGACACTCCAAATTCCTGGTGAGGGTGAAGAGTAGCTTGAGCAGAAGGCACTCCTGGCATCCGTTGCCAGCACAATGGCCACCCTATGTGCCCCACGGGTTGAGTTTAAAGGGTCCTGCTGATGGCCGCCGCACCGATCGGCCCTGATGAAAGGGACCCATCAAAGGGGGAAATGTGGGACCCAGGGGGAGGGTGGCACGAGCCGGTCTCCCCCTGGGTGTTTTCGCACCATGGAACGGGCCACGTATTGGGATAGGTGTAGGTAGGTAGTGTGGGCGGGGCTTAGTAGGAGGTTATATAGAGCCATTTTCGGGCAGGAAGGCACTCGTGGTGGCAGTGCCTTGGGTGTCAGAGTAATTTAGAGCTAAAGAATGATGATGGATTAAACCCAGATCAGTTGACTGGGGGTGAGTGCTTGCAATGTGCAACACTCCGTCCATCATCCCCTTTGGTTTTGCTATGTTCGCCCTAAGTTGGCAGGGTATGCCCAGACGTGGGTCCCTTGCTCACTTTGCCACTGGAATTCAAGATAGCCTGGCTGATAACGGCTGTAAGCCAGAAACCGGTCCCAGGATGCTTGTTTCCGGTCCAGGGAAGCCATGGCTTGGCAGTTCGGGCTGGACTGTTCCCATGAGGCACAGGGTCAGACTGATTTGCATATGGCCATGTCTGAACTGGGGTGGCGGAGTGAGCTAAAGAATGATGATGGATTAAACCCAGATCAGTTGACTGGGGGTGAGTGCTTGCAATGTGCAACACTCCGTCCATCATCCCCTTTGGTTTTGCTAGAGTAATTTAGGTGACAGGAATTTGCTTTAGTCCGGTAAGGTTTTGGTTGTGTAGCTCAGTATCCTTATCGGGGTTATTATGTCAGGGAATTAAGTTATTCGTAACGCGATAAGGGTTTTATGTGAGGCAGGCAGGGAGGACCTACTGAAGCCAGGCTTGCCAGGGGAGGTTTGGGTTGGTTTGGAATGCACGAGGAGGAAAGCGGCTCGTGGAGTTGCAGCAGCTGTAGCTGCGTGTTTGCCATATCGGGTAAAGCGAAAGTTATGTCGGAGAATGAGGAAATAGTTAAAAATTTACCTGAAAAACAGAATGTGCCGGCTGTGCTTCCTTGGCATTTTTCGAATGTTGCGGCCTCAGGAAAGGTGGTTTACCCTGTCGAAAGCGCGTAACAGCCTCATCGTTCTATTTCCGGCTCTCGTAGGGCGTGGTCTGTGGGAGGAGCGGCGAGCCGCAAAGGTGGAGTTATTGGGGTGGAGCCTGTGGTGTCCGCTGTGAGAAGTTGGCCTGGTATATGCTGTCCACTAATTATAGTGGGCACCTTGCACCAGTCCAAACAACCCCTTATTGGAGATAGGTTAAAGACAACGGGGCATATTAGCAAGGGCACTATCGCCGCTTTAGCGGCACTTTTTGCCGCTAAAGCGGCGATATTTATATCGCCCTATCAGCAAACTGTCTCTAACAGCCGTTAGCGACAGTTTGCGGGCATTAGCGCCCGTTTTTTTACCGCTTTGCATGTCAGCGATATTTATCGCTAATGACATGCAAAGTGGGAGTTCCCGACGAACAAACCTGGGAAACACTCGCTAACAGGCCTATCGCCTATTAGCAAGGTGGCCATGGCCCCAGTTAGCGACGTGAAAAGTCGCGCTAACCGGGGTCATCGCCATTTATTTAACACCTGCAATTAGCAGGTGTTAGCCATACCTAACATGGGGGGTGGATTATGCTGATACGACCACAGGGTCGTATCAGCAAGGTGTTCTCCCTTCTCCATGCAACATCGCTGGTTTTTCAGCGATGTTGGCCCATTTCCCCGCTATCGCTGGAATATTCATCGCCATAGCGCTAATCGTTGCTAATACAGCGTTAGCGTGGCGATATATTCCAGCGATAGCCGGCGATAAAAAAAATCACGCTAAGCAGGGTTAGCGATGATTATCGCCTCTTCTTGCTAATATGCCCCAACCTTTATTGAAAGCTATCCTAGTGGTAGCTATGGAGAGCAGCCTTCAGGCTAAGTCTTGAAGGAATGTAAAGCAGCTTGTTTTACCAGTCTATAATCTCTTGAGTGACCAAATGAAAGAGCACCACACCAGGTATATATTCAAAATATATGTATTTATTGCTAAACACACCCCTCTAGTCTCTTTATGAGGCTAGAGTTCGAAGTACATAAGTTATAAGTTATTAAATCACAGTAATAGCACAAATACACGTTTGGGCCCTAGGGGCGTACCAAACCACATACCAATAAAGTGGTATGCGAACCACGACTGAACTAGACACTAGGCCTAGAGCCTCTAGAAGTGCTTGGACCACAAGGAACCACCCAAGGTAGTGACACAGGGGACCCACGGGAGACGCGTGCAGTGTAAATACACAACCGCGATACGCCGTTAACTTCTATGGAGAAAGTCGGGATCGGGAAAATAGAGAAAAGGGACACTTAAAAGAGGACTAGGACAAAACCCTTTGAGATCTAGGACTTTGAATAGTCTCTACCCACGGGAGCACCGGAGTACTCGTGTTACCTCACCCAGGAAGCCGGGTGCATAGGTGCCTTTCGGGGTCGGGTTTCGTCGTCGATTCGAATGGCGATCTGCTGCAAAGTGCTGCTGGCGGCCAAGAGAAAAAAGTCCGGGTGGATCCAAGAGTGGATCGGAGTTCTGAAGAACCTGAAAGCAGAGGGGACAGAGTCTGGGTCACTAGCCAGTGACCAGGAAGGCGATGGACAGATGCCCACCGATGTCGAGTGCTTCAGGTGCGTTGACGGTCGTCTTGACTCTTCAGCCACGAGGTCCAGGAGGCGTTGTCGGCGACCAGGAGCAGGATTCGGGCTCGTACACGATGTTTGTCGAGTGCTGAGGTGTCGGCGACCGGATTGGACCCAACAAGCCTTGGCAACGGCAAGTCTCGGTGAAGATGTAGATCATCGATGGTGCAGACCAGCAAGGTCTGTGGAACTCACCCAGCGAGGGTAAGTGAGGGCAGGCCTGGAGCAACCAGGATGCCAAGTAAGAAAAGGATTGGCCTTCGTTAAGGGCTACTAGCCAACGGGCTAGCGACCGCGAAGGAGCCTCGTGACGCCGCACGTGGATCTGGCTTACAGGACACTCGTGGAGTGGGGGCCAGTGATCTTCGGTGCAGGTGGTGCTGGAGGCTAGGGCTACTCGGAGCCCAAAGCACGACTTCTTGGGAGACCCAGAAGATGATGCACTTGCAAATGTGCTCAGTGTCCAGGGGTCACGGTCTCAAGTCACCCACGATAGCCACGGGCCTCAGCTTTGCTGGGGACTCAGGGTAGCCTCGGGGAAGTCTGAGAATCCACCTCTGGTGATGCGATGACTTCGGCGTCCGACGGGAGCTTCAGAAATGCGAACCGGACAGATGCTTCTTTGGTGCCTGCCAAGCAGGGGAACAGGGAGGCTTCAAGAGTCCTCGTGTAGCCTGGGCTACTGTAAATGAATGCAGAGTTAATCAAAACAATTACTTTCAATAGTAGTCCAAACAGGACTCATTAAGCAATATATGCCACTTTCTTTTTAGGATCTCTGATCCGATCCTCCATCCACCCGCCTTGGGACTTCAGCTTCGCGGGTTCCAATCGCGTGTTGACATTTTCCTTTCGCCTAATTGACTAGGTCTGTACTTTCTTATTGCGCTTAATTGTCCTGCATGCCGCAGATTAAGACACTCTCCTTCGTCGTGTACCGAGTTACCTTAATTTCGGACACTCCGCAGACGTATCCTTAGTCCTGGTCCCCTAATTAAGCATGCACTTATTAAATTGTTCCCTTCTTGCTTCCTTACCTGCCCTTCTGCGTCACCTTTACTAAGCAGTTTCAGGCAAATGTTAATTCTATTATTGTTGCCTTGATTAAATTAATTAATCGTCCAGTAAGATCATAGTTTAAGCTCGCATCAATTGTGCTTCTGTTTTTAACACCTGTATCAGGACACTTGGTCACTCCGTTATTTCTCTCCTTTATAGATTCTAATTGCTCACACATCAGTCCTGATGATGATCTTTTAATCATTAAGATCGAAACGCCGTCGACCTTACAACCAAAAACTCCTTCATTGTAATTGAATAGTTTGGAGTTTTTAGCTTGTTGTCAATGCGATGTAATGTTTTAAATGTCACTAAGCACTTTCACTTCACGCACTTGCACTTTTTTGTGTGAGCACCAGAACTATTAAACGTTGAAAATTGAATGATACTCCATTTATGGTGTTAATAAATGTGATGTCATTCTGCACCCTGTGTCCTGGCATATATTGCTTAATGAGTCCTGTTTGGACTACTATTGAAAGTAATTGTTTTGATTAACTCTGCATTCATTTACAGTAGCCCAGGCTACACGAGGACTCTTGAAGCCTCCCTGAGACCACTGTTCTCCTTAACCATATTACCACCCCTGGTCTTACTACGGGGTTACCCTTGTTTTTTATACATGCCAAGCAGGGGAGTCACTCCTTGACCCCAAGGGAGATTCTTCAGTCCTCTAATCTTGTTGTAGAGCGTCGAAGGTCCAGGATTCAGTTTCAGAGTTTCGTCCAGGGATAATCTAAAGTCCTAAGGACTGGGTTCCTACCTTTATTCTAAAAATAGGGGTTGGACTACTCTGTGGCCCCACCTATGGGTGGGTCAGGGCAGAGGGGTGGCTACACCCCTTTCCCTTTGTCCAGTTCGCGCCAAAGCAGGGGCTGCAAGCCCCTGATCCGGTTTGAACTGGGGTATGCACTAGGGACACCAAATGTGCCCCCAGTGCAGGACTTCAAAGCACCCGAAAGTGCTCCCGCCCAGCCCCAATACACATTATCCTGTCTGGGGAGGTGGTCACACCTCCCTGGGACAGGAAACCTATTGTCCAGGCCTCCCCTGCCGGAGTTTCGTCCAGCAGCAGGAGGCCAGACTCGTGTCTGTGGCAGCAGCATCCATTTTGTGATGCCAGGGCTCTGGAAAGAAGTTACCGGACTAGTCAGAGTTAACATGTCTTTCCCTCTAGAAGGGTGGAATGCTACCCCCGCCGCCAGGATTGGCGGGGGGTAGTATTCCAAGATGTTTGACACCAAACACGACATGTTTAGGTGCAGCCATTCCAAAGTTAGCATTTTACAGCGAGGATATAATGCACTTAAGAGTAGATGGTCAGGCTGCACTACAAACAGCATCAGAGATGGTCTCCGAACGCTGCAGAGGGGCCCTGCTCATGCAGGGGCACCCTCTCACATAGGAACCACGCACTCTGCCTTTAGGATTGATAAGGCCTGCCTTAGGAGTGACTTATATGTGTGTATGTATTTCGTGATATAGGTAACCTATATCACAGTAAGGGGTGCATGCACCACCTTACCCAGGCTGCAGTAGCAGACCTGTGGTGTCAGTTTGGATGGCCTTCCAGGGGTGGCATAATACCTGCTGCAGCCCCTGGCAGGCCTCTGAGGTACCTATGCCCTTGGTACATAGTATACCATATACTAGGGACTTATAAGGGCACTCCAGATCCCAATCAGTGATGTGCCTAAGGCACATGGAAACCATTTTAGAGAGGAAGCAGCTAGGCTGGGGTTCTGATTAGCAGGGCCCCAGCCAGACTAATGTCGAAAAACAGTGAAGCATCAGCAAAAAGTGGGGGTACCCATGTGAAGCAGATCCTACTCTCCTACACAACCCCCCAAACGTAGGGACATTAAACTAACCTTGCCCAGTTAAGTCTTCATGTTCTAAGTGGAAATACCTAGAGAGTCCATCTGCATTCGCATGGTTACTCCCAGGCCTATGTTCCACTGTAAAGTCCATCCCCTGTAGGGAAATGGACCACCTAAGCAGTTTGGGGTTTTCACCCTTCATTTGTTTTAGCCATAAGAGGGGCTTATGGTCTGTCTGAACCAGGAAGTGTGTACCAAACAAGTATGGCCTCAACTTCTTCAGAGCCCAGACCACAGCAAAGGCCTCCCTCTCTATGGCTGACCAACGTTTCTCTCTAGGGGTCAGCCTTCTGCTAATAAAAGCTACTGGCTGATCCTGACCTTCTTCATTCAATTGTGACAGTACAGCCCCTACCCCCAATTCAGATGCATCAGTTTGAACAATGAACTTCTTGGAGTAATCAGGACTCTGCAGAATTGGAGCAGTGCACATGGCCTGCTTGAGGTCATCAAATGCCTTTTGACAGCTAACTGTCCACTGAACCTTTTTGGGCATTTTCTTAGAAGTTAAGTCATTCAGGGGTGTCACTATTGATCCATACCCCTTGACAAATCTCCTATAGTACCCAGTCAGGCCTAAGAAGGCTCTCACCTGAGTCTGGGTAGTGGGAGCAGTCCAGTCCATGATGGTCTGGATCTTGCTCTGCAAAGGTTGAACCTGGCCTCCACCCACAAGGTGGCCCAGGTACACAACCTGACTCTGCCCTATCTGGCACTTAGTGGCCTTGATAGTCAGGCCTGCCTTTTGCAGGGCCTGTAAAACATTCCTGAGGTGGACCAGGTGATCCTCCCAGGTGGAGCTAAAGACAGCAATATCATCTAGATAAGCTGCACTATAGGCTTCCAGTCCTGTGAGAACTGTATTCACCAACCTCTGGAAAGTGGCAGGTGCATTCTTCAGACCAAAGGGCATTACCACAAATTGATAATGCCCACTAGGGGTTGAGAATGCTGTTTTGGGCTTTGCAGTATCAGCTAGTCTGATCTGCCAGTAGCCAGCTGTTAGGTCAAATGTGCTGAGATATTTGGCAGAGGCCAAAGTATCTATGAGCTCATCTGCCCTGGGTATTGGATGGGCATCAGTCCTAGTGACTGCATTGAGACCCCTGTAGTCCACACAAAACCTCATCTCTCTTTTTCCACCACTGGTGTGAGGTTTCGGTACAAGGACTACTGGACTAGCCCAAGGGCTATCTGAGGGTTCAATAACTCCCAATTCCAACATTTTCTGGACTTCAGTCCTGATACAGTCCCTGACATGGTCAGGTTGCCTATAAATCTTGTTTTTAATAGGCAGACTGTCCCCAGTGTCCACTTCATGAGTGCACCAGGTGGTCTGACTGGGTGTCAGTGAAAACATATGTCTAAACTGATTGAGGACTTGCCTGCAATCAGCTTGTTGCTGGGTAGTGAGGCTGCCTGCCAAGGCTACACCATCAACTGACCCATCGTCAGGGTTCTGTGAGAGCAGGTCAGGGAGTGGGTCACTCTCTTCCTCCTGCCCTTCATCAGTAGCCATGAGCAAGCCCATGTCTGCCCTGTCCACATATGGTTTTAACCTGTTGACATGGAGAACCCTGTGGGGACTCCTGGGTGTTCCTAGGTCCACTAAATAAGTGACCTCACCCTTCTGCTCAACAATAGTGTGGGGTCCACTCCATTTATCTTGGAGAGCTGCTGGGGCCACTGGCTCCAACACCCACACCTTCTGTCCTGGCTGGTAAACAGTCAGGACAGCCTTTGGTCATGCCAGGCCTTCTGAAGTTCCTGGCTAGCCTCAAGGTTTTTGGTTGCCTTTTTCATGTACTCAGCCATCCTGGAGCGGAGACCAAGTACATAGTCCACTATATCTTGCTTTGGGGGCTTGAGAGGTAACTCCCATCCTTCCTTCACCAAGCACAGTGGACCCCTCACAGGGTGGCCAAACAGAAGTTCAAAAGGGCTGTAACCAACCCCTTCTGAGGCACCTCCCTATATGCGAATAAAAGGCAGGGCAAGAGTATGTCCCATCTACGCCTAAGCTTTTCTGGGAGCCCTTTAATCATGCCCTTCAAGGTTTTGTTGAATCTCTCAACTAAACCATTGCATTGTGGGTGATAGGGTGTGGTGAACTTATAAGTCACTTCACACTCCTTCCACATTGCTTTCAAGTACCCAGACATGAAGTTAGCACCCCTGTCTGAGACTACCTCCTTAGGAAAGCCCACTCTTGAGAAGATTCCCAGGAGGGCCCTTGCCACCACAGGTGCTGAGTGGTCCTGAGGGGAATAGCTTCTGGGTACCTGGTGGCATGATCCACTACCACCAGGATAAACCTGTGCCCAGAGGCTGTTTGGGGATCCATGGGACCAACAATGTCAATCCCTACCCTTTCAAAGGGCACCCCCACCACAGGTAGTGGTATCAGGGGGCCTTTGTAGTGCCACCTGCTTTGCCACTGGCTTGGCAGGTTACACAGGAGCGACAAAACTCCTTACTGTCTTCAGACATGTGGGGCCAGTGAAAGTGAGGGACAATTCTGTCCCAAGTCTTGTTCTGGCCCAGGTGACCTGCTAAGGGAATATCATGGGCTAGGGTCAATAGGAAGCCCCTGAACTTCAAAGGTATTACCAACCTCCTGGTAGCACCAGGCTTGGGGTCTCTACTCTCTGAGTACAGGAGTCCATCATCCCAATACACTGTATGGGGACCACTAGCTTTCCCAGCAGCCTCAGCAGCAGCTTGCTGTCTGAGGGGTTCAAGGAGGGGCAGCTCTGCTGCTCCTGGCTCAGATCTGCCCTAGAAGGTCCCCCTGTCCCCAAGAACTCAACCTGGTCAGATTCAAGTTCCTCTGGGACAGTTCCTTCTTCAGGGCTGAGATCATCCCCCTCAAGGGACTGATCTTCCTCCTGAGCCAAGGGGAAGGCACTGCCTTAACCCTACTACTCCTCCTCTTGGAAGGCACTTGGTCCATTCTTCCAGAATCCAAGGCCTGTTCAGTGCTAGACATTTTGGCTTGTGACCTGGTCACAGCAAACACATCTGCAGGGATCCCCAGCATTTCTGCATGGGTCCTGAGCTCCACTTCTGCCCAAGCAGAAGTCTCTAAGTCATTGCCAAGCAAGCATTCGACTGGTAGGTTTGCACTTACCACAACCTTCTTAAGGCCAGTTACCCCTCCCCAGGAGAAGTTAACAACTGCCAGAGTATGGTCTGTTCTGACATTGCTAGCATTGGCCACTTGGTACATCTCACCAAGCATAACTTGCCCAGGTAGCACAAGGTCTTGTGTCACCATTGTGACACTTGCCCCTGTGTCCCTAAATGCCAAAGCATCATGTCCATTGATTAAAGGCTGTTGTCTGTACTTGCCCAGATTACTGGGACTCACAGTGGAGGTCACATCCATGCCTCCATCACAGACTAACACAGCCTGAGTCAGTTCCCTGACTAAGTCAGAGCCCAACTCAGTTCCCAGGGTGAACCCTACTAAACCCTTTGCTGGAGCACTTCCACCAACTGTACTAGGGGGAACAGGTGCCTTAGGGGCATTGGTGGGTGCTGGACTGGAGTCTTTGGACTTGGTGCAATCACTGGTCCAGTGGGTCTTTTGCTTACAGACCTTGCACCATGGTTTTCTTTGGCCTTTCCCTTTGGTAGACTGTGAATCCCCACCAGAAGAAGATTTTTGGGGGCCTGATGAAGACTTTTGATCTTTACCCTTCTCCCCACCCTTGTCAGAGTTCTTAGAATCTTGCTTCTTGGTTTCCCCACCTTGGTTCTGTACCTTCTGCTTCACCCTGGTTCTGACCCATTTGTCTGCCTTCTTTCCCAATTCTTGGGGAGAGGTCAGATCAGAGTCTACCAGGTATTGATGCAACAGCTGATTTTGACAGTTATTAAGAATCTGCTCCCTCATTATCAGATTGTACAATCCTGAGAAGTCACACACCTTACTGCCCATCAACCAGCCTTCCAGAGCCTTGGCAGAACAATCCACATAGTCTACCCAGTCTTGAGTCTGTGCTTTTGGGTGTCTCTGAACTTCAACCTGTACTGTTCAGTGGTTAGGCCAAACCCATCAATAAGAGCACTCTTCAAGACCTTGTAATTATCAGCATCCTCCTCTCTAACAGTGAGGAGCTTATCTCTACCTTTGTCAGCAAAGGAGAGCCACAAGATTGCTGCCCACTGCTCCTGAGGGACCTTCTGTACTTTACAGGCCCTCTCTAATGCAGTTATCCATTTGTGGATATCATCCCCACTCTGGTAGGGAGGGACAATCTTGCTCAGGTTCCTATGGTCATAGGACCTTTCCCTGTCTCTAGGGACATGGCTGCCACCATGGGACTCTAGTCCCAATTTTCTTCTCTCTCTAAGGAGATCTAGGGATTCCCTATCTAAAGCCAATTGCTTTTTTCTGATTTCCAGCTGAGTTTCCTCATACTGGACCAGTCTGGTTCTCCTCTCATGAGAGGATTCCCTCCTGTGAGAGGAGACAGAGCTCCCTATAGAGGTGCCAGAGTGGTTAGACTCCTGAGAAGGAGATCTAGACTTCCTGGGCACACTCTTAATCCTTCCTGGGGGGACAAAGAGGGCATCATCTTGATCATCCTCATCATCATCCACAGGAGGGATTGGGTTTTCCAGGTCAGGGTCATTGTCACCCTCCTGGCCAGTTTCAGAGGGGGGCTGGGGGTACTGGTACCCCTGGCCTCGTCCTCTTCTTCTGCCCCACCCTCAGCTCCTACCCCTTCAGTCCCTACAGGCTTACTAAGGTCATAAGCCACCAACAACTCCTTGAGGTGTTGGGTGGTGGGGCTTTGGCCTGTCCTTATTTTTCTCAAGTTACATAAAGCTCTCAATTCCAAGAATGGGAGTGTATCATACTTGGAGGGTGGAAGCTCAATGGCTTCCTGCAAGGATTCCTTGGATCCTGCCCTTAAAGACATTACTAGTGTGGTGTGGTGTATGCACTACCTACTCTAGTGTGGCCTACTAAACTCTCTTGAGTTGTAGAAAGGGTTGTGCTATCCCTTAACACACAACTCTAAGTTCAGTAGAACTTACTGTATTCTAAGCTTAAATTATATGTACCTTAGGTACCTTTAGTGGTTTTCAGTTGATCAATTCAATTGAGATTATCTGGTAAAACAATAGCAAGCTGGAATCCCACACGCTGCACACCAATGTGAGAAGTTGGCCTGGTATATGCTGTCCACTAATTATAGTGGGCACCTTGCACCAGTCCAAACAACCCCTTATTGGAGATAGGTTAAAGACAACCTTTATTGAAAGCTATCCTAGTGGTAGCTATGGAGAGCAGCCTTCAGGCTAAGTCTTGAAGGAATGTAAAGCAGCTTGTTTTACCAGTCTATAATCTCTTGAGTGACCAAATGAAAGAGCACCACACCAGGTATATATTCAAAATATATGTATTTATTGCTAAACACACCCCTCTAGTCTCTTTATGAGGCTAGAGTTCGAAGTACATAAGTTATAAGTTATTAAATCACAGTAATAGCACAAATACACGTTTGGGCCCTAGGGGCGTACCAAACCATATACCAATAAAGTGGTATGCGAACCACGACTGAACTAGACACTAGGCCTAGAGCCTCTAGAAGTGCTTGGACCACAAGGAACCACCCAAGGTAGTGACACAGGGGACCCACGGGAGACGCGGGCAGTGTAAATACACAACCGCGATACGCCGTTAACTTCTATGGAGAAAGTCGGGATCGGGAAAATAGAGAAAAGGGACACTTAAAAGAGGACTAGGACAAAACCCTTTGAGATCTAGGACTTTGAAGAGTCTCTACCCACGGGAGCACCGGAGTACTCGTGTTACCTCACCCAGGAAGCCGGGTGCATAGGTGCCTTTCGGGGTCGGGTTTCGTCGTCGATTCGAATGGCGATCTGCTGCAAAGTGCTGCTGGCGGCCAAGAGAAAAGTGTCCGGGTGGATCCAAGAGTGGATCGGAGTTCTGAAGAACCTGAAAGCAGAGGGGACAGAGTCTGGGTCACTAGCCAGTGACCAGGAAGGCGATGGACAGATGCCCACCGATGTCGAGTGCTTCAGGTGCGTTGACGGTCGTCTTGACTCTTCAGCCACAAGGTCCAGGAGGCGTTGTCGGCAACCAGGAGCAGGATTCGGGCTGGTACACGATGTCTGTCGAGTGCTGAGGTGTCGGCGACCAGATTGGACCCAACAAGCCTTGGCAACGGCAAGTCTCAGTGAAGATGTAGATTGTCGATGGTGCAGACCAGCAAGGTCTGTGGAACTCACCCAGCGAGGGTAAGTGAGGGCAGGCCTGGAGCAACCAGGATGCCAAGTAAGAAAAGGATTGGCCTTCATTAAGGGCTACTAGCCAACGGGCTAGCGACCGCAAAGGAGCCTCGTGACGCCGCACGTGGATCTGGCTTACAGGACACTCGTGGAGTGGGGGCCAGTGATCTTTGGTGCAGGTGGTGCTGGAGGCTAGGGCTACTCGGAGCCCAAAGCACGACTTCTTGGGAGACCCAGAAGATGATGCACTTGCAAATGTGCTTGGTGTCCAGGGGTCACGGTCTCAAGTCACCCACGATAGCCACGGGCCTCAGCTTTGCTGGGGACTCAGGGTAGCCTCGGGGAAGTCTGAGAATTCACCTCTGGTGATGCGATGACTTCGGCGTCCGACGGGAGCTTCAGAAATGCGAACCGGACAGATGCTTCTATGGTGCCTGCCAAGCAGGGGAGTCACTCCTTGACCCCAAGGGAGATTCTTCAGTCCTCTAATCTTGTCGTAGAGCGTCGAAGGTCCAGGATTCAGTTTCAGAGTTTCGTCCAGGGATAATCTAAAGTCCTAAGGACTGGGTTCCTACCTTTATTCTAAAAATAGGGGTTAGACTACTCTGTGGCCCCACCTATGGGTGGGTCAGGGCAGAGGGGTGGCTACACCCCTTTCCCTTTGTCCAGTTTGCGCCAAAGCAGGGGCTGCAAGCCCCTGATCCGGTTTGAACTGGGGTATGCACAGGGCCACCAAATGTGCCCCCAGTGCAGGACTTCAAAGCACCCGAAAGTGCTCCCGCCCAGCCCCAATACACATTATCCTGTCTGGGGAGGTGGTCACACCTCCCTGGGACAGGAAACCTATTGTCCAGGCCTCCCCTGCCGGAGTTTCGTCCAGCAGCAGGAGGCCAGACTCGTGTCTGTGGCAGCAGCATCCATTTTGTGATGCCAGGGCTCTGGAAAGAAGTTACCGGACTAGTCAGAGTTAACATGTCTTTCCCTCTAGAAGGGTGGAATGCTACCCCCGCCGCCAGGATTGGAGGGGGGTAGTATTCCAAGATGTTTGACACCAAACACGACATGTTTAGGTGCAGCCATTCCAAAGTTAGCATTTTACCGCGAGGATATAATGCGCTTAAGAGTAGATGGTCAGGCTGCACTACAAACAGCATCAGAGATGGTCTCCGAACGCTGCAGAGGGGCCCTGCTCATGCAGGGGCACCCTCTCACATAGGAACCACGCACTCTGCCTTTAGGATTGATAAGGCCTGCCTTAGGAGTGACTTATAGGTTTATATGTGTGTATGTATTTCGTGATATAGGTAACCTATATCACAGTAAGGGGTGCATGCACCACCTTACCCAGGCTGCAGTAGCAGACCTGTGGTGTCAGTTTGGATGGCCTTCCAGGGGTGGCATAATACCTGCTGCAGCCCCTGGCAGGCCTCTGAGGTACCTATGCCCTTGGTACATAGTATACCATATACTAGGGACTTATAAGGGCACTCCAGATCCCAATCAGTGATGTGCCTAAGGCACATGGAAACCATTTTAGAGAGGAAGCAGCTAGGCTGGGGTTCTGATTAGCAGGGCCCCAGCCAGACTAATGTCGAAAAACAGTGAAGCATCAGCAAAAAGTGGGGGTACCCATGTGAAGCAGATCCTACTCTCCTACACCGCATCCTGCGGAAAAAGAAAACGTGCAAAGGGTGTGGCCGTTATGGTGCCTGATTTCCGTTTATTGGTTGAGGCAGGCCCCATTCCTAATGGGCGGATCTATGGACTTTGTTTCAGTCGGCAACAGGGATCTTGTTGATACGCCCGGCCAGCGCTACTATGGCAACACAGAACCTAAAAGGGAAATTATGCGTTTATCTTTCACAATTGTTGCTCCTTCAAGTGGCGGTGAGGAGGAGGGGCCTTTGTTAAGGGAATGTTTATCTGCCCCTCCATCGCTATGTTGCAGGCCCCCCGCTGCGTGGAAGGTTTTAATAATGTAGGCTTAGAGGGCAATGCGGTTGAGTCAGAGTCCCATGTTGTTACGGAGCATATAACTTTTGTCGAAGTTCCAGAATGGAAAAGCATACCAGAGCCAAGGCTTCAGGTAAAAAATTGTTGTTAAAGCAAAAAACGCAGCTTGGCGATGTTTCTGATTTGGGACAGCTTTTTCAGCATCAGGTTGTAGATAAGCAGTATGAACTGCTTAATAAAGGGCCTGGTGAGAAGCTTAGTTTCCATCCGGTTTTAACAGTTGATAAACAGCCTTTTCCGGGTTTAGACTATGAAGTGGGTCCCAAGTCAGGCCAGTGGGTGTGGGTGGAGCATTCTGACATGGTCTCATCATCGGACAAGGGTGGCAATTTAGTTAGGGTCCTTGGCACGGCAGAACAATCAGGTCAGTGCGGCTTGCATAAAAGAACTGCATTAAGAAAATTGGCAGAATCGGGAGGCGCAGGACGGCTACCAACAGAGCACGAAGCGGCTCTTATACGTTGGTTCGAAGACAAAGTAAGATCAGGAGCAGATTTTCCTTCATCAACGGAGCAGCTTAAACAAATGTCTGCGTCAAAATGGAGGTTGTATGATGGCGGAGTGGGTGATGGTGAGAGGCCAGGTGTGAGCGGTGCTTGTCATACTGTGTATGAAGAAAAGTTAGAATATGAGGATGATAGTGATGAGTTAGAGGAGGGAGAGTTGAGAGATTAGGAGTGTGGTGAAAATGAGAAAGGTCAGATGGATAGGAATGGGGTTCAGAGGGGAATATTGGGGCAAGCAAGTGTTCTTAGTATATTGCAGAAGTCAAGAGCGGACCGAGCAATTGAGCAAAATGGACAGAAAACCAAACAGCAGACATGCGACGCTAAGGAATTCCAAAACAGATCATCACAATTGCCAAAAGGTAAGGCATTGTGGTGGGCAGCGCGGGAGAAATCAGACAATGTTAATACAACTAAAACAAGATCTATTGGTGTTGGAGTTGGGAGGTTTGTCAAGGATTGTGGTACTGACACGAGGGGAGATGTACATACGATTGATAATCTCCAAGACAAAGCCAAAGGTAAAGACCTAGAAAAAAGAACTAGCATTAAACAGACAGAAAAGGTTGATGAGGTTATAAAAGACAAACAGGATGACAACAGAGATGCTGAGGAGGAGGATAACAATATGCATAAGAAGTTACCTTATATGTGGGTATTGCAATGCCATTGGGTTCTCACTTATCAGAGAAGACTAAGAATAGAATATGGAGACATGATTTTGTTGATGTATTTAAGTTATTGCATAGAGATATTCAAGCAAAAGAAGGTTCCAAGGAAGAAGTGTGGGAATTAGCGAAAAGGCCTAAAGTTCCCAAAACCATAGAGAATTGGACATCTGCATTCCTAATTTATGCAAGTATTTATTGTGAGAGACATCAGGATAGAGCAGTGGCAATGTTTAAATACATAGACATAATTCGTAAAGCACAAATGCATTTTGGAGGTTATGCTTGTTTAAGCTATGATGAAGAGTTTAGAGCCAGGGTCAGTATATTCAATGATAAGCCATGGGGTGATGTTGGCTCCGAACTATGGCTACAATGGATGTCTTCCACTCATCCTCCAGCCACGACTCATACAGCAAGTGGTTTACCGGTTACTTACCGATCCTTTCAGTATCGTCCCGCCCAGGCTGGGGCGGGTTGGTATGGGAAGGGGCAGGCACCTTTTTCAGGAGCATGCTGGAATTTCAACAGAGGTTTTTGTAGCAGGCAATTCTGCCATTATAAACATGAATGCTCGCAATGTGGTGGGAAACATCCACTTACCCAATGTTTTGCAGGATCAACGTTTGGTGAACAAGGGAGAATGCCACGGGGCAGAGCTCAGCCATTTCAATATACATCAAAGGACTCATACACCAATTAAATGTGAAGTATTAGCACATTTGTTGAAGTACTATCCAGATTCAGAGGCTGCATCCAAACTATTATGGGGTTTCAAAGATGGTTTTAAAATTGGATATCAAGGGCCCAGACAGAAGCGTTGGTCAGATAATCTGAAATCGGCTAATGGGCTTCCACACGTAGTGCAACAAAAGTTATACTCAGAATTAAAAGCAGGCAGAATAGCCGGTCCTTTTTTACAGTGTCCACTTGATAACTTGATAGTTTCCCCTTTAGATGTAGTGCCCAAGAAAGCACCTGGCGAATGCAGACTAATACACCATTTAGCGTGGCCAGAGGGTCAATCAGTAAATGACTTTATTTCTCTAACAGCCTCTAGTGTGCGTCATGCATCGGTAGATGATGCCTTGAAATTGGTTCGATCAGCAGGGAAAGCAGCAGAACTTGCTAAAGTGATATTCAATCAGCATTTAGGGCCACATGCATCAAGCATAAGTTTTGTGATTCATAAATTGCGATTTTTAAGTAATCGCTATTTAGGAATCACAAAATTGGATGCATCAAAAAAATCGCAATAATTTAGCGATTCAGTATAAATCGCAAATAGCGATTCCGCTATTACCGAATCACTTTTAGCGAATCCGCTATTACCGAATAGCAAATAGCGATTTACCCATATTGCTGCATTTGGATGACATCACAAACAGGAAGTGAATCTGGGGATTGCTCACACCTGTTCACAGAGAGAGTCAGAGGAGGAGCAGACTGGTGGAGCTGAGCAGACACAAGCTTTCTTGGGAGCAGAAACTGAGGAAAAACAACAGCATGGCTTCGGAAACAGGGGAAAAGAAAGGGGAAGGGCGCAAAAGAAAGCTTAAATTCAGTGAAAAAGAACTGGAAATCCTCATTGAGGAAGTGGTGCTGAGCCACGATAAACTTTTTGGAAAGCTGTCACTGCAGGTTGCAGAGTCAGTAAAAAGGAAAATTTGGCTGGGAATCCAATCTATGGTCAATGCAGTGGGTGTGACACAGTGCTCAATATCCGACCTGCGCAAGCGCTGGTATGACCTGCGCAGCCAAGCAAAAGAAAGGGTGGCTGCAAGACTTGCAGAGGCCAAAAAAACTGGAGGGGGACAATCTGCGGAACGTGCCAACACACCCTTGGAGGAAGTGGTCGAATCTACACTGCAGCCAGAAGCAGTTGTCGGCATTACCCAGATAGACACCTCGGAATAGGCTGGTACCTCACAAGATAAGACCAATGCAAATTAACTAGTATTGTTTAATCTAACTAAAATAGCCCCCAATGTAGATCATGCGTAGTGTAGCAAATCTGAGTCCAGTCCACATTTTACTGGCAACACCCAAATGCATTATGGTAGTAGTATACAGAAACATATCAGGGAAAGGCAAGGAGGGATCAAAACAGCTTCAGTGCATCAGAGTACAGCAATGAAGTGACTAAAGTAGACGTTGTTTGTTACAAAATAACTTTATTAGACAATGGCATGCGCTTTGTCACATACATGTACACAAAAAAATACTGAACTTGACTGTTTAAAATCACAGATGCAGCTGCGCAGGAGAGTGACGTGGGTGATGTCCCTGACACACAGGAACCTGATGCACAGTCTGAAGAGGATACAGAAGTGCCAGCATCATCACCCATACCTGCACCCACTCGACGCAGGAGAATAGTCCCACCACTGCCAGATTTGGACAGTGAGGAGGAGAGCCAACCTGACACTCCAACACAACAGGCTGGCCATACACCCACAACAACACCAACAGAGGTCCCAATGCGGCGCAGGGCCGTACAGTTCCGCAGGCGAGGGGCCAGGGCACTCATGACAGCTGCAGGAGACAATGGAGCTGCTGCCTGGAGCGGGCTGGAGGGTAAGATGCTCAAGGTCCAGCGTCTGCAATGTAAAAACATGAGATTAATGCAGGGCCAACTAGGAACAATGGCAACCAACATAGGGGACATCCGTGACTGCCTAAAAGAGCTCACCACTGCTGTTGTGGACGGACAAAGGGCTAGCAATGAGAACTTTGCAAATGTCACGAAAGCAATGCATGACTTGTGCAGGGTCATGCAGGATGACCATGCATCCCATCGTAGGAGGCATCACAATTTGATGGTGCACCTAGAGGGTTATACCAAGGCCATCAATAGACTGAGCACTGCCACAGCTCAGCTGTCCCGTCGTGCTGTCGGGATACAAGTAGAGATGAGCCATTGCTGCGGGGATGTGGCCAGGGGCCTTATCCAGGTAACCAATGCGGTGGAACAACTACAGACTGCTACAGTTGGTGGTAACAACGTCTGGGAGGGGGGAGAGTGAGGAGGCCTCCAGCCTCAGTAGCCTACTGGCACCAATTACTAATCCCAGGAGGCGCAGTACTCGGAGCAACAC
Source organism: Calotriton arnoldi (assembly GCA_963921515.1). Lineage (NCBI taxonomy): Eukaryota > Metazoa > Chordata > Amphibia > Caudata > Salamandridae > Calotriton > Calotriton arnoldi. The sequence continues at coordinate 201,395 of CAWUFW010005457.1, forward strand.
TGGCACAGAAAGCTCCGCAAGGGATGTAGCAGCGCCAAATGAGAGCCCCCCCGGGAGTGCGTGGCCGCAAAAAGTGAATACCTGGACACTTAGAAATCTGGTGAGGTAACCAGCAGCATGAACATTGTATGTACTGAAAGTTAAGTGTCATTGCAATGTCATGTCATTTCTTTATTTTTTTAACAAAACTTGCCTGCACCTGGTATGTGTGCATTAACACTACCACATTTTGTAACAATAAACAGTTGAGCACGTAGTGTGTTGTCTCGTCATTACCCACCTTAAAAGAAATGCCGGGTGATTTCTGCACATCTCTGTCTCCCCTCTGCTGCACTTAGACCGCATGCCGCTTGTGGTGGTTGTCTTGGCTGATTATCTTCCTCAGGCTCGCTGTCTGAGTGTTCCAGGGGTATGCCTCTATTAGTGGCTATGTTGTGCAACATGGCACATTTGGCAACAATTTTGCAGCAAGTATCTGGCCTGTACTGCAATGCACCACCAGTTTTGTGGAGGCAGAGGAACCTAGATTTGACTAAAGCAAATGTCCTCTCAATCACGTTGCGTGTGGAGATATGTGCCTCATTATATCGCTGCTCATTTGGGGTACTAGGATTTAGGTATGGTGTCAGTATGAAAGAGCGCACAGCGTATGCGCTATCACCTACAGGATGTAAAAATAAAATACATTACTCACTGCTATGTGTCACCATGGCGGACAGGTAAGCAAGACAGTATTACATCTGTTTACCAAGCAAATATCCTTCTCCAAAATCACCTGCAAGGAGACGTCTGTGTATGCCACTATGTCTGAAGATGTATGAGTCATGTGTACTGCCAGGGTAACTAGCCACTATGTTTGTGATTGTGTTTTTTGAATTGCAGATGACTTGTATGCTTAATGAATGGTATGATTTTCGGTTCCTGTAAATGTACTCATTCACTGAGGGGGGACAAATGGCTACATGCGTCCCATCAATGCAACCAATTACGTGGGGAAAATGGGCTACCTGATAGAAATCAAATTTAGTTTTCTGCAATTCCTGTGGTGTTGTGGGGAACCTTATGTGGTGGTGTATCCTCTGCAACATGGCATCAAGGACTGAGTTAAAAAAGCGCAATAGGGCACTTTGAGAGACACCTCCAGCTGCAGCAATTACTCCCTGGAAGCTACCTGACGGTAGGAGGTGCAGAGAACATAGGACCTGCACATGAGTGGGGATGGCATGTATCCTGCGAGTCTGACGCTGCAGTAGTGGATCTAATTCCGCTATGAGCTCATAGATTATCTCTGCATTCTGCCTATATTTATCATATATCTCTTCCTCTGCCTGCCCTAGCAAAGTAACGCGCACTCTGAAAATGCACTCCTGTATCCTCCTTCTTCTCTGTGCTGCTGCTTGTAGCCTCATCCTCCTCATCATGACGTAGAGCGCTGCCATTGTGAAACATTCTGATGCCTTCTGGGACTGTTTAAGTAGTTTGCTGATGATTAGCACCTGATTTGTCCACTTTGAAATGGTTACCACCTGATTTCATTGGTTCTTATTTAAGAAATGCTAATTGCGATTTTTCACAGATTCGCTATTTGCGAATTTTTGTTGCATAGGCTTTGTGATTCCCAATTTGCGATTACCTATTACGGAATCGCTAATTCCAATTCGGTATTTAGGTAATCGCTAAATTTTGCGAATTTAAGGAGGATTCTGCGAATATGCTTCATGCATTGCATTAGGCTATTTTGCGATCGCAAACGGCCTTTTTTTGCGATTTGCAACGTTTGCGATCGTAAATTAGCTTGATGCATGTGCCCCCAAGACTCTTCCTATACATCCCACTGATTTTGAATTGCTTGGCATGTATTTTGATTGCGCATTTTATGTGGATAAGGTCCTTCCTATGGGTTGTTCAATATCTTGTGCCCTATTTGAAACTTTTAGTACTTTTTTTTACAATGGGTTTTCACAGAGTTTAGTGGTCACAACCTGGTTTGTCATTATCTAGATGACTTCATGTTTATCGGTGCAGGGAACACAGATCAGTGCGGGAGCGCACTGCAAAAATTTCAGGATATGGGAATGTGGCTAAAAAGGAGCAGTTCATATTAGGTTTCGTACTGCACTTAATACAAAAAGGCTTATCACACACAACTATTGGAGGGAAATTAGCAGGGATTTCCTTTTATGGACAGCTATGGTAGGGTCATGATCCTGTGGAGGGAGTATTAGTAAGAAACGTTTTAAAAGGGTTAAGAAGGGAGCAGAGTAACAAAAAACTGCGAAGAGAACCCGTGACTTTTGACTTATTAAAACAACTGTTATTACAGTTGCCTTTCTGTTGTCATGATGAGTTTGAAAGTTTAAAGTTCAGGTTGTGTATGTTGCGGTTATTTTTGGGCACTTTTCGTGCGTCAGAGTTGTTGGGTTTGAGAGGACAGGCGGGCATTCAAAGTGACGAGATATTTTTGGAGCATCAAAAAATAAGGATTTGGCTAAGAACATCCAAAACAGATCAGTTGGGTAGAGGAAAATGGGTATCTTTAAACAAGAGTGGGGTGGAGGGCTGTTGCCCAGTGGAAGAATGGCAGAATTTTCAAATCTCGTTGGGGTACAAAACAGGAGAATTGTTTTGCCATGCAAACGGCAGCAGGATTACTATTGCAAACCTATTAGCGGTATTAAGAAAGGCTTTAGACAGGCTGGGGAAAGACCCTATGAGATTTGGTACTCATTCTTTTCGAATTGGGGCAGCTACTGAAGCTGCAAGACTGGGTTGGTCATGGTCAGACATACGCAGAATTGGGAGATGGAAATCAAAATGTTGTGAAAGATATGTAAGAAAATAATTTAATTTTTTCTGTCCTTCTTTAGCTAATGTTTGTTTCTTCTATCTAGGTTGTGTGCAGCGTCCATTCTTGGGAAAAATGAACACTTGGATAGTGGGACATTCCTTCATAAAATGGGCAGCTCTGTATGCTGAGCAACACATTTATGGCAGATCTCTTGGACTCCAAGTATCAGGCATGAGGTGGTATGGAAAGGGAAAAGTGGGATGCATTGGGGGAGCCTATTGAATACCTTATCTGAACTTTGCTCTATCAGAGGCTGCCCAGACATGATAGTCATTCATTTAGGAGAAAATGATTTAACCCATTTATCAAGTTAGGCATTAATAAAGCAAATGAAATTGGATTTGTCTGTTATAAAGAAAAACTGGGGGGTACATGCTTAATTTGGACTGAATTTATAACTCGGAAACATTGGAGAGGGGCAACGAGTCATGCAGCAGTGAAAAAAGCAAGACGTAAACTCAACAGGGCAATGAGAGTTTTCTGTTCCAATATGGGCATTATAGTGCTGTCTCATGGGAATATAAAAGAAACTGAGGATCATATGTTTCGTGAGGATGGTGTTCATTGATCCAAACTGGGGCAAGCTTTTTATTTGTTGGAAATGAGAGAATTGTTTGCAACATTATGGAAAGAAAAGTTATGGTGCTCTAACAAAATTCTATAAATATATTTTTTCAACAACTTTTTGGTGGGGCCAGGAAAACTCTTCGGTTTTCCTGAGTGGCGTTTTTTTGGGGGGGTGGACAGTCTGGAGCGGGCTTATCCATCCCTCGTGGGGGAGGACAGAACACAGGGGAGGGGAACAGTAAATGATGGGGTTTTGAACAACACTAGAGCAGATCGCTTTAGGATGCTTGATGAGGGGAGATCGTGAGATTAGAGTATGCAAGGAGAAGGCGGGGAAGGAAGGAAGAATGGGAAAAGGTGGAAGAGACTGGGGTTTTTTTCTTGAAGCTATGTTGAGCTAATTGGGGAGTTTAAGGGTGGGGGGAACGGGCAGATATTTTCATGTATTAGTGAGGTTGAGTGGTTTACAATGTTTGTATACACAAAGTTTATGAAATACACCTGTCTTAATAAAGTGGCCTTTTTTGCTAATAAAGAAGTAGTGGGTTGTGACTTACTGTGCGAAGTATTGTGGCCAGCATCGTGTTTTCAAGTTTCTGCACACAGCTGTCGGCACAGTGAGAGAACGCCCGATCGGCTAGTGAGTGAAGCGTGGATCGGCAGTGCTGCGCGGTAACCCCTGCAGGAACTTGAGTGGCGCCGGCAAGTAAGTGAGCCCGCAGTGCTAACAAGGCAGACATAGCCCCCTACGTCAATGCAGTGCTGATTAACCCGGTGTGGCTGCTAGAGGAGGGCCAAGGAGGAAACCCACGACCTGCCTTACTGCGCAAGTGCTGCATGGACCCTTTCACCAGCGCTGCACAGAGAGCCCCTCACCGGCTTCTACAGACCACGAGAGCCCGCGTCTACTTTAGCAGCACCCTGTAACCGGTAGGCGGCAGACACAACGGGGTTCGGGTACAGCAAGGTATAAACCCGCCCCGCATAAGGAAATATCCCGCAATGGCCCCGCTACCTTGTGATGCCAGCGGCAGGGGAGAAGAACGTGGATCGGCCCGCAGCCTCTACACCCTGAAGCATCACCTCCCCTGCAGAAGAATGCACGGATCAGCAGCACTGGGTGCCTTGCATGCGGCGGGCCTGACTGGAATTTACATTGAGAATATGCTGCACTGCCAGCCAGCAGGACTAAGAGGTACTGATCGTCCCGCAGCGGCCCAGTCGCCCCAGAACCAAACAGAAGAAACCTGCCGGAGCAACCCCTGTCTGCCCTGCAGCAAGAGAAACGCCCCGTAGTGTGAGGCAGACTGTCCTGACCTCCAGTATTAAAGTGGTAGCATCACTTACCTAGGTGACTCGAGTGCAATGGCCTGACCGAGTCTGACTTTTATCAAGTGAACAGCCGCCTGGCCATACCCACAGCACGATCCTCACTGCCCTGGCTGCTGCCATCCGTCACAGAGAGTAGGAGCTCAGTACAGGCACCCGCAGCGCGGAACACCGGCATCTCAAGTACACCCTGAGGCCCGCAGCATGAGGAAAGTTGTTGCGGCCTCTTGCAGCACCCGAGAGGGACAAGCAAGGCCCGCAGCAATCGGGAAGAGCTGCCTGGACTCTCTGTGATCACCCGCAGAGCCACCTAGTGGCCAGTCAGAGGTACCGCGTTGTAAGAAAAATAAAAAGGAGTCTACTGCACCGCACCGGAGCCCATAAAGTGACGTAATGTAAGGCAGCCTCAGCGTTATCAACCACCTTTGAAAATTCAGTCCGGCTCTGCCCCACGCACCAAGAAATAGCAGTGCCACCTAGAGGCCAATTGTGGCACCGTACAAGATGATGATGGCAATCTGAAAGATCACTAACGAGGCAGTGACTCATGCCATCAAAGCTCCTGACAAACCGTATCCTGGACTTCCATTCAGCAGAGGAGATTGCAGAGGCCTGAAAGTATAGGTTGTTGCAGCACCACCTAGTGCCAGCCCATTGCACTGCACCTCCTCCCAGCCCAGCAGACAGTAAATGACCAGCAGGGTAGGAGCCCCAGTGAAATAAATACTTCAAACAGCCTTGATTACCAATCTGCCAGTAGGGTCCCGGGACCTCATCCCAGGCAGAAAGCACTGAAAACCTGAGAGAGGCCTCACTGAAGCACACACAGAGAAAGTGTAAGAGAGAGGAAATGAATAGCACTGCACTCCACCTGGTGGCCACCTGCTCCTACTGCAAGAAGGACAACTCACCGGTTTGCCTCCCACGCTGGTTTCACAGAGTCAGTATTGCCCTCAGCATTGAGAAGGTGAGGAACAGCTAGTACGAGTGCTGAATGCACCACGAGCCCCCTAGTGGCAGTAGCCGCTATTGCACTACCACTACTGCAGGCAGCAGGAGAAAAGCCCCCTACCTCTCACAGTAACTCCGCTGCACCAAGGCAGCACTATTCCCCACCAGTAAGAGGGTGGGAAGGTGCACCAGTACAAAGAGCACCCACCGATTTACAGCAGAGCACACCCATAGGTTGGCTGCCGCCTACATGAAGGAGGAGTGATGCCCTACTGCCAGAGCAGAGACAATGCCAAGAGAGAATACAGACAGAATAATCAGGCATACAGAAAGCCAGCCAAGAGCGCCCTCCAAGAGACAAGTTTACAGAGAAAATCTGGTTGCCTGCCAGGTGTCTGCGAAAGAGACGCAGCGCTAAGCCAAGAGCCACCAGTGCTCCCCAGAGAAAAGGGAGAAGTGATGGCCTAGCGTGGCCTGAATGCAGGAAGAGAGACTCTACATCTCCACTGCACCAACGAACCTGACAGCATGGGCAGGCGCCCGGGAGATAGAGACATCTCAACAGAGAAGAAGCAATGCTGAAGGCAGCAAGGAGAGCATCCACATCCTGACTGTTCCAGCAAAGCACTGCAGTGGGCCAAAGACAGCAAAGAGTGTCCTCCCTCACACTGCCTCAAGACGGAGTCGACAGTGGCCCAAGACAGGCAAGAGGAGAGTCGCACACTCCCCGTGGCATGCTGCCACCGCAATATGTGTTCCAAAGACACGCAACATGTGGCCGGACGCCACATCGCACCGCAAGCAAGGAGCACGTCACACGAAGTGACCGACCCCGCCAAACATGCCTGCATGAAGGCAAGAGCAGGCGCCACGACGGCGCAGGCTCGAGGTGCAAGCATGACGCCCTCAAGTGAAGAAGGTGACCCGCCATTCTGGTAGAGGAGCAGCGCAAAGACCCTTGAGGAAGGGATCAGACCAGCAAGAGGTCCGCGCAAAGAAGATTGACAATCCCGTCACCATGAAGAACCGGACGAACACAGGTGGGCTGAAAAAGACCAACAAGAGGAGAAAAATGAGGATTCATACCGCCAGAAGACAAGAGCGCACCCAGAGAAAACCAGACAGCCACCAAGGCGTACCAACGTCCCTGGAGACAGCTCAGTGGGAGAACCAAATGTAAGCCGCAGCTAGCACAAACCGCGTCTCTCTCCAACGCTTCCCAGTGTGACCGTCCAGTCCTGAACGTCGGCAGTCTAAGTCAGACGGCAGCCCTGCTCCTGACCGCAGATGCCATGGGTGAAGAACAGCCTCAGCAAGACAAAGATACTTGGCTGCAAAGTCCCTCCCAGCAGGTCGCCACCACCTGTTGTCCAGGTTCAATGGCAACCACAACATCACTGCCATGTGCATCAGGCCATCCAACCAAGGAGTGACATCATCACCGGGGTGGAGCCTTGCACCTGCAGAAGAACAAAGAGACCAAGGCACCCCCATCAAAATAAGAGACCAAGTGTCCAGGGGCCATCCGACAGTCCATGTGCCCCAGTGTCCGGTTGGCAAGCCTACCGACCATTACGTCACACACCCGGGTGGCTGCCCGAAAAACGTCATCGCATCCTGTCAGTGTTCCTGCAGCGGCCCCCAGGTGGCCCACAAGCCTCAAGAACATTCCTGCACCCAGGGATCGTCGCATGAGAGATGATCAAGAAGTGGCTCCACTGACGAGGGATCGGGAGGCACCGGGACCTCAGAGGATAATGTCCTCAACATCATCGCCATTCCAGCCATGGCCGATTGGTCATTGTAGTGCCCAGACACCTCAAGCAAAAACTCTGCAGCAGGACTCCACTGACACTCTTGATGCACCATTGTTTAGTTGACAGACACCAACAGCATCATCGCCAGAGCGCACAAGTTCATCCGGAAGTGTGCAAGAGGACATTGATCTGACGGACAGCCTGCCAAGGAATCCGGACTCCATTGACGCGTCGTTTGTGCCCAGTAGACTCTGGTTAAATTATGGACGTGTGCTAAGATGCTCGGGTGCTCCTGGCTGCACCTGTCCACTATTGTCCGCGGACTGCCTCTCTGGACCAAGAGACTGTGTGGTGTCCTATGTGAATAGTTTGTTTCCAGAAGTTGAACGTTGTTTTATTTTGAATAAAGTTTGGGAGGAATGTAGTGTTGTGCTGGACACGTTCTAGTGTCTCAGCAGACACTTGGTTAGTCAGCCACTCCGTCCTGGGAGTGGACACACATGCACCCCACACCCATCCATCACAGGCGTCACAAGTGACGTGACCCTGCTAATAAAAGGGCCCAGTGCACGTGCTCGTGGCCAGTTCCAGTAACCATATACACTGCGTCTGTGTCCTTCTTCATTATCATGTGGGCCTAAGGCCCACGACGCAACACCAGAGGGCCTCTCCTAAGGGCCGAGAAATTAGGTTTTGATCAATAAATCACCGCAATTTGTTTGTTTCCCCTACACCACTGTTTGACCATATATATACCGGATTTAGAAGGCTTTGCACTAATACATCAGATGTGGTACACACAAGCATCCCTGTTTCAGATCTGTTGAGAACTGCCTTAAGCTCAGCCTGAGTTGTTTCCCTCCACAGATATACCTAGCACAGAGTTCCTGCCAGTGGCTGATGTCTCCAGGCATTATTTAACGTGGGAGAGTTTGAAGCACGACATGTTCTGGGCCCAAGGCCCACATACTGAATAACAGATGACACAGACAAAGTGTGTAACAGTACTAAACCAGCCCAGGGCCAGCGGCGGCTCCTCCGCTATGGCGGAGGAGCGTTGCCCCACTGCCCGCAGAGGCAATCGAAAAATAAAATGATGATCATTTTATTTTTTGTCTATAGCCGAGTCTTGGGAGATGGGGCCACAGCACTGCAGCAGGGGGAGGAGGAGTGGTGGCGCTGCTGTAAGTGCAAATTACGTTTTGGCCGGCCGTATTAGGACGGCCAAACTGTCATGGGCACAGACATCTCTCCAACCGAGCTGTGTTGCTGGGCGGAGAGACGAGCAGGCACCGGCTTCCAGCTCCAGATGCAGCACAAAAACAAGCCTGCTGCGCCCAATCCTGACACTGCTCTCATGGGTATGAAAACAGCATCTGGATTGGCCGAAGGGGAGTCTGGGAGCTTCAGTCTGTGCACAGAGGAGCAGAAAAGTGATGAGCAGAGTGACAAGTAAAAGACCGGCAGGTACTATTTTTTATTGTTTGTTTTGTTACAGGCTGCCCAACCACATTTCCCTGACACCAGCTGCTACTGCCCAGGGCACACGTGCCCGGCCCCTTTTATTAGCAGGCGCCACGCCACTCATCACACCTGTGTTGGATGGGTGTGGGTGTAAGACCAGCCCTTGGGGAGTGGATGGAAATGGCTACGTGTCCGACTGGACACTACATCCCTCCCAAAATCCAAACGAAAGGAGAAGGGGTCCAACCTGTGGTAATAAATAAAACAAATAGACACCACTGAGTCTCTCAGTCTCTAGAGCAGTTGTCTTCAAAACTTTTTAATGCCGCACCTCCCAATGAGAAAATAAAGTCACCAGATCCCCCCCCCCAGAAACAATTTCCCAATTATTCCATTCAACTGGAAATTTATGTCTAGACTTATTTAAACATTACAGTTAAGTTCTGTTACAGTTTTAAAAAAATACAATCAAATACATGATTGTCAAACATTATTTTCTGGTCAGGCAGACCTTTCTAACATGTAAAAGTACCCACAGTGTGAATATTAGAAATGGGGGGGGTTGAATATTTGAAGAATAATTGGAGTCCCTTTCCTTTTGACACCTTCTCCCAGCTAGGATATAAATGACAAAAGATGTTAGTGATGGCCCATTACAGAGCGGCTTACTGCTGCTAATTTTTTTCTGTTGAAAACAAAATACTGTTATCAGCATAATGCTTATTTTGGCCTGAGCCTGTGCCAGACGCATCAGGGCACTAACACAGGTGTGGATTGAGTCTGACTCTTCAATAACCTGTCGGTTGGGTTGAAGCCCACCCATACAATGTTGGTTGGTCCCGCCTGCTCTCACTGTGGTGTGGTTGATGTCAACAGTTCAAACTAGGGTGCATCAGGAGCATCAGTGGAGTCCGCTGCCAAGCTTTCTCTTTGGGTGTCTTGACTCCGTGAAGGACAACCTTGTAGGGATTGAGACAGCATCAACGATGTTTGGACATCTTCCACTAAGGCCCTGGTGCCTCCTGGTACCCGTCGGTGAAGCAGCTTCAGGCACATCTCTCGTGCAGGATTCCCTTCAGGCCCTTTTCGATAGGTTTCCATGGGACCATGTGGACTGTGCTCGGCTGTGAGTAGGCCACGCGAGGTTCGCTGCAAGACCACCAACAGAGCCACTGCTGAGTCATTCGAGCAGCCACATGGGTAGATGATACATGGTCAGGTGTGCTCACCAACAGGACCCAGGTGCGGGTGGGGTTAGCAGATAGTATTTGAATAATTGATCACGGTGCCAGGGGTGCCTCCTTGGTCTCTTGGTGGTTCATGGGTGTAAGGCTCCACTCCGATGGTGAGATGCTCCTTTGGTGGCTAGGATAATGAACATGGCCTAACGGTGTTGTTGCTATTAGGCAACCTGTACGACAGGTGACAATGACTTGCAGGGGGTAGGGTGACTGGAGGAACTTGGCAGCCTGTAACTCGGGTGTCGCTGGTGCGGTTCTTCTTTTACAGCATGTGCAGTTCCTAGAAGGGATGTCATCATTCCTCATGCATCTGGTGACTGTGAACGAACGGTCTCACTGGAAGCAAGGAGCAGAAATACGGTTCACACATACATGCGTCTTACTCCTGGTTCTCCCGCTGGGCTGTTGCCAGTGACGTCGCTCCACATCGATGGCATACTTGTGTCGGTAGGTGCACTCGCATGTCATGGCACGAGCCCTGGGTCTTGTCACCATTGATGAGTTCTCCTGCGCACCCGTGGTCATAAGGTTCTTCTGTGTGACAGGTCTGGTGGCACACCCTTCTCTCCTCTCCCTTTTCAGTTCTCCTTTGCAATGTGGCATCCGGCCATGTGTGGCATGTGTTCTCTTCTTCTTCTAGTGTGAGATGGCGCCATGCCACATGTCGCTGGATCTCTTCTCATGAACCTCTCGCAAGTCCTGTCCTGTTCTTGGGACTGTGCATTTTCTCCCCTCAAGGACCACTTGCTGGTCCTGTCCTGTCTGTAGGACTTGACTCTTCTCTTCAGGGCGATATGGCATCCACTCACCTCACATGTCCCCTCCTCATGGATCTTCTCAAGCTCCGCTCATGGTGGTTGACCTTCCTTCCGCCTCCCTTAGCTCGAAGGCACAGCGCGTTTATCCTTGCCTTCTCCTAATGGCACAGTCCCTGTGCCTCGAAACTATGCTTTTGCTGTGCTTGATCCTGCTTAGGGTCGTGTGCACCTGGCACGGGTGGTCACTCGGTGTGACGTTCTCAGTGATGGGCCAATGGTGGCCATCCGATGCTGGGGCAGCCAGCCGGTATGGCCTCTTTTGTGCAGCAACACATTGTCTATTTGCTCCCTGGCTGCACTGCACTACAACAGTGGTCTGTAACATCAGTCTCTTTCATGGGTGGCACTGGGTAGGTTGCACCTCGTGATCGAGGTGTCCTCTTGTGAGGCCTCCCCTCCTTTGTTGCACGGAGGTCAGGCTGTGAGCGCTCTCCTCCTTTTCGCTGCTCGCCTGCTTGCTGCCTCACTGTGTACTGGGTGATAGGTAGTTTCTGCGCAGCTGCTCACTGGGACTAAGTTCCCACAGGCTGGTATTTTAGCTATGATGCCATTCTGTGAAGTCTCTGTGCTCATGCATCCTCAGATGGTACACTGGCAAATGCATTACAGTAGTGCTCCCCTGTGAGAAGCTGGCCTAGTATATGATGTCCACTTATGTAAGTGGGCATCCTGCACCAGTCCAGACAACCCTTATGGTGATTTCAGAGGTCTTAGACAACCTTAGAACGCTCTCTATGTGGTAGCTGTGGAGAGCAGCCTTCAGGCTTAGTCCAGAAGGAGTGTAAAGCAGCTTGTTTTACCAGAATGCAACCTTATAGTATAGATTAAGTGAAAAAGAACCACACAAAGTATTTATGAAAATATGTATTTATTATATAATACTCTCTAACACATAGAAATATCCCCTACCCGGAGATATACACAATGCACACAATACTTTGCATAGAAATACAGTAAATAGCACGAAATACACAGTGGACCCCAGGGGGGGACCCAACCATATACTAAGAAAGTGGTATAAGAATCACGACGTGAATCAAGACAGGGTCAAGAGGACGTAGAAGTGCTGGAACCCCAAGGAACCACCCAAGGTGAGTAAATAGGGACCCCACGGAGAGCGTGTGCAGTGTGGAAACACGACTACGTGCTCCGTGCAACTCTATGTGCAAGTCGCGGTTGGATTTTTGAAGTTTAATGACCCTTCCCAGTGGACCCTGAAGAAACCCCGTGGAAGACACAAGGTTGGAGAGCCACCCCACCCGTGGATGCCCTAGTACCCACGTTACCTACACCAGGGAAGCTGGGTGCATACGTGTGAAGTGGTGTCGGAAATCGCCGTCGAACTTCAGGAAAGTGCCGCTGTGGAAGAAGGAAGAAGTGTCCGGTGGAATCCAAGTATGGATTCTTGATGAGAGGTACCTGAAAGCAGAGGGGACAGTGTCTATATCACTCAGGAGTGACCAGGAGACCTGGAAGACAAATGCCCTCCGATGTCGCGTGTTGCAGGATGGATGACGAGGACCTTGACTCTGAAGCTGTGAGGACCAGGCGATGGTGAGGAGGACCAGGAGCCTTGCACAAGCTGTCCCACGAAGGATGTTGAGTGCTGAGGGGTCGGTGTCCAGTGGGGGCACCAACAGGCCTTGGCAAATGCAACCAACGCAGAATTCAAAGAAGGAGCAACGTTAGGACCAGCAAGGTCCAGGAGACTCACCAACAGCAGGGGAGTCAGGGCAGGCCCCAAGCAATCAGGGGAGCCCAAAAGAAATAAGTGTGACCCTCAAGTGGACCCACAAGCTGAGGCACTGGAGTCACGAGAGGACCTCAAGCAGCTCCCCAAAAGATGCAGGCCACGATGCACACAATATGGTGGGGCTGAAGATTCTGGTCACTGGAGGTGCTCGAGGTTGGGGCTACTTGGAGCCCAAAGATCTTCTTGGAAAGAAGCCAACAAGCCTTTGCAACTGCAAGTTGGACGCAGTGCACAGGGGTTCGGTTATTGCAACCCCCACAAGGGGTACTGGCCTCAAACTTGGTGAGAGGGCAGGGCAGGCCTTTGGAGCTGTGGAAAACCACCACCTGTGTTGCAGAGCACACGGAGTCCAAAGGAGCTCAGGATCTGCAGACCGCTCGACTTAATTGTGGTGCCTGCAAATGCAGGGGAGTGACTCCTTCACTCCAAGGGTGATTTTTTCAAGTGTCTTGGATGCTTCACAGGCCTTGGAAGGTTCCTGTATGATGTACAGGTACAGACAATGCAGCAGACTGGAAGGGAGACGAAGTCAGGCCCAAACGAAGTCCAGCGAAGTCCAGAGTGCCCAGACGGTAGAAGTGCAGTGGTGTCTGATCTGAATCTTATCCAACGATGAATCTAGGGACCTACACTCAGGTAAGCCCTTAAGTACCCTAGGGAGAGGGTTGGGAAGATTCAGGGGACCCTCCAAGGGGAGTGTCTGGGCAGGGGAAGTTACTCCCATGTCCTTTGTCCAGTTTCACGCCAGAGCAGGAGCCAACAGCTCCCAGGACTGGTTTGAACTGGACTATGCACAGGGACACCAAATGTTCCCCTCATGTAGACTGAGTGGCGCTGGCAAGCGCACACACCCCATCCCAATACACTAAATCCTGTCTGGGAGGTGGTCACACCTCCCTGTGACAGGATGCCTATTGTTCTGCCTTCCCCTGCTCGAGCTTGGCTCAGCAGCAGGAGGGCAGAATCGTGTCTCTGGTCAGCAGCAACCATTATGTGCTTTCCGGGTCAAGAAGGCTGGTACCGGGAACACTGAGAGCCAAATGGAGGGCTCTTCCAGTGCTTGGAATCATACCTCCCACACCGGGGTATGATTCCAACATGTTTGATACCAAACATGATAGGATTCTTTGCAGCCGTTTTCAAGATGGTCATCGTGTAATTATGCGGTGCCCCTCTATATAGTATATGGCTGCTTCACTGACAACACAGGAGAATGGACTCCATAAGCTGCAGGGGTGTCCTACTCATGCAGAGGCACCCTCTCACTTAGAGCCAAGCACCCTGCCTTCAGGATTGTAAAGGCCTACTATAGTGGTGACTTATAGGTTTTAAGTGCAGTGACCCTAGATATAGGAAACCTATATCTTTAGTAAATGGTGCTAGCACCGGCTTACACAGGCTGCAATAGCAGGCCTGTAGTTCCATTTTGAATGGTCTCTCATGGGTGGCATATACATGCTTCAGCCCTTGGGAGACCTCTGGGGTACCTATGCCCTGGGTACCTTAGTACCATATACTAGGGACTTACAAGGGTACCCCAGTATCCAATCTGGGATGTACCTAAGTACTGAACACAACAATTTCGGAAGAAAGCAGATAGATTGGGGTCCTGATTAGCAGGATCCCAGTCAGACTAGTCAAAATACAGCTTAGCATCAGGCAAAAAGTGGGGGTAACCATAAAAGCAGATCCTACTTTCCTACAATACATATGGATATATATATTTTTTCCCACCAATTAGGTTCTAATCTTTAGGTTTGTGGCTATGTACCACCCTGTTGTCTTCTGTGGTCCTGTGCTGGATGCAAGCATACAAAGCAGATATCATTATGTAAACCATTAGTTATTAACACAATGAAGACTTTCATGGGTTCCACAGTCTACAATATTTTTCCAGGACTGAAAAGTTGACATATATTTCTGCATAATTAACAGAAGCACACTGACCGTGTTCAGATGCTCTATTGTGGCAGACCTATCAACTCAACTGTCACTTGTGGGTGTCGTGCACATTTACATGTGCACACCCTGCGCCCAGAAATGTAGGTATACATCCACAATTTATATTGAATGAAATACTGCTTAGACTTCATATGTGGGTGTGCAAAGCAGCCCAGCGGCCATTTGTTGACCAGCTAGCAAACACCTGCATGTCACTGTTTGTGAGAGGAGCATGTGTCCCATGCAGGTTAAAAAAAGAGACATGGACAGCGAAATGATTCTGCTAATTTACATAATTATCCGTATTATTGGTAGAGGGCATGACTGGATTCTCATCATATCACTTTAAATGTTTTTTTTTTTATATGTTTATTAATTTTTAGCAAACAAAAACATGAGACTCATACAGTATCCATACCGTCACGACCGCACTTAGCTTATAAAAAATAAAAAAATAAAAAGATTTTTCTGTGCAGAACGTTCAGCATCAAGACAATAGATTTTTCACATCACATACACACCTGTTGCATCCCCACCCTCCTGATCACTGCAAAAATTCAATCTCGAATACCATTACTGTTCAACATAGAGTACAAACATTATTATCCCCCTGTTACTCATCAGCCAGGGTTGTGGGCTGTACTGCCTCCTCGTCTCTACCCCTAGTGTCCGCCATTTCCGCCCCTTTGTTCGCTATATATATTTTATACAGTTCCCAGAAGTTCTTCGGTCTATTACGTGGCGGTAGTAGTTCACTGTAGTTTTCGGTTTGTGTACTACAATATAACATATCTCTTGACCACTGGGTTATTGTGGGGGGAGGTCCACGGGACCAGCAGGTCGCAACACACCGTTTAGCCAACAACAAACCCATATCAATCAGTCGCCTCACCCCCTTGGGTATCTGTCTAGAGTAGCCAAGCAACGCGAGCGTAGGCTCCGGCGTCAACGACAGCTCTGCTACTCGGTTCAGTTCTGCAAAGACTAGGTCCCAAAAGCAAGATATCTCTGGACAAGTCCAGGCCAAGTGGAAAAATTCTGCGGCCTGTACCTTACATCTGTCGCATGTCGACTCGTCTCGCAATCCATACCTGTGCAGACGCTCCGGGGTGTAGTAAACCCTGTTCAAAAATTTGAAATGTATTAATCTGTCTCCCGTTCAGGGATATACGCTTTGTACTAGTGCAGCAATATGTCCATACATCATCAGTTATGTCCTTTTGCAAGTCGCGCTGCCAGGCCAAGCGCCTTAGTGTAATGATGACGTCTATCAGACATCGTTACCTGGTAAATCCTGGATACTATCTTGAGGTGCGACTTTGCTGTGATAAGGCTAGTCAAGGCCGGAAGCTCCGGGGGCTCTGCCATGTCTTCTCCTAGGACCTCAAGGAGTGCATGCCGAACCCTATGAAATTAGAATTGCGTTAACAGCGTCGGTGCTGCATCTCCAGTCCCCATGTCCCCCCATCTCTTAGCTACGCCGTCAGTGAAAAGGTCCCCTATGGTTTGTGCCCCAAGATTGTTCAGCGCAATCGTAACCCCTTTATCTTTGCACGGCGGTAACCACTGACACCAGTCCAGCCGGGCAACGGGAGAATACAGAATAGCTCCTGCCTGCTGTTGTAATAGAGAATGCCAAGCGTGAGTAATTGAGTTAAGTGAATCGAGTATCCCCGTGCGTCTATCAGGGGGTGCAAACATCAAAGCCGGCAGCGCCAGTGGGACCGCCACAACCGTTTCCATGCGGAGATGTGGAATGTCAAAGGGGCCATGAATCCAATAATATGCCTGCGCTCCTTGTGCGGCTCTATAATATAAGTCAAAATCAGGGGCACCCAGTCCTCCCATAGCATACGGGAGTGTAAGGATCTTCCACTTGACACGCGCCTGTTTACCTGCCCACGCCAAGTGTACCATTAGGGACGTGAGTCTCTGGAAGAATACCCGGGGCAAGACCATGGGAATATTCAGGAAGAGAAACAGGAATCGTGGGAGAATAACCATTTTCATGATGGATACCCTACCCAACAAGGATAATGGCAGTTGGACCCATCTGGCTATATCATCCTCTAGTTTGCTAATCGCAACCCCATAATTTTCCCGGAACACGACTTCTGAGTCAGTGTGCAACCTAATTCCCAAATATCTCACCGCCTCCGTGGACCACTGCAGCGGATAATCAGGTTCAAAGGCCACCGTAGCCGGCGTTAGGGGAAATATAATAGACTTACAGGCACATGCATCAAACATGCCATTTGCGATTCCTTATTAGCGAAAAATAAGGATTCGCTAATAAGGAAGCGCAAATGCCTATGCATGTAGGAATCGCTGAGAAAATAGCGATTCCTACAAATTCCTTAATTGCGAGTCGCAAATTGCGAGTCGCAATTAAGGAATGGCTCCCCATTCATTCCTATGGGCCTACAGGCCCATAGGAATGAATGGGAGATTGCATGCACAATTTGCGAGTACCAATAGGTACTCGCAAATTGCGCATTCAATTTCAAGGGTGTCAAAATGACACCCTGTTGCACCCTGAAATAGTGATGTGCACCCATGTTGCGCACACACATGCCCCAATGGCATGTGTGTGCGCAACATGAAACTTTGAAAAATGCACTAAAGTGCATTTTTCAAAGTTTTGCAAATTACCATCAAGTTCAACTTCATGGTAATTTGCGCCCCTATTAGCGAAATCGCTATTCTAAAGTGGTTCTTGCATTGCATTTAAGGAATCGCAAATTGCGATTCCTTAAATGCATCGCACTTGAGAAATCGCAAATAATTGCGAATTCTCAGATTGCGAGTGCCTTGAACCTTGATGCATCGCAAATGCCCTTTTTGCGGGCGCAAACGGCCGATTTTTGCGATTCGCACCGTTTGCGCTCGCAAAAATGGTTGATGCATGTGCCTATATGTCCAGTTAACGCGCAGTCCCGACATAGATCCAAAGAGTACCAACTCCCGTAATACTGGGGATAGGTTACTATCAGGGTGTCGGACATATAGTAACGTGTCGTCCGCGTAGGTGGATACTATCAGCTCGTAGCCTGGGAACCGAACACCTCTGTGGCCATGGTATTCTCTGAGTGCACAGGCCAGGGGCTCAGATACCAGGGCATATAGAATGGGGGACAGGGGGCAACCCTGTCTAGTACCCCTGGAGATGTGTATAGGGTCCGTAACCAAGTTGCCAATTTTGATTCTGGCCGTGGGAGAATTATACAAAACCCCCAGCAACTGCATAAAAACTGGCCCAACACCCATCCTAAGAAGTACTTGTCTGAGAAAGGGCCATTCAACTGAGTCGAACGCCTTTTCCATATCTAAAAAAACTGCGACAGCAGGGATCTCCGGTCTGGTATGTTGTAAGGCCGCAAATACTGTTCGGAGATTATAAGTCAGGTTCCTGCCCGGTACAAAACCTGCTTGCTCCGGCGCCACTAAAGTGGGTACCAACGGGATCAATCGGTTCGCTAATATTTTTGCAAATATCTTTGTATCGACATTCAACAGGGAGAGTGGGCGGTACGATGCACAATCTTCGGGGGTTTTGCCCGGTTTTAGGATCGCTACTATAATCGCTTCTCTCATAGAGGGCGGCATCGTACCAGTGACACACATGTCCTCAAAGAGAGCTGTCAAATGTGGCAGTAGTAGCTCTAGAAAGGTCCTATAAAAGGTCACCGTCAGCCCATCCCCACCCGGAGCGCTTCCCGTTCTCATTTTCGATACAGCAAGAAGTATTTCTTGTCGTTCAATAGGGCGCATTAGAAATTCTCGATGAGTGTTCGTTAACCATGGCAGTTTTATATGCTCAAGATAATCCAGTATTTGCTCTTCCGAACCGCAGCCGCGAGAGGCATATAGGTCAGAGTAATATTGTCGGAATCTATCCGCTACGTCCGTTGCCTCCGTAAGGATACCCCCGTCTGTAGCTGTGAGCACAGGTACTACCGTCTTATCCCTGCGCTGCTTGAGCAGTTGGGCCAGAACCGCCCCCGGGCGCTCCCCCTCTCCATACACTCGGGCTGTGGCGTACTTGTCCAGGTGTTTGACCTCAGTGTCGGCCGTTTCATGATACTCCTCCAGTGTTTGTTTGATCTCTTGCGTGACAGTCTCGTCGTTCCCGGCCTGTAGGGCCGTTTCTAGGGACACGAGCTTCTTCTCTAAGTCTGCTAGCCGTGTGCGAATCGACCTAAGTACACCCGCATGCTTGGACATGGCAACCCCTCTTATATAAACCTTAAACGCTTCCCATACAGTTTGAAAGCTGTCCACCGACCCCACGTTCACTTCAAAAAATGTTTCGATTGCGGCGGCCATCTCTTCCTTGAAGACTGCATCTAACAATTAAGAAGGCGGAAATCTCCAAGTGAAAGGAGGGATACGTGGTTTAGGGGCATCAATAACCAGCAACAGCGGGGAATGGTCTGAATATGTACGAGGGAGTATCTTACATTCACGAATGTATGCTGTCAGTCGCCTAGCAACAAACCAGTAATCAATTCTAGTGTGTATATCATAATATGCAGAGTAATGCTTGAACCCCCCTTTGGCTGAGTAACGGTGGCGCCACACATCACACAAGTCAAAACGTACTAGAGCGCATTCCATTGCTCTAGCTGCCGCTAAAGGGCGCCTTTCCGGACCCCCCGATCTGTCCAGTGTTGGGTCTCTAACGAAATTAAAGTCTCCACCCCAGAGTTGCTGGCCACCTGTATGCAGTCCTACAATATCGGCCATCTTTCTGTAAAAGTCCGGGCTGTCGTAATTCGGGCCATAGACATTAACCAATAGGAAATCCAAACCCTTCCCTCTGCACCTAGTGATGACAAACCTACCCGACACATCTGTATCTAACGGTTCCAATGTCAGAGCTGCCTTGGGCTTCACCCACGTTAAAACCCCCCGTGCATGAGTGGTAAATCCCGCTGCATGAATGTTGCCAAGTAGCCCTCTTGTACGTAGCATAGGGCTATCCAGAGGAGGGTGCGTTTCCTGCAATAGTGCGATGTCGATGTTATGTCTTGTCAAATAACTTATGACCTTGCGTATTTTTCTGTGGTCATTAAGGCCACGCACGTTCCATGTGAGCGTGCTCACTGTATCAAGGCCAGTATCCCTGCTGTTCCTACCAGTCACTGTCATAGAGTAAATCTACATGTGGCAGCCGAACGTCTCGCGCTATCTTCGGAGTGCAAGTGTATTGTGCGCCTACACACATTGGAAAATCATCTAAAAGAAGCAGTGCGAGTCTCATTACCTTCCCCCCCACCCACGCCAGGCGGCGCCCAACTGTGCCTGAACGACAAGCCCCCCTCTGCCCTCCCCCAACAAATAACATTGTCACGTACACAAATTCAATTATGCAAACCTCAGGTTCCCAACCCTCCCCTACCCTCCCTGAACTCAAACAGTGTGATTCACACGAGGGCAGATGTTGCAAGCCAGGTAAGTGCATGTGTTGCAGCTAATCACAGCACCAGCTCCGTTCCACCGCCCGTAACAAACTGATCACTGCAGCAGGTGCTACCCCCACAACTTAATCCAATACACAATGTCACGGTGCCTTCGAGTTCCCCCCCTCCCCCAGCAAGTAGTCACGATAACTTCCGGCTATAACAGAAAGCGGCTGTAATATGTAAACATCCATACCATAACGGAACATCCCAAAAGCAAGATCCCCGCCTCACTTACAACCCAATATTAGCTCACTACACCCTGTGAACCGTCGCTTGGTACCCCAGCTAGGTTAAGTCTCAGTCTTGATCATCCAGGCTGCCTCCTACCGCTCCTTCCAAGACTTCTCTCTCAGGACTAGCTCGTTTCTCCTTGGCCCATTCCTTCAAAGCTTTTTGTAATGTCTTAGGTTCTGTAAAAATCCGCGAGCGGCCGTTCCTGTTAACACGCAGTCTGGCAGGGTAGAGCATGGCATAGTCTATGTTCTCGTCCCTCATCTGGCGCTTTAACGGGGCAAACTGCCTCTGCGCTTCCTGGACACGAGCCGTGAAGTCCGGATATAGGGAGATGTTGGACCCCTCATATTGTAGTGACTGTTTGGTCCGAGCTGCAGCCAGCGCCGAGTCCCTGTCCCTATAGTTCAGCAGCCTCGCGATTATGGGTCTTGGTGGCGCCCCAGGGGGTGGGCGAGGCCCCAACGAGCGGTGCGCCCTTTCCACCATGAACATATTGGAGAACGTCTCACTGTCCAGGAGTGTGATCAGAAGCTTCTCAACGAACTTCTCCATATTGCCTGTAGGTGTCGTTTCATGGACCCCCGTGATTCGTATGTTGTTGCGGCGCGACCGCGCCTCCAAATCTTCAGCTTTGTTTTGCAGTATTTGGAGGACCTTGCCCAGTTGTTTGTGATCAGAGTCCATTGACGTATGGGCCTCCTCCACCTCCGTCATCCTACGTTCCGCCATGTCCAGACGCTCGGCATGCTTGTCTAATCTCTCAGACATCCTATCCATGCGATACGAGAGAGCATCGATTTTAGTGCCCAACCCCGCCAGGCTGCCCTGAAAGTTTTTCTCCATCACAACCAACATTGAGCGGATGTCACCTTCTAGTTCCTCAGACGGCAGGTCCGTCGCAGGATCCTCCTCTTCAGCAGAATTGTCCTGTACTTTTGACTTTCTGTGGTCAAACGTGAGTTTGGGTTGATTTTTGTCCACTCTGCCCATCTTGCGCTGGTCTGTACGCTGTGTCTCAGACACCAATACGCGCATCCGAGTCCGCCTAGTCAGCAGGGCGGAAGCCGGGCCGCTTGAGTTTCGACTCAGCTCCTCTATATTGTGACCTACTGAGGTTCGCAGCTCTGCGTCAACTTAATCTCAGCCCAACACTCTCAGGGGGCGCTCTAGCTTGCAGGCCTCCTACCCCGCCTAAACCAGCTCTTCAGACAGACCACCAGAGCTGCACTAGACCTGCAGCGTCACAGTTAGTCCACAGATGGGGTGTCCAGCAGCTGCCAGTTCGTGCAAGCCAGTCAGTGATCTGCACCACAGTACTCCCCAGGAATCAAAAGCGCTATTCTCAGCTCGCAGCCAGCCACTACATACTCGTCTCCTCAAGTCGGGTATGAATGCTGCAGTTAGGTGCCCGACTCCTCGGTTCTTCGCCGCCCTCCCAACCGACAGGTACAAAATGGCCGGCATACAGCACTAGGCTCCTCCGAGCTGCAGCGCCAGCCCGGCGCACCTTTGCAAACCCCAGGAAGTGTCAATCCGGCGCAGGGGTAGTGTGTCGGTGCGCCCCGCACTGCCCTCGCGGGGATCTCAAATGCGGGCGCGCAGCGGCTTTCCGTTCAGCTGTGCCGCTTATTCCGCTAGCACCGTGGTCATCGCAGGGCAGTCGGCAATCTCTGCACTCCCAAAGTAGGTTTGTTTGGGGGGGGGTCGTCTCCACCCCCGTTAGCTTCCCACCGCGTAGGTTCCGAACAGCGCTCGCTCGCGCCCCGCTGATCCTAGCTCCCCAGGCAGCGTGGGGGAACTCAGCCGATCCGGCGCGGGCTCAACTCTGCCTCACGCTCGCATTTCAGGCCGGCGCTCCAACTCCGGGCACAGGCCGCAGCGCCTCGCCTCACACCAGCGATCGTAGCACAGGAGTTGTGTCCTCCGGAGCACCTCAATCTTCTGCCGGGCGTTTTCCGACCCCCGTACAGCAGGAACTTGGGTCTGCCAGCTGCCGCAATCACAGGATAAATGACAAATATCGTGGCGGTTTCACGGAGCCGAGAGCTCAAGCGGCCATCTTGCAGCTTGCAAGCTCCGCCCCCTCATATCACTTTAAATTATTGCTTACATGGTTGCGAGTTAAATTTGATTCCATTAATGTAAGATGTTGCTGGACTTGCCTCAGACGGAAAACAAGCCAACATTTCGGACAGCACTGCAGCTTCTGAGGATTATGCAGAGTCGGGAATCCCTGCTCTCTTTCACATGCTGAATCAAACAACAAGTTGATGGATGGTATGCTTCAATTAATCTCAGCCACTGACAATTGCTCGGGGCATATTCCAGTCCATCATTTTTCACCCACTGTGGCACTCTAGAGAGAGGGAGAGATCAGCCATATGCAGTCCGTCTAACCAGAACTGCCAGCTTGGTTCTCCTACGGACAGGAACACAAGCAACACTAGAGCGGTTTCGGCCTACTTCGGCCTAGTTAGTGAGGTTGCCTGAGCCCTGTGGCACAGTGAGCACATAAACCACGTCTGGGCATACCTGTCGCACTTAGCATTTCAACTGCAACAAACAAGGTGATGGTTGGAATGCTTGAATTCATCTCAGTCACTAGCAATCATTCAGGTCTCATTCCAGTTAATTGCTTTTGCCCACTATGCCACTCGAAACAGAGATGTACGCAAACTAGAGATATATCATATGCAAATCAGTCTTGGCCTGTTTGAAGAGGAGCGGTGCAGTGCAAACTGCCAGGTCAGGTCCACTCCAGAAGGCAACACAAGCAACCCCGGATCAGTTTTGGCCTACTTACGCATCGTCAATGAGGTATAACTTGAGTCATGTAATATAGTAAACAGAGGACCCACGACTGGCTATACCCGTCATACTAGGGCCTCAAACGGAAAAAAACAAGGTGACAAATGGAATGCTTGAATTAATCTCAGTCATTGGCAGTCACTCGGGCCGCAGTCCACCTCCTCATTTTTCACCACTATGCCACTCTTGACAGAGGCATTCCATATGCAAATCAGTCTAGGTCCTGCTTGCTTAAGCACCGCTAAGCCCAAATTGGCAGGTCAAGCCCCTCCAGATGGAAACACAAACAACTCCAGATCGGCTTTAACCTACTCAGGCCTCATCTGTGAGGTATAGCCAAAACAGGCTGAAAATGGTGTGGGGTTGTTTGTGCTCCCACAGAGGGGACGTGGCTGGAAGTTTGAGCTTGACTGTTCTATTTGGAAAAGGACCCAACGTGGCATGGTAGGCAAAAATCAGCCATGCCAAGTTTGCTAGGTACATGAGTCGCTACCTGTCTCGGCTACATTTTTAATGGATCCTGGGACATGTATGTAGTCTTTTTTATTCCATTATTAAACCAGACCACAAGTCCCAAAATTCAAAGAAAAAAACCTGGGTTGGAGCAGCTCATTAATCAATAACCTGGGAATTTTGGCAGCTTTGAAAAAACAAGCATTAGGAAGGCCAAATAGGTCTCTCCTGCCAGAGAGATTGGCTTTGTCAATGTCTTGTAGCCATGCTGTATAGTAATGCTTCTGCTGTGCAGCATGACTAAAAGTTATTTTAAAAAGCGCTATGACATGGTTAGCACTGACCGCATCATAGTGCTTTTAAAAAAATTACTTTTAGACATGCGTTACAGCTGCGCTGCTGTACAACATGGCTACAAAACATTGACAAAACCAATAGCTCTCCTAGGCTAGACATATTGGCTTTGTCAATGCTTGTTTGTTTAGGGTGAGGGAGAGTAAAGAGTATATGCATAGTAAAGCATTTGTGAGGACAAAACATAAATAACGGTGGGGGGTTTTGAATTCATTACTTTCCCAGTCAAAATACAGACTTCCCCAGCCTACGCCTTTGTTGTTTGTGTGTTGTTACTGGGAACCCCTGGGCGCAAGCCAGTGCTGTTGTTGATGGTCAGCTACCAAGCATTCCATATTATGTGCTTCGTTGCTTCTCTCTGTGCAGCCACAAGATGGTGCTCTTGTCCTCAGTCAGATAATGGTAAACCGGAGGCGGTGAGTCACTATCCTGCACATCGTGTTTGTTTATACTGAGAGCACCCGTCCTTCTTGGCTACATATTTTGCAAAGCAAAACCAAAGGGGATGATGGACGGAGTGTTGACCATTGCAAGCACTCACCCCCAGTCAACTGATCTGGGTTTAATCCATCATCATTCTTTAGCTCACTCCGCCACCCCAGTTCAGACATGGCTATATGCAAATCAGTCTGACCCTGTGCCTCATGGGAACATTCCAGCCCGAACTGCCAAGCCATGTCTTCCCTGGACCGGAAACAAGCATCCTGGGACCGGTTTCGGGCTCACAGCCGTCATCA
Organism: Calotriton arnoldi; assembly: GCA_963921515.1. Taxonomy (NCBI): domain Eukaryota; kingdom Metazoa; phylum Chordata; class Amphibia; order Caudata; family Salamandridae; genus Calotriton; species Calotriton arnoldi. Next base: position 226,115 of record CAWUFW010005457.1, read on the forward strand.
GCCAGGCTATCTTGAATCCAGTGGCAAAGTGAGCAAGGGACCCACGTCTGGGCATACCCTGCCAACTTAGGGCGAACAAAGCAAAACCAAAGGGGATGATGGACAGAGTGTTGAACATTGCAAGCACTCACCCCCAGTCAACTGATCTGGGTTTAATCCATCATCATTCCTTAGCTCACTCCGCCACCCCAGTTCAGACATGGCTATATGCAAATCAGTCTGACCCTGTGCCTCATGGGAACAGTCCAGCCCGAACTGCCAAGCCATGTCTTCCCTGGACCGGAAACAAGCATCCTGGGACCGGTTTCGGGCTCACAGCCCTCATCAGCCAGGCTATCTTGAATCCAATGGCAAAGTGAGCAAGGGACCCACGTCTGGGCATACCCTGCCAACTTAGGGCGAACAAAGCAAAACCAAAGGGGATGATGGACGGAGTGTTGAACATTGCAAGCACTCACCCCCAGTCAACTGATCTGGGTTTAATCCATCATCATTCTTTAGCTCACTCCGCCACCCCAGTTCAGACATGGCTATATGCAAATCAGTCTGACCCTGTGCCTCATGGGAACAGTCCAGCCCGAACTGCCAAGCCATGACTTCCCTGGACCGGTCCCAGGATGCTTGCAATGTTCAACACTCCGTCCATCATCCCCTTTGGTTTTGCTATGTTCGCCCTAAGTTGGCAGGGTATGCCCAGACGTGGGTCCCTTGCTCACTTTGCCACTGGATTCAAGATAGCCTGGCTGATGACGGCTGTAAGCCAGAAACCGGTCCCAGGATGCTTGTTTCCGGTCCAGGGAAGACATGGCTTGGCAGTTCGGGCTGGACTGTTCCCATGAGACACAGGGTCAGACTGATTTGCATATGGCCATGTGTGAACTGGGGTGGCGGAGTGAGCTAAAGAATGATGATGGATTAAACCCAGATCAGTTGACTGGGGGTGAGTGCTTGCAATGTTCAACACTCCGTCCATCATCCCATTTGGTTTTGCTATGTTCACCCTAAGTTGGCAGGGTATGCCCAGACGTGGGTCCCTTGCTCACTTTGCCACTGGATTCAAGATAGCCTGGCTGATGACGGCTGTAAGCCAGAAACCAGTCCCAGGATGCTTGTTTCCAGTCCAGGGAAGACATGGCTTGGCAGTTCGGGCTGGACTGTTCCCATGAGGCACAGGGTCAGACTGATTTGCATATGGCCATGTCTGAACTGGGGTGGCGGAGTGAGCTAAAGAATGATGATGGATTAAACCCAGATCAGTTGACTGGTGGTGAGTGCTTGCAATGTTCAACACTCCATCCATCATCCCCTTTGGTTTTGCTACATATTTTGCACACAAGGTCGGTTGTTTCATCCACGTCACGTAGCACAGAGTAATTCCAACGATCCTTCATTTAAAGGAAAGGACTTAAAATAAAAATAAAAACTCAAAAGTTTGTATGCGCTGTCATGTTTATAAAATTATATTATGCACAAATAAAACGGAAGTTTCTTATTTTATTGAGGTGTGTAATCTATAGCGTACAGAAAGTGAACTTATTTCACTGACGTTACAGGGCTAAGTATATATGTTTCCAGTGATTTGAAAGTCTGTTATTTTAGGACGTATTGGAACATGGATGCTTCTTCCATCAGGTGTCCCCCAAATTCGCAAACAACAGGAAGAAATGTATGTATTCAGCGGTGTGCGCCCATATATAGGACACAAAGCCAGTTGAAGGCTCGCTGCTGGGATCTGTGTCTGAGCTGTATGTTGTGAAGTTAGAATTTGGGCAAACTCGTCACTGGCTTTCACCCTCCTCGACGACTGAACTGAGTGTCAGTTCCAAAGAGCATGGCATAAATCTGCAATTTAACTTGGAAGGTGATATTACTAAAATTACATTTTCCAAATAGCCATGTTATCTATTTTTAGGAACAAACCAAGTTTCTGAAAACTTTCAGAGACTTTTCTACAGAAACATCAATTTATCGGTTACTGTGCCCTTAAGGTGCCCCGATAGTTGGAGGAATGGTGGGGGTACCAACTCTTCAGTGCAGTGGGTGGTCTTTGGACAAGTGGCTGCGCTACAACCCCCTCACCACCACACTGTATGTACAATGCCGGTCAGGGCTCCTGCTGTGTCGAACATCTGGTGCACGGTTATTACAACGGATGGGGACAGATATCAGCAGCTGCTTGCTTCAGACCCGTGTAGTGCAGGTAAGGTACACGAAAAGCGCTGCAGAGCACCAGCATCCAGAGCACACACTTCAGGCTCAAGAAAAAAGTAGCTCTGAAAGCGCGAACAGTGGACACAAGTACTTGGGCCATGCTCCAGAGGGACAAAAACATGAAAAAGAAGTGAAGCCGCAAGCGTTGTTTAAAGAGAAGCAAGGAAACAAGAGTGATGATAAAGCCAACCAGTGGTAAGCAATTAGGGGTGGCTTAGCTCACTGTAAGCTAATAAAATGTCTCGCAATCAACAGCTGCCTCAAGCAAGACTTGATGATAGACAGTGTTGCAGTCCAGAGTAATCCTAGTGGCTGAGATTAATTCAAGTAATCCACCCATCACTTTTTTATTTTCCTCTATTGCGTGCTACCATAGGTAGAAAGGTCCTGTATGAGAAATAAGGAAACCTCAGAACACCTAAGAACCTAGTTAGTCTATAGCAGAGACTGTTGCTTACCAGTTAGAGCCTGGACAAGTGATTGCCATGTTGCGAAGTTGGCTCAACTATTTGACGCTCACTGCTAATGTCTATACTGAGCTGAATGTCTTCAGTGCGAGCCTCAACAAGGCAGAATCACACCCCCTCCCCAAAAACTCTGAGGAGAGACCCCCATTCTGCCTGTGAATGGGTATTTAAATAATATCCTGTTTTGTTAATGCGACTGATTCAATGTACTTTAAAATGAACTTGTTACCACTAAATGTCCCCCAAAACGTGTTGACAAAGATGAAGCCACCATGTGTTAAACAGCCCTGCCAAGTATCACACATCAGGGATTAGACTAACACATTCTAGTAATTTTCCTGCATTACCACAGGGTTGCAGAAATGTCACGCAAATTACCTGAGGCAAAGGCTGACAGCAGTGATCTTTAAAAATCATTCCTACCGTGTATAAGGCTGTGTTCCCTCCCCGTCTGCGCATGTACAGCCAATTAGGAGGTAGGCTGGGCAATGATAATGCCAAAGATGGCCCAGCCCCTGAGGTCTGATATTTGGATTGGTCGCCACCCCCTGGCACTAACTGTGATCGGTGGGTCTTATCTGAGGTGTTATATCGGACCACACAGGTCATGTGGTGTGTGACTGTGTCAGACACTCCAGTGCCATGACCCGAGACAGATGGAGTCACAGGAGCAGACCTGACTGTAATCTGTATCGCAACGATCAGCAAAGTTTGAGACCAGGGTGCCTCTGAGCTCCGACAGCTTCCGATGAATGACAGGAATTTCTGAAAGTTATGGCTGTGCTCTTTTAATAGCCCTCGGGCCAAGGCTTTTAATCAGTGCTTACTCGAAGAATTAAGGGCTCTCTCATTCTCTTTCTTTCTTCCACTTGAGAGTACGTAGGAGCCGATTTACAATCTCTCATCTGATGGATTTTTTTTAATTGACTGAGAAGAAAAGGGAGTTAACAATGATAAAACAATTCAACTTTCGTGAAGCCCACTCGGCCCCACAATAAGGACTAGATAAGATAAGATAATATTTATTTTTGCTTGATTAATTAAAATCTTTGCAAATACATAACAGAAAAATTCCCATTATACACAAATTATTAAGCTTAAAACATTAAAATGATCATCAATAAAATATTCCCAGTTTGTGCGATTGGCTGTTCTGTAAGACATTACACATAAATACTTATACTTCAAATAGTGCTGAGCTGGCAATAACTACCATTGGATTACATGCCGCCTGACACAGCATAACCAAGTCCATTGTTCAAACTATTGGGCATTATTAATTTAAAAAACTAGTGCAACTATAGGAAGGTGTTAAGTTCATTTAAAAAAGCGTTTTCTTGACCTTTCGGCAATTAATAAAAAGTGCTGGTGCAATTATAAAATGTTATTATTCATTTTTGATTTTTTGCGAGTCCCTTCTGATGCCCTTGTACTCTTGTTTTTAACATACTTCAGATGACGACAAATTTTTGAGTCTCTTGGATACCGTCTCAAAAAGTTTGTTAGCCGACAGTTCAGCTGAATGTCAACAGGGTTGAAACAAAGCTTCACTGCCTGCCTGCAGGACCGGGTGCCATAATACCTGAAAAAGGGACGTAACAAGGTGCATCTTATATCCTTTAAGTTGGGACAGATACAGATTACATGAATAATGTCCTCCTTCCCGCTTCCACATAAACGGCAAGTCGGTGTACCTCCTCTTCTTTCCCATGGTGGGAGGTGGGGATTAATCGCAATTATCCCCAATCGCAGCTTTAGAAAGTTTTCCTTCGTTCTTATTTTGACTCCTGCACTCAAGTAGGATTGGGGTTTGAGCCTTACGTAATCACTAAGCACTATCCAGCCGTGTGCCTTTTTAGTAAGAATTGCTTTGTCTTCTAAAACAGATAACATGGACGTTGTCTTTTTCACTGTTTTTTTAAATGAAAGATGATCTGTTGATACGGCCCAGAGATCAGACAAACCCAGTAGCTCAATGGAGTCAAACAGGTAATCCCTGGCTGAGCATTTTCCTTGACGAAGTAAGGCGATCCAGAGGTGGGAGTTTAGGGATCCTGCCTCTGCACTTCGGATTTTATGCCAACTTTTTACATAAGCACTCCTTCTTTCCACCGTTTGTCTTTGGACCCCAAATTCCAGCCGTATTTGAGCGGGGGAGACATATTTTGGAAGATTGAAAATCGCTCTATAAGAATTGGCTATTACTACGTCTAGGGTTGCTGCGTCTTTACCTTTAAGAGCCTCACTCCCGTATGTTAGTGTCGGCAGCAGTTTGGCCCGCAAAACCTGTAGGAAGGGATCCAGCGTGAGGTCGGGAAGCCGTCTCTTCAATGACTTCAGTGCTAAATAAGTTGTAGTTCCCTTTCTCCGCATGGACTCTAGCTGAGGTAAAAAGGAGCTTTTATGGTCCATTAGTATTCCCAGGTATTTATAACTCGTTACCTGGTCCAAGCGTTGGCCATCTAGGAACCAACTGTTATTCTTCTTTTTATGATAGTTAAATGCCATAATTTTAGTTTTCTTGAGATTTATTTGGAGGGCGTTCCGATGTGAGAAACTACTTGTCGTATTTAGAAGATGCTGAAGACCAATGGGAGTCCGACTAATCAAAACCAGGTCGTCAGCAAATAGCAGGTTTGACAATAACTTGTTTCCCAATTTTGGAGCATGGGATATACAGCTGTCCAACTCCCCTGGGAGATCAGCTAAAAAGAGGTTAAAAAGAAGCGGCGCAAGGACGCACCCCTGCTTGAGGCCTTTCGAGGTCATGATTCGTTTTGAGATATGTGTCCCTGCGCCTAATTTAATCCTGATCCAGGTGTCTGTGTGTAACTGTTTAAGCCGATCCAAGAGTGAATTAGGTAAACCCCAGCTTTCAAGTTTTCTCCAGAGTTTGGCTCGGTCAACATGATCGAAGGCGGCTGTATAATCAATGAAGCAGAGGAAGAGGGGGATTTTTGATTCCTTAGCTGCGTCCATTAACAGTGTTAGGGCAAAGATGTTAGTTGATGTTCCTTACCCAGTTTGATTGGTAGGAATGATGGAGTTTTCTGAGGCCCAAGAAGTTAACTCATCCAAGATTGTTCCTGCGTAATATTTTGCATCTATGTCGATAAGGGCGATTAGTCGATAGTTGTTTGGATCGTTTCTATTGCCCTGTTTAAAAATAGGACTGATAATTGATCCTTTCCAAGATTCCGGGATGGTGGCTGTAGAATTTATGCCCTTAAAGACTGGTAATAAAGCCTTGCTCCAGAAGTCGGCATCATGTTTGTACAACATCGGTGGGATGCCATTGGGGCCAGGGGCACCCATAGCTCTACCCCTGGCTATCAGACTTTTTATCTGTTTTTCCGTGGGTGCATACCATTCCTCTTTAATGGAGGCTAATGAATAAGGACTAGGAATCAGTGATTAAAGTAAAGTGGGTTATTACAAATTAAAAATCAAACCAATTGTGACGGCCCACATGTCGGATACTGGGGGGGCCCCTGGGGGCACTGAGGATGCACCACCTAGAGTTCTAGTTATGCGGGGCCCGTCCCTTTCATTGCTGTGGCTGCTTCATAGGCTGTTGAGAAGCAAGGAAGAGGTATGCGAGGCCGGGATGAGATGGACGCCGGCAGCATCTATGTGGCATGAAGGCTGCGGAGCAGAGGAGCGAGATGGGAAGAAGAAGGACGCTTAGCAACTGGAAGGAACCGAGGCGGAGACCGCGACCAGCGCTGAGGGAATCTCGGGAACTGCCTGCAATATCGGAAGGCCGAATGGAGGAGTCCTAATGCCTCAACGCTGCCCTCAAGCACCCGGGGGAAGACAAGAAGGACAAGGCAGCCATGAATGTGTCAAAGAGCCATGGCTTCAGGCAAGTGTCCTGTAAGGGTGCACGCGTCCTTAGCTTTTGGTTTGCTGCATGTGCCTACTTGGTGGGGGTATAGCTTCCCCTGAATGTTAAGCGTCATAAGTGAATTCACTGTGACCTGGGTTTTGGATACTTGCCACTAACAGTGTTGCATGCACATTTAGGACAGCACTTAGAGGTGACCCTCACAAACTGAGGAGAGAGGTCAAGAAGGGTCACGGGCAGGGTGCAAGGGGGTCACGGCTACAGCGACTCACGGTGTGGGGTACTCACCTTTCCTTGTATATAACGGTAGGAGGTACAGCTGATATCAAGGGCACTTTAACGGTACACTAACATTAGTGAAGCACACGTAGGGGTGATAAGTGGTGACGGGCTCTATGGTCATAATAGGACATTTATTCATGGCCACTTACTTCTATTTTTCCCCGAGGGTGACATATAACCACTGAGGGAGAACACACCAAGAGGAAACCACAGCGAAGCGGAAGAGCCAGGCGGACGACTGGAATATTTAGTTACCTACCTTGTATTACTCAGACATTCAGCAATAAACTACATACCTCTCAGCTGTTTGGTGTGGGCTCATGTCTCTAGTCCTGTAACACCAATATATATGAATATCAAAAGAACATTAAAAAGATACAGCATTAAAGATGATAAACTGAAATCTCGCAGTAGGTTCAGTCTTAGAAGGATAAGGTATGAAAAATCACAGCCACGACAATACAGAAAACAAGAAATAGGAATATGTGTTCCATAAAGAAACTCTGATTTTCCCTCCTGAACATGAATAAGTTCTAGACCTAGAGTCATCTAATCAAAGTTCTAAGTTTAGAATATGGATGGTTTCTAGAGTAGGGTTTCAAGGAAATTAGGAAATGCAAGAAGGTGTCAGCGTAGTTAAGACTCCAGAAGAAGTCTCCCAGAATTGGAATAAGTGGTTTAGCCTGAAGCTTCACACTTGCAAGAATAAAAGAAAGCAGAGAGGTCTGTACCCCGTCAAGTCCAAGGAAATCTGTTCTAACGTTGAACAGTGTGAACGCTAATTAAAACAATCAGAAACTTCTGCAACAATCGTATCTCTTCGCACCCCTCTAGAGACCAATCGTCTCCATCCTCACATTGTGCAATTGCAACATTACCAGACTTTCCCATTTCCACAGAACTTGGACAGATGCTGCAACCTTGACCATCCCTAAGTTCCTGATACGCAATGAACAGGAGGCTTCATCTACTCATTAGGTCTTCAGTTTCTTGCCAGAATTTCTCTTCTCAGACCTTACTATCATGAAACTAATACAGACAACAATACTCCTTTTCTCTAGCTAGAGAAACCTTGAGAACGCACCTGTAAAGGAAAGAACACGCTAATCAAGCAAAGCATATTTCGAAATCACATGACCTTTCTTCGGTCAGGCTAACTTTAGGTAAACATTTTAACGTGCACTTCAAATACATGATTATACTTGTGCATATATAGTTCAAAAGTAAATGCAAACGTGAATAAGTGCATAAAGGATTACACTTTCAAATAGGACTTTCAGAATATATGCAAATGTGACTTTAAAGTATAAATGCAACGTGAATACAGAATACATCTTCATGTTTTTAACCAAACAATAGTACACACATTTATAAAGCTTCTGTTTCTCAGTAGTTACACTTCATTAATGCATTTATATATTCACACACGTTAATCTTATTAAGGCACACAGTAAATATAATGTCAAATAGGAATTCAAATTGCGTATTGATGCTGTGTAAGGGATGGAGTTTAAATTGCGCTCCTCCACACTTGTTCTCTTCCTCCCTTCCCCCTGTTTATCTCTTAATTCGTACTACTTTTATGCTTCACTTCATTTCTTCTCTCCAACTATTCCCTCTTTCTCATTGTTCACACTACCAGTCTTACAGATCTGCGTTTCTTGTTTTTTTATATTTTTTGCTAATAAATGTAGCTTCACTTATGAAGTTTCACCTGCTGCTGCTTCTGTTTGCCCACCGTAGTTGTCATACCTAAATCGCCCGTCCTAAACCCAAGGTAGCATGCAGTGAGAATCAGACAAAGCAATCCTCAGAAGGTGCCCTCATTCATTATGGAATGGTTGAGGCACCTCATATCACAGCTATGTTGTTAATGTCCTATCAAAGATTAACAAGCAGCATTAGAGAGGCGCCTAGAGGCCTATTTCTCCTGTAGTAGTGCAAAATATATGACCACAACTCTGGGGTAGTGCAGTTCACTGCCTCAGCCCCAAGATAATCCACATCTATATATATGTACATTTATTTATGAGGCAGTTAGCCTAATCAAAGTTCAAACTCTATGTCACTCCACTTTACACCCTGTATTTTTACTCCGCGCTACCAGACTGTAAGAGTAACTTAAGACTGCCTGGCATGGCATTGAGATAAAGAAATAACAACTTTAGAAAACAGTTATGGATTATGGAAAATTAACAAACCATGAGAAAATGATCTTTGCTCCGTGAATATGTTATGTGCAGGTGGGACCGTGAATTCACTACTACTTAGGTGAGTGAAATGTACAGATTAAACTGAGTTTTAAGAGGCTCCTCGGGGTTGGCTAGTATTGGGCGAAGATAATATCTGATCTAAAAGGAGAGAGGTGCAATTTAGACACATTTTTCAGAGAATAGGTCTGGCTTGGATTTTGATCATTCAGAGCACTTTTGAGTTGTAGAAACGTTTCTAATGCATTACAGACATTAAAGCACTTCATAAGAGGCAGTGATACCCCAAACATTGTACGAGGTGAGCATGATGTGCAAGCAAACTAATCCCCTGGGAGAAGCCAAAGCCCAGTCTATGATTATTTTGAAGAATCAGTAACAATAGGTTGTGCGGACAGCTGTGGTGTCAAGCCAGACTTAAAAACCTGCAATGATTGAGCAGCCCGGCAGAGTGCCATTGGTTCTTCAGGTTACCTTGGGCACTGTTTCCCGCAGACTTAGACGAGTATCTTCTCACTTAAAGCTGCTCTTGACCATTCCATGCTCTCTGTTCTCCACATGACACTGCAGGATTCCGCCTCGTCCTCAAAATTAGTAGGGGTGAGGGACCGAGCTGGTAAGTGACTCTACTCTAAAGCACTTCGAAGAGTGTTGAGTGGGGTAAGCTGCAGTTCGTCGAGGTCTGTGTCTACTCCAGGTTCCTTTTTCGGACTTTTTTGAATTGCAAAAAGCCTTACTAGGGATACGAGAGGTGGCACAAGGGCAGGCACCCCGAAGAAAGTGAGTGGTCAAGAGCTTCTGGAGTCAGGCCATTGCTGGGTCAAAAAATATTTGGTATCCCATAGAATTCTAAATATAAAATATTATATAACACCAGTGCCAAGATTGCTGTAATATCTTCTCTCCATTATTAGCCTGAAAATGTAGTATTTTGCAGCAAGCACCCCATCTTGTCTTTCAATTTCCTGCAACTCTTAGTAATTGATCCCATCATGACATTCAGATTTGCCTTTAGTTTCTTTTTTTTCTTCCCCTATTTTCCTCCCTGTTTCTGCCTCAGATTATGCAGTGTGTCCATTCCCTGACTGTATTTGGTTCAAAAACCCTTTTTTGTCTCCAATTTAGCATTTGATGACAAAGTGCAAATGTTCCCCAAGGTTGTATTAGGCCCATCTAGTTCCTGCAGTTACTGCTTGTTCTTTACTGACAGACCACCTACCTTTTTTACTCTTTTTTTCCCACTGCTGTAACTTTGCGTAACTTCCTGACTTTGCCAGTGGGAATTGTTTTTGTCACTCTTGCTTCTGTTACAGACTGCCTGATGCATTTAGTACTTTTTCATCACTTACCACTCATTTACTCTCTGATGGTGCCAGGACTCACAATCCCTGTATATTTTATTTTTTTGACAGTTCACACCTTAACACTATCTGGGCAAATGTTTCATCTAATTAGTACCGCATTAACACCCAAATACAACAATAATACAACAATAAGCAACAGAGGCCCAGATGTGCAAAACGATTTTGCCTTTCCTAACGGACCGAATCGCTAAGTCGGGCTTTTAAGAAATGCAAAACTGCCAATCGACATGTATAAATGCCTGAAACGTTGTCGCAAATTGCGATTTCCTACATGTAGGATTCGCAATTTGGAAATCGGTAAAATAGGGAATCGCAAATTGCCTATCCCTATTAGCTTATCGGAACAGCATTTACTAAGGATTACCAATTTGAAAATGGGGAAAAAAGGCCTGTTAAAAAATGCAATTACCAATAATCCTAACCAGGTGGTAACCATGTGCAGACTATAGAACAGCCCAAAAATGCATCTGGCTCTCTCACAATGGCAGCATTATACATCTTGGTAAGGAGGATGAAGATTCTGGCAGCAAGGTACATGAGGACATGGAGACATGAGAAGATATTCAGGATGAGGGTCACCCTATTTAACCTGACAGAAGAGGAGATCCTAGACAGGTATAGACCGAGTACTCAGGTCATACTTGACCTGAATGCTGATTTACATCCCCAGCTACAGGCACCAACACTGTGGAACAATGCTATACGCCATGTGCAGGTTTTGTGTTGCCTGCACCTCCTAGCGTCAGGGAGCTACACGTCTGTGATAGCAGTGGCGGGGATGTTACAAAGCTCACTTTCTAGGTTCCTCCACAAATTTCTTGACATAATGGTAGGAAAGTTAAACCACCATATATATTTTCCCGAAACACCCCAATCATTGCAGCAGACAAAACTCCAAATTCTACCGGGTAGCACAGTTTCCCAAAGTAATTGGTTGTGTGGATGGAACACATATAGCCCTATGCCCCCTGCCACCACAGAACACATATATTGGAACAGGAAGCGCATATATTCCCTGAACGTGCAGATGGTGTGTGAAGCCTCCTGTGTCATCACTAACCTAGTGGCCAGATATCCACAACTCCTTCATCTTCCGCCACAGTGGCATTAACACCCAGCTGGCACAGGGCGAGTGCGTAGATGGATTCCTGCTAGGTAAGGTGTCCACAGAAGCAATGAATGCACTGGCTAGGAGTGTATGTGTGATGTGAACTAATGGATTCCGATTCTTGCCCTCAGGTAACAGCAACTATGCATTGAGACCCTGGACCCTCACACCTTACCTGACCCCAAGAACACCAAGTGAGAGACATTACAACAGGGCACACAGGGCAACGCACTCACTCACTGAGCACACATTTGGCATCCTGAAGTCCTGTTTCTGCATCATACACAAGACAGGTGTAGCACTCCTCTACAAGCCACACACATGCTGCAAGATCATAGCGACCTGTGCATCCTGCACAACAGTGCCATGAGAAGGGGATTACACAATGTCACCATTGAGCCAGACTCTGACGACAACTCTGATGACGACCAACAACCACCACAGAGGCAGCAGGATGGAACACATGCAGCTGAGGGACATACACTATGCGCTGAGATTACACAAAACTACTTCTGAGGTGAGTGAGGACATGACACAGTAAAAAAGATGCAACACAAAGGGGGACTGCTTGGTCCACAACTCAGTGGCCACTGTTTAGTCAGGTATTACCACAACTGGATAAACATAAATCCACATAGTGCAAAAAAGTGTGAAAATAGGAAAAAGTGCACACAACAGCAACTCCGCAGTGAGTTATTTGTGTGCCTTCTTGTGTGGGTGATCTCCGCTGTGCTGGTTTGGGTGGCAGATGCAGTGTCAGACTGTAGGAAAGTAGGATCTGCTTTTATGGTTACCCCGACTTTTTGCCTGGTATGATGCTGTTTCTGACTAGTCTGGCTGGGATCCTGCTATCCAGGACCCCAGCCTCTGTGCTTTCTCCCCTAAATTGGACATGGTGAGTACTTAGGTACACTCCAGATTGGCTACTGGTGTACCCTTCTAAGTCCCTGGTATATGGTACCCAGGTACCAAAGAGCATAGGTACACCAGGGGTCTCCCATGGGCTGAAGCATGTATTATGCCACCCATGGGAGACCACTCAAATTGTGACTATAGGCCTGTCATTGCAGCCTATGTAACCCCATGCTAGCACCACTTACGACTGATATAAGTTTCCTTATATCTGAGGTCACTACACTTAAAACCTATAAGTCACAGCTAAGGCAGGCCTTTCAATCCTGAAGGCAGGGTGCTCGGTTCTAAGTGTGAGGGTGCCCCTGCATGAGCGGGGCACCCCTACAACCTTCGAAGTCCATTCTCCCGAGTTGTAAGTGCATCAGCCATTACAACATATAGAGTGGCCATGCATCATTACGCGATGACCATCTCTAAACTGGCTGTAACGAACCCTGTCATGTTTGGTATCAAACAGGTTGGAATCATACCCCCACACCGTAGAATCATACCCTCACACAGTAAATGGTGTGGGAGGTATGATTCCATGCACTGTAAAGCTCCTCTGGGAGGCCCTCAGTGCTCCCGGTACCAGTCTTCCAGAACCGTACAGCAAGATTGGGCTGCTGCCAACCAGAGATGTGTTTCTGCCCTCCTGCTGCTGAGCCAAGCTCGAGCGGGGGAAGGCAAAACAATAGATTTCCTGTGACCACCTCCCAGACAGGGTTTAGTGTATTGGGGCAGGGTGGGGGCACTTGTCAGCGCCACTAAGACTGCTTGAAGGGCACATTTTGTGCTCTCCTTGCATACTCCCGCTCTGGCTCGAAACTGGACAAAGGACATGGGAGTATCCTCCCCACTGTCCAGCCCCTCCTCTGGGAAGGACCCCTGAATCATCCCCACCCTTTCCTAAGAGTACTTAAAGGCTTACCTGTGGGTGGGTCCCTAGATTCATCATGGGCCAAGATTCAGCTCCGAAACCACTTCATCTTCAACCGTATGGGAACTCTGGACTTAGCTGGCTTCACCTCGGACACCGAGACTGCAACTGGGAAGACTCCTGCTGCTCCTGGTCTCATCGTCCTGCAAGGCTGCTGCAACGTCTGTGCCTGTGCTCCATACAGAAACCTTCCAAGGCCTGGGGACATCCAAGACACCTGAAGGAATCTCCCTTGAAGTGGAGGAGTCACTTCCCTGCATCTGCAGGCACCGCAACGCAGCTGACCGGTCTGCTGATCCTGGGCTCCCACGAACTCCGAAAGGCTCAGCAACACAGGTGGTGGTTCTACAACTCCCTTAAGGCCTGCACTGTCTTCTCACCAAGTTTGAGGCCAGTATCCCTCGTCAGTATTGCAGGAACCGAACCCCTGTGCACCGCGTCGACTTGTCATTGCCAAGGCTTGTTGACTCTCTTCACCAGAGATCTTCGGGCGCCAAGAAGCTCCAGCCTCAAGCATCTCCTGCAGCCAAGATCTTCATCCTCACCATATCCTTTGCACCGTGGACCTGCATCTTTGGTGAGATGCTCGAGGTCCTCTTGTGACGCCTGTGCCTCTGGCCTTTGGGTCCTCTTTAGGGTCTTCTTTGGCTTCATTGCGCTCCCCTGCTTGCTCGGGGCCTACTTTGACTCCCCTGCTTGTGGTGAGTCACTTGGACCTTGCTGGTCCTGACACTGCACCCTTTTTGCCTACCACATTGTTTGCCATTGCCAAGGCTTGTTGGTGCTCCCGACGGGCACCGACCCCTCAGCTCTCGACATCCAGCGTGGGTCAGCTCGTGAATGGCTCCTGGTCTTTCTCAGCATCGCCTGGTCCACACAGCTGCAGCTCCAAGGTCATTATCAACTCTCCTGCATCTCCTGACATCATTGGGCATTTGTCTTTCGTGCCTCCTGGTCACTCCTGAGTGGCATAGACTCTGTCCTCTCTGCTTGCAGGTGCTTTTCAACTTGAATCCACCTTTGGGTTCCACCAGACACTTTCACCTTCCTAGTCAGCGGCATCTTCCTGAAGTCCTCCATTGAGTTCGACTGCGGTTTCCGACGCCACTTCACAGCTATGCACACGGCTTCCCTGGTGTAAGTATCCTGGTTCCTAGGATATCCACGGGTGGGGTGACTCTCCAACCTTCTGTCTTCCACTGGGTTTCTTCAGGGTCCACTGGGAAGGGTCCTTCTTCTTTAAAAGTGCAACTGCAACTTACCTATTGACTTGAATTGAGTGTGCGGTCGTGTTACCACTCTGCACACGACATCCGTGGGGTTCCTAGATACTCACCTTGGGTGGTTCCTTGGGTCCCCTGCACTTCTACGTCTTCTGGTTCCACTCTTGTCTTGAGTCGTGGTTCGCATTGCACTATTTTAGTGTATGGTTTGGTCTCCCCCTGGCAGCCACTGTGTATTTGTGCTACTTACCTGTTTTATTTGCAAAGTATTATGTGCATTGTGTTATATCTCCGGGTAGGAGATATTGCTATGTGTTAGTGAGTGTCTTATAATGAATACTTATTTTTATAACTACACTGTGTGGTTCTTTTTCACTCAACCTATACCAATAAGATTAAGGTCTGGTAAAACAAGCTGCTTTACACTCCTTCTGGACTAAGCCTGAAGGCTGCTCTCCACAGCTACTACTTAGAGAGCTTTCTATGGTTGTCTAAGACCACTAAAATCACCATAAGGGTTGTCTGGATTAGTGCACGGTGCTACACTTACATGAGTGAGCACCATATACTAAGCCAGCCTCTCACACAGACCCTGATGGATGGCAGTGTGTTTGCATTGTTGGTTGAGGTTCCTGTGCAGAGACACCACTAATACCTGATCCCTCCTCACTCACAGGTTGTGGGGGTGTGTGAGGCAGATACAGGTTGTGTGTCTGTATACTTTCCAGGGTCGTGGTGACTTGCACCAGGCCACGAGTAACATCCTGGCAGCAGTGGGATATGCCCATTTGGATGTGACGGTACGCCTCGTCGGGCTTGAAGTGGCATTTGCAAGGCGGTTGATTGACCGTGTGAATGTGTCAATGTACCCTATAAACGGTCTGTGGCATATACGGTGTGCCCTGTGCTCACGCTCCATTGATATCTGCCATCACTCCTGCCCCTTCTCAACTGTCTTGGTCAGGCGCTGCAGCTCTCTGATCACCCCACCATTTTTTTTGTTCTGCAGGCGCTGCGTACACACGATGGATTACTCCAGGCCACCATAGAAGGAAGGTGTTCCTGCAGCTCCAGCCATGGTGTCCATGTGGCTGCTCACAGGCCTGGCCTCTGTTGTGCCGGGGTCTATCAATGTGGACTGTTCACTCTCACTATCTGTAAAGTGGGGCAGTGGGGGCTCTCCTTTAGGTTGGTGTTGAAGTACAGAGTGCGGGAGATGTTGGTGTGTTAGGGTCTGGCTGGACGGCAGTCTCTGCATCTCCATCAGTTGTCCGAGGTGCAGTCACATCCGGGCTGTGATCTGTGAGAGATATTTGTACATAATGTTTGTAAATAAATGGGATACACCTTTCCCAGTATGATATCGTGACTCTGCAGCATGTGTGCATGGCATGTAGGTGATGTGAACATGATTTTGGTCTGGTCATCACCACTCAGTACTACACACTGATGGAGTGCACTACAAATCCCATGATGCATTGCTTGGGCGGGCCTAGTGCCTCAATGGAGTTTTGCAAGCTGTGCTGTATGTGTTGTGGTTTGGATTGGTTTGTGGGCTGGAGGTGACATGAAGACAAATGACTAATCTTGGCTGGTGCCTGCTGCAATGGAGGTATTGATATTCCCAAGCCCACTGACACTCTCTGGCTCAAGGGCCCCCTCAATCAGCCTCTCCCTGGCATTTAGGGGGTATGTGTGGGTGGTCCACCTCCGGTCTTCTGCCCATCTGCCTTCCTGGTGGCCAGCTTGTCCTTTGTTCTGGACCAAAGATCATACCATCTCTTCTTGATTTCAGGAATAGTCCGCTGTGTTACCCCCCGGGGAATTTATCTTCTCCAAGATGCCCTTCCAAATGCTGTTTTTCTGTGCATTTGGGACAGAAAAGGCCGCCTTCCCAAAAACCAGGTCCATTTTGTCCACGCACTCCTCAATGAGCACCTCCAGCTCCCTTTCATAACGTTTGATCTTGGGTTTTCTGGGGTTCCAACCTTCTTTTCCTTCCTCTTCAGCCATGTTGTGGGTGAGCTGAACTTTCCCTGTGCTGCCAAATGTTTTTCTGAGCCACTCCCTGCTTTCTGTAGGTGTGTGGAGCCTCTGCCTGTGAACAACACCCTTTAAGCAGCTTCTACATGGCCTCTGACTTCATCCACTTGCTCTCAGCTGCAATTTGGGCCCGATTTCTTAATTAGCAATCTCTTATTTAAGAAATCACAATTTTGCAATTTCATAAATACCAATTTCTTGATAGTGATTGTGACTCTGTAGGAATCGCTATTAAGCTATAGTTTTTTTCGTACATACCTGTTTGTGACTCGCTAATAACGATTCCAACAGAATTGCTATTTGCGAGTCGCTATTTTAGTTTTTCATACATCTGGGCCAGAATGGTAACAAGTCAACCTTTACGAAGAGTCTTCCACTTCGCAGCAATATGTGTAGTTTCGGCTCTCGTAACTTTTTATCCATTCAAGCTAGAAACTATTTTTTGGTGTGTAAATCTGCAAATTATACAGCAGATGATGGATTATGTGGCACATGTGGCAAAGCCATACTCATTCGGAAAAGACCACGGCCATACAATCTTATAATTCTAGTGGCCCTGAACTTAGTACAAGGATGTGAGCGTTCCGTGAAGCATAGGTTTTGTACTGGGAGGGGATCCTTCCAGTATGAAAAATATCCCTTAAGGCATTCCCACTGTGTGTGCTTTACAGTGCATTACACTTGCAAAGGTTGAAAAATATGAAGACTTTTAAAAGTTGCTCCAATGTTACACCTGCCTTGAGGAGATATAATTTTTTGGGCTCAAATCCCTGTCTATAGATGTTTTTGAATAGGGATTTGTCTCAAAACCCCTGGATGGTTACATGGGAATGCACATGTAGCACTTATGGTACACCCCCCTTGATGCAAAGTAGCACAATTTAAGGCACAGTGTTATTTTGCATTACTGTGGGCAACTTTCCTACACAAATCATGATCTGCGTTGAAAAGTAAATCCCATCACAATACTGTGTGCTAGGTTTGTGTCCCTTTTGTGATTCAAACTCAGTGCAAAGTGTTACTAAATCTGGGTCAGAATCTCTAAACAGGTACTTGTCAATATTATGACGACAATTTGTGTTCTTACAGCAAGCTAATGTAAGGTTACCAAATGACCAGTGCAAAGCAAATGCTGCCTTGTTGTGTAAAATCAGAGGGCAACGAAGATGCCAAAGAGAAGCGGCCCCTGAAGCATGAGACAAAAAATGTTTTGCATTTGGCATTGAGCATGCCAAATGTCTGTAGACATGCTCCGGATTGTAAAGAAGGTATAAACTTGCTCCAACAGCTATTATTTAGTTATGGTTCTTGAAGAGTGCTAAATCATAAAATTTACAAACACCTAAAGTTTCAGGGGTACTAAAAATGTAGCTGTGTCAATTCACCTAACTCCACATCAGTGTTTTTTTATCAAAATGGAAGGTCAATTTTCACTCTTTCTGCGGCTCTCATATTTAGCTGCAACTAGTTCACAAAAGGATGTTTGAATCATGTCTTTGAACTTCTTGCCCCTCACCCAACATCTCCCATATAGGATACACTACATCCAACATCCTTATCAATCATGCAGTCCAAAGGGGTGTCCAGAATCACAAGGCAAATCAGAATACTTTACAGCTTTTTCCAGAGTATTAAGCACTATATAAATACAAGAGGGCCAAACAACTACATCAGTGTTCCTGTTCTATAGCCATCACGAGTGGCGAGTTGTGGATGGCGCATCCTATTAGTGATAACAAAGGTGGTGGCAGCTGTCCTGGCGAAGGCTGCCTGCCCCATTACCTTTTGAGGATTCTAGAGGAGGTTAGACAAGTGGGGCAGAAGAGACAGCGAGTGCCACTTGCGATATTAACATGTGATTTTAGTCAGGGGCGTGATTATATTTACTGAAGCCAGTGGAAAAGCACCACGGCCCAGACATGAGCGAGGCCCAGTCTTCTCTGCACTGGCTGTAGTTTACTTAACATCAGAGACACAAAAGATGATAAGAGGAATGCTTGCAATAAGTCTAACCGCTGGCAGTCACTCCGGGTAGCATTCCAACCCATTCTTCTTTTGCCCACCATGCCCCCTCAATTTGGACCCAGCCATATGCAAACCAGTCTAAGACCTGCTCTAATAGAAACAGTCTACTCTGAACTGCCAGGCCAGGTCCTCCATAAACCAGAACACAAGCAACCTAAGACCGGTTTCGCCCTAATTAGGGCTCTTCAGTCAGGTGTAGCTTGGTTCCAGTGGCACAGTGAGCAAGGGGCCCATGTCTGGGCCTACCCATGGCCACTTAGTGTGCTACATCAAACACACAAAAGGTGATGGGAGGAATGCTTGCAGTAGGTCTAACCAATGACAATCACTCGGGTAGCATTCCAAACTATTGTTCTTTTGCCCACCAGGCGAACTCAGTTGAGACCCAGCCATATGCAAATCAGTCTTGACCCAACTCCAATGGGAGCATTCTGCCCGAACTGTCAGGCCAGGTCCTCCCTGAACCAGAACACAAGCAACTCAAGAATACTGTACTTCATGTTCTTAGCTTTTTAAAATCGACTGTCAGCCTTAGATCCAGATGTGACTAAAAGCCCAGGGTAGTTAGGGTGACTGCTGGTTCTGTAAGATACCCTTTTTACTTTTTAACTGTTATTGTGTATTTTTAACTAGTTTTTAACTGTTTTAGCTAACTCAAAATTAATCTTACTGTATATATTCTGAGGAGGGTTTTTTTAAAATGATGATCATGTATCGATTTGTTGTACTTTTTTGGGTTTTATTTTAAAAGCTGAATAAAGTTCTTTTTTTTTTTTTTTTTTTTTTTATTGCATTTTAACACAAAACCCAAAAACCAGTACATACAAAATAAAGTCACTGTAAGAGGTACCCCATCTTCTACACTCAAGAAGAAATACAGTGTCGTTCATCTCGTGGTGGAATGTGGGTCCATGCAGAGCAATACTCATTAAACCTTTCACCAGGTAGCGATGAGAGACCACGATATACATAAACTACAAACAGATCACAACAGTAAGCAGGTGGATGGAGAGATTGAGAGCGCCACCTCTAAAGAGGAGAGGCCAGCACCTCCGCCGTCAACTGGGCCATCAGTGTTCGCCATTCTCTCTGGAGTTCCACCGTCGGGGAGATGCAGATGTCCCCTCTGTACCTATTCCATTTCCCCCACTTCCGATCCCATTTCTTAGGGCAGCCACGTCCTTTGAAAACTGCTTTTTCGGCTACCATGGCGGTATCCATGTCCCTTGCCCAGTCAACCATGTGTGGGACCGTCGCCACCCCCCAGTGTCGTGCAATATTCCACTTCGCTATAATGAAGCCCATAGAGGCCCATGCCTGTTCATCATGTGTAAGATCGGACGTCCCCCAAATATTAAGTAAGCATAGTTGGGGAGATAACCCCAAGGGTTTGCCTCCCGCCCTCTCAAGTTGACGAGCGATTGTCACCCAGTAGTCCTGAATTTGTGGGCAGTCCCATAAGATGTGAAAAAAAGTACCCTCCTGGTCGCAGTGCCGGAGACAGAGTGGATCGGGGCGTCTGCCCAGCCTGAACAGGAGCTTGGCATCAAAATATGCTCGGTGAAGGATCTTAAGTTGGAGAAGTCTCATACGCATAGGAATGGCAATTTCTCGGGTGAAGGATGAGCGTCCCGCCACGCGTCGTCATCCATCTCTCCCATGTCTCTCTCCCACCCCTCCCGCAGTTTCAGCATCGGGTCGGGCGGTTGTTGACCAGCTTTTTGTAAGTGAGCGAGATGGCCTTTGGTCCATGGGATCTAACAACAGGCGGTCCTCCAACGGGGAAGAATCGGGAAGAGGACTATCCCTCGGCAGGGCGGAGGACACCGCATGATGGATTTGCAGGTATCTGAAAGTCTCTGATGGAGCCAAGTGATATTTAGCTTGGAGCTCCAGAAACGATGCCAGCCTCCCCTTAGCCCAGATGTCCCGGACCGTGGAGATTCCAATCAAATCCCATTTGTCAAACCCTGGGCAAGCGCTGAGATGACCTAAAATATCGGGCTCCCACAGGGGGGTCGCCTTCGTCAGGCGCCTACCCCATCCTAGTTTTCTGGTGACCTCATGCCAGATCTCGACCGTACGCGCCGTGGGGCCTGTTAGGTTAAGTTTACGGGGATTGGTGTAGAGTGCTCTGTTGTAGCCACCCCGTCCCAAAAGCCAGTGATCTGTACGGAAGCTAGGCTCATCGCGAGGCTCAAACACCCAACGATTAACTACAGTCAACTGAGACGCCTGGTAGTACAACCTGAGATCCGGTAAGCCGATGCCCCCATCATACCAACCCATGGTGAGTTTGCTCATTGCGATCCGTGGCGGACGGCCCTCCCATAAGAGTCCCCGCAGCGCATCGTTAATTTGGGAAAAATAAGAGTCTGGGATTGTGATCGGGGTATTTTGCAGGGCATAGAGAAAGCGTGGGAGCGCTAACATTTTGAACAGTGACGCACGTCCAAGAAGTGTGAGGGGGAGAGAACGCCAATGCACTACGTCGGATTTGAAACGCCGGAGAGGTCCGAGTAAGTTGTGTTCATAGAAGAGATCAGAGTCAGGCGTGACGAAAATGCCCAGGTATCGGAAGCCCCCCAGGGCAACCGGGATGTTAAAGCCCCGGGGACTCGCCGGGGGGGAACCCCATAGCGCATACATCTGGGACTTAGACCAATTTATCTGATATCCGGAGTGAGCGCCGAAAATGTGAAAAATATGGAGCACCCGTCGCAGCGATCGTGCAGGGGAGGCCAAGTATAAGAGGATATCGTCGGCGTACAGCGAGATGCGGTCCTCGTGAGATGCCGTCCATTTAAGCCCCCGGATCGCCGGATCTCCCCGGACCCACACCGCAAGCGGTTCCAAGACAAGGGCGAAAAGGAGCGGAGACAAGGGGCAGCCCTGCCGCGTGCCTCGCTGGAGCGAAAAAGTAGCGGAGCGATGGTTATTAACTACCACATGAGCCGTGGGTTGAGTATACAGTAGCCGAATCCAACGAATAAGTTTGGGGCCGAACCCCAGACGGGCCAATACAGCGAAAAGAAACTCCCACTCGATGGTGTCAAAAGCCATGGAGGCGTCTAGTGACAGGAGGATCACGTCTTCCTCGATGGTGTGCAGCTTGCCGAGGACCCCATGCACCCGACGTAGGTTCCGGGCCGTATTTCTCCCTGGCATAAATCCGGATTGATCCGGGTGGACTAAGTCATAGTGAAGGAGGCGATTCGCGAGGAGTTTGGCTAGGATCTTAGCCTCAACCGTTAAAAGGGATATAGGGCGATATGATTTACACTCATCGACAGGTTTATGTGGCTTATGGATGACCACAATAGCGGCAGTGCGGATCTCTGCGGGTAGAACACCCGACTGAAAACATTCAGTATATAGATTGAGCAAATGGGGAGCTAATAGTGTTGACAGGAGCTTAAATAGTTCGATGGGAAGCCCGTTGGGGCCCATAGCTTTCCCGGAACGGACGTCTTGTATGGCCTTTTGAACCTCCATCACTGTAATGTCTGCCTCCAAAGTCTCTCTATCTTGCGGCGGGATAGTGGGGATATTGAGTGTAACCAACAGGTCAGCTGATAGGGGGGCCTGTGACGTGGGAGAGCTGGTATATACCTCCTCGAAATGGCTAGCAAATATGTCCGCTATTTGTTGGGGATCAGTAATAAGGGCACCCTCTGAGTTCGCTATCGCGCGGACCCATCTAGCAGCCTGCTCCCGTCGTTCAAGCCACGCCAAGAGCTTGCCCGTCCGTTCTCCCTGTTCATAGATCCTGTGGCGGGAGGCTAGTAAACGCGCCGTCCCGTCCTCAAAGAGAAGTTGTCGGTAGTCCTGTCTTTTAAGTGCAAGACTATGACTTGTAGTGGAGTCAGAGTGTCGGGTAACCGACTCCTCCAATCTCGAGACCTCGGCCTCCAATTCCAATATCCTCTTAGTTCGCTCAGCCCTATGCCCCACCATGAGTGATAAAGCGCTGCCCTTAATGACCGCCCGAAGGCTCCCCACAGTGTCACTGCAGTGTCGACTGAGCCGACATTTTCTGCAAAGTAATATTCAGTGTCCTTGCGGAGAGCGTCCCGGATGTGCGTAATTTTGAGTGCCCACGGGTGTATGGAAATAGAGCAGGGGCGTCCCCCACTGCGAGAGCCCAGAGTCGCCAGGACGGGGGAATGGTCGGAGATCCCACGGGCCAGGCAGCCGGATCTCGTGAAGTGCTGAACATCCTGGGCATGAGTAAATAGGTAGTCTATCCTCGACTGACTACCGTGCACCCCAGACTGGAACGTGAAACGGGTGTGCAACGGATTGAACCACCGCCAAACATCCACCACCCCCAAGGCATTCGCGAACTCGGACAATTGAGATCTTCTCGATGCGTCCACTCGGGGAGGAAGTTGATCTAGAGAGCCATCCATTGTGAGATTGAAATCCCCTCCCAGCACCAGCACCCCGAGTGGGAGGTCCAGCAGTAGGGTCCCTATGTCACGTAGTACAGGCGCTGCAGTCCGGGGGGGGGCATATACAGAAACGACGTTAACGACACGCCCTTCCCAGGTACCCGAGATCGCGGCATATCTGCCCTGGGGGTCAGTCCAGGAGTTATGGATGATGTAGGGGCAGCCCCTATGAAGCAAAATCCCCGCCCCCCTAGAGCCCGAGGTAAAGCCAGAGTGGACCACCATTTTATACCCTTTCCTGTTCAGAGCGCCACAGGAATTCCCTATCAGGTGCGTCTCCTGTAGTAGCACCAGGTCAAGAGCGTTGCGCTTAATGTACTGCAACACAATGCCCCTCTTAATTTTGTCTCCCAATCCGTTAACATTCCAAGTGGACAAGTTAAGTGTCAGACCACGGGTCGTCACTTCCATCTAATGGGAGTCGAGTAATGGCGGATAGGCAAACCGGAGTGTGGTCACTCTAGGTGGCCACCACCTGCACCGCTGACATGTGAAAGGAGTGTGAAAGTGGAGAGGTGAACAATATTGTGTACCGGTGTGGAACAAAACGAACACAAACAACAAAGAACATGTCTGGATCCAAGAACAGTACCAACGATAGTGCGACCAGAGTGAGTAGATCAAACATCCATCTGTCGTCATTTGCTGTCGAGACCAGTTGAAGAGGACATGTCTAAACAAAATCAATACTAAAAATAACATCCCACAACAATCCCCCCCACCCTCCCCTTTGCCCCAGCATGTACTCCCCAAACCCCCCTCCCTGCTCGGCGGTGACACAACCTCCCGCCCCCCAAACTAGCAGAGTGCCTATCGCCCACCCTTCCAAGAACTTACGGGGCCGTATGGCCGAACCAAGCACAAATCCCCAAAGAGTCTGTGTCTGTCCCAAGTCTGAACCAGCACAGCTGGACATGTCTTCATTGAGGGCATTGTCAAGGGCCAGGCACACCCCCTCAACCTTCCAACATGGGCAGCAGGGGAACAGGCAAAAGTTCAGGGCCACAAAAAATAGCTAAGACAGACTATCTCCGTCTGACGTGCAGCAGTCTCAGTATGCGTAGTTGAATCCGACCCCCATGCTCACTGTCCGCCTGGAGTCAATCAAAGCCACCAAAGGGAAGAAGAAAAAAACAAAAACATACAGACCAATTATTCGGCACCGCCCGTATCCTCCACCAAGTCCGTCTGCGGCGAGCCGCCACCAGAAGCTCGGGTATCATCGTCCATCCTCACACCCCGGGCACGGTGGTTGCGGCGGCTCGCCGTTCGCCATCCCTCCAGCCAGTCCCAGGTCTCCTCCGTGGTGGTGAAGAACCAGGATTTGCTCTCCGATTCCACCCTCAACTTGGCCGGGAACATCATCGCATACTTCACCTCCTTCTCTCGGAGCACCTTCTTTACTTCCAGGAAGCTTCGTCGTTGCCATTGCACCTTGAGGGTGAAGTCTGGAAAAAAGGTGATGCGGCTGTTCTGGAATTCCATAGGCGGAGCGGAGCGGGCACATTGCAGGATAACATCCCTGTCGCGGAAGTTAAAGATCCGTGCAAGAAGCGGCCGTGGGGGGGCTCCAGGTCTCGGCCGGCCACCGGGCACTCGATGCGCCCGCTCCACCGAGAAGAAGTTGGAGAGCCCGCGTGGTTTGAGGTGGTTAACGATCAGATCTTCCACGAAGAGGTCCGCAGACGGTCCTTCCGCGCGCTCCGGTACACCAATTATACGGACGTTATTACGCCTGGAGCGCCCTTCGTAGTCGTCCAGCTGTGCCTCCAGCTTTGCGGCATGCGTTTGCAGGTCCTCCACCTTCCTATGTAGCTTGGACGTATCTTCCACCAGGGAGGTAGCCTTGGTTTCCACGTCTTTTAGTCGGGAGTTCATGGTGCGCATATCTTCCCTTATGAGGGACACCTCAGTGGAGACCGTGTCAATCCGCGACTCCAAGGACGTGCGGACGGTAACAATGGCATCCAGAATGTCCTGCAATGTCGGGTCTGTCCTCTTCCCTCCAGTCTCGGGTTTTTCGGAAACGGCGGACCCCCCTTTAGGGCTCGGGCTGGGACCTCCATCCCATGCGGATTTCGTCAGCTTAGCCTGGAGGGCTGCCTTTGAGCCGCGACCCCACGCCATCTAGGATGCAGGTCTCTTCTACCGTACTTCCTTGTTGTGGACCCGGGGACCAATATGCAGTGTCTGGGAGTGGAGTCGCCGGTGCCCTCCCTCCGCCCCAGCCAGTCCTCGGGGGGCCAGGGCGTTGTGGCAAATGCCGCGTCTCAATGAACTTCCCGCCTTAGAGCGTGTTCAGGCCAACGTCAGACCGCCCAAGGTGCTTACCGCAACTGTGCACTCGCAGTATTGCAGGTGGAAGGACAGGATCGCGCCACAAGAGGCGATCAGCGGTGGCCAATGGATATCGGTGCAGCGGCAGTGGCGGCCAACCACGCAGGGCCGCAGCACGGTTTCACCAGTCAGTCACGGGGGTCACCACAGCACATCGACTCGCTCCCCGGTTGCGCAGTACGGCCCAAGCCAGAGATATTAGTGAGACTCCGGTCACAGTCCAAGACGCAGACTCGCTGTATGCCTCCAGGCAGTGCCACCACAGCTTCTCAGTTCCAGCCCCACAATGTTACCGGTACCTGGGGCTGTGTGAGGTCTCCCCGGAGGTCAGGAGCAGAGCCCCCTACACCTCTCTCCTCCGGCCACCGCGGGGGAGGGCACCCGCCTCGCTCCACCCGCACCGCAGCCACAGGCGTCTCCGTCGATGTTTCTAGGCCGCACTCACAGGCCTCTGTGGCGTTCAGTCCTGGATGATGCCAGGCCCCCAACGGCGCATTCTCCGCACCGCGGGAATCGCGGCGAACATCAGCCGCAGCCTGGGACCTCCCGCTCGCGGCAGCGGGGTGTCCGCACGTTGTTTCTCGGCCCGTTAGTTATGCCGAAGGGCTCTTCCTCTAATTGTGCTCCAAGCCGGCGGGTCGCGCACCAGCTCCCCCGGCCCCGTCCGGCCGGCAGGTATCGGTCGCGTCGCCTAGTCTCCGCTGCCCCGCCTGAGCCACGCCGGGGATCGGTCAGTTGCCTGGCCCTTCCGGAGACAGAATCCGGCGGTTCCGCGATAATCCGGGGACAATTAATCGGATATTTTAACGGATATAAAGCTCGGTCGGCGGAGCCGATCGATTAGGCGGCCATCTTCGTGCTCAGCTTGGCCACGCCCCCGAAAGTTCTTTGATTGATTGAACCCAAGAACGGTTTCACCTTGTTTTTGCTAGGAATTTTTTTGAAGTGTCTTCCTGGGTTTAGCTCTGTGTGGTATTTTCCTCTGGAAGGGGTTTGGGAAGAGTCATTGCCACAGAGAGCAAAACCGATCCCAGGCAGGCACTGGTAAAACTCTGAAAAGAGGCTATAGCAGAGCAGAGGCCAAACATTCATTCAAAGGGTTTGTGCAGGAGCTTGTCATGGGTAGAAAAGAAGACATGGAGACAGTGTGGAAGTTGATGGATGAGGCGAAAAGGCAGCAGAAATTAAGAAAAACAAAAGGGTGGAATGAAATAGAGGTGGATACAATGAGGTTGGGATGAGAAGGGCAGCTATGGAGGCGAGATATTAAGGAGGGAAAGAATGGAGGGGTGAGACTGGGATATGAAGTAGAGAGAATAAAGGAAGAGAGACAGGGTAAGAAAATGAACAAGGAAATAGGAAAGACAGATTGGAAAGAAAGTTTGGAGAGTAGAGAAAAGGAAAAAAGATAAGAATGGGGATTGTAAAGTACAAAAATGTACTGAATAGGAAAGGGGAAAAGTAGGCAGTGGTGGCCCGTGCAGATAAGCGCGGTAGGGAGGGGTGCTGGTGGGAGGGAGTTAAAGTGACATATGACGGGATAGTGAAAATAAAATAAATAAATAAATAAAACCACTTACCTTGCACTCTGCGATGTGGCGAGCGCAAGGTAAGTGGTTTTATTTATTTATTTTGTAACTTTCACCACGCTTACCTGCACGGGCAGCCACTGAAAGTAGGAAGGACAGAAATAATAGAAAGATGGAGAGGAAGTCGATTTGGGGTTGTGAGGGAGAGGGGAGATTTCAGTGTAGAGAAAAGGAGGCATCTATGGAGAGAATGAGCTATGGAAGTGAGATAGAAAAAGGAAGAAGTGAATAAGCAAAAAGGGAGAGGAAAAGAAATAAAGGACAGTGAAACATAGAAAGGAGAGGAAAAAGGGAGGGAAAGAAAGAAGGAAAAGATGATAAAACAACCAGAAGGGGATAGGTAGACCAAGAGGGAACAAACAAGGTTAGGGCCAAGGAGAGCAACGAGATGAAAGAAGCATAGTTAAGATATAGATTTGATAGAGTAAAGGTAGAATGAGAGAGAGAACAGGGAAATTTGAGACACTTTGTGGTGAGAGAGAAGAGAAGGACATAGATTGAAGAGAGAATGAGGGAAAAGTGAAGCACAGCAAAAATAGAGAAAGAAAATGGGAGTGAAGGAAGAGCAAGGAGAGAAAAAAATTAAAAAAGGAAGGAAGGCAATAAGGAAAAGGAGATCGAGTAGAAGTGGATAGGGATAAGAAAAGGTGCGAGTAGGAGATAAGAATGGCATGGAGTTCGCAAATAGAGAGGAAGTATAGGTAGAATTCTTGGGGCACAAGATACAGTGGCACCCAAGCCCAGGGGTGCAAGGAGCCTACTGCACCGCAGTAATGGGTGTCTTTTAATGCCAACCCAAAGGTGTTGGGGGGGGTCATTTGTTTCTGGTTTACATTAGGGCGCACCCTTACTATGCCACTTATTTCGGTAGCTTGCACACAACATATGCTTGCATATTAAATTGTTGCTTATCTTCAGTGCATGCAGACTTAGCTACAGTGCATGAAGCACCTTTGTTGCTGCACATTGAGGAAAGCAATTCGAGGGAACATTGCACACAATATAAGCTAGAATGCCACAAAATGCAGAGATTGTTTAATCTAAAACAGGCGCTTTCAAAGTATATATTTTTAGCAATACGCAAACTGCACCTATACAAACCTTTTTTACAAGTGATTTTTTTTATCTTTCCATGCACCTCGTTGCAATTCAAAAGATAATCTAAAATACTACCATCCTCATTTCTTTCGTTTTGAAAAGTTGACAGGTAAGTTGCGAAGGATAGCGTCGCGCACACGGCCTTTGTTTTATTTTAGCTAAAAAGTTTTTCTGCAGCTCGCTTCTGCGCGTGTCTGCCAACGGAACAATTCAGGGTGCCGCATTAGTAGTTCTCTGGTTTTAGCGGATGCTAAGTCCGCTCTCTATGCCTACTGTAAACATCGCTGGTTGCCCGTCTCTTTTCCTCCTTTTCTCGCGAGAGGTCCTCACAGCTATGTGAATTCTCTGGGCGGAAGTTCTTTCTCTTTCCGCCGGCGGACCTCAGGCGAGCTGCGAGATGAAGGTGAGCAGCCCACCCTAGCAGCCAAGACGCACACGGAATCGGGAAATGTTGTGCTCGGAGGGTTGAGTTGGTCTTGGGGGTGATATCCCAGGGCCTCTGGGGACTTGTAGCGATTCGCTGAGGAGGATGGAGGCAGATGGAGTGAGGGAGTAAGAAAAGCTGGGCACCCTCTCCAAGATGGCGGCCTCCTGCAGTCCGAGGCACAGGCTGCAGACGGATCCCATGGCGGGAGCAGACGGTTCAACAGAAGGCCTCAGCATGGGACAGTAGTGCTAGGGGGCTGCAGATCGTGCGCTTAATGCAGCAAGGTGCATTGGTATCCTGCAATGTACACATTTACTTGTAGGCAAGGCTTGTCGTAGACGCGTGTCATCCTGCGTTTTAAGTAGACGCCCGGCTCTTAGAACAGGCGCTTGTCCAGCGTGTGACTTGGCACTGTAGTATTTACAGAACTGCTTTGTTGGATCGGTGGCGAATGGCAACGTTAGTGGGAGTATCATATTATAGCATATAATGGTATAGTGACATCATCTAAGTTTTCCCTTGGGCTGTAAATTCAGTGTTCCCTTCTTTGGTGTTCTGTCAAAGTATTGATCTTTTAACACCCACATGGAAGTCGCCAGGCAAGCGTTTCTCTCTTCTTCAAATGTTCTTGGACGTGTTATATACGCGTGCTGGTGGTCTCGCCTAGTCATGTGGACATTTGTGCGATGTACAGACACCAGGGCGCTTTTGTTTGCCACAACTTGAATATTGTCAACAATGGATGACTAGGATCTGTCATCTTGGCTGCAATGTCGGCACGTGGCAGTTGAATGCCACGTGTTTTTAAGCTTCGGGCCAGGACGCCCTCTTCATTTATTGCGATCCTCGTCAAAAGTAGTTTGTCGGAACGCAAGCTTTCTGCCTAGTGAGACATCTATTTTTTCTGTGACAGTTGTGACTGCAAGGTTACTCGTAGGATTGTGGTGAAGCTGCATGGGGTGGACTGCGAGTGAGTCTTTATTAATGATGTCTTTTGTGTGTACTAGCTCAACATCTCCTTCCCGGCCACTGGCTGCCAGAAGCTCATCGAAGTTGACGATGAGCGCAAACTCCGAACTTTCTATGAGAAGCGCATGGCCACCGAAGTTCCTGCTGATCCCTTGGGTGATGAGTGGAAGGTGAGGCGAAACTGTGTTTATGCTGTTTGTGGAGTGTTGCAAATGACCACCAGAACGCATGGTGAGTGTGGGGTTGCAGTTGAATATGTGTAACTTAATTGTTTTTGGAATGCAAGTGTTATGCATTTTCATTTTAGTATCGCTCCATTTTCTATTCAGCATAAAAAGTAGTGAAGTGAAATAACTTTGTATTGAGGTTCTCATCACTGCCTCGTGTGTGTGTAAAATTTGCTTGTGTTGTGCCTATTATACGTGCCACATTTTGTGTTGCCTGCTTATTCAACTCAGTTGGTTTTGTATTTTAGAAGTCTGCATTGTAATGAGCTTAACTTGCTATTGTCAGCTGATATTTTTGGAACGACTCGCATATATCACGTAGGCTACAAGTTAATTGTTGCTTTTAAAATTCATGTGGTTTGGGGTTAGTGATTATTTTACTACTGGCGGGGGTTAACTAAAGCAGTAGATTACAGTACATTTTGAAGCGTGCTATGTAAATTGGGATACTGTTGTGCCCTTCGCTGCTCAGATGGTTTTCAATGTTGTTAATGTGTTAGTAACACACACCTAAGCCCCATATTGTCATGTTTTACTTGTCTAGGGGTATGTTGTCCGCATCAGCGGTGGCAATGACAAGCAGGGGTTTCCCATGAAGCAAGGAGTCCTGACCCACACTCGTGTCCGGCTGCTACTTAGCAAGGGGCACTCCTGCTATCGCCCAAGAAGAACTGGAGAACGCAAGCGTAAATCTGTCCGTGGTTGCATTGTTGATGCCAATTTGAGCGTGCTCAACTTGGTGATTGTGAGGAAAGGTGAGCTGTATTCATTTTTTTTTTTTTGACCGTTATAAACACTCTCGTGTATTGTTTTGTAAATGCTCTCGTCCATTTCCTGAGTGAATTAGTAAAACCAGTGTATTGTTTCATGAAGTGACTGAGCGGCGAGATCTCAGAACCCTTTCAAGTGCCTATTTTAGCAGTGGCATACCTGTTGTGGATTTGCAGATGCTGGTGCATATAACACCAGATTTTTGAAGATGCAAGCTTTAATTCCCTGGTTTGCCATTGAAATCGCAGCCCGGATTCTGCTGGATCATTGCCTCTTCAGTGTATTGTGCTACATGGAGGATAACGTCATATAATGTATTTATTAATACCTGCTTGGCTTTTTGTGTGGGTTTGGAAAACTTTCCTTCAGCCCCTGTCCATATAAGGTTCGCTTAGGAGGTATACTTGTGATGCCAGTCTGTGGATGTTTTTATAATGTTAATTCATCCTTGTAGGCGAGAAGGATATTCCTGGCCTGACTGACAACACTGTCCCCCGTCGTCTTGGTCCAAAGAGAGCAAGTAGAATCCGCAAGCTCTTCAACCTTTCCAAAGAAGATGATGTCCGCCAGTATGTTGTGAGGAAGCCCCTAAGCAAAGAAGGTAGGCATGCAAAACACTGTATCCAATCCATAGATAACATTAAGTCCTTCATCAATTTACTGTTAACCTCTTACATCTCATTTCTTTATCGATCTCATTCGGACCCACAATCACTGCATCTTGTAAGAGCATAGAACTGCTACAGCATTCTTTATTATGGTTCCATGACAACTGACTGCACCGGGATTAGGGAGATGGGTAAATATTAAGTTGGAAATGAACATAGAAGGTATAAGTTCAGTCTAGGCGGGTTGGAAAGCTCTTAGCTTGACGGAGAATGGTTTGAAAACGTGCAAGTGTCTCAAGGAGCGTGTTTGCACCCATCCAGTGTCTGGATATTTTGTCGTAGTTGAGTTTGACAGCATTTCTGTAGCCCAGCCATTTTCTGTCCCCTATTTTTGAAATGGGGGTTTCCCATTTATTCCTGCTTGGAGAGCGCGCTCTTACTACAGCCACATCTTTGACTTTAAAAATATTTTATTTAGACAGTCTATTGAAGTGCCAAGTACAAGATACAAAGAACTGTACAAGCATAGTTTATTTTCTTAAATATGAAATTGGCGCAAATAAGCAACTTATTGTGCAGAGCAGTCCATGTGTATAAAGCATAACAGATTAGCTCATATCTTTAAATTTCGACAAGCTAATTACGTAGTCTTTTAACAATTAGGTTGAGACAAAAGCTAATAACACACTAGCTACAGCCACATCTACAGATGGCAAGTTCACCTTTGGGATGTTATCCATCCTGCCTCCCACCCCGTAGGTTTCTCTTGCTCCAATTTCATTTGTGTATTAATCAGTATGTGAATTTATTCTGTTTTGTGGCTACCTCTTTGTTTACCAGAAGTAAAATACTGATCGTGTAGGTCTAGTTTTCTTGCCACCTGCCATTCATGTCTTTCGTATAGATGTGAGAAACGTACGGTCACTTGAAGCTATGTTTGCAGTGCTTGGTGTGCCATGTTGCTTACCTGCGTCTCTGCTACCTGGGTTAAAATTTACCAAAACGTGGTCTCTTCATTACAAATGTGCATTATAATGTACGTCCATGAACTATGCTGTGTACTTTTCATGGTACTCGTCCTCACCCTTCTGCTCTGAATACCCTGATCTTTTATTAGGTTTCGCCTAGACAGCACATGCGCTGTCTCTGCAAGACATGTTTGCATACAGTTGACTTACAACCCGGCCATAGCTTGGCATTTGTCACAGCTTTCAGGCGCCATGTCCTCTTGTGTTTGGCCCTCCCCTGGACGATATACTTGTCGATCCATTGCTCCAGTTTTGGGAGCTACTTTTTTCTTTGTGTTCAAGCACTTCA
Source organism: Calotriton arnoldi (assembly GCA_963921515.1). NCBI lineage: Eukaryota > Metazoa > Chordata > Amphibia > Caudata > Salamandridae > Calotriton > Calotriton arnoldi. The sequence continues at coordinate 258,526 of CAWUFW010005457.1, forward strand.
AATAAGTTGCCTGGATTTTCATCTCTGTCCATGTAGCTTCTATCCTTCACACCCGTCCTCCATCTATGTTGTCCCCGCACTCTGCCTCTCTTCACCACTCTACGTCACAACACTTTGCATTGCACCACTCCATGCCACTACACTCACTCTACTGCATTCTCTGCCGGTACACTTTACACCACAACGCTCTCCATTCCGCTCTGTCACTCTACTCTGCACTACTGCGCTCTACACCGTTCTGCTCTATGCCACTGTACTCTACACCAATGCACTCTATGCCACGGTACGTACAACATGGCTAAAAGACATGGGAAAAGCCTATAGCTGGCAAAGGAGAAACCTATTGGCTTTGCCAATGCTTTTTAAAAAATTATAATAATAAATTAAATTGTAGTTTCAATTTTTTTGCCTACCACTATCTGCCGTTACACAGTACTTATTCGCTCTACTGCAACTCTTGCAAGAAAAACATCTGAAGTGCTTCGCTGCTCATTGTAGTTAGATTCATTCTATATCAAATATCTGCTGTAAGATGAGCATTGATTTTTTCGGGGTGGGGGAGGGGTGTTTGTAATTTGGTTTCCCTAACAGTTTAAAGAGAAGGTTTTTAACGAACTTTTACTCTCCTTTTTGCAGGCAAGAAACCTAGAACAAAGGCACCCAAAATTCAGCGTCTGGTGACCCCTAGAGTGCTGCAGCACAAGCGCAGGCGTATAGCTCTGAAGAAGCAGCGCACTAAGAAGAACAAGGAGGAGGCCTCCGACTATGCCAAACTTCTGGCCAAGAGAATGAAGGCAAGTCATTATAACACTGCTCATTTATCGATCTGGAAAGGGTGAAAGATTGAGGTGGCCTTGCTGAGACTAAACTGTATGACTTGCTGGTCACAGCGTGTTTGCATCAAGCATTTAACTCTATAGTTTGCGATCATCTACAGCAGGGCTCCTATTTAATGATAGGATTGTAGGCGTGTGACCAGTTGGACCATAACATTTTTATCAATCTATGTAAGTTTGGCTTAAGGTATTGACCTTAAGCCAAAGTTGCATAGATTGATAAAAAAAAAAGAGGACTTGGGTCCTAACGCAGGTACACTTTTTTTTAAAGAAGGAAAACTATCTGTTTTAGGCATTGGAGAATGGTTTTGAGAGAAAAGGAATGTATGATAGTTTAGAAATACTGCATAATACTACAGATCAGTTTTTGGGAATTGGTCTGTAAATAATGCACTGTGCTGTGCAACGGCCAGTAGTGGCAGATTGACTGCTGTGAATGGGAAAAGACTTATTTGGAACAATATGCTAAAAGTGAAGGCATCCAATCTTGAAGAAATCGTGACATCGAGTACCGAAAAAGATAATGTACTATTAAAGTCTGGGGATGGCTGGTTAGATGCCTGGCAATCTGTACTAAAAAATATATTATCTAGTCTAGTCACGACCAAACATTAACGCACCGAAGACTTCAGGATTAATTTAATCTAAGAGAATTTATCGCAGGAAGATGCAACCTATCTTAAAACACCTGATATCTAATGAGCGTAACTTCAGAATACAGGATATAAAGAGAGAATTCAAGAACAGGAATTTACAGATAAAGCGGGATAGCGTGAATAATGCCTATGCAAAATTATATCATGCTATATCAACTAGGAATGAACAAGCATACTGGTCCCTGGTGGGACATGGCACAAATTCATATGAACGACCTATTTATCCCAAGCAATAAGTGGGAAAACTACATCAAAGTTCTATATAAATCAATTGTAACCTGTAATTATGTTATCAAAAGTTGATGGAACATTTGCAGATATAACAGAAGAAGAAATAGTTGAACTAATAATGAGCGCACGCCCATCCAAGGCAGCAGGACCAAATGGTATCCCTATAGACTCGATAAAGTTAAACATAACCTTTTGGAGTGCGATGCTAAAACAGCTGTTTTCGCTGGTAATCAAATATGGAAGGATACCACCTTCCTGGAAAGGAGCGATTGTCCATCCAATTTATAAACGCGGCCCAAAAGATGATCCGTCCAGCTACAGATTAATAGCATTGTTGGACTTTGAAGGGAAATTGTTTGCAGAACACCTTCAAAATAAATTAAGGTCATGGGCAGAGGAAAAGTCATTAATATCAATAACACAAACCGGATTTTGCTCAGGGTGTTCGACACTCAATAGCATCATTTCATTGGCCCTGTTAGGAAAAAAAGCAAGCATACGGAAAATAACGCTATACGCCCGTTTTGTGGATTATTCCACAGCGTTTGACAAGGTTAACCGACAAAGGCTGTGGAGTAAATTACCAGCATGGGAAATTGATCCGAATCTTTTGAATTTTATTATTGGCCTGCATTCGGAAACATGGCTTCAGGTGAAATTGGCTCATGGCCATACACTATCACCAAAAATGGATACCATAAATGATCTTAAGCAAGGTTGTGTCCTTGCACCGCTGTTATTTTCGCTCTATATTGCAGACCTAGATTTGGCACTAAGTTCGATATGGGTGTGGCACCTAAATTAGGAGGCAAAAAATACCATACCTAGCATATGCAGATGACATAGTAATCTTGTCCCCAACTCCGAAAGGACTCCAGTACCAACTGAATGAACTACATACCTATAATACAGTAAACGGTTTGATAGCCGATTTGTCAAAAACTAAAATTGTGACGTTTGGACAGTCTATAAAACCTAAAAAGTGGACACTAGGAGAAAAGTTAATTGAGGTAGTGGAACAATATAACTATCTCGGAGTAATCTTCGACAATAAGTTATCATGGTCAAGCCATAAAGTCAGTAAAAATGCTATTAATCCATCACTTAAAGCATTACAAATGAAAATGATTCTGTACTTATATGCATCTCCAGTAATGAATAAAATAGTCATTTTTGAACTTGAGAAATGTTTTATGAAATGTGTACGAACCATACTTCATCTACGACGGGCAACTCCACATTGTATCATAAGATTGGAATTCGGTCTAAAATCTCTGGAACTGTTGCATAAGAAGTTGTGTGAACTACATTATTGATTGTGCCAAGGCATCTGATCCATGCACATTGAAACACCTAATATTTAAAGAGCTCCGGAGCAAAAAAGTCAGATTTACAACTATATAGTATAATGATGGAAATAGGATCTTATGATCTGCCTGATATACATGAGATGGGGCGAATGACCAGAGTTGTGCGGAAAAATCTAATACGTAATACGCTAACTACAAAGCAGTGGAATTCAGATCTTCTACAAGCTGGGAAACCTAAACATATGGACCTAGTAATCGATACATATACCATACAGTCTGAAGAATACTTGGGATGCAATCTACCCAGTTACATAAAACGGAAATACTTAAGGTTTAGACAATTTTATATACCGATTGGGGAGTTGAAGGGACTTGGAACCAGGCACTTAAAGGTATGCAAGCATTTCTGCTTTGTGGAAATGGTATGGAAACTATTGAACATTTAATATGCATCTGCCCGAAGCTGTTGCCCCTACGGAGGACATATTTAAGCCCCTTGTTTAATAATGCTAAAATAAGAACAACTGCAGAGGCCTTACGATACTGTTTCGGGCTCAAAGCGGACATTGCAATAATAAGGACGGTACTGTTCTTAGAGCATGCCTATAAATATTAATTGTTTAGACAGCTTTTTTATAATATATATATGTGTGTGTGTAAATAAGGTAATATGAAATGTGTATGTCCTATTCATAGGAAGTTTTAATCACTGAAGCTATTCTATCTTCTAAATGCTCGCATTTTTTTTTTTTTTATTGTAATCAAATGATTACAATAAAGTATTTTTATTACACACAGTGCTGTGTGTTTAGCTCTGGTATACATTGCACCCCCGGGGGGGACTTTCCTAACCGAGACTCGGTGTTTGAGATGTCATAATCATCAGAGTAGTCTTGCACTTTAAATGAGCTGGCCTCCGGTTGGTTTCATTAACACGAATGCTGACCCTCCTTTGATATTCCGAACAACTCTCTGGTACACTGCCCTGCAGGTGTTGTACGATTCGTGTAAGGAGTTGTCTTAACCTCCTGTCATTAGGGCTGACTTTGTGGTCCTTTTTCTCCCACATAGTGATTTTTGCCGTTTGTAGTAAAGTTTGTCTTTTGTGCAGTTTTATATCATAGCCTGTTGTCCAGTTTTCAACTGCCTCGTGGTATACGCTTGGTGGTGAGTCGACCCGAGCCAGGTGTTTATGGTGGTTTGTTAGAGTATCTCCTGTCTGTCACGTGTGTTTTGTACCCATAGACTGTGCTGTTGTAGCTTTAGTTTGTCCTCACTAGTCGGTGTACATTACATGCTGCATTTATTTGAGGGTCCATGGTGATTGTGTGTTTTTGCATTCATTATCCTTGTGCGCTGTTCCCACTGTAATTGTACCGTTATGGGGCTTATCTGTGTTTTATTGGGTCAAAAGTCTCCTACTGCGTGAAAATAATTCCAAGTAAAGGTCCTGGTCCTCTTCCAAGTATGTGGCCTCCTTGTCCGGGTGTTTGCAACTCGTTACATTGTATTGTGCAGTGGTTGTGTGTTAGGATCTAACCGCTTCGCTGCGGCCGGAATTCCGCCCAGGTGCTGGACATTCCGATCGCGGGCTTGGCTCGGACGGCCCCCGCGTGTCGTGAGCACACGCCCACCGTGACTCATGACTGCCCCCTGCCGTCATGAGCACGGAAGAGGCTAATGTTAGGATTTGCCCAGTTTAGTGGGTATGTGCAACCATGCTATGTAAATTGTTGTGAGGCTTACACATTTGAGTGGTTATGTGCTCGATACAAGAACCAGTTACTTTATAACACTGCCGTTATTTTAAAAATACAGCGAACTACCTGTGCTATTAGATCGTGGTTGTTTATCCCCAATTTGCCTAGTGCAGGCTTCCCCAAAAAGTAGCTTGTGATCTACGGGTAGCTCTCGGGCTACCTGTAAGTAGCTTTGCTTTCATGTGTGCAGGCTGGCTTTCGAAATTAGAATCTCTTGCTTAGTTGAATTAATAACATGTGCACCAGAATTTAAAAACGTGCTTCCGAGACGAAGATGTGTGTTTTCAAAACTCCTAACGTAACTTTGAATAATTTCTTTTTTTTTTTTTTTTTTTAAATAACTAACGTTGATTTATTGGTGTTAAATCATTCAATGTTCACGATTTTACTAATATTTGTATTAACTTGTTGTCAGGGGCATTGCAGCTATGGTTATGTATTATCCCTGTAAAGGCATTCCGTATTCTCGCTCTTTTAAATAAAAAATAAAAAAATTAGTAACATTACTGTGACATCCATGCGTGATGCACTGAGGTGATTGCTGCTAATCTTGCATATGGTGCCCATTAATGTAATCTTGTATGATGTGGTCACTGTTGCAACGCTAATTTTAGTAGCTGATTGATTTTCATTCAATACTAGTAGCACTTATTACACAATGTTTAAGACCTCTGGTCTAATGCATATTAATTGCTGCAGATGGTTGTGTGTTCTTGCATTCACTTGACTTGTGCGGTCTGTTACCCATAACTGTTAACTTTTGGTTATGGGGGTTTATCTTCCACCACAAACGAACGGGTCCCTATGTTTACTAGCCCAGCCTCTTACAGGGGCTTTTACACACCTTATGATGTAGGTGTTCCTTCACTGAGGAAAAACTGTAGCTACTGTGTTCATCCGATTTTATGGACCCACACAATTGTACGAGAAAATTTACAGGGTGGCCTCACACACCATCCAGGTGTCGGGCTTCATCGGCCATCCCACGTTCGTAAATCTTCTCACACAATTGTGTGGGTCCATAATATCGGATGAACACAGTTCCTCTCTGAAGGAAGTTTTTCCTCGCTGAAGGAACACCTATATCATAAGGTGTGTAAAGGCGGTGCTAGTAAACATAGGGACCCGTTCGTTTCTGTGGTGGAAGTTGTATTGATAAGGAGAACACAAACGATGGCCCCTGGCCTTTAGGCAAATCCTCCCCCTCGGACCCAGCAGTGTCCTGGTCCATTGTGTTAAATATATGGGTGTTTATCACCACAGTTTTCTACTGTGCAGTGTCTGCTTTATAGATTATTCCAGCACTGTAGATAAGTTTTGTGAATATTCCCATTTTCTACTGAACAGGTCCCATTATGCCAGGGACTGCAAAATTTGAATGGTGGCAAGCTTATTAATATTCCTCTGCATGTTGTGCCTGATTACCCTGCACACCGAAGTCCAGCAGCTTAGCTCCCAACCACTGAAACGACCACCTCAATCGTGAGATGCAGCGTTGCTTTAAATTAGACCTACAGTAACCTCTGATCAGCTTTACGTCTCGTGGATACGGATTTCCAGGCGTACCGTGCTAGCGTGAACTTGTAAGAGGCAAAAAGTTAATCACAGCTCCACACCTGGTAGGACCGGTTTTCTTCCATCCCATCTCGGGTTTATTTTTTCCACATAGCCGTGTTTCTGTGACATCTGAGATTTCTGTGGAACAGTGTAGGACCGTCTGAGAATACTTTATTTTAGCTTTCCGTGCAAATCGGTTAGTTCTTAGTTTCAGCTTTATGCGATATCAATTACTATACCACGTTTTAAAAAACACAATACATATATCAAAATAGATTGCATTTACCTTACAGAGTAAAGCTACTAACAATATAGCTAGTTGGTCCCCGAAGCGAACGGACACCCTTTTCCATGTAGTTAACAATACGCCTTTGTCCAATGCAGCGGACCTGGCAGTCGGGATGCGATTTCCAGCTAATATGGTCGGGACAACTACCGATGTGCATATATTTTCTTTTTGGTAGAGTCGCATTTATAGGCTCCTTTTTGCGAATCAACTGACTTAAAGCTCAAATCATAGACAAAGTAATGGTCTATCAACTCTGTCTTTTCTAAGCTTAATTTGTCAACTTACTGTGTATTTGCCTGGTTGATGCAGATTCTTTTATAGAACCAAAAGCATAGTTTATATGCGAATTTAAAAATTATTAACCTCTAAATGCTAGTGCTCTCTTAAATTGGGCAGAGATCTTGAACATAACCAAACTCCTCTTTCTAACGCTGTAAACAAAGTGCAAGTGCTTTTATACGATAGAAAGCTACAAATAGTGTTTCAAAAGTTTGATTAATAAGTTGTTAGCATGCTCAGTAAATTAGTGCAAAGGCAGTTACACAGCATAGAACATAAAGGGTGCTATCCTATCTTGTAACAAAGCTAACATCTCTTCTCCACCCCCACCTATTTTAACTTTCAGTATAACAGTGGCATATCATTTAGTTTCTAGTGACTGGGCAAAAAAAGTACAGGAACTTTGTGCAGTCTGGAAACAGATCAGGTGTAGAGCAAATAAAATAATACTGTCAAGGGCTGTGCAAATACTGATTGGAGTAATAGAGATACAGATTTACAGCATGCTGCTGAAACGAAAAGAGCCGTAGAGTTGCGGCTAATTAAAGTACCATTCATTAGTCCAGTGGCGGCGGCTCCCTTTAGACTGTGGTGAGGCACATAAATTACTTTCAAACTATTAAAATTAAAAATAAATGTACCTCTCTGTAGGCTGCTGCACACGTTTGGCTCCTGCGTCACGCTGCATGCTGGATAAAAGCATCGAGCCAATCCCAGCACTGCTCTCTTGCTGGTTACAATGCTAAACGGCATAGGAGCAGTGCTAGGATTGGCTGCAGCAGGCAATTACAGTGCTCCATCAAAAGGGCTGTGCTTCTGCTTCTCAGCTGCTGAAGGAGAAGCCTGAACTGCGCATGTCAGGCTGGCCACAGTGAAAACACCAGCCAATCTGACATGCGCAGTTCAGTTAACACAGCCTGAACTGCTGCTGTCACGTTGCGAAAGAGAGCTCACTCATGGCCCTGCCCCCTAAGAAAGTGAGAGGGGACGTGTACTGTGTATGTAGTGGGTCGCAGTGAGGTCGGGGGGGGTCAACGCCCTCATGCTCCTATGCATGCACTGCCCCGGCATGAGTCCGTAATGGGTCCTCCCACCAGCGTATAGTGGAGATTATCAAATGGACTATCTGCATCGTGCAGAGACCATGTGCAATTGTTTAGGTACTCCCTATATTTAGGTCCGGGCCTTCTAGGTCAGTCCTTTACAGCTCCTTTCTTCCATACAACATAGATGTATGATGCTGGTGTCGGAAAGATCTCCTTCAGATCTGTTTTGTAACAGAATGTTAGTGCCTCACTGCAGGCTTTTGTGTTCTATTTTAAAAACGGGGGGCGTTCAGATTTTTCACATAGCATGACGTGTGTAGCCGTTTCCGAACCACCCATTGAGCAACTGCAAAGGCCTGACATGTTTGGTATGGCTTTGGGTCACATTTTAGTATGGATCAGGACCCTCATAGTTCCAGTTCTGAGCTGGATGTTCAGAACTCTTTTCTCGTCTTTAAATACCCAGTCTAGGTATGTCTTGAAGTGGCGCTGTTTTAATATTTAAATATTTTGAGGGGAGGATGCTTTCTTTATCTTCCTTCGTGTAAGAGCCCATTATTATAATGTATATAAATAATCGGAGATGCTGCTTTTCCGCTTCTGCCCAGGGGTGGTCCAGCAATCTTCACACTTAGTTGCACTAAACATGTTCATTACATGCCTAAACCAAGGAAAGGTATTAGTTTTGGCTCCTACGGAGATTCTTCTATAATGCTTTCCGATACACTATGAGGGGAGGATTGATCCAGATACAAACCCAATATGGAACGGACCAAATTGAGCCTCTATTTTGTTTATGCCACTTGATACTGCTCTGTTCTTAATTTGGTCACTATTACTCCTCAGACGATCAGCTCCTTGGTGTGGCAAAGTATCTGAAGGGTTAGATTTTTATTATCCATAGGGAGTCCTCTTGTGGCACAGTTGGCGGGACAAAACTTGCGCTACGTGAATCATTTGTTATATGATCCAGGCCTGGGAGTGAGGTGACCTATTTAAGGATATTTCCCCTGCTAAGGATGTCATGGTTGCCTCTGGATTGATACAGTGGTGTTTAGGGAAGTGTCCGCTCCTCGCTGTTAATTTCTTGGTGCTTAGGAGGCATATTGAGGTCGTGCTTGGACCTTTCTAAAATAGGCTCAGATCTTGGGGCACACAGTGCACACAAATCGAATGTATGTGGATTTTCTATGGGGTTTCTTGTATGTTTATTGAGCAGAGATTTTGAGATTTGTGCACTGGCACCCTGTGCTGCATTCACTCTATTGTCGCCTCCGCAGGAACACCTGCTTTTGTTTTGAATGGATCCTTGTGCTTCATTGTTGGAGTCCCAACTATTCGGTCTCTGTCCTTGCCGCTCTGCTCGCTACGTTTTCTAATAGCAGTGCCAAGCACGGTCTCGGTTATCTCTAGGTTGTTCCTGACAAGACTGTTGCCTCTGATTTCCCTTAGTTGATGGTGAGTTGGCACAGGTGTGGTTTAGTTAGCAACCACTTTAAGATGTTTGCTTTTTGAGATGCAACCTTCTCATACTCTGTTTTTAGATGGAGGCACAAGTTTTTTCCTCTTTGATCTTGCAATGTTTGATGTATTCGCATTTGTGTATGCCGTTTCGATTTATACACTTACCATTCATTGTCTTCCTTTTTCCTCTTTTACCCATTTAGTCCTTTCCTTAGATGGTCTGTTATTGTTGATCTTTGCTCTGTAATTTGCCTGTAATTTTTCCTCAAAAGCAGATTTGGCTTTGTAATCGATATGTCAAACTGTTAGCTACCTTGATACTAGGTAAAGGAACGCGCTTGAAAGGTGTTTCTCATGGGTTGCAGTTTAGGTTGCTCTGCTCGTGTGATAATCCAGAACATCATCTTGTGCTAATTTCATCTCGCAGTCCTCTGACTGGTTTCGATATATTTTTAACTTTATTCCTCGGAGTTTTGATACATTTCAGCTCATTACCGAAATTCTGTGTGCGTGCACTTAATAGGTAACACTTGACATGAATCGAGTGAACCATTGAATGGTATTAAAAGTACATAATTCCTTTTACCAGTCCTAGAGCAAACCCTGAGGTAGGGTTATAGTGAGACAGTAGTGCTATACACATGCATTTCAGAAAAGCTAAACATTTTGTAATAGAAAAAGGCGTAATTGATGGGGACAGGAGTTGAGAATTAAGACACTGAAGATTAATGTTTTTATCCTTTTCATATAGATGGAGGTGTTCTTAACTCAGTTGAAGTGGTACATATTCAGTATTGAAAAAGCCGCTCCTGTAAAGGACCTCAAGGCTGCAGTTGCCCCTTATTGATTCTAAGCAAACTGCTGTTTTGCTCGTGAAAAACTTTGCAGCACTGAATACCTTTAATGAGTTGTAAAGTTAATCAAATTATTAAAACAGGAGTGCCTTTAAAGTTAGGGATGAGCGTTTGAATTTGAAGCTCCATCTTGTGTTATCCATTGAACATGTTTGACCACTTGGCGCAGGCTTTAAAGTGGTAGATATTTTTGGAGCTATACTCTGATCATGCAGCTGAGTGGGATGATCCAGTTTATAAAGCATCGAAGAGGCACATCTCGGCATGTCCTAGACACACAGGCCTATTGATGCCCTAGACGTGGAGGTTCTTTGGCGACAAGTCTATGGCGAGTCATAGATAACTGGGAGATGAAGCCAGAATGCAAGGCCTATTGTTTCACTACTTCATGAAGAAAACATTTTTTTCTACTGAAAGTTCTAGTAATGAAACTTGTTTGAATGCCAGTATGGTGATTTCATAGGAAAACTATTTCTTGGAACGCCATTACTGAAAACCCATCTCATCTAAACTGATTAATGGAAATCGGCAGGATGACTGGCATTTAACCTTTAATAGAAACTAATTCATAGAAATCCTGCCCTGAAATTTACTTTTGCATGCTTGTTTTTTAAAGTGAACATGCAATAGTTTCAGTTCTTTCAAAAGCTTTTATTTCTGTTCATTACTAAAGGGACTATTTCCGATTTATATATTTTTTACATTGTCAAACTATTACGATGATTTTAATTAGCTGCACCCCCCCCCCACCCACCGTACCATCCTGAAACCCCATCTATTCCTGTCCCCTAATAGCCCCTCCCACACCTTAGCTACACCTGTCCTTGACCCCTAAAGTCCACCCATTCCTGAACCATAAGTCTTCATCACCCCTATACTTTGCCCATCACTGAACCGTAAACACTCAACAGCCCTAATCTCCCCCATCCATGAACTGTAGATTTTCAGCACGCCACACATTAGTCAACCTGAAAGCCTAAATCTATAAACTACTCCTATTCCTGATCCCTAAAAAACTTAACTCGTGTAAACTTCAACCTTTCCTAACCTCAGAAAACCGATCATCGCCCTTAAGCATCACCCATCATTTGAGCGCAAAAAACCCACTGCCCCTAAACTCCACCCAAGGTTAATGTAATTTTGGATTGGTCCCTTGACTTTACTTTTAAAATGTTTCCTTTTAATTTTCAGTTTATTTATATTTCCCTGAAATTGGTTTTTCATGATATGGTTTCCACCAATATGGTTTCTCAGTTTTCGTTTTTCCATTCATTCACCTAGCTTGTATAAAAGACTATGCCCAGTTTGCTCTGTCTCTTACAATTGAAATTAAACAATGCTGGCAGTCAGGAAGTGTATCTCAGGCTTGTGAAGTAGAAGCTTTAAAAAAAAAAAAAAAAGTTGAATAACCACCTGACATACAGAAAAATGCAATACAAAATACATAACAAAATGGCAAGCTAGCATCTATCTTTCAGGAAAAAATGGGCGGGGAGCAGCGGCATTGAGTGTAAAGATACCAGAGAGCACTTGCAAGGGATTGTTCATAAATTAGCTTAAAGGAAACGTGTAGAAATGAATTCGCTCCACCATCTTTCTTTGCATTTTGTTAAAATAGTTCAAGGAAGACCTACTCTGCATTATTTAGGAGCCAGTGATAGTTCTGCTCATTAAATGTTTTCTCACTTTTTCAGGAAGCCAAGGAGAAACGCCAGGAACAGATTGCCAAGAGACGTCGGCTGTCTTCACTGAGAGCCTCCACCTCAAAATCTGAGTCCAGTCAGAAATAAAACAAGCAAAATAAACTTTATTTTTTGTGGTCAAATCTGTTGTAATTTGTGTTTATTAACTCCATTGCACTCCAGTTCAGCAAAGTCTGTTTTATGAGTGATTGTCATCTTCACAGATGGCTGGCTAAAAGACCAATATTAAACGTTTTATGAACATAATCTTTGCAGGGTATGTTCAGGTAGGAGAAAATGTGAGGTGTGCATCACTACTAAACGTCGAGATGTTTCTTTACTCCTCAGTGAACATCGCTGACATTGATCATGCTTTGCCTAGAGATAGCCGCTCAGGTGTTTGCTGTTGATTTGTATGCTTGTTTATTTTTAGGTCTCGCCTAGGCAGCGCATGCACTGCCTTCGAGCGGTGAGGTATTCAGTCTATGGGCTTTGAACACGCCCATCGTTTACTATTGGTTCTTTCGTCTTTGTTTTGGTTGGTTAATAGCATATATTTTCCCCTGCCTTTGGGCTGTTTTGTTCTGCCATGGAGACTGCCCCAGCTACATGCATCCTTTCACTATGGGCCTTATGCTTTGCTTCAGTGCACTACTGTATTCCCACAACAATATCTCCTGCAGCTTATTTGCAGTGTCACGCCCCACCCCTCACTGCTTGTACAGTGCTGCCTAGAACGGATCCATAGAGCCTCGGGCAGTTGAATGCCACCACCCACTGCTCCCTGGCACGCACCGAGCTTTGCCACCACTTCACCTGTACTCTGTTCACACATCCATCACCATGTGCAGTGTAAGGTGGCAGTAGCTGGAATGGCCTCCCCCGCACCCTGTACAATGGTAGCACCCATCTCCCCGCTAGTTATGTGCAGGTAGTTTACTTTGAAGCTGAGCGCAGCACCCACTTCACGGGCGTCGCACTTCATGTCTCAGCCCCTTTGTATTTGTTGCTCTCTATCTGGATGCCACGCTTTTTCAGGGCACTTTTTTTTTTTTTTTAATAAACTTTGAAGCTGAGCGTGGTGCCTGCTTCACAAACACTGGGTTTAATTTGCGGCCCCTTTCTATTTGTTGCCTGCTTTGTATTGATAAGCGCAGTGCCCGCTTCACGGCTTATCTTGTTTTACATTGACGTTCAAAATGGCCGTGTATTTGCTATCTAATGATATTGGTGAAGGCAGACATCTGTTTTCTCAGTCCTTAGTCTATGCCTGTGTTTCAGCTAGTAGCCACGCACTTCCTGTTATACAGAGCAGCTGAGTCAAACGGCAGAAGCTTGCAGCATAGTATTTGGTAAATTTAATTTGATTTTTCTTAACTCTTCGACAGGAAGAATGTGGCACCTGACCGCCATGTAGACAACTGTTGCTTTCCTTTTTTCTCTTTCATCAGTGATGTCGGTCTTGTTTAGATTCTACTTGAGCTTCTGGTTTAAACTTCTACTGCGTAGTAAGCACATGATTCAAACAAGTAGGTCCGCCCATTTGTGAGATTTTTGCCCATCACAAAAGCGAGGGTGCTTTTCTCTTGGGCAATTCATGTACCAAACCAGTAGCATGACTGAGGGCAAGCCCTATTTCCTTAAAACCCAACTAAAAGAACGGACCTAGTACGTAACCGCTTAATTTGTCAAATCAACTATGGCATAATCCATCTTATGTCAGAGCCTCATGCCTCCGCAGTTAACTACATCCAGATACCACGTTGCCATTCACCATTGCCAGTAGCTTAACTGCCAAATGCGAGACCAATTGTATTTCCAATGCTTGTTTCCCATAAGTGTCGGATAGCTCTTTACCATCTCTTACCATTTGCTTATTTTTAACACATGCTTAAAACTGTATTTTTAAAGAGCGGTAATTGACAAGCTTATAGGAATGCAACTGCAATCCTTTGAGCAAAATAATGCCATGTCTTTAAATTTTACTTTCTAATGTAAATATAACAGGACTGAACAAATGCAAAGTACATTATTTGGTAAAGTAGGCAGCATGTGACGATTGCTGTTCAAATCCAATTCTAGTATGTTGCAACACTTGACAATCAGAAGTTTCTAAAATACCAGCAGGCTGCACCAAAAATCCACATATTTAATGTACTATCTTTTATAGAGATTGGCCTGCTCGGTCCGCAAATACTTCTGCTGCTTGCAGTCATACAGAGAAACTTTAAGGGTCTCATAAATCTTACTCTTTCGCACACGTACACAAACTGTCCAGATATCAGAAATTCATCTTTGTTAGCCCTGCAGAAAACAAATCCATAGTTTACTACTCTTATAGTTTCAGAGAGCTTCTGTGTTCAGGGATTTAATGTGGAGTTAACATACTCTCAGTGGAATGTGATGAAAGATTCACCAGGATGGCCAATAGAAGTGAAGCCGCTTTTGTATTATGTTGGATTTATTACAAAATCCCCTGCTCTTTGCCCATGTGCAGGTCGAAATGGAGCACAAGTGTCTAGATAGACTTAAGAGACAGTGCTGCAATAGACTGCTGTTGACTGTCTTAACTAGAGCACAAACTAAAATTCAGAAATTTCATCAAAAATACAGATGGCTTTAAAGTAAAATACACTAGAAGCTATCCCCGTAGCCTGTTTTAAGAATGAGATTGTTGCATTTCTAGCGAGAGACTGAGCAGTTCGGGGAGCTCACAAAGAGTTACCTTCTGCCCGTGCAGGAGAAAATGCAATGCAGAGAACCTGGTGGACAATGATGCTAAAACAAAGAAATGCGTGTATTTGCATTGTCATTCACTTAGTAATTTATACTCCCAGCAGGGCCGCAAAGCACTCCGATTTGCTTTGGAACCCTGTGTTCCCTTTCGGAGTGGATGGTTAAAACAGGGTGTTGGTTGTAGAACGATGTATGTGGACGGAATCCAGTGCATGAGGTTTGGCGGCATCCTCTAAATATGCTGCAGTAGTATTGCAGCTTAAGCAATGAAATATTGAGGATAGGATGCGAGTAAGTGCCTGCCATGCACCAATAGCTAGAATTCCTGGATCGCAGTTGCAAACTTCAGAAGAACCAGGTTCTTTGTGCTCTCTGGAATTCAAGATGGTTTTAAATTTACTTTTATTTTAGCTAGTAGAACGTTCCATATTCTAGCTGTTAAGGCTGAGGAGTTTCACCCGATGCTTTATTTTGTTGAAGGCAGTTAGTTAGGAAAGGAACCTGCCTGGATCGAAGTGTTCTAGCTTGATGGTTCAGAAGTTTTGTTGAAAGAAGTGCAACGCTGAGCTGTGAATGGCATGCTTAATTATGCACATTGCATTAGATGTGATGTCTAAATATGGGTAACAAATATAGAGTCTGGAGAGATGCCTCTTGATATTGAGGTGTTGTCCCACAACTGCAGAATAGTGTAGGAGCGTAAACCTTTTGGTGGAATCAAATTATGGAAAGCTTGGATGTAGTCTCCATGTGAAAGGATGATTTTGTGGCATGGCTCACTTTAGGAGATTAGTGATCATGGGTGCAAACTGGTTTCTGGTTAGTGGTGGGCTTTGGAAGTGGGTCACGTGTTTTTTTTTTTTTTTTTTTTTTTGTGGGCCAGGTAATAGATTGGGGATATGTTGGCCACTGTTTGCCGGCTAATATCTCTGATTTTGATATGTTTACTTTGAAGTAATTTTTTCACATCCATTGTTCTTCGGTTAGGAGACTGACCTGTGCACAAGAATCTGTATTAGTTGGGCTGTGAAGTTTTAGGATGGTTTGTATGTCTTCAGCATAGTTGTAGCATTTAAGTTTGGAAGAGGTCAGTGGCGGCAGAGATTTGATGCTCATGTTAAAGAGGAGCTGGGGCAATGATAGATCCTTGAGGGACTTATGTTTTGGAGGATTTTCAGCTCTATAGGGGTGAATTTAGACGCCCTCCTCTAATGAGCAGTCTACAATCCAGAGGATAGTACTTTGAATCCCGATCATGTGCACTCTGAAGCAGACTGGGGTGTTTTACATATCTGCGGCGACAAAGATACAACAAGCATTGGCATAGCCAATAGGTCTCGCCTTTGGGACCTGCTGCATAACTAAATACTTATAAGGTCCCAAAGGCGAGACCTATTGGCTATGCCAATGCTTGTTTCTCATTGCTGCGAGAGTAAAGCCTGAGTGCCAGCTCAGAAATCTGATCTCTTGAATGAGCTGGGTGAGCAGGCGACATCGCTGGAATTGGAGGTCCCTGCAGGAGAAGCTGAGAAGCGGATTTTGTCACTGGCTCTCCCTGCTTCTAGGGGGGGAACGAGACCTGCACGATAACATGGAGGGACAGGAGAGTGGGAGGGAGCACTAAACGGCACAGAAGGACTGGGAGGTTGGAGGGAGCCCTAAACCGGACTGACGGAGGTGGAGGGTATAGCGAGCACTAAAAGTGTGGAAGGAAGCACTAAACGGCACAGAGGGAACCGCGAGGGAGCCCTAAACGGCACGGAAGGAATGGGAGGGTTGAAGGTAATACTAAACAGCACAGTGATGGTGGAAGGGAGCGCTAAACGGCATGGAGGAAATGTGTAGGGTGAGGAGCCCTAAACAGCATGTTAGGGTGGAGAGGGAGCACGCAACAACACAAAGGGACTGGGAGGGTAAGCGAGAGCATGCAACAATACTGATGGACGGGAATGGTGGGAGGGAGCACACAACACTCTTCTTTGACTTCTAATGAACTGTAAACAAGCCCGCGAGTGATGCGCGCGCACAATGAACTGTAAACAAGCCCGCGAGTGGTGCATGCGCGCGCACTGCAAAGAATGTCAGGAATGCAGCTGGCACAGTGCGGGGCAGCTGCTCGCTCCCGAGCTCTTTAGGCCAGGGGAGAGAAGGCGGGACATGCACCCGCCTTTTGGCCAATTGCGAGCTGTCTTTCTTAGAAAGACGCATGCAAAGGCCAATAGAGGGTGATTGGGGGGGGGGGGGGAAAGCACGCACGAGCGTGTGTTCAGAGTTTAAAGCCCTTACTAAAAGCTTCGCAGGGCAGCGCATGCGCGCTGGCTCAGGCGAGACCTAAAAAGTAGGTCTACTGCTACTCCATTGAAATCCGCTGTAGTCTCCACGTGATTCCAAGTTGCAGTTGGATTCGGTGGTGGTGTCCTGGAATCTTATATGGATGTTCCTAACATTGCCTATATTCCCTTATCGTTGGCTAAGAGCAGTGGGTTAGACCTCTGCCCCCTTTTTAATATATATATATATATATATATTGCTTGATTTATGCAATTTTTTTATGTCAAAACTTAGCAAGTGGTTGATGGCTTTTTCCAGAATAGTAGCGGAAGTGTTATTAAATATGTGAGTGGGTATAGGGCTGCGGCAATCCTGAAACACCACAATCCTGTCAGTTTGATATCATAAGTGGTAAACTTTGGTAATTTATCAATAGAGCCACTGGAATTATGTGGCTGTAGGGTTTTTCGCATAATTGTAGATTTGCCACAATCATCTGCTGCATAAGCTGCAAATTTTAACAAAAGGTTTCTAGCTCATACAGTTCAAAAGTTTCTAAAAACACATCCACTTGTTGCTGCGCAGTGAAAGGCCCTTTGCAGAGGTTGACTGGTCTCCTTTCTGTTGCTTTTTGCTATATTTGGTTGTGCAACTGGTACTAATGAGGTGCAACCAATGTCCAGACTATTAACAGATGTAAAAATGAAGCAATACTAGCACAATGTGCTGCATCACACTGCATAATTTGTCTTTCTTGCTGCAAAATTTACTGAACGCTGCTGCATAATTTGGTCCTCCCTTGCCTCCTAATTCCAGTGGCCCTGGTTATCAAGAAATAGTGAAGCTTCTGGAGCCCATTTGCAGTAGTTCTCTGTAGTAACTAGGTCCAAGCAGGCAGGATGAGGTTCAAGATGTTTTATTATAGTAAGTTACAGGATATGTAGATCAGCCCCACCAGGAGCAGCTAGCATGCTGCTCAGCCCAATCTCAACTGTGACTTCTCATCACAGGCTCCCAACATTCCGAAACGCATCATCACTGCAACATTCCACTGACTGAGCATGTGGTGAAAATAGCAAAACATTAACCTGGACAGGAACTACATATCCCCCTTTCTTATATAACAAAAGCAATTCAGATGGTAAGCAGAAAAGTGAGAACCATAAATGAAGAAAGTATAAGAGGAATACAGAAACAGCATAAACGATGCAAAGAAGTGAACAACAAGGAGGGAACAGAAAGATAGGTGGGAGTAGAAAGAGGAAGCGACAGATGAAAAAAACAGAAATATAACCCATCCTTTCTATAAACAACTGAAAAGAATAGAAAGACACAGCAAAAGAAAACAGGAGGATAGACGTGACAACACCAATGACTCCCCCCCCCTCCCCCCACACACCTACTGGCCAGGCAAGCGAGGAGGCAAGGCATAGCACAACAAAACAGTGGACTACAACCAGACACACACAGTGGCGAAGGAAGAGTAACCTCAAGTGGAAGGAAGAGCAAAAAAGAAACTCACTACGAAAAGGGAAAGAGAGGACAAAGAGACTAACAACAAGAATAAAGTTCAGAATCCACAGATGACAAGAAGAAAAGACATCACGAGGAAAACTGAACAAGCAAAAGTAACAGGGAAGATGAGAAGAAAATACAATAAGATCCCTCGTTCAAACCCCGTAATCAAATTGACATAGTAATATACTATGAACACATTACGTTGCAAAATTGACAATGTAATATAAAGAAAGAATAACGCTGAGAAAATAACACAAATGGGACTGAGACCCATGAAACACACCCTCTAAGCGTAAAGATGTACCCAACGTATGTGAGAATGGGACTAAAACCCATGACTAACCCCTACCCCGAGGAAAAGAGGTGAGGAGCTAGTGTGAAATGGGACTAAGACCCATGAAACAATAGCCCTTGTAAGGACAACACCATGCAGAGGTCACATACTGTGCAGTGTAGTAATGGGACTAAAACCCAAAAGACACTCCTGAAATAGAAAATGGGACTGAAAGCCATGACATAACCCAAGACGAAAAGGAAGGTTAGCTATTAACTACTGTACATGGGTCTGAACCCATGACTTACCCCAATACGAAAGGGAGGTTAGCTATGGTTAACTACTGTACATGGATCTGAACCCATGACCTACCCCAAGACGAAAGGGAGGTTGGAAACGGTTAGCTAGTGTATATGGGTCTGAATCCATGACCTATCTTTAGAAATGGGTACGGTAAGCTACTGTGAAATGGGACTAAGACCCGTACAACAATACCCTATGTGAGGGTAGAAAACGTAAGTAGCACATGTGGGCAAATGTACACTGAGCAAGTAGGATTAAAACCCATTGCCATCCCTACGTAGGGGAAAAAAAATGATGTGTACTATGTGAAAAGAACAATGATGCAACAACTCTAAATATAGTGCATCTTTAATCTACAACCCATGCCGGTAAGCGACCACTCACCCGAGTTCAACAAGGAAAGAAACACCCTTGCGTGTAAGGGAACAAATCGTAAACATGCCCAACAGTAAAAACACAAAAATACTGTATATAGTAAACATGACACGAGTGCAAAAGTGGAAACATTTGCAGACAGTTACAACTGTGTGTACGTGTCACCGTATCCATGTGACACACAGCAGTGTTTGACCAAACACACTTGGAAGACATAGTCCGGAGCATACTGTACTAATGAGTTCCATGACTTTGCGAAACAGATGCAAACCCCCATAAATAAGCATTACTAGTAGACATAACAGTAACATGAAAAACTGCAAGCATTCAAAATTAACTTTTATGCAAATCAAGGTGTGACCATGTGGAAATGTTGGCTCCAACTTGAACAACTGTTGAGACGTGAAAATTTATTCAGTACCTCAAAACACTTTGTAAAGACTTGAAAAACAAGAGTCCACAGGATCTTGTATGCTTGAAAGGCTTCCCACGAAGACAAATTGAAGAGATGGTCCGCAAGCGATATATGCAACACCACCACAGGAAGTCATAATGTCTAGAGGCCTCCGTACTTTTGATTAAGTGACCCAGGAGAACGTAAGATGATCCTCTAATACAGCAGACCAATTAGTGGAAACAAACGAAGTGACAGCGAAAAGAACATCTCTTAGTCGCACTTGCCACAAAAGAGCTAGCGGTAAAAGCGTGGTTGGCATCAAGAAAACTGAATAAACCTTAACAGCAGTGGCAGCCAACCGAAACATGGCACGCAATTAACGGTGGGCCAGATGGCTCACGGCACGTCCGTGCATGCGGCGTCCAGGAGCAGCAAAACCCAAAGAACAACGCAGAACGTCACTGGAGATCCATGGATGCAGGTAAGGCTGCACGCGCAGTAAATGACACGCGCCTGGTTTTAACTGGAATAGGCAGTTCAACTGGCGCGGTTTGGAAAAAAATGGCTCAACTGTCACCAACAAAAAGAGACGAGAAAAGGTCTCGCATCCAATGTCCCACCAAATGCTCCGACATATTGGTAAAATTTCTAAAAATGGCTAACACACTCCATGTAGCGAGACGTGCCGAGCCAATGCCGTCAAAACACCCCAAACAGGACGAAAAGCCAAATTAAAACATAGAGAAAGAATCTGTTTTACCTGGCTTTGCGCAAGCAAGGCAAATGGGTAAACAAACGGCTGTGTCAGATTAACTTCCAAAGGGGTACAGGCATCTCCCTTCTGGCGCGCACATCCAGATAACAGTGACGGTTGACAGTTTTGAAAAGCTGTTGATGTGCTTGCAGTAAATGAACCATCGATTGGTGGAGCATGACACACTAATCAAATGTCCTTGACAGAATGTCAATAATATTGTTCCTTACTTTGCTTAAAGGCGCAGTTCTAGTAGTTGTGACCACATGAGGCACAGCACGCTTGGACTGGGGCTGTCCGGTGTAAGGACACTGGTGGGGCTTCGAAGCGTGCTTTTCCAGTTTCTTTTTCCTTTAGTTTCTTGTTGCATCTTTCCAACATCATGACTTCTTTGACATTAACTTCTTTCGTTGAGCACATAGAACGAGGGTAAGTCTCCAGATCGTCGCCAAATAATTGTAGTAACGAGGTCCTAGCAGGCAAGATGAGGTTCAAGATGTTTTATTATAGTAAGTTACAGGCTATGTAGATCAGCCCCACCAGGAGCAGCTAGCATGCTGGCTCAGCCCAATCTCAACTGTGACTTCTCATCACAGGCTCCCAACATTCCGAAGCGCATCATCACTGCAACATTCCACTGGCTGAGCATGTGGTGAAAATAGCATAACGTTAACCTGGACAGGATACTACATTCGCCTACTTCTGACAGCCACTCATTAGCTTTCATTTCATTCACTGAACTTGCTGATCATCTTGGAACCTTCTGACCGGATTCTTCAAAAGGTAATGGTGTGTGTGTGTGTGTGTATGTATGTAAATTGCACAGCATAAATTGGACTTCTATTTATCATGAAGCCATTATTTACCACAAAGAAGCCTTTATCATTTGTTGTAAAGGCATGCGTGGTAAATGCATAGTAATTGCTTAATGGTAAGTCACGCGTGGTTGTGACTGCGTTTTAATGGCTGTTTTCCTTCCCACACATCTGCATGCAAGTTTTCCATCAGCCAGCTTCGAGCCCTAGTAATCCCGGCCCCCTGATATACCCCCATAAAAAAATTGTTGTCCAGAGATTTTCATTTTTTATTTGTGTTTTTGGATCATTAGAGAAGTAATTTAGCTTGGGTAGGCCTTGCTGATCTGGGCAGAATTTTTCTGGACTACTTTTTAAAACAAATGGCGGATGTGTTGCAGTGATGATGTAATATTTCAGGAATAAGGAGACCTATATACTTTGTTTTAGTGTCAACACATAGGTTTTGGGGGTCAAGTTGTCTTATAGAGACAGAAAATAACTCGACCTTTCTTCCATTTTCCAAAATGGTGACTATAGTAGAGGAAGCAAAGACCTATATAGAAATTAAACAAATGGTTTTTTATCCTTTTATATATACATCAAACTATTTTTATGATCTGAATATGAAAAAAATGTTTATCACTCCTGTATTAGACACATTTTCAAGGTTCACTTTGTTTCGGCAATCGCGCGTGGTACATTTGCAGAATGTTGAACATTTGAGATTAGCATATCAACAGGGACATCTTTTTGTAGTACAGGTTTTGCAAGTACATGTAAGTTCTGTGGGTAGGGGCTTTAGAAATTTTGTAGGGTTTAGCACCCCATCAATATCTTCCCAACAAAATTTACATGGATCTTTCTCTACATATGCATGATCCACAACATTTACACATCTTCTGATCAAGTAGAACGCTCTATTGTGTCCATGCACAGAATATGATGTCGGTGGAAGGTCACTTAGCAGGGACTGATCTCTTAAACTCACTGTACCGAAGATCTTCAAATGTGTGACAGTCGGAACTCGTTTTCCACACACGGACAAGGTATTTTTCTATGTCTTTAAAGTCACATTCTTCTTTCTTTTGTCTCAGCAAATCCTTTTAGAAGCTTCACAGGTTCAGCAGTTAAAGCTCCAAGCTTTGTTCCAATTTTGCTCAGTGTCATCACCCATAAGCCTTGATTAGGAATACTGGGCATCTCTGGGTCAAGTTTCTTTTACAGAATGTGAAGCAGAATTAAGTCTTTTCTCGCCTGTTCCATAACATATCCATAACTATGACAATCCTTGACTTATGAACATTGAACAAATCTAAGTAACACAATAATAACACCTGTGTCATTTGACAGTACAATGACTCAATTGGAGCCATTTTGAACAGCCCACTCAACACGTGGCACAACACGAAGGTCAGCTTCCTCTAATTTGCTGTTAAGTTCTTGAACAATATGACTGTACCTTTTGAATACATCTCTGCAGGCACCAACTCCTCATTGACCATCATTCCATTTGCAATAATTGGAAAGTCGGTGTTCACTGAAGCATCAGCAAAGTTTTGGCGAGTTAACATCTCCAAGTTCATCTTGTTTGATGTTGATGACCAGAATTTATCAAGCTGCACAGGTATTGGTGTCGAATTTTTGATGCAGGCAAGGTCAATTGTTCCACTTATAGACATTAATCTGATTCTCCCACATTCTTTGACAGATAGTTCAAGATAACTGTCGAAGACAATGTGCAGTTCTTGCAATTGTGACATATAATCCACAACAACATCAGTTTTCAATGAGGACACCTTTTCGAATTGAAATTCTTCATGTGAAAGGTTTTTTTCGTGCTCTTGTACGGGTTTGTGCTTCACTGGTTTGGTTGCAGCGTCTCCATCAAATAATGTGTTTGTTGGAAGAAGATCATGCCACAGAATGTCCTTGATAAATTCAGCCTTTTCTTTGCTACATCCATCTCTATGTGCTTGCGAAAGTTGTTTTTGGCAACCTGTTATGTAGTGGCCGGTTGGATGAAACTCTTACTATGGCAAATAAAGCGTGGAAGTTTAGCTTTAGTGATTATGTTCAACAGCTTTTTCTCTTTCAATACAAATCTCTCCTGTTTCAGTTCTGCGCATAGTTTTGATCCATGTTCCAGGACATCTAGTTAGACGTGTCTTTATATCATTATCCACATATTGCTTGGTCACGAAGTTGTGTAGTCACACAGCCTCAGTCATTTCAAAGGGGTTTCCTTGCTGCTGCATGAAATGAAGAAGGCTGCCAACATGTTTATTAAAACGTTCCCCTCTCTTTGCCACAAGTTTCTTGTGAGTAACAGTTTCACGATGGCCCATTAATTAAATTGTCATCTCTCTGAAAACATTGCAAATAGAAAGGACTTCATTGTAAACTAGCTGCCGTTGAGCAGCATATTCCCTTTTACGTGTCTGACCAACAATTCCCGTGGAGCCTTTCTCTGTTATCTCTGGATCGTCCCAGTTTCATATCTGGAGCCACAGCATTGAACCTTCCCTCTCTGTCTTTCACCACTAAATGTCTTTGGATGAATTTTCTGTAGAGGTATGGTTTTTCCACCTCTAGCTTCTTCACTCTTTCCAAATACAATGACTCATATCTCAGGTAGTTTATGCAATCGAATTCGCGAAACATAGTAATCAGTGACTCCACAGTCTTCACGTGCAGCTCCCAATCACCTTTCCGATCAGAATGTACCAAGTTTTTCACTAGCGCTATCATGTGTAAAACATTTCCCAGTACTTGCAAAGTTCTGACTTTTCTTCACATTCTTTGATAAACTCTATGAACTTGTTTTTCAGGTTTTCTGATTTTGAACTGAGTGTATTGAACATTGCCTGGCTTTGCATTATGTTTTTTGAATGAAGTGCACCCTGTGCCTTGTTCACCTCTGAGATAGGATATGCAAAACCTAATTTGTCATTCTTGTTCCAGAAAGCATTCCAACGTAATGTTTCTATAGCCTCAGATATGATGAGCATACCTTGTGTCAAATGAACATAATGAGATCCGCTCAATATTGACTGGACAGCTTTGCTTTCAAAGATTTCAGCCTCAATAAGTGCATCATCTATGCCACATCCACTGAGAACTTCCTGCACAACGCAACTTCTGTCATGTGGTAAACGCCCATCATTTGATAAAGATCATCAAATTCTACTGGATTGCTCATAAAAATGTCAGCTACAATAAGGAAAACACCTTCATCACAGAAAATTGGCAGGATAGGCTGGTCTTCAAGCTGAGCTCTCACATTTTAGAAATTGTTTAGAGCTGTGTATACTGTTGCGTAGCTTTTGACTGTAGATGGTATTACTGGTAAAAAACACACTTTCTTAAGTGTGACAGTATTCTGGGAGATAAGAGCATGAATTACAGCCCATGGAGGAACTGCCTTTTCTTTATCCTTCAGTACGCACTGAATAAGCAATATGATAAATTCAGTTAAATCAGCTTTGCGTATCGCAGCATTAGGTAGAAGAAGATACATGTCCTCAGCCACTTTGAAACTTTCTGGTAGACTGGGACATGTTGATGGCTTGTAGTGATTTTGCACACATTGGCAAGACAGTTGGGTTATAAGTTTGCAGCTTTGTTTGATTATGCTGACAGCTTGTTTTCCAGCAGCTACTTCATTAGTGCAGTCTTGAAAAAGCACCATGGCAGTATCATGTGTGCTGGATGTTCCAGACAAAGAAGAGCTGTCTTCAAAATTATCAAGAGAAGCAATTGTAAATCCTTTCCTGGTAAAGTGACTTGGAAATGGTGTGCTGTCTGATTCATAATATTTTACAGCATGAGCTGCTAACAAGTTCCTGCTCTGTACTAGGCCTTTATAACTTGTTGATACACCAATCATATTCATTGAAGTGATTAACTCTCTACTTTTGCACTTGTCATAGATTGCGTGGGCAGTCATGTGTAGTAGAGTTTTCTTTTTGCAGTGATGTAATTCATAAAACATGATTTGGAAAAGACAGTACATTTGCACAGCATAAGCCTGTCGGTTCATGCGATTCTTTCACTTCTTCGCCTAAATCTTCAAAGCCATCATCAATGTTGTCAGCTTCAGTTCCGAACTCAAGAACTTTAGTTTGTAACAGTTTTGCTTTGCTAATATTGGACAATGATTTAAAAAATGTTGAGACAACATCAAGCATTCTTATTGACTCCCATGATTTGTGGCGCTCTTGGGCATCACAAAATTTGCCATTAAGTCCAAAATCTAAATCTTTCAGGTCGTTTCTTAAAATGGTTCCTGCTGATGCTGATTTTACTGCATCATGTGATCATATTTTGGCAGCAAGAACTTCAGGAGCCAAATCAGCTGAGAACACCAAAGGTGTGATCCATTCTTTTTGTTAGACGGACAAAAACGAATTCTGTCATTGTACATTCTCACCAGAAAAATCTTAACTTCATTATTATGGATCAATACAGTTTCATCAATGTTGACCACTATTTCTCCGATCGAGTGTGAACCCGTTGCCAGCACTCATGAGTGGCTTTAAAACTTCATTTGCTTTTTCAAAGAATGCAAACTTAACTGAAGGCTGGGAGCTTTCATTTGAGCTTTCAGTTGCTGCTGGGAGCTCATTGTACATTCATATTTTCGAATGTATTCATGCATGCAGTTCGGGTGTGCATACAAATCCCCTGTAAACACATTCACCTCGCTGTTTAGATCAGCTACTCGACTGAAAACTTCATCTTGCAAGAAACTAGCTGCAAATAAAAACAGGTTTGCCCTTTAAGACTCTCATACTTTGTTCTTTTGTCAGTCCCTTTGGCCCTTGTTCTGGCTAAACCACAGAGAACGCATTGAAGATCCTCTGCCTTCTGATCTGCTGTTGGAGGTGGACGAGGGGCAGTCATCGATATTCTAAGTGGATGGGCATTGGGTTTGGTTGTCATTGCTTTTTCAGAAGACTCTAATTCTCGTGAGTCACAGGTTTCTGCTTTTTTTTTACCCATTTTTCCCAGGCTTTTTTCCATTGTATGTGACTTGTAGCACTTGATGTTACAATGATGAAATATTTGATCCTCTTCACCCCACAGTTTCAATCGTTTGTGAACTTTGCCTTGCTGTTTTTCTGCAGCATCTCGAACTCTCTTATGTCCGCCGCAGTTGATGTTAGCTTTTCTTTTGGATTAGTTTGGCATATGACACATTTTTCTTTGTTGAAGGAGTCCTCAGATTTTGTAGTTAGCAACACTCTTGTCAGGAGGTAAAGATCCTCTGTTACCACCTGCTTCCCTCATGTTTACACATTTGAATCAACGGAAAACCTGAACCAAAAACAATATTAAAATAAATTACCAATATGACTAAACACATTATAGAGCCGCTGTTTTGACAAATGGCGGAAAGGTTGCTCTGAGGAGTTATTTTCTGTCTCTATAAGAATACTTCACACCAAAAACCTATGTTTTGACACCAAACTGAAGTATATAGGTCTCATGGTTCCTGAAATAATACATCATCACGGCATGACATCTGCCATTTTTAAATGTCATCCAGAAACATTCGGCCCCGATTTAGCAATGTCTACCCAAGCTAAATTACTTCTCTAATGATACAAAAACACAAATCAAAAATGAAAATCTCGGAGGCTTGGCCAAAGCGGAGCGCAATGGCCGCTTAATTCGCTAGCTCCGTTCATCCTGTCTCCCCTACGTCTATCCGTTACTGTATTCTGGCCCCCAAGAGAAGGACACTGTGTCGGAAGGCGAGTGTCAATCAATCAATCAATCACGGCATTTATAGAGCGCGCTACTCACCCGGGAGGGTCTCAAGGCGCTGGGGGAGGGGGTAACTTACTGCTCGAACAGCCAGGTCTTGAGCTGCTTCCTGAAGGAGAGATGGTCCTGGGTTCGCCGAAGGTGAGTGGGGAGGGAGTTCCAGGTCTTGGCTGCCAGGTAGGAGAAGGATCTTCCTCCGGCGGTGGCTCTGCGGATGCGTGGTACGGTGGCGAGGGCGTGGCTGGTTGATCGTAGCTGGCGGGTGGGCATGTAGAAGGTCATGCGGTCGTTGAGGTACTTGGGGCCCAGGTCGTGGAGGGCCTTGTGTGCGTGGGTGAGGAGTCTGAACGTGATTCTCTTGCTGACGGGGAGCCAGTGCAGGTCTTTCAGGTGTCCGGTGATGTGGCTGTGTCGGGGGATGTCCAGGATGAGTCGTGCGGAGGCGTTCTGGATGCGCTGGAGTCTTTTTGAAGTTTGGCTGTGGTTCCGGCGTAGAGGGTGTTCCCATAGTCCAGTCGGCTGGTGACGAGTGCCTGGGTGACGGTCTTCCTGGTTTCAGTGGGGATCCATCTGAAGATCTTGCGGAGCATGCGCAGGGTGTTGAAGCACGAAGATGAGACGGCGTTGACTTGTCTGGTCATCGACAGGGAGGAGTCCAGGATGAAGCCCAGGTTGCGTGCGTGGTCCGTTGGCTTGGGCGCGGTGCCCAGGGGCCGGGGGCCACCAAGAGTCGTCCCAGGCGGAGGGTGATGAACCCAGGATGAGGACTTCCGTCTTGTCTGAGTTCAGTTTAAGGCGGCTGTTCCTCATCCAGTCGGCGACGTCTCTCATCCCGTCGTGTAGGTTGGCTCTGGCGGTGGTGGGGTCGTTGGTGAGGGAGAGGATCAGCTGGGTGTCGTCGGCGTAGGAGATGATGTTGAGGTTGTGTTGGCGTGCGATGGCTGCGAGGGGGCTCATGTAGACGTTGAAGAGGGTTGGACTGAGTGAGGATCCTTGTGGAACGCCGCAGATGACTTCGGTGGCCTCGGATCTGAACGGGGGAGGCGGACTCTCTGGGTTCTTCCGGCGAGGAACGAGATGATCCATTCCAGTGCTTTCTCTCGGATTCCGATGTTGCTGAGGCGCTTCACTAGGGTGCGGTGGCAGACGGTGTCGAACGCCGTGGAGAGGTCCAAGAGGATGAGGGCTGCTGTTTCCCCGTTGTCGGTTAGGGTTCTGATGTCGTCGGTGGCTGCGATAAGGGCGGTCTCGGTGCTGTGGTTGGCCCGAAACCCGGACTGCGAGGGGTCGAGGATCCATTCGTCTCGAGGAAGGCGCAAGCTGTCTGTTGACGGTCTTCTCGATGACTTTGGCCGGAAACGGAAGGAGCGAGATGGGACGGTAGTTCTTGAGGTCGGTGGGGTCCGCCGTTGGTTTCTTCAGGAGGGCGGTAAGCTCGGCGTGCTTCCAGCTCTCCGGGAAGGTGGCGGTGTGGAAGGAGGAGTTGATGATGTCCCGGAGATGGGGTGCGATGGTGGCGTCGGCTTTGTTGAAGACGTGGTGTGGGCAGGGGTCGGTTGGTGATCCGGAGTGGATGGAGTTCATCGTGCGGGTGGTGTCTTCGGTGCTGATCGGGGTCCAGTTGCAGAGGGTGGTGGTGGCGGGCGTTGGTTCGGCGGTAGGGTGCGTGGTCTGTGCGTCGAAGCTGTTATGTATGTCGGTGATCTTGCGGTGGAAGAACGCGGCGAGTGAGTTGCAGAGGTCTTGCGAGGGGTGATGTCGTTGTTTCCGGCGCTGGGGTTGGAGAACTCTTTGACGATGCTGAAAAGTTCCTTGCTGTCGTGGGCGTTGTTGTCCAGTCGTTCTTTGAGTGCCGACTTCTTGGTGGCACGGATCAGCTGGTGGTGTTTGCGGGTGGCGTGCTTGAGGGCGGTCCTGTTGTCTGTGGTCTGGTCGAGTCGCCAGGCTTTCTCGAGAGTGCGGCAGTTCTTCTTGGATTCCTTGAGTTCGTTGGTGAACCAAGGGGTTTTCTTGCTTCCGGGTCTGCTGGGAGGGTTTTTAGTGGTGCGAGGTCGTCGGCGCAGGCGGTCAGCCACTTGGCGAGGTTGCTGGCTGCTTCGTTTGGGTCCGTTGTGTTGGTGGGTGTGTTCTGGCTGAGGGAGGCGGTGAGCTGCTCGGCGGTGATCTTGCTCCAGCTCCGGCGGGGAACCTGTTGCGGGTGGTGGTGGGTCGCAGTCTTTCTGAAGCTGAAGTGGACGCAGCTGTGGTCGGTCCAGTGGAGTCCGGTGGCGTGGCTGAAGGAGATGTGCTTGCTGGAAGAGAAGACGGGTCAAGCGTGTGGCCGGCGTAGTGGGTGGGCGTGTTCACCAGTTGCTTGAGTCCGAGGTTGGCGAGGTTGTCCAGCAGGGCGGTGGTGTTTCTGTCGTTGTTGTTCTCCAGGTGGAAGTTGAGGTCCCCTAGGAGGATGTAGTCGGCGGAGGGCATGGCGTGCGGGCTGATGAAGTCTGCGATGTCTTCGCTGAATAGTGTGCGTGGTCCCGGGGGTCTGTAGATGAGGGTGCCTCGGAGGGTGGTCTTGGGGTCAGTGTGTATCTGGAAGTGTAGGTGTTCGGCGGCGGTGAAGGTCTCGTCGGAGTTAGTCGAGATGCGGATGGTGTTCTTGTGTACGATGGCGATGCCTCCTCCCGTCTGGTTGACGCGGTCCTTCCGGGTGATCTTGTATCCGTCCGGGATGGCTATGGCGATGTCGGGCGCTGAGGAGGCGTTCATCCAGGTTTCGGTGAGGAAGGCGACGTCCGGTGCTGTTGCGTCGAGCAGGTCCCAGAGTTCCACGGGCGTGCCTGTGGACGGAGCGGGTGTTCAACAGGATGCATTTCAGGTGGTTGCTGCTGGAGCTCGACTTGGCGGGGTGGTGCAGGTCCGGGGGCAGGTGAATCGGCAGGCTTGGCAGGTGAAGGGTCCGTGGGTGCGTCTCGGGGAGGCTCGGTAGCAGGCAGGGTTCCGGCCGGCATTGAGTGCGGTGAGGGTGGCGGCGTCGTAGGTCCGTCGAGTAGTGTTGCATCGGTGGGATCCAGGGGTCCTGGCGCTCCGTCGGTGCTCCCGCTGCGCGCGGCCGCTGCGCGGTCGCTCAGGGGGCGTCATAAGTAAGCGTTGTAACCGTTGCTGGGAACTCCCGAGCTTGAAACTCGACTGCAGCCAAAGTTGCGAGTCCCGGTTGCCGAGGGTCTGCGACGGCGCCTGAGCCGGGGACTGAAGTGCGGGAGACAGCCGTGAGGGGAAGCGAGAGAGGCGGCCCGATTCGGCGACGGGCCCCCGGAGCCGAACTGCTCCATCAGAAGGAAGCATCGCCGGGACAGGTGGCACCCACAATACCCGTGAGAAAGTCCATCGGCCGATGGAGGGGTGGCGGCGGAGCCGCGAGTGACATCCAGCTTATCCCAGTGCAGAGTCGGAAGGGAAGTGAGGCCTGTGAAGCATCGTGATGACGATCAGGCTCCCGCTGCATACCGGGAGGGACGGTAAGGAGCGTCGGGGTGCCAGTAGTGGTATTGCCCTCTCTCTCTTCTGGGACTCAGCCCGCCCTCCCCAAGCCCAATCCGGCGGCATACCAGAGACCCTCCCCCCCTCCCCTGGGGTGAAGGCGCCAAACATTATAAGGGAGAGCCCGGGCTTGCTTAGAGGCCCAGCTGCGCAACTGAGGGAGTCTGGGACACAGCTGAGTGGACTGAATGATGAGTCTCTGGGGGTATGAAGACAGGAGGGCGGACTGAGCCACAGTGCATATGCATCACTGCCCGTAGTGGGGGACCGAGCCTGCCACCCGAGAGCAACCCTCAACCTTGAATGAAACGCACGTGCGGGGCAGGGAACTGCACCATTAATTCCAACAGACCTACTACTTGGCGGACCGATTAGCTCGTGGCCCCCAGTGATAAAGAGACGACCCTGCACCGAGTGACGTAACGCTGAGAACAGGGAGTGAAAGAGGCCGTGTCACAGGGTCCTGGGTCTACGCAGACGTCAATATGGAGAAGACCAAAACGACAGGGGCAAAGGGCTCCAAAACGGTCCAAACTAACAAACTCGATCGATACGCCTTCCCCAAGGACACGTTGCAGGAACCCCACACCAGAGGTAAATCCGCGGGCGACCCGGGAGGAGAAGATCAGGAGTTGACCCTGAAAGACGTAATGGAAGCGATAACTGGTATTAAGACTTCTCTGGAACACAAGATGGATTCCATATCGATCCACGTAAACCTTATCCGAGCAGACCTTAACAAACTCAATGAGAAGGTCAAGCAAGTGGAAATCACGGCTACAAGCCTGGTTGGGGACATCACACAACTCCAGGGAGATGTCCGTGACCTGCAGACCTTCCGCAAATTTGCTAATACAAACTGGACGATTATGAAGGGCGGCTCCGGCGGAACAATGTACGGATTCTGGGGGTGCCAGAGGGGCAGGTGCCGGACCTCTTCGTAGAAGATCTTATCCTTAAGCATCTTCAACCCAAAGGCCTCAGCAAATTCTTCGTCATCGAAAGGGCGCACAGGGTCCCAGGGGGACGCCCGAAGCCGGGGGCCCCTCCAAGCCCAATATTGGCGAGAGTCTTGAATTTCAGGGACAGAGACGTGATTCTCCAGAACGCCAGGACAGCGCCTCCTCTTCGCTACGACAACGCCGAAATCACCTTCTTGCCGGACTTCACACAAATGGTACAGCGGCAGAGAAGATCCTTCTTGACAGTGAAAAAGAGGCTCAGAGAGAGAGGATTTAAATACGCAATGCTGCTCCCTGCGCGCCTTCGCGTGGAGGCTGAGGGGCGAGCCTGGTTCTTCGAACAACCGGAGATTGCATCCGACTGGCTTGAAAGCCTGCTAGACCATAACTCTAGCCGTCGTGGCAGTGGCGAGGAGTCGGCCTCCCAGCCGAAGGGATGACGGAGCCTGCTATGATGATGGGGCCTCATCGGACCTACATTAGTCCTCAGATGTGTTGAGTCAGGTACCGGGGACACATGGCTGCTATTACTAGCCGGGGGTCCTCTGCTAGCCATCGGTATTTAGACCTGTTAATCATGACTTTTCTTGGGCAGTGCACTGTGGCAGTTGGGGTAGGGGGGACAGAGTAATGCCCCCCACCTATATCTACTTTTAGTTAATTAATAGGGCGACAGGCACTCTGCAAGTTCCAAATGGGCAGTTCCACCCCCAAAGGGCAGGGAAGCGGGGTGGGGGATTGTTGGGTTGGGGGTATGGGTTTGTTTAAGGTTGTGGTTTTAACATTGACAATACATGTTGACTCCGTTGCAGAGGATGCAAAGACTTACTCTGGACTCAATGAATACGCAGTGGGACAAGAGTGCCAAAATACTGAGCTGGAATGTTAACGGGCTTGGGGATAAGGTCAAACGAAGTGTGGTCCTTCAATGTATTAAAAGGCAGGCCCCTGATGTAGTTTTGCTTCAGGAAACACATTTGGTGGGCAATGTTCCCTCTAATTTTTTTCCTCTGTGTGCGGCAGTGTAGGGTCTCTGTGCGCTGCAGCCATGGCTATGTGCGCCAGGAACCAGACTGCCCTTGTGCGCAGCGCCAAATATCACTCCAAACTTTTGCTTAAAATAACTGAAAAGACGGTGCATTTCCACACATACAACCCACGTTAAGGGGCTTAAGGCAGATTTGCACCAATGTGGCGCATTTCCATAAGCATAGATATCAAAGAATGTGGCCCTATCATGTTTATGCTGAAAAAAGCTTTTACATTTTTTTCCAGACGATCCATGATCACATTTTACAAGAATATCGCAAAATTAAAAAGGTGAGTAGTAAAGATTTACAAAGGCATGTGGGCTTTTGTTTAAGTATTCATGTTAATCATAGCTCGTGAAGGGGCTGTGATTAACATGAATACTTAAACAAAAGGCCACAATTGCTCGCGCAGCCGCGCTTTACAGCCCTGTCAAGTGTTACACATCTTGCGTTACACTAACACATTTTAAGTCACATTACCGCATGTAAAAAGATTGTCACGCAAATCAGCTTACTAAAAAGCTGAGTGTATTACCTGTTATAATGCTTTGTAGAGTCGAATATTTTGTGAGGTTGTAGGCGGCGCACAGCAGTCAATGCGAGTGCTGTTATGCTTTGCTGGTACCGGGCTGGCTATTGGACTGTCTTTTGTTGGTGTTGCGTAGCGCAGGCTGACCTGGCTACCTCCCCGGCACCAAAAGGTCAGTAGTAGTGCACACATGCGTGCAGCCATGTGGCCTGCAAGCACAACGCAGCTAAAGGAAGAAGTTCAGCAGGTGCGTCGTGTGGACAGACAGGGACTGAAAGGCTCCAGTCGGCGCAGGCAGGATATTTTCAATTTCAAATTCCTGTTGCAGCCAGCCTGGGCCACCTAGAATTGCTGCTGCCGGAATTAAATTAAAGGAAAAGGAGTGTCCTCCTTGGCACGTGCTGCCTTCCCATGCTTGTGTGTGGGGGTGGTGTTCGCTGGGGGCTGTGTCCAGTCACGATGAGAGGAGGTACGTATTCCATGTTTGATTTCTGATCACTTTTTTAGATTAAGTGCCAAAATTTAGCGCTATAATGCAGTGCGCAACATCACTTGTAAATTCTGCCTAAATAAAGAGACATTCGAGATTAAAATTGTCGATCCTGCATTGTTTTATTACAGCTTGTGCTAAAATGGGATTCTGGTTTAAACAAAGCAGTCGATGACGGAGATTCTCCTAAAGGATCAGAACATGTATTCCCAGTTAGCACCATCGCTTCCCGTTACAGGGCCTAAAGGAGCTGTAATTACCTACTTATAGTTATTAGAAAGTGAGATCTGGTCGACTGAGATCCGAGGTTGTTCTGGTATGCAGATATAAAAAAAGTTGAACACTAGAAGAAATACAGCATGCATGGGGCAAAATAAGCTGTGAGGTAGTGTACAATTCTCCCTAATTAATCTGGTCCAAACAGGTAGAGTAATGCTTAACTGTGAATGCACTAGACATTGAAACAGATGTAGAAAATCCTGACCCTGCTCTGAAATAAAAAAACAGTCCTGCCAAGTATCACGCATCAGACGTGACACTAAAGCATTTCAGTGTGGTGCTCCGCATCACCGCACTGAAATGCGTTGTCACGCATAATGCATAGTGGCAGTCTCAGGTGTACATGATGGCTGCAAACGTGAGTGTGGCAGCTGGCTGCAGGCACTGCCTGTGGTCTGCCTGTGCCGGCGCGCTGCTTCCGTGTTCTTGAGGCAGTGATCCCATCTAAGCTATGGCCTGCCAGTCCCAGGCTCTCTGCTACAATATATCACCTGCGGCCACGGTGCCGCGCGGCTCTGAGTCAGCCTGCCTGACGTCAAGTCCGTTGCCCAATGAATAGCTAGGGCTCCGCAGGGGTATGTGACATCCTGCTGGCTCCGAGAGCGGGGAGTTTATTGTTCAGAAAGGCGCCAAGGCGGCCGTAAATAATTATGGGGCAGGCAGCGCTGTTGCTCGCACATGATGGCCCGGCCACACTGTGTTGTAGGCCATTATAATCAAGGCCGCCGCAGCATTCACTTAAAATTTCCGAGCTGGCCGCAGAGAGAATTGTGCAGTGACGGGTACGGAGCCATGACTGACCGTCACTGTCAGGTCCAGGTCTCCGTGAGGACAGCAGCAGCCTGGACCGAAGTATAAGGCAGATTGCCGTGGGGGTAGCTCACTTGTGGCATGAGCACCCAGCAGCCTTGTTGCAGTGCAAGTCACCGTCCGGCGACGTGCCAATCACGCTTCCGGCTGAAATTGCCGAGCCGACCAACGGAACAAGCCTGGGGTCCGAGTCAAGTAGACAGTAGAGTCAACAACAAGTAAGTAGAACACCCTCCCCATGTGACAGTACACAGTGCGTCAGAGATGTGTTAAATTTGGCAGCGCTGCCTGCAGTTGGAGTGGGAGGCTGCAGTGCTCACGAGACCTGACTGTCGTTTGTGAGTGTTGTAACTCACTGTCATGGATGATGTTGTGTTGGGGCCTCTCTCACTGGCGATGGAAGGTACACTGCACTCCGTGACCGTCACCCCGCCGTGAATTGCTGAGGAAGGGAGTGACTTTGCAGCGGCCTGGACTGGACCAATTGCTGTGGCTTGCGACCTCACAGCTGAGTGCGGCCGAGTGTGTTAATTAAATTTGCTTTTTAGTGGCAGCACGCGATCCGCTGCTGCAGTGCCAGTCGTATTAATAGCTGAAGTTCTTCTACCCTGTGCTATTTTTTATACTCTTTTGGACTGAGGTAAAAAACCGGTCAGACCTGAAATAGCTCACGGAAAACACATCTTGGTATCTGGTGAGATAGTCACTCTTAGAAAACATGTTTCCCCTGTAGCCCCTTTGAAACAATTTCAAGCATACAGTACCCCAGAAGCGGCTCTAGAAAGATGAGCGTTTCAGAAATAATAATCCCTAAGCGAGGGTGGGTGTTTGTTTTTTACACAGCATCTAATACGGGCAAGCACCTGTTTCCAAGCAATCCTATTTTGTGGGTAACGGAGCTGAGTACATGAAGATCGGGTGATTTGACAAGGATCACACAATATTGCTAAGTGGAGAGACAGACCGTGACTCACGGAGGTTTCCAGATTCTGTGCAGGACAATTTATTTTTGGGGCAAGATCTTAGAGCTTTTTATTGCTCAAATACGTGTAATTTCATATATTTACATGTTTCCCTAGTCTTTGATACTTGATTTTGCGCACGAGAAAGTGTCACTCATATTCCTTGAAATGTCACTCATAATTGCACTGAAATTATGAAAATGTCACACCTAGCTATCTGAAACCTTGGCAGCTATGAAAAACATGCTGTTCCTTCAAAGCTAGGTTTAAAGATTCACAATCTACATTCAAATGGGTGCAATTTCTGATGTTTCCTTCGTCTTCATTGCTCGATTTTGCTCCTGAGAATGTGTCACTCATAGTCATTGAATGTCACTCATAATTTCACTGAAATTATGAAAATGTCACATAGGCAACCTGAAACCTTGGCAGCTATGGCTCTACTAACAAAAGAGTAGAGCAAGTTTAAAAACACAGTGTGTACTTTCTGAAAGTACACGCTGTGTTTTAAACTTGCTCTACTCTTTGTTAGTAGCAGCGGCTGCGAGAGAGATTGTGGGCTTTTGTTTAAGTATTCATGTTAATCACAGCTCCTTCACGAGCTGTGATTAACATGAATACTTAAACAAAGCCCACCATCTTCCCCGCACCGCGCTTTACTAACAAGGGTAGAGCAAGTTTAAAAACACGCTGTGTTTTTAAACTTGCTCTACTCTTTGTTAGTAAGCGCGTGCGGGGAAGATGGTGGGCTTTGTTTAAGTATTCATGTTAATCACAGCTCGTGAAGGAGCTGTGATTAACATGAATACTTAAACAAAAGCCCACAATCTGCCCCGCACCGCAAAATACAGCAAGTGCCTCAAGCCCCAAGCCAGCCTTACCTGCACTCCTGGCTCACGCTGGCAAAACCGCAGGAAGTGCCTGTTTGTCGCGCCGCTCGCTTTTAAAGCGGCGGCGCGAACTCTCTCGCTGGATGTCCTGCGTGTGTGCGCGCTCCACTCACGGGAGTGCGCGCTCACGGGAAGAGAGGTGCGCGCGCGCGCACCTTATTGGGAACAGTGTTGGTGGGTAACTTATGTAAAGCAATGCAAAGAGGGGGTTACAAAATGGTAGCGCATGCAGGATTCACTACTAGCTCGCGGGGCGTGGGTATTATGTTGAAAAACTCATTCCCGCTCGCCACAAACTCTATGTGGACTGACGACCGGGGCAGATATATAGGAATTACGGGTACATGGGAGGGACGCACCATCACTCTAGTGTCAGTCTACATACCACCTGGCCTGCAAGCTACTACATTTAAGGACTTGGGCGCTATTTTACTCGCGTTGCCAGACGGCTTGCTAGTGTTGGGGGGTGACCTCAACTCAGTAGTCTCGGGCACATTAGACCGCCATCCACCACTTGAGATAGGGCTGTCTTCTCGCTGGCTATCGGACTTTCTTGAGGCCCTGGGGCTAGCTGATGTGTGGAGAACATACAACCCAGATAAAATACAGAACACTTTCCACTGTGGAGCACACCGCAGCCTTTCCCGCATAGATTAAATTCTAGTACCTGCCCCACAAGTGGCGCACATCCACGAAATTAGGCACTTAGCTAGGGGTATTTCTGATCACTCCCCTATGTGGGTACACATAGTCTTCGACCAAGCAAAGGTGGGGAGACTTGCCCCCATCAGCCCATGGTACCTCCGCGACCCAATAATCCGTAAAGACCTCATCAAAGCCATAGATAATTACTTTTCCGAAAACGAAGGGACAGTAGACTCTTCTCAGACTCTGTGGGAAGCCTTTAAGTCAGTAATCCGGGGCCAAGCCTTGTCCCTCATTGCTGGGCTGAAAAAGGACAGACAGAAAGATATCGCGGAAGCTGAGGCAGAAATCTACCGGATGGAAAGTGAACTGGAAAATGAGATCACACCGGAGACACTTCACTCGCTACGCCTCAAACAAGACGAATATAAGATGCTAGTAACTGATAGAGCTAGGATTCTGGGGAGGGAAAAGCTAAGCAGAATATACGACCTGGGAGACAAGGCGGGGAAACTCATAGCTTGATAAAAAGGAGTGGGCGAGCAGACTGGTGCCGGAGCTCAGAGACTCGGGCAACGCTCCCATTACAGACCCGCAAGATGTTGCAAACCGATTTGCCAGCCATTTTAGTACTATATACACAGCCATAGCCCCATACACTGAAGAAGACTCTCACGACCTTCTGCGAGACATTACACTCTCCACACTCTCGGTAGAGGATCATAACTTTTTGGATAGCGCCCTGACAACAGACGAAATAGCGCAGGCAATCCGTTCATTAAACTCATGAAAGGCCCTCGGTCCCAATGGCATTCCCATCGAGCTCTACAAGCTCAGGCCTGACAAACTAGCCCCTTATTTAAAAGCCATGTTTGATGAGAGCAAGAAACTGGGGATGGTGGGTGGGAGGGTGGCTACTCTCGTCACCATTCACAAAGAGGGTAAATCCAAAACTGACTGTCCCTCGTACAGACCGATCTCGCTCCTAAACGCAGAACCCAAAATTCTGGCCAAGCTCCTAGCTAATCGTCTAGTAAAAGTAACTGGGGGCCTGGTACACCCAGATCAATCTGGCTTCCTGCGGCACCGAAACATGGCTCTTAACCTGCGCAGAGTCCATGGTGTTCTAGGTTGGGCGGCCATGATTCAAGAACCAGCTATAGTTGTATCCCTGGATGCGACTATGGCATTCGATACCATAGAATGGCCCTACCTCTTGGCTGTGCTTGCAAAGATGGGGTTTGGCCCAGGCTTCACTCAATGGATACGCCTCTTATATAAGGAACCCATGGCGCAGGTTGTGGTAAACAACAAAAAATCAGACACTTTTACGCTCAGTCGTGGGACCCGTCAGGGATGCCCGCTTTCGCCTCTCCTGT
Organism: Calotriton arnoldi; assembly: GCA_963921515.1. Lineage (NCBI taxonomy): Eukaryota > Metazoa > Chordata > Amphibia > Caudata > Salamandridae > Calotriton > Calotriton arnoldi. Next base: position 297,180 of record CAWUFW010005457.1, read on the forward strand.
TTGCCTCGGCCCTGGAACCGCTGGCAGCATGGATCAGAAGAAACCCAGTGATACAAGGACTGCGTTGGTCCCCAGAGTGGGAAGACCCTATCTCACTCTACGCGGATGACATATTATTGTACCTAGCCTCTCCCAAGAGGTCGCTGGTGGCAGTTCTAGACATCCTGGCAATATTCGGCAGATAGTCTGGGTTTTCCGTTAATTGGACCAAGTCCCTTCTATATGTTCTCAAGGGAGACCCTCCCTCCCCACCGCGAAACTGCCCAATACAAGTTAGTACAGTGGGCTTTAAATACTTGGGAGTATTTATCTCATTAGATCACACAATCCGTTACAAACACAATCTTCTCCCTCCGCTACAGCGGCTCAAACAAGACATAGCTAGTTGGAAGACACTTCCCCTATCACTATTGGGCAAAGCGGCTCTCTTTAAAATGATGTCCTTACCCCGTTTTTTGTACATCCTGCAGAACTCGTTAGATTTGGTCCCAATGTCATACTTTAGGGAAATCGAAGGACTTCAGAGGGATTTGTTGTGGGACGGGAAGCCACGCATTGCTCTGCACAAGCTCACACTAAACTGGTATGATGGGGGCATCAGCCTCCCAGACATCAAGAAATATTACTGGGCGGCACATCTTGCAACCATTAACCAAGGGATATATGGCCGACCCTATGACCCCCCGTACAACATGGACAGGTGGCTCCTCCCCGGGGGGAATTATAATAGGGCGCTCTATTCCAAACCTGGCCGGTACCCATTGACGGGCCCTACAAAACACTCAGTCAGCGTCTGGCATGCTGCAACTAGATCCCTTGGATGGGGACATAAACTAACTCCACTATGGGACTCCCAACGATTGGGAGATCTATGGAGATCGAAGGGATTCAATAGATGGGAACTCATCGGGATCTCACAAATCAAAGACATGTGGGGGTGAAGAACTTTACCACCCTTCAACAGCAACACGAGCTGGCCGACACAGAACACTTTCGGTATATATAAGTACGCCACGCACTTCAAGCACTTCTCCCAAAAGGTTCCTCCCCTCCTTAGTCCTCCTCGTTGGAAGACAGAGTACTCGACGGTCACTTGCCTGAGAAAACCATATCATTAATATACAAGAAGTTGATAAACAATATGGCAGATCCCCAAAAATAAACAGAAATTGCAGCGGACTACACGTTCAGCACATCAATCATATTGTCCATATAGTATAAGTGTCCTGTGCAAATAGCCTCCGAGACCTGCTGCAGTTGGGTCTCACTGGAAATCCAGAGACAGAAATTGGGAAGAGTGGAGGCAGCACCAGGGATCAAGCAACATCTGAGCCAATGTGTTGCTTTAAAGATTCTTTATTCTTTTTTCATAGGAAACGACAAAACAGCCATATTATAGGCCTTCCAGGGGGGAACTGTCCCCCTTTATGTATTTTTGGAAGAATATATATACATGGGTAAGATGGACAAGCCACCCGCATGTATCTATATTCATCTTCTGTAATCAGGCATATGTCTTTCCATTCACAAAGCATAGCATTGATTTTATTTGTTATGCCGGGAATGGGGTTGTCTTTAATTTCCCTGTAACACTTGCTATCGCTAAGTTGGCGCTTGATTTCATTTAAGTAATCCAGACGATTCATGATAACCACGTTACCGCCTTTGTCAGCCTCACGTATAACGATATCAGGGTCCCCTTTGAGCCGTTCTAATGCCTGGCGCTCCAAATACGTAAGATTCATTTTTGTACAGGATCCATATCTTTTGGGGGTTTCAAGGTTGTAAAGACCCTCCCTAACCTTCTCGTGGAAAGCATCAATATTGAGATGATATCCACAAGTAGGTATAAATTTTGATTTGGGACGTAAACCACTGTCTCTCGATGTATCTTGGGTAATGTCCAGTTCACTAAGTAAAGTGGGAATGTCAGGATAATCCTCCTCACCAATAGACAAAAGACACTGGACATTACGCACATCTGCAACAGTGTGTGTACTCTCGCCCTTGGGAGCAGTATCTCCTTTGTGTTCAGGTGGTCTGTTGGCAAAAAGTCTTTAAGTTTTAAAACCCGGGTAAATTTAAAAAGATCAACATGTACATTAGTCAAGTCTCCACTCTGTGAGGGGCAAAATTGAGACCCTTACTCAAAAGTTTTGTTTCTTCAACATCCAAATTTTTATTTGAAAGATTGACAATTTTCAGATCAAAATCATCTTCACTATTGAGACTTAGATCAACAAGGCTGCCACCTAAGTTTTTAATACCTTTTTCGATCCTGCCATGGCTTCCGCCTTCCCTACTGCTCCTTTGGTGCCTCCCCTTCCTCCTCCGACCTCCCCTCCTGGTTTTGGTTGTTCCCTTTTCTGTTGGAGTCGGTTTGATATTCGTACCTTGGCTAGCTCTTTTTGGAAGGAGTCGTCCCCTTACCCTAAAGGGATTTCCTGGTTCACAACTGAGGATGTTGTACTGCTTGCTGAGGAGACAGAGATATTACTCACGGAGCGACTATCCTCATTGTCCTCCCTATCATCCCTATTCCTCTTTTTGTCATCAACCCCTGTAAGTTGTCAAACTTTTTAGCAAATGTATATATTCGCCCGTCTCTGTAATCACGATCATCTCTTTTAATTTTTTTAATTTCTTGTCCTTTAGATATACTTGGTGGTTATCCATGACTTGTTTCAAGATCGCATAATTTTTTTCTATGAGCTCCTTCTCCCCCATTTCATTTATTTCTCTTTCTACCGCCTCCACCTCCTCCTGTAACTTTTCCCCTTTCTCCATAGAGTGCACTGAACCACCGGGCAAAGCTAGTCTCAAAACCCTATTTATAAAATTAGAAAGACTAAAGAAATTGGAATTAAGTAGATGGTGGGATGGGGTAACCCTAAGACAGTATATTGAAAATGGTAAAGTTCCCAGGGGGTTACGCATCCTTATCTTTCCGACCTTTGAAGACCTCAGTGAAAACTTATTGAAAGAATGGGAAGGAAATCTTGAGGGGGCCTCGCGTACAATGATGGAAATACTAGTGAGGCACTCTATGGAGAAAGGGGAAAAGTTACAGGAGGAGGTGGAGGCGGTAGAAAGAGAAATAAATGAAATGGGGAGAAGGAGCTCATAGAAAAAAATGATGCGATCTTGAAACAAGTCATGGATAACCACCAAGTATATCTAAAGGACAAGAAATTAAAAAAAATTAAAAGAGATGATCGTGATTACAGAGACGGGCGAATATATACATTTGCTAAAAAGTTTGACAACTTACAGGCGGTTGATGACAAAAAAAGGAATAGGGATGATAGGGAGGACAATGAGGATTGTCGAAAAAGGTATTAAAAACTTATGTGGCAGCCTTGTTGATCTAAGTCTCAATAGTGAAGATGATTTTGATCTGAAAATTGTCAATCTTTCAAATAAAAATTTGGATGTTGAAGAAACAAAACTTTTGAGTAAGGGTCTCAATTCTTGCCCCTCAGAGTGGAGACTTGACTAATGTACATGTTGATCTTTTTAAATTTACCCGGGTTTTAAAACTTAAAGACTTTTTTGCCAACAGACCACCTGAACACAAAGGAGATACTGCTCCCAAGGGCGAGAGTACACACACTGTTGCAGATGTGCGTAATGTCCAGTGTCTTTTGTCTATTGGTGAGGAGGATTATCCTGACATTCCCACTTTACTTAGTGAACTGGACATTACCCAAGATACATCGAGAGACAGTGGTTTACGTCCCAAATCAAAATTTATACCTACTTGTGGATATCATCTCAATATTGATGCTTTCCACGAGAAGGTTAGGGAGGGTCTTTACAACCTTGAAACCCCCAAAAGATATGGATCCTGTACAAAAATGAATCTTACGTATTTGGAGCGCCAGGCATTAGAACGGCTCTAAGGGGACCCTGATATCGTTATACATGAGGCTGACAAAGGCGGTAACGTGGTTATCATGAATCGTCTGGATTACTTAAATGAAATCAAGCGCCAACTTAGTGATAGCAAGTGTTACAGGGCAATTAAAGACAACCCCATTCCCGGCATAACACATAAAATCAATGCTATGCTTTGTGAATGGAAAGACATATGCCTGATTACAGAAGATGAATATAGATACATGCGGGTGGCTTGTCCATCTTACCCATGTATATATATTCTTCCAAAAATACATAAAGGGGGACAGTTCCCCCCTGGAAGGCCTATAATATGGCTGTTTTGTCGTTTCCTCTGAAAAAAGAATAAAGAATCTTTAAAGCAACACATTGGCTTAGATGTTGCTTGATCCCTGGTGCTGCCTCCACTCTTCCCAATATGGCAGATCCCCTCCAACCACTGCGGGAGAAATGGGTAAATGATGGTATTGAAATGGATGATGAAGAATGGCAGGAAGCGGTGTCCTCCCCGAGAGTGGTTGCAATACCGGCACGACTTAGGCTTGTACAGCTCAAAATCCTCCACAGAGTATATGTCACGGGACCCCGATTGGTACAGATGGGAAGGGCTGAGGGAGGAGAATGTAGGAGACAGTGCGGCCAACTAGGTACGTTCATGCACATTATATGGGAATGCGAACACATGCAAACCTACTGGCGAAATATACATGACGTTATAAATGAAGTACTCTCGGTCGTCCTTCACCCAGAGGCACGTAGATGCCTCCTGAACATATGGGGACCCACCGACCTGAACACGTACCAGACACAGTGGGTTACACTTGGTTTGATGGTGGCAAAGCGTCACATCGCACAGTTATGGGGAGCGACGCAACCACCTGCAATAGCAGCCTGGAAAAAAGACCTTGACTGGTGCATGCACAGAGAAAAGACGGTCTATGTGTCCCGGGGTTGCCCCAAAAAGTGGTCCCGTATATGGAGCCTGTGGAACTCATACCGAGGGGAGATATGCCGTCCACCGCATAGGATCGAGCGTGACGTTGCCCCCACCCCGTAGCCTTCCCCGCAAGTACAATGTTGTAATGATTGGCTGCTGATTGTCTTCACCATGTGTGGCTATGCTGAATCCTCTGTACTGTATATTTCATGTCGATGACTGTTAATAAAAAGAAGTTTAAAAAAAAAAAAATGAAAATCTCTGGACAGCAATTTTTTGTGGAGGTACATCAAGGGGCCAGGTCTATAGAAAGTAATATTTGTTTTATGACTTCCAGTGAACCCCTGCATATATCCTTCAGGCAGAACTGAACATAAAGAAACTGATAATTTACTGTGTTATTTGTACAACTAGAATGTAGAATAAAAGATTTGTGCAAATTCTGAGTCACAAGGCAGTGTCCATCTCTCGACTCAGCTTATGTGCTTCAGGACATCTAGGAAAGGTTACCAGCAAGTTACTAATGATCCTATGCAGTTAGTGCTTAGAAGGTAATGAGTCAGCTTCCTTTTCTGTGGAGTGGAGTTTGACATAGTGCCACAGGCACAACCTTGCATTGTTGTTTTGTCTGTTTTGCTGCAGTTCGATGCGCTATGGTGCATGTACGTTTTTAGGTTTCGCCTGAGACTATCACCTGCGAGACATTTTGTTTACATATAGAGCGCTTAGGCCCCGCCTGTCGCTTACCACGGTTGGCTTCATCACTCATTTTCTTCTCTTCGGTCAGCATACACCTGCTTCGCTTCTTCATGTGTTTGTTATACCCCTGGAGCATGGCCCCAAGTACTGCTTCCTTGCCCCGGTTCCTTCCACTGCTTGCACTTTCAGAGGTACTTTTTTCTTTTACATGCAGCACTCAATAAGAGTGCATGTGTTTGTAGGCCGTCTCCCCCCTCATTCCGCTCTGCATTTTTTCTTGTCCTCGCGTTCTTGCTTACCCCTTGCGCCTGACCCCTCTACTGCTTTGTTGCTTGCCCCATCCCTTCCACAACCATCACACATTGGTGATTGGCCCGTCCCTCCCACAACCCCTCTTACATTGTTTGCCTCATTGTCGTTGCTTGCCCCGTCCCATCGTGTTGTTGCTTGCCCATCTCTTCCATGTTGCTGCTTGCCCTGTCCCTCCCACCCCAATCCTGCCATGTTGCTTGCCAAGTTCCTCCTGTGCTGTTGCTTGCCTCATCCCTCCCATCCTCCTACGTGATTGTTTCTTTTTCCATGCTTCCACCTGCCGCATTGTTGCTTGCTCTGTCACTCAGGCCCTCATCCCACTTTGCTGCTTGGCCCGTCCACCCACCTTCTCCCGCATTGTTGTTGCCCCCTTCCATCCCACCAGAAAAATAAGCTCTATGATGTCATGTGTCAATGCTGCATCACACTGTAATTTTGTTTATAACTTTCAGCCATGCTGCTGTACAACATGGCTAAAAGACATTCACAAAGCCAATAGCTCTTGCATAGGCGAGACCTATTGGCTTTACCTATGCTGCTTTCCTGTGCTTGCGATAGTATGTTCCCCCACTGCTACTTTCGTACCACAGAGTTAAGAGCGGTCATATGTGACAGTACATGTGCGTGTAAAGGGTGCTGTCATTCATTGCACATCAACATATGTCATGGTGTGGTCCATCTCTACACAGGCTGCAAATTAGAGTGACTCATACCTTTGTCTGCAGCCCATCTGCCTTTTACAGTGGCTATAGTCCCTGATAGGGGATTGTTTATCACTCTCGGCTCTGACTTTTGGTGAACACAAATGGCAGGCAACTCTAATTCCCGTCTGTTAAATGAGCATCGTAATGCTCGAGGAGATGCCAGCATAACGTGTTAATAAGAGTAATCAGTACAGGGGCACTTTATGCTCCATGTACTCTTGCTAGACTGGAGATGTTCTAAAGTCTAGCTAGGGTACCTACCTAAATGTTTATCAAAAACGGCAAGGAGCTACTGTAGTTTTCTCCCGTAGACATTACTTTCTCAAAATTGCAGACGAGAGATATAAGATGGTCTAGGCTCATCCACACTAGCTAGTGCCTTACAAGTATGTAAATCAAAAAAACTAGATCCCTTCTTAGGCATTGCTGAGGTTTGTGATCCTTGGTAGACCATTTTGAAAATGGCTGATTTGAGTGGTTTTAGCAATGGAGAGCTAAGACTCCATTCAAATTGGATTAATGAATTCTGCAGAATTGGCAACTTGATCCAGAGATATGAACCTTGGACCAGCAGTAACTTCCTCTTGGTGATCTGATTTTTCAGTTGAGCTTCAAAAAACCTACCAATGAGACAAGGTACACCTGCCCTCACAGCAGGAGGAACTACTGAAAAAGTACAAACTGGTAGATTACCCAGGGTTACTATAGGGTATATCCTGTTACTGCATTGCGGTGTTTGTTAAAGATGGGTGTCTTCACTCTGATAAATTGGAACAGGGTTCAGGCAGTCCTAATGGATACAGGGATACCTTTTTAGATCCTGGGTGGATAAATGGAGAATGCCTGTTTTCTTGTTTTTTCCTTTTTGAACTTTATCTCCATTGGGACGGTGTCCTGACTGCGGGTGTGTTGAGAGCCACATAAAAAGGTGATCTGGCAACCAGACAGATAGGATACTGGTCATGATGGCTTTGTAGATGATGCAGCTGGTTTTGAAGATGGTGTGGGCTGGCAAGGGCAGCCAGTGAAAATTATATCATTTCCTTTAATAGAGAGAGCTGGTACCAGGTCATCTTCATGTTCTAGTCATGTGCTCGTTCAGGGTGAGATTGGTGTCCAGGGTGAATCTGAAAGTCTTGGCATTGGGTGAAAGGAGGGGTTTGAATCTGTCCAGGTTTCTGGCGTTGTACCAGGCTTGAACTAGTTGTTGATTGCTGTTCTTGGTAAGCCGAAGAACTCTGTTTTGGTGGCGTTAAGATTCAGTTAAGTGCCTAATATCAAGGTCTGGTTGAAATCTATAGCTTGCAACAAGTGTTCACAAGGAACTCATTTCGAATAAACAATCTTATTTAATCACACATTCTTATTTTGTGTTGGTTTAGTCAGAGGAGAGAAAAGAATAACAATAAGGCAGGATATATCTGCCGCAAATGATTTTAAACAACACAAATACAATTATTTTTCAATTAAAGGAAAGTAGCCAACTGGATGTATTAAATTATACTCAATTCAGCTGAACTGAGTAAAAAATGTATTCACTAGTTCATCCAATTAATATGACACACATTCATTTTAGTTATGACACAAAAATAAACTCGTTGAGTAGTGGTGTTAGAGAGACGGGTGACATATATGACCCCAGTGAAGTGACCATAACCAAACATACATTTTAAAAAGACATTATAGTGACGCTCACTGTTCCTGCTTATTCAATTTCACATGACACGCACACTTTTCAAGCATGTCTTGTTCCGTTTTGGTCACTGATGCGCACACTTTAGCCGTTTGACTATTTGCTTTTGTAGCATTTTGTATTGCAAGTTGAAAGTGATTAATACTATATTGTTTAGTACACCTGTCCACAACAGAGGGAAAATGAATGTCAACTCATCTATAGTTATGCCTCCACGTTTTTAATGGTGTCAGGTGATCCTCATATTGAGTAGGAGGACCGGATTGATTGTTTTGAGAATTACTTGCTAGCTTTAGATGGTTCTAGATTCTCTGCCATAAGGAAGAAGACGTTGCTATTGGGGTGTTTGCGCAAAGAAGACCAGCACCTATTCAAATATCTGCCACCAGCCAGAAATAGTAAAGGAGAAGAGGTAAAGGATGTCTATAAGGAGGCTGTTCTACATTTACAGACTAGATTTGCTAAGCAAGTCAATGTAGTTATGTGCCGCATAAATTTTGCACGCAACCACAACGGGTTGAAGAGTACATTGATGACTTTGTATCATGGTTAAGGGAACTTTCTGCAAAATGTCAATTTGGGTTAATGACTGAAGAAATGATGAGACTAATTGTACATTGTAACAGGAACAAATTCAGGAGAGATTGTGGGCTGCAAAGAATCCCACGCTGAAGGATGCTGTTGCAATTGAAAAAATGGTGGAGGAGTCTGAGAAGTGCATGCAGGAATTGAAGAATATTAATTTGGACACTAAATCTGCTGATGTTGCTTTCTTGTTTGAGGATGGTAAACAAGTGTATGTTGTAAAGGGCAAGTCCCAATTTGCTAGGGGTGGTTGTTTCAGAAGCAATAAAACAAGGGGTATGGCACCTGGGCAAGGTAGGCCTTTGACTTGCAGTTGCTATAGGTGTGGGAGCAATTATCACACGGCCGATTCGAAACTGTGCTTTGCCATTGGGAAAGACGGTCTTAAATGTGGCAAAAAGGGTCACTTGGTGAGCATGGGCAAGGTGGTGGATAAGAAATTTGCTGTTGTAGAAGAGGAAAAATCAGAGGTCAGAATGCATATGGTGCAGGGAGAGAATGCAGTTGATGGTGGTGAAAGGAGGGTGCGTTCAAAAGCAAATTTTGTCATTCATGAGAAGGATGTGTCTCTTATGGTTGACACAGACTTCTTATGTACCATAATTCCCAGAGAGTTATTCCTTGCCACCTGACCAGAGTGACAATTAGTGGCATCTGATGTCATACTGAAGGGATATCAAGGAGCTGATATGTGTCGTGGGATTTATGACAAATCAAATTTGCCGGGAGACAGACTGTGGGGAAAGTTTATGTGGCCATGGATGGTTCCCCCCCCCCCATTCTAGGTTGGTCGCATCAGTACGATCTTAACATCATGGTGAATCCAAGGGCCCAAAACCAAGTGATGGTGATAGAGGACAATGTGTTGGAGATCGTGTTCTCTCGCCATAAAGAAGTGTTTGCAGATAGGATAGGTGTGGCTAAAAACTACATACATGTGATCAAATAAAAAAAAAATGCTGTGCCTGTGAAGCATGATGCTAGGAAGGTACCCATGGCTGCGAGACCAAAAGTAAAGGAGATATTTCAACAGATGTTGGAGGGTGGAGTGATAGAAGTGGTGGACGCTGCAGAGTGGTTGTCTCCGGTTGTTATTACCAAAAGATGGGTCTTTCAGGTTCTGTGTGGATTTGAGGAGCCTGAATGAGAGTGTTCTGATGGACAATTTTCCTTTGCTCAACATTAATGAGTTAATCTTGATGGTGTCGAGGGGGAAATACTTCTCCAAACTTGACTTGAGGAGTGCGTACCATCAAGTTGAACTTCATTCAGAATCTACTACCTTTATAACAGCCGAAGGAACTTTTCAGTTTTGCAGCCTACCGTTTGGTTTGTGTTCGGCTGCAAGCGTGTTTTAGAGGTTGATGACGAAGATTCTTTCTGGGCTGGACAAAGTGGTGGTCTTCCAGGATGACATTCTGGTGTTTGGGGAGGATGTCACGGAACACAATAGGGTTTTGGATGAGGTGTTAACACGTATTGGGTGTGTTGGTTTGACTTTGCGTAAGGAGAAATGTGTGTTTCTGGTACAGGAGGTGGAGTATTTGGGTTATCTAATAACAAGGGATGGTGTGAAACCTAAAGCTAATCTGGGGAGTGCCATTGTAAATTCTCAGATCTCACAGAATAGAGATGCTCTCAGGTCATTCATTGGTCTTGTAGAGCACTACTCTAAATTTGTCAGAGATTTTGCGCATAAGACCGAGCCGTTAAGAGAATTACTCAGAAAGGGAAAAAAGTTTGTGTGGGGTGAATTACAGCAAACTGCATTTTCATTGGTTAGGAATCGCATCATCCAGGCGTTTGTGTTGGTACCTTATCAAACTGGAATGAAGACCATTGTCACTGTGGATGCGAGTACAGTGGGAATAGGGGCTGTTCTAGCACAGGAGCAGGGTAAAATGGAGAGGACCGTGGCTTTTGCGTCACGTTCTTTGATGGAGGCTTAACAGAATTATTCCGTAATTGAATGGGAAGCAGTAGCTGCTGTATGGGCCACAAACTATTTCAGGGAGTTCTTGTGGGGCAATGTTTTCCTTTTGAGGACGGATCATAAACCCCTTCTCAAGGTTCTGGGTCCAGGAGGTACGAAAAATTGTTCTGGAAGACTAGCGAGTTTGGCTGTTAGAGTACAAGAATTTCATTGTAGGGTGGAGTATGTTCCGGGTGGACAAATAAGGTCGCTGATTGCTTGTCTAGGTTGCCGGACAAAGCTGAAGGAGTTAGTGACTGAGGAGGTAGTGGTCAGCCTAGAGGACGCTACAGAGGGGTCAGAAGGCTCCATTTCTGAGAAGGACTGTATTGGTGCTATGGAAAAAGATTCTACACTCGTTGCTGTGATGGAGATGGTCAGAAGAGGACCAAGGAGAGAGAGTCTTTTACCAGAGAGTGTGAGACTGTTTCTCAAGGTGGTTGTTATTGCGGAAAGAAAGATTTGTGCTGCTTTGTGCTCTCAGGCCCAGAATAAATTGGCTCATGAGGGGCGTCTTGGACAGACGATGACTATCAAAAGGTTGTGTGAAAAGTTCTGGTGGCATCTCATGGATAATCAGGTGAGGGAATGGATTGTGAGATGTGAAGCCTGTAGGGATTCTGAGAAACGTCTGAGGGTATGTTTGGGTCAGTTGCCAGAGGAACAGCATGTTGCTGATGAGGTGTGGGAGAAGGTATGTCTTGATTTTATTGGACCGTTTATGATGCTCCCAGAACATGAGAAGTTTCTATGGTGTTGGTGGACGCCAAATCAAGATGGTTGGAAGTGATGTTTATGAGAAACATTTCTACAATTCAGGAATTGGGTGATGTCTTTAGGAGGGTTAGTCACTGACAATGGGACCCAATTGGTTTCGCAGGACATGAAGGTTTTTCTAGAAACACTGGGGATTAAGCCTGTGTGCTCTTCTTTGTATAATCCTCAAGGCACTGGATTAGTGGAAAGACTTAATAAATTGGTGAAGGGAACAATGCAGTTGGCATCAAGTGCTGAGTTATCAGTTCAGGGCACTGTTAAGGACATGCTGTGGGCATACCGTACGATGGTGAATACCAGCACTGGGTTGACTCAGTTTGAGATGATGCGAGGTAAGCAAGCAGGGACCAAGCTGGCTTCATGGATGTGGGGAAGTACATCTAAGTTTAAACAGGAAACTGTTCTGGAAGTGGGGGGTAAGAAAAGGTTTATTGATGTTGATGATTGGATCTGTGTGTTTAGACCACATAAACTAAGCGATTGGTGTCCAGACTGATTCCAGACACCCCCGGAGGATATGTTAGTCTGTGGACCAGCTAGCTCACAGTGCCACTATGAGCCCCTCTTACCAAGGAGCGAATAGTTTCTGGCAACTATCGAACATGACAACCCTGACCCCTCAGGGATCGTGGAAACAGTACAGTACTTTTCGCTCAGTCACTCGTGCTCACTTGCTCTCAGAGAGATATACAGAATGAATGATGGGGACGTTTTCAATAAGCATTTATTGAATCAGTGTCATTCTAGTATAAAATACGTGTGCTGCAACAACCATTAGACAGAAACAGATGTATACAGTTATAAGCACCAACAGAGTAAATAGAAGGTAGAATTCTACCATAGTGCTAAAACAGTGAATATATGTAGCCGTATAGATACATGACAATGAGTACTCCAACGATGCAACCCTAACTAGATGTACCCAAGTGTACCTAGCATGTATGTAGGTGTATAGCCAAGAATTCCCCTAGGAAAGAGCCAACCCCATTACCTGATGTGAGAGAACGAAGGACCCCATCTTGATCTCGAGTTGGACACCCCGCTGGGGATGTCGGACCACTGCGTGCTGTAGTATCTGCGTGCAGGGAGCTCAGCGTCTCGTGTCAGCATGTAAACTTCTCCTCTGGTTTGCCCAGTGAAGAGGTGATGTTTATATACCCAAAAGGTATGCTCGGGGCTTTCCATAGATGTGTCATTGTACTGTGGGCATGTCAGCCAAGGATGACGATAGTGATGACCCTTATACAGAGTTATCATGCAGAAGATGGTAATCCTGCTGTGATTCTAAGAATTCTCATGCATAATAAATGAGGCTAGTTTTTCGGGGAAAACCACACAACATTTATTCGGCACTTAACTAGGTAAAAGGTCAGCGCCAGAACCGGTATGTAGAGCAAGGTAGTACAAATGTAGGTAAAAGGTCGTGCAACTACCTAGGCCTATATTGCGGTTCATAATAAGGGGAAGCCGGGAGGTGTGGGCAAAGGGATGACCAAATTACGGGGTCCATTTATAGTTAAGGCTGTTGGAGGTAATTGGATCAAATTGGAAAATGGGCAGACATGGAATCTTAGACGTGTGGCTTTGTATCAGAGACAGGGTGAATGTGAGAATGAAATGAAGATGGGGGGTGCCAGAGTCAGGTTTGCCCTGGAAGTGTGTCTGTTGGATGAGGAACTTGGACAAGATGTGAATGGGTCGGGTGACAAGGGTGAATGGGTCGGAAAGGGGAGATGGCTCCGGGTGTTCTGTACAGGTGGCTGGATCACAGGTCAGGAGAGCGGCAAGGATGAGGCGGCATCCAGGTTATCTAGAGGAGTATGTGTGTGACTAATTTTATTGTTTTCCACTTTCTAGTTCATGAATTTTGATTTTCCGTGTTCCTTTTATTATGTTGCTGTTCTCATTTTGTGTCTGTAGCAAGAATTTGAAGGGGTGGTGTCTAGGGTTCTGTGTGGGGGTGTTTCTTTTGTTTTCTATTTGTAAGAAGAGGAGATGTGTTGTAGTGTACTTAGGCAGCTTCAGCTACGCTGGAGCTGCAGATTCCTTTATGACGCCCATGAGTTCTGTGTTGTCATCAGGGCTCTGGGTTCTTGGGTTGACAGTTCGTGGCTAGCTGCGCCTGGCACCACTGCGGTGTGGGGTTTCTCTCTAAATGAATAAACTACTTAAGAGATACGCTTGGACTATTACAGTGGCCAAGCAGGGGTTCTGTTTTACTTCCATTTTCTTTCCTGCCTGAAGATGGAGCATTTGTTATCTGCCTGGATGTTGAAGGCTTTGGCTTGCAAATTTGTGTTTTAGTTGGACTAAAGTAATGTAGAAGGGTGTTGATGGTGGCAGGGCGAGAGAGGAGTTTGAGCTTTAGGTTGTCTATGGAGAAGTCTCTGAAAGATCTAAAGGTCTGTTGCTCTCTTTTGGATTGACCTCAATGTATTGGCAGGATGTTGATCAGATTCATGAGGATGGAAAGGTGCTGGGTCCAGTTCACGGGCATGGGAGGTATGCACTGGATGTTGGTGATGTGAAAACACGGTCCAGGATGTGGTATTGGCGTATATTGACTGGGAGACATGCTGTACCACATAGCTCATGTCAATGAGGTTGTAATTTTTATGCTTTAGTTGTCTGTGAGGTTAAGTTCACAGAGGATGAAGGAGTTGGATGGATGAGGTGGTAAAGAGGTCAGAGACTTTGTGTATTAAGTCCTTGTTATGTCCAGGACTGTAGGTAAGGTGGTGGACTGAGTATCGGTGTCAGGACTCACGGGAGGTTTCCTCCTTCTAACTGTATGCTGGCTACCATTTTCCCCCTACAAACTTACCAAAAGTCAGATAATCCCTCAAGCTGGAGTGCTTGTTGGCACCGATGGAACTCCAAGATGGCTGCCAACATGCACATACTGCGACAGCACACCACTGTTAGCAGTCTAGTCGTTTAGGCTTCATGACATCAGGTGAAGTGTGCTTCAACATTCCACTGTGCACTTCACTGAAGAAATAATTTGAAGAGCACCTGTTTTCCCAGCGTCGTGGAAGTCAGTTAGGGTAGTTGCGATAAAATCGGGGTTAGCTTCGTCGGAACTACATTCCCTCACTAATCAGGTTAGTGTTAAACTTGTAGCTAATATAAAACATTCTGTGAGAAAAGGTTATTGTGTCAGAGGTAAATTTCTATTTAAAGAGAAAAAAGGAAACAAGTCAGAATATATTTTCCTTCGTTTGAAAACTGGAAATACTTTTTTTCAGTAATTGCTTTCCTTAGCTGAGAAGATTAAATAAAAAGCTTTTTGAATCAGCTGTCTTTTTCAGCTGTTCCAGAATCTGTCAGACGCAGGCGTGACCTTTCAACACGCAGTGTCTTCTTAGACTGAAACTTGTTCACTCTTCTGAGAATTAATTAAAAGGTGAAGTCAGGGTCAAAGGCCCGGCATGTTTCTTTCTCATGCCCTGTGTTAAAGAACTCCAGTAATGTTCTCCTCACGTATGGCAGTGCTTCCAGCAAACATTAAAATCAAAGGCCTGAATAAAAGGAACGCTTCCTTTTAACATTTAACCTAAGTTCTGAAGCATTGTTTAAAAAACTAATTAAAGACAGAAAACCAGTCATCCTACTACAGAAACCCCAGTTCAAGGCCCACTCCAGTCTCTTAACAGTGAGTTAATAGAAAGAAAGAGAAACCCAAATAATACATAAATTAGGAATACAGAAATAAATACTTACCTTATCTTTCTTACATTAAGGAATAGCAGGATCAAGTGCAGATTGTACCTGAGAACGAAAAGGAAAGAGATCTGAGTGAAGACTTCTCATACAACCTAGCAAACAATACATGAGAAGTAGAAGAGAAGTAAGCTTCAGTAAACATTCTGGTAAGATAAGTTATTTATACACCATAGAAAAAACAGTAAGTTAAAAGGCACAATAAATAAAGGTTTTTTACATGTTAATGTTGCAGTCCAGTAAGAAGAAGAAGACGTAGCTGAACAGGCAGAATATTGGAGCAGTCTCTTCTCTGTCCCCAACCCCTTTTCCCCCTTAGAACTTACCTGCAATGGAATACTAAAAGACCTAGCAGGGTTGGTTCTGAGAAGGGTATTGGGACCTAGCGTCATTCTGCTCCTGTGTGGTTCAGACAGCAAAAGGGATTTAGACCCTGACAGAGTGAAGTGCCCACGTTGGTACAAGCACCTGAGCAGAATGGCAGAAGGACTTGATTTAAAAAATTTGGGCGAGATTTTGAGTAATATACAAAGGGACTTGGAGGCAGTCAGAGAGGAAAATAAAATACTAAGACAGGAGATAATAACCTTTAAAACGGGAACACCAGCTTTGGGATCTAGGCCAAGCACCGCATCCTTTGAAACCCAGAGTCCTAACATCAGCACTTCATCCTTTGCCCCCACACAAGTAATCCACTCATTATCCCCAGTAATTCCTCTTGCCCCTCCAGAGCGATTTAATGGAGACCCGCAGAAAGCGCAAATTTTTTGACCCAATGCTCTCTGCATTTTATGTGCCGTCCAACGATCTTCCCCGATGCTCAATCCCGAGTGGCGTTTATCTTGTCCTACCTTAGTGGGGACGCCGCCTCATGGTCCATGCCACTAGTAACCAAGGATGACCCAATTTTGTACAGTTTAGATGACTTCAAGAAGGAATTTCTCCGAATTTTTGATAGAAGAACAGCATCTCAAGCTTCAGACAACGAACTGTTGGAATTAAAGCAAGGAAACCGAGAACTCGTGTCTTACCTAGCCCAATTTAATAAACTAGTGGTCGAGACCAACTGGCCCGAGGATAAAAGAGCAGCAGTATTCTATAGAGGATTGCGAGAGGAATTGAAGGACGCTCTATCTCAAATCCCTAATCGACCCACCGACATCTCTGCCTTAGTGGATTTAACCTTAGAGATCGATTATCGGCAAAGTGAGCGGAAAGGAGAACGGCGGAAGGAGCTTAGACCAAGTGTTCCTCGTTTTGACCGTGTCAAAACAGAATCCACACGGACAGTAGAGAGTTCTTCGGGAATTGAACCCATGCAAATCGGTGTAGTCAGAGGTCCACTCTCTAAAGAAGAAAAAGAAAAGAGAAGGCTGAACAAACTGTGCCTATATTGTGGAAGAAGTGGACATTTTGTCAAGAATTGCTTAAAAAGACCAAAGTTGCCTGCTAAGGAGAAGGAAAACTAGAGGCACCACAGGTAAGGGGAGTTGGACCTGTGGATGCGAATGGAAAAACGACTCCAACAAATCACCAATTGGCAAACACACTACAAGTCTCCTCTCCCCATTTGGTTATGACTGTGACCTTAAGGTTTAGAGATGTGGTTTTGACAGGAATCATCGTCATGGTAGATTCTGGGGCAACAGGTAATTTCTCCGACCACAAATTCGCTAGCCTGATCGGTTTACAAGCTATCAAGAAGGAGAAAAGTGAGAAGGTCAGAGCGGTGGATGGTACGGATTTAACTTCAGGGCCCATAACCAGTCATACTGAATTGGTACACATGACTACTGTCGAAGGACACCAAGAGACCTTGCAATTTAATTTAATAGACGCCCCCAATTTCAACTGATTCTAGGTCTACCATGGCTAACGGAACACAACCCGTTAATTGATTGGGGAGCCCGAACTATTCAATTAAATTCAGACTACTGCACCAAAAATTGTTTCGACGACCAGACACATTCTTCTGTAATCTGCGCTGCCACCCAATTGTGTGAAGGTGGAGGTTCGGTATGTGCGATCCAAACTACCATGATACCAGATGAATACCAAGACTTTGCAGACGTCTTTGATGAGAAAAAGGCAGAGACGTTACCCCCCACAGGCCCTATGACTGCAAAATTGATCTAGAACCAGGGGCTAATCTACCATGCAGCAGAGTTTACGCATTAACGGAGAAGGAAAACATCCATTTGAAGGAATACCTAGCTAAGAATCTGGAGAACGGATTTATCCGACCGTCGCAGTCCCCTGTCTCTTCCCCACTTTTTTCGTGCCGAAAAAAGGGGAGATCTCAGGACTTGTATTGACTTTAGAGCGATTAACAGGATAACTGTGAAGAATCGTTATCCATTGCCTCTCATTTCAGTACTAATTGATCAAGTGAAGGAAGCAAAGATATACACTCGCCTAGACCTACGAGGAGCGTACCACTTGATTAGACTCCGGGAAGGCGACGAGTGGAAGACTGCGTTCAGGACCAAATTTGGCCTTTATGAGTATCTTGTGATGCCATATGGTCTCTGTAACGCACCAGCGGCCTTCCAGTACTTTATCAATGATGTTTTAAGTGAATTCATTGACCGATGCGCTATAGTATACATAGATGACATCCTGATTTATTCCAACACGGTTGAAGAACATCACAACCAGGTCAGAGCAGTTTTACAACGTCTACGAGAGAACTCTCTATACGTTAAATTGGAGAAATGCCTCTTCAACACAGATACAGTAGAATTCCTAGGTTTTGTGTTATCACCTGCAGGAGTTCGAATGGATGAGCAAAAAGTGAAGGCGATAACAGACTGGAAATCTCCTACCAGTATCAAAGAGGTTCAAAGCTTTATCGGATTCTCTAATTTTTACAGACGATTCATTAATGGATTCTCCAATAAGATACTTCCGCTGACTCGTCTTCTGAAGAAAGGAGTTCCGTTCCAATGGTCAGAAGAAGCAGAAGAAGCTTTTCAGTTGATGAAGGACAGTTTCACCACAGCACCGGTGCTGCTTCATGCAGATCCCTCTGAGCCTTTTTATTTGGAGACAGACGCATCGGACCTAGCCATCGGGGGAATACTTTCTCAGAGGCACAAGGACACGGGACAGTTACACCCGGTGGCATATCGGTCCCGCAAACTCAACCCTGCGGAATGCAACTATACGATTACAGAAAAAGAACTCTTGGCAATCAAAGATGCCTTCAAAGATTGGAGGCATTACTTAATGGGGGCAAAACACACTGTAACGGTGTTTACGGACCACCGCAACCTAAAATTTTTGCGATCTGCTCGAACTCTCACACCACGTCAGCTGCGTTGGTCTCTTTACTTCGCGGACTTTGATTTTGTTATCACTTTTCGTCCCGGATCCAAGAATGGAAAGGCTGATGTCCTCTCTAGACTCGACACAGAAAATCAAACTTCAGTCATTGAAAACCAGCAAATCATACCTGATGGAAAATTCATTGGAACTATCTCCTTAGAACCTTTTGAACATCACGTTCGAAATTTGATGACCGACCTTGAAATGGAGAACTGGGCCACAGAAGATCCACAACGTTTCATTCGCAATGGCCTCCCTATTTAGGTACCACCCTGTATTTACCCACCAAGGAGCTTCAGCTGAAGGCAATGCAGGAATGTCACGACAACCCTCTGGCTGGCCACAAAGGTGTTGTGAAAACCGAAGAATTACTCAAACGTCGTTTCTGGTGGCCATACATGTGCCGAGACGTCCGTCAATATGTGTTAGGCTGTGAAATTTGTGCACGGGGAAAATCGGACAGACAAGCTCCTAAAGGTCTCCTACAACCCATGCCAACCCCCCATATCCTTGGCACACAGTCTCCTTAGATTTGATTGTTGATCTACCTTCTTCCCATGGGTATGATACCATTCTTGTAGTTGTCGACACTTTTAGTAAGATGGCACATTATATACCCTTCAAAGGTACACCCACTGCTAAACAATTGTCCCAACTTTTCAATCAACATGTTATTCGCCTTCATGGGATTCCTAGGGTCCTCGTTTCAGACAGGGGCTCTCAGTTCCTATCACGATTTTGGAAGGCTTACATCAAAGGCCTTAATATTGACCATCGTTATTCCACCAGTTTTCACCCAGAAACTGATGGTCAGACTGAACGCATTAACCAAGACCTAGAACAACACCTCAGACTTTATTTGTTAGATGAGGAGGGTGACTGGCCTGACCACTTATGGACTGCGGAGTATGCTCACAATAATGCTCTAAATGTATCCACTGGCCACTCCCCTTTCTTTATAAACTCAGGCAGACATCCCAATTCTCATGCTAATTTTGATGATATTAATGTTCCTGCTGTTCAAGATATTGCCCGACAGTTAACTAAAATTCATCACTCAGTAACCCAGAATTTGTCGATCGCGAAGGATCGTTACAA
Source organism: Calotriton arnoldi (assembly GCA_963921515.1). Taxonomy (NCBI): domain Eukaryota; kingdom Metazoa; phylum Chordata; class Amphibia; order Caudata; family Salamandridae; genus Calotriton; species Calotriton arnoldi. Next base: position 316,904 of record CAWUFW010005457.1, read on the forward strand.
ACACTTCGCTGACCGAAAACGTAAAAAAGAACCTGAGCTTCATGTAGGAGACTTAGTCTGGTTGAGTACAAAAATCTCAGACTCAAAGGTCCCCGTAAATTTCAGCCTCGTTTTATGGGTCCTTATCCAATTGAGAAGGTCATAAATCCAGTCACTTATCAACTATCTCTTCCTGGTTCTACCAAAATTCATCCAGTATTTCATGTTTCTCTCCTTAAACCAATTCAACCGGGGTTGCGTAGGGTTTCCCCTCCTGATCCTCTGATGGTTAATGGTGAGGCGGAGTACGAAGTTAAACGAATTTTGGATTCAAAACTCATCCGCAATGAAATTTTCTACCTCATTGATTGGCAAGGTTATGGACCTGATGAACGTTCCTGGGAAAAGAGTACTAATGTCCATGCCCCCGTTTAATTAGAGCCTTTCATGCCAAATTCCCTGCCAAACCACGACCGGAGGAAACCCCGTTGGGAGGGGGTACTGTCAGGACTCACGGGAGGTTTCCTCCTTCTAACTGTATGCTGGCTACCATTTTCCCCCTACAAACTTACCAAAAGTCAGATAATCCCTCAAGCTGGAGTGCTTGTTGGCACCGATGGAACTCCAAGATGGCTGCCAACATGCACATACTGCGACAGCACACCACTGTTAGCAGTCTAGTCGTTTAGGCTTCATGACATCAGGTGAAGTGTGCTTCAACATTCCACTGTGCACTTCACTGAAGAAATAATTTGAAGAGCACCTGTTTTCCCAGCGTCGTGGAAGTCAGTTAGGGTAGTTGCGATAAAATCGGGGTTAGCTTCGTCGGAACTACATTCCCTCACTAATCAGGTTAGTGTTAAACTTGTAGCTAATATAAAACATTCTGTGAGAAAAGGTTATTGTGTCAGAGGTAAATTTCTATTTAAAGAGAAAAAAGGAAACAAGTCAGAATATATTTTCCTTCGTTTGAAAACTGGAAATACTTTTTTTCAGTAATTGCTTTCCTTAGCTGAGAAGATTAAATAAAAAGCTTTTTGAATCAGCTGTCTTTTTCAGCTGTTCCAGAATCTGTCAGACGCAGGCGTGACCTTTCAACACGCAGTGTCTTCTTAGACTGAAACTTGTTCACTCTTCTGAGAATTAATTAAAAGGTGAAGTCAGGGTCAAAGGCCCGGCATGTTTCTTTCTCATGCCCTGTGTTAAAGAACTCCAGTAATGTTCTCCTCACGTATGGCAGTGCTTCCAGCAAACATTAAAATCAAAGGCCTGAATAAAAGGAACGCTTCCTTTTAACATTTAACCTAAGTTCTGAAGCATTGTTTAAAAAACTAATTAAAGACAGAAAACCAGTCATCCTACTACAGAAACCCCAGTTCAAGGCCCACTCCAGTCTCTTAACAGTGAGTTAATAGAAAGAAAGAGAAACCCAAATAATACATAAATTAGGAATACAGAAATAAATACTTACCTTATCTTTCTTACATTAAGGAATAGCAGGATCAAGTGCAGATTGTACCTGAGAACGAAAAGGAAAGAGATCTGAGTGAAGACTTCTCATACAACCTAGCAAACAATACATGAGAAGTAGAAGAGAAGTAAGCTTCAGTAAACATTCTGGTAAGATAAGTTATTTATACACCATAGAAAAAACAGTAAGTTAAAAGGCACAATAAATAAAGGTTTTTTACATGTTAATGTTGCAGTCCAGTAAGAAGAAGAAGACGTAGCTGAACAGGCAGAATATTGGAGCAGTCTCTTCTCTGTCCCCAACCCCTTTTCCCCCCTTAGAACTTACCTGCAATGGAATACTAAAAGACCTAGCAGGGTTGGTTCTGAGAAGGGTATTGGGACCTAGCGTCATTCTGCTCCTGTGTGGTTCAGACAGCAAAAGGGATTTAGACCCTGACAATCGGAGAGTGGGAAGTGGCATGTCAGGAGCACCATATAGTTGGGTGTTGCCTGCTTGTCTATGTTGCAGGACCAGGAGGGTTTAGTGAGTCCTTCTCCATTCCTTTAAGTAGCCTGTGGGAAGAAGGATACTTAAGATGTGTAAGGGTGAGCCATGATTCTTCGATGAAGAGTGCATTTAGTTTGTGCTACAGAATGGGGCATGGAGTGCTGCACAGCAGGCACTGTTGAGAATAAAATGGAATATGTTCGGTAGTTTGAGTGACTGGCAGTCTTGTGAGGGAAATGATGAAGTCTCATCTTATAGGTTGCTGTGAAGGAGAGGTTCTGGCCGAATGCCCTTCATTGTTTGTGTCCACCCTTTGCCGAGGACAGTTGGGTGGTAGGATGCCCAAGGTGTGATTGAAATAGGAAGGAAGCAGGACCAGATGTCACTTTCCGTGGAGATGGGCACCGGGACCTGCACTATTACTTCCTCTAGAGGTGTATGTTAGGGAATGGAGTCTGCTTATTTTTCTAGAGATGGATGTTGCCAACTGCAGTGAAGCCACCTTCCTGTGGAGCTTGATGCGCTATAATCAGCATGCCTGACTTCATCTAAAGTCTTTTGGTGGGAAACCAATGATGTCACTTCCTACAGAGATGGATGCTGGGAACTTCAATTACGTCACTTCTTGTAGAGATGGATGCAAGGGGGGTGAAGTCTACATACCCGGCTTCTTCGGTTAAAAATCATTTTGGTGGGAAACTAGTGAGATCACTTCATGCAGAGGTGGAAGCTGGTAACGGAAGGGATGTAAATTCCTCTGGAGATGGATGCTGCAGTGATTGCACTTGTGGAGATGGATGCTGGGGAATAAAGTCCCCTTGTATGATTTGCCCTATTAGGTTCAGGAGGGATACCCCAAATCCAGTATAAGTCCTCCATCGAAGTGACTGCCCAGGAGTGGAGATGAGGAAAATGGATATGGTGTTGTATTCAGTCTGACCTTGGCATACACTATAGGGGCAGATTTACAAGCCCCTTGGGCCACTTTTGCGTCACTTTTAACATGGGAAAAGTGATGCAAAAGTGGCCCAAGGGGCTTGTAAATAAGCACCTATAGAGTCTAAACTACAGAGTGATATTTCTCTATCAGAGAACTCCTATTAGGATTTCATGTAACAGATACCAAAATAAAACCTGCTCCTAACACTAGCAGAGACCCTAAAGCATAAGAACTAATCATTCAAAACATCAATTTATGAACCATGCTACTATTTTATTTGCAGATAAAAGAAAATATCAGGCATGTGTAGCATCTTCTACCAGATCTATAACACTCAGACAGGCGTTGCTTTGCTAAGATTCAAATAGGTGCTCCAAGTCGCATCTGAGAGAAATCTACTTTTCTACTTTTCCTCATCTGTGCCTGTTCCAAAAGAACATGGCCTTAAGCTTGTTGTTTACTTCATCACACATCACTGGTTTCAGGCCTTGCCTGCCTCTGGTAGCCGCCTCTCTTCTTTGTCTTATGTATGGCAGCTGAAAAATATGCTCCATCTTGTGGCCTCTCTCCCTTCTGCTTTTGTCTGTCTCTTCAACGGTGGGGGTACTACTTTGAAACATAGTGCTGACTTGCATCAAGCAGACTGACGTAAGTCTTTTGCGATGACTACTCTAGACAGCATCCCTGCAAGTCTGTGTACTAACAAACATTGTTACCTGGAATATTGATGTGTTCGACTGGTGGGCAGAGATTGAATTCCTATCTAGCTTGGATTGTATATGCTTTTAAGAGTGGTAACATCACCAACCAGAATTTCAGCCGGGCTACTTAACTGTGACCCCAGAGGTGGAAGGTTCAATAGGTACCCATTAGGCAGCTTGTTTATGTGGATTTGCAATAATGTTTTCAACTATTTTCCTGTCTTAAGCAACAGTATCCCTGACATCCATGTTTTACTCTGTACCACCATGGATTAACATATCTAATGTGTACAGTGGCTGGTCCATTCTGGTAAGTAATCCAAATTGCCCTCTTTCACTGGGAGTTATCCCTTATTCTTGGGACTTAATTACCCTGGTGAAAATGTGTGTGCTTTCCATGTGGTAATTTATGATTGCAATTTAATTGTTGGGTATAATAAATCCATTTTGGGCAACTAGTAACTTCAACAGACGATTCATACCAATCACAAGAGGTATGTATAGCTTTAGTTGAAAGGGTCCTGAACGGATTTTATTTCTGATCATTTATAAACTAAATACCTTCCACTGAAGTTTCAAGGTTGGACTATAAATGTATCCCAATTTAGAATCAGATCTGCTGGAGGACTTCTACTTAATAATTAGAGATGAATGTGACTGGGATCCAGCTTTTATGATAGTAACAATCCGTGGTTGCAGTACATTTTAAAAAAAGTATGGGATGACCCATTGGTAACTTACACCAGCCCGATTGGCCAAGATGTTTGGGGGCTCGGACCTGTGCTGGAAGGGGTGTGGGGAGAGAGGCACAATTTTACATTCCTGATGGTCTGGCCCAGTCATTCAAGGGTTCGGGGTGGAGATTCAAAGCATATTGCAAACCATCACCGGTATCCACCTTCCTATGATGGCACTCACCATTCTGTTGGGCAGACCCAGGGGCTGATAGGATATTTCACACGACTACCCCGCAGGGCCATCTCAACTGCTTCTCGCAGCCCGCCTGTGTGTGGCGCAGCTGTGGAAGCAGCCATTGCCTCTTTCAATAAACTCGTAGTGGGGGGAAGGTTTGGCCCATATTTGCCATGGAGAAATTGACTGCAATCCTTCTGGATCGAGTGGCCAAGTTCGATGCTACATGGCGTCCTTTCACAACCCACATTAGCCATTTACAGAGGGCAGGGCGTCTGCATATGACGATGTCCAAAACATTGAGTGCATCTGATATACATATTGAACAAGTTACTTACCTTCAATAACAATATATCTGTAAGAGACATATATTAGTTATGGATTCCTCACCTTAGAATTACCCCCAGGCGTCAGAGTGGATCCGGAGAATTTTTTCCTCAGCAGTACCTCTGCGCGTCGGTAGGTGGCATCGGTCGACTCCGCGTTCGTCGTTGGCGTCGTGATCGCCAGAATGACGTCGCCGTACCTATTTAGACGCTGCCCCTGCGTGCTGACGTCAGTTCTTTACATGACATTCCACGCCAGAAGCGCAGAGCCATACAAGACACTGACCACTGGTGCACAAAAACTAGGGCCCTGAAAGGAAGTCCCTTACCCTAGAAGTCAGTTCGCAGAACGGGGAGGATGGGTGAGGCAGTGAGGAATCCATAACTAATATATGTCTCTTACAGATATATCGTTACCGAAGGTAAGTAACTTGTTCATCTGAAAGAGACTATTAGTTATGGATTCCTCACCTTAGAATAGATACCCCAGCAATACCAGAGGTGGGTCTGCGAACTAAGTTCACACCAGAAAGTCCTGGAGGACTGAACGGCCAAAGAAGCCGTCCCTCCGGACTTGGCTGTCCAGGCAGTAGTATTTAGCAAACGTGTGCAATGAAGCCCACGTGGCTGCCTGGCAGATGTCATGAAGAGGGACTCCACGTCCCAAAGCAGTAGTGGCTGCCATCGCCCTGGTGGAATGGGCACGCAGCCCCACTGGAGGATCCTTCTTTGCTAAAGAATAACAGATTTTGATGTAAAGAACGACCCATTGAGAGATAGTCCGCTTTTGTACGGCCCGACCTTTCTTGGCACCCACATAGCCAACAAAGAACTGGTCATCCACCCAGAATTGCTTTGTGCGATCCAAATGAAATCAAAGCGCATGTTTTGGATCCAGACGGTGGAGCCTCTCCTTCTCTTTAGAAGGATACAGGGGCAGGAAGAAGGTGGGCAAAGTGATGGTCTGTCCTATGTAAAGATGTAACCACTTTGGGAAGGAAAGAAGGCCTAGTACGAAGGACAACTTTGTCTGGATGAACAGCCAGGAAAGAAGGTTTTGAAGAAAGAGCCTGAAGCTCACTCACCCTGCGAGCAGAGGTGATGGCAACCAAAAAGGCAGTTTTAAGTGTCAAAATGAGAGCGGACAGTTACGTAGCGGCTCGAAAGGAGCACACATAAGGTAGGTTAGAACCAGGTTCAAGTCCCACTGGGGCATTACGAAAGGAATGGGAGGAAACAAGTGAGTAATGCCCTTGAGGAAGCGATTTACAATAGGGGACTTGAAAAGAGAAGGCTGATCAGGAAGCTGAAGAAAGGCCAAAATGGCCGAAAGATAGCCTTTTAGTGCCCAGAGCAGAGCCCTGCTGGGCCAAAGAAAGAATGAAGAGGAGAACCTCTGAAAGGGGGGCAGAAAGGGGATCCACAGCCTTTGCTGCGCACCATGCCACAAATTTGTTGCATCTACAGGCGTATATCGTTTTAGTGGAGGGACGCCTGGCTGCCAAGATAACGTTACAGACTTCGGGAGGAAGGTCGAAAGCTGTCAACTGTCACTGCTAAATCTCCACGCAAGGAGGTGGAGGCTGGACAGGTTCTGGTGGAGGACCGTTCCCTGCTGCTGCGACAGAAGATCCTCCCGAAGAGGCAGTCTGATCGGAGGATCGATGGCCATGTGCAGAAGCTCGGGATACCAGACTCTTCGTGCCCAGTCTGGGGCCACAAGAATGACTTGGGCCCGGTCGCGCTTGACCTTCTTCAGCACTCTGGGCAGAAGTGGTATAGGCGGAAAGGCGTATAGAAGACCGCAACTCCACTCACGACGAAAAGCGTCACCTAGCGAGTGCCTCCTTGGAAATTCCAACGCGCAGAATTGCTGACATTGCGCGTTCTCTTCGGTGGCAAATAGATCTAACCAAGGCTCTCCCCACTGCTGAAAGAGACCTTGCACCACCTCCGAGTGAAGACGCCATTCGTGATCCATCATGCACCGGTGGCTGAGTTCGTCCACCCTGGCGTTCAGAGAACCTGCCAGGTGTTGAACCACCAGGGACATGTCCTGATGTTCCAGCCACTTTCAGAGACAAAGTGTATCCTGACATAGGGTCCACGACCCCACCCCACCCTGTTTGTTGCAGTACCACATGGTGGTGTTGTTTTCCGTGAACACCTGCACTATCCTCTCTTTGACAGACGGAAGGAAGGAATGCCTTCAGTGCAAGACGGATCGCCCAAAGCTCCAGAAGGTTGATGTGGAGCCCGGAGACCAGAGGCCTCTGATCTCCGCCTCTCCCATGTGGCCACCCAACCCCAGAAGTGAGGCATCTGTCACCACTGTGAACTCTGGCTGGGCGAGGGAGAGGGAACTGCCGTTGACTCAGTCCTGGTTCGTTAGCCACCACTGCAATCGGAGTGCAGTGCCCTCCGAGATCTGGACGCAATCGGAAAGATTCCCCTGATGCTGTGCCCACTGGAACTTCAGGTCCCACTGCAGAGCCCGCATATGCCACCTGGCATAGTCCACCAGCAAGATGCAGGAGGCCATGAGGCCCAGTAGCCTCAGGGTCAGTCTGACCGAAACCCGGGATAGAGGCTAAAAGATCGTAATCATAACCCGAATATCCCGGACTCGCTGCTCGTGAGGATAAGCCAGAAACTGCACTGTGTCCAGAACCGCTCCGATGAAAAGGAGCTTCTGAGAGGGAATCAGGTGTGACTTCGGCACATTGATGGTGAACCCCAGTGAATGCAGGAGGTCGGCCGTAGTCTGGAGATGGGAGACGACAGCCTGGGGCGAGCCCGCCTTCAACAGCCAGTCGTCGAGATAGGTGAAGACTGGAAACCCTGATCTGCGCAGATGAGCTGCGACCACCGCCATCACCTTCGTGAACACCCGAGGGGCACTGGTAAGGCCAAGGAGGAGCACTGGTAAACTGAAAGTGCTCGTTGCCTACCGTGAACCGTAGGTAACGCCGATAGGCCGACAGGACGGGGATGTGAAAATAAGCGTCCTGCAAGTCCAACGCTACCATCCAGTCTCCAGGGTCGAGGGCAGACAGGACCTGAGCCAGTGTCAACATTTTGAACTTCTCCTTCCGGAGGAAGCGGTTGACGTTCCCGAGATCCAAGATAGGACGCAGGCCCTTGTACTTCTTGGGCACCAGAAAGTAGTGGGAATAACAACCACAACCTACTTTTGGGGCAGGAACTCGCTCGATGGCTCCCTTGGCCAAGAGAGCCGTAACTTCCTGTTGGAGAAGGGCCAAGTGGTCCTCCGACATGCAATGGAATAGAGGTGGCATGGAAGGAGAGGTAGTCTCGAAGGGGAGGGAGTAGACCCTTCGGACTATCTGCAAAACCCACCTGTCCAACGTGATGTTGAGCCAGTGGGGGAGGTGATGGCGGATCCTGCCGCCCACTGGCAAATGGTGGCCCTGAAAGGTCGTACTAGGAGGGCTTGGTGGCTGCTGCAGAGGGGGTGCTGAGGGGGTGCTGGTGGACTGGCCCGCCCGCTGGCCCACGACGGTGGGTCCCACGTCCCCAGCCGCGCAGAGGCTGGACAGCTTGCGCAGGCCTGTGGCTCTGGACGGAAAGTGGCGGGTCACCCCTTCCATAGCCACGAAAGGGTCGAAAAGCAGACTGCACGGGGCGAGAGGTAGAAGCGAGGCCCAAGGACCTGGCCGTAGCCCTGGAGTCCTTAAACGCTCAAGCGCGTGGTCTGCTTTGTCGCCAAACAAGCGATGGCCATCAAAGGGCATGTCCAAAAGCGTAGCTTGGACATCACCCGAAAAGCCAGTGGAACTCAGCCAGGTGTAACGTCTCAGGGCTACTGACGTTGAAATTGTCCTGCCCAGCGAGTCGGCGGAGTCTTAGCCCACAACGTATGGTGAACTTCGCTGCGTCTCTCCCTTCGACAACTGCACAAGAGAGCACAGCCCGGGTCTCCTCTGGGCACTGTGACAGCACCTGCGCGACCGTATCCCACACAGAGTGGGAGTAACCGCCCAAGAGACATGCAGTGTTTACCGACCGCAGTCCTAAGCTGGAGGAAGAAAACATTTTCTTCCCAAGGTGGTCCAGCTTCTTGGATTCCCTATCAGGTGGTGCGGTAGGGAATGGGCCCTTTGAAGTTGAGGCTTGGACCACCAAGCTCTCAGGGGTGGGGTGTTCGGAGAGGAAAATGGGGTCGGCCGTGCATGGTGGCGTTGGGCAATCATCCTATTCACAGCAGCCCCTGTGTTGGGCTTGGGCCAAGTGCCCAAAAGGATGTCCGTGAGGGCCTCATTGAACAGCAGCAGGGGCTCCGAAGAGGCCGCTGCCGGTTGAAGCACCTCGGTCAGGAGGTTAGTCCTGACCGCCACCGTAGTAAGCTCAAGGTTTAAGGCCTCAGCCGCCCTACGCAACACCACTGCCTATGATGCACCCTCCTCCGTAGCCATGGTAGGGGGAGATAGCATGCCAAGGTCTGGGGAGGTGTCCAGACCACTGGCCTCCCCCAACTCCTCTCTCCAGTCCGGTTCTTCTAACTGGTCTGCCAGAGGGTCCACAGACCCCTCCCAGTCCTCCTCACTGAGGGCGATAGGGAACACCAGGGTAGAACAGTGTTACAAAAGTACCGGTCGGCACCGGTCCCGATGTCGGTCCGGCTCCGGGTCCACATCGAGGGGGAGTCTGGGGTCGACGTCAATTGGGGACACAACCGGCATCGGAGGGGGGTGGAGGTGTCGCCACTGGATTCAGCGCCGGAGGAGGTGTCACGAGGTCGACCGGCGCCGATCCGGATCCAGGCCTGGATCCCTGGGGGACCTGTGGCGCCGAAGCCGGCGGCATCGAAGGCCTAGAGCCCCCAGCCGAGTCCGCGGGGCCCGAAGGCGCGCCGGCAGAGTTGGGCTGCCCAAAGATCGAGTGGAGGGCTTCGTAAAAACTACTAAGTTGGGCGGAGGTCGCCCCAGGAAGGGAGGGAGGCTCGGGTCGACCCAAGCTGCTCCGCGAGCGGAGCCGGACGACTACCTTCTACAACCCGTGTCGGCCGATGGATGGGGAGAACGCGAAGAGCGACGATGCTTCTTTGCCTTCTTTTTGTGCTTTGACTTACCCGAAGGCGAAGACTTCGACGATGAGTGGTGGTGATGGCTCCGCGACCAGTCACGCGACCTCCCTCTCGACCTGGACCTCAAGCGGCGTGGAGTGGACTGCCGGGCCTCGAGAAGCTTTCGGGACCGCTCCTGCAAAGACGTCGGGTTAATGGCCCGGCAGTCGGAGCATGACTTCGGGTCGTGGTCGCGCTCCAAACACACAAGGCACACGAGGTGCGGGGTCCGTAACCGACATCAATTTGCAACAGGAGTTGCAAGCCTTGAAGCCGGTTTGAGGACGGGACATCCCTACGTGCACCAGGAGTCGAACGACTTGAAAAGATGTCGACAAAAAGTCGCAAAAAGAGAGTCAAAAAGTGACTCGAGGTGCCACTCTCTACGGATCTGCGCTTGCTGGCGCGGAAAAAGAAAGAACTGACGTCAGCATGCAGAGGTGGCGTCTAAATAGATACTGCGACGTCATTCTGGCGATCACGACGCCACCAACGAACGCGGAGTCGACCGACGCCACCTACCGACGCGCAGAGGTACTGCTGAGAAAAAAATTCTCCGGATCCAGTCTGACGCCTGGAGGTAATTCTAAGGTGAGGAATCCATAACTAATAGTCTCTTCCAGATATGCCCTCCTCCGCATCTGAAGGAGATTCAGTTGAAATGTAAATTTTACGTACTGTCCGGGGCTGGGGGAGGTAGGATCTGTTCTGATATTTTTGGATATGGATTTAGGTCATTGGCAAATCTGTTGTTTTTCCATGTGATCTTCTAGTCATCTTGAAAGTGTACGATGTGTCATGTTAATTTGCTTCCTTGAAACTGCAAAATAAAATTGTTAAAAAAACGAAAAGAAAAATAAATGCTAGTTAAGTTAAACAGCGGGAAAAATCACTATTGTACATTATAAAAATTCTGTTCGTTAATCCACTGCAGAGGTCTGTTTCTGTAACCAGAGAGCCACAAAAGTGAATCCTGTTTGGTGTAGTGGAGAATAGTGACTTGTGTATGTACAGTGCTACGAGGTCCAAGTCTATGCCAGAAAGCACTGTGAATATGCAAGTCATTATTTTAAACTTGCATTACACACAGGATAAGATCGGTTGCAGATTGATCAGTTGTGCATATTTACATTTCTTTCAGGCAGCAGGCACCCTAGCAAGAAGGCTTGTTTAGCTATCTACCCCTCCATCAATTTCACAGCACAGGAGATTCCCCGCCTTACACTTCACCTGAACCATTTCAACTCTTGGAATTAACCCTCGCTGGAGGGTTCTCTTTTCACAAAAAACAGGGGAACTGTTTATCTTAAATTAAAAAACTATCGGCACGTCGTGCCCCTCAGATCCCACCCACTTCGTCACTGGTAACAATCGATCTAAAAACATTCCTGCTCCCCAGCGCTGCTAGTCAAAAGTAGCTTTTCCACACCATTTATTGATTTTCTCTTTAAACAAGAGAAGAGTGAAATGGGATTTGGAAGTGTGAAATCCTTATACCCACGGTGTATGGGAAACTACTGTACCAAAATTGACAGCCATGAGGAATATCAAATAATGTAATCCTCCTGGAGTCATGCTGGTAATTCAGACACTGTAGAAGAGTGGTAATGCCCAAAAGGCAGGTTTGGTTGGGAATGTTGTGAGGCCAAAAACAAATTCTACCTTTACGCGCAGGACCTAACCCAGTCTTCGATAGAGGTCAGTTGCTGCAACTGAAAGTAGAATACAAACTGCTGAAAAAAGAACAAGCTAAGCACATTGATAGAATGAAGGAGGGAACTACTATTGGCATATGTCACTAAGTTCTCAAATCGGATGCCTTGTGGTATGTGGGGCATCAGTCAGCCCCAAAAGTGTCACTTACCAGAGGAAGGTGGATTATCGACCATTCTGTAGTATAGTTTGAGCCTGGACAATGTACTGGCCAGGACAATGACAGCGGAGACGTAATTCTGATTTGTTCCAGACTCAACCCCTCTGATTGGAATGCTGATGTTCAGTTGGACCTTAAGGGCCGATAATTGAGGTAATGCGCTTACCTTACTTGTGACAATGGATTTCTCTCAGTAGGATCCTGATATATGGGTTGACCCATTGACATTTTTAACATTAAGTATACAAGACTGGTTAGTTCCTCATTCATGGTTACAAGTGGTAACACCACCAATTACAAAAATGTGATAAGAGGCTTCAGAAGAACTCGGTTTCTCTTCTAGAAGGTATTGGGAAATCTTGCGCAATATACTTCAGGACGTGGTCAACACAAAAAGGGCAACATTGGAATGGCAAGTGGGTTTTAGTAAATCCCTTGGTATTATTATTTTTTTTTAACAAGGCCTTGAACTTGCGTTACTTCACACCAAATATGTGCATCAAAACAAAAACATCTACATTTGGTCTCTTCTTTTTTAGATTGTGAGGCCGCCTTTGATAACATCGAGTGTGTAAACACGTATCCATTCCTTCTTTTTTTATATGTGCTTATTGGGTGTGAAATTTGAATTGGAAAGTATGCAGAGCTGAAAAGTCAGAAGCAAGTCTGTAAGGTTGTAACCTCAGCTCCCCCGGAGGCTCGTGGGAAACTGGTTTTACTGCTACTGGTGAATTGTATTGTTTTTACTAATAAACATGGGCAGAGTTTTCATATTTGATGCTTACTATAAGCAATCTTTTTGTTTATTTTACTTCCAATTATGTTGCGTTTTCTTTTACCAAATTCATAGTTATCAACCACATAATTGTAATGAAATTAAATGAAGGAGGGACTCCCCTGCACACGGTGCAGTGGGACTCCAGTGCCTCATTCCAAAAGTCACCCTCGGGTGTCTTAAATGGGGTGCCTCCCAAGAGTCTCTTTGCCCCACTGTCTGTAGCAGAAACACTATCAAGAGAGGCAAAGGAATTCACATTTGCAAGGGCCATGCCATCAAGGAAATGAGGGAACATCTCCTGAACACTGGACAAAAACAAATGTTCCTCCAGAGAACGAAACAGCCACATCCTGAAGTACGAGTTACTTACCTTCGGTAACGATGTATCTGGTAGAGACGTTGTCTAGCCGCAGATTCCTTAACTGAGAATATCCCCAGGCGTCAGACTGGATCCGGAAATTTTTGCGCAGCGGCACCTCTGCGCGCCGGGGGGCGGCGCCGCTTGGCTCCGCCCTGACATCGTCCCCGGACATGACAACGTCAGTGGAGCCATATAGGACCCTCCCGGCGCGCTAACGTCAGTTTTCTCCGGAGGAACTTTTCCGCGCCACAACGCGGAGCCCTCAGTAAAACTGTGAGAGTATGGGAACAATGTGCGAATAAAAAAGAAAATTGGTAAGAGAGAAAGAACCAAAGGGTGAGAAAGCACCATGAACGACAGTGAGAAGCACTGTCGACTGAAAGTTGGTGAAAAGGAAAGAGCAGAGCAATACTCTGAGAAGCAGTTTCGCAAAAGCGAAGTGAATTCCACCCCTGAGGCAAATCGATCTATAAAAAGAAGACCAAGGCAGACGACAGAAAGTCTGCACCAGATGAAGTGAATGAAAAGAGCAGAACAGTACACTGAGAAGCAACCCCGCAAAAGCGAGAGAATGCCCTCTCCTGAGGCAAAATGGCAATGAAAAGAGCCAACAGCGACAGGCAAGAAAGCCCCAAACCACAGGATTAAAGAAGAGAAAAGAAAGAAATAGGGAGACTCTGTCCCCTGTGAGAGAACCATTGGACTGAGGCACAGGCCAAAAAGACCTCAAAACCAATTGACTGGAGGAGTGTCAATGGAGAAGGTGGGTGGGAGGCTAGAGAACATCAGTAGGCCCCATACTGGAGGAAACCCATGTGGAAAAACGCAGAAGGACACCTGAACTCACCGCCCAAGCATGAGATTGGGAGGAGCAGAACAAGTAAACCAAAGGAATAAGCCTGAAAGGGAGGGAGGTGAGAGATACCACCCCGTAGAAAGACAAAGCCACCCCGAGGGAGGCGAATGCCGAAAACCCCACCAGAAAAGGTCCTCGCAGATCGGGGAGGATGGGTGGGCGTTAAGGAATCTGCGGCTAGACGTCTCTACCAGATACATCGTTACCGAAGGTAAGTAACTCGTACATCTGATAGAGACATCTAGCCGCAGATTCCTTAACTGAGAATAGATACCAAAGCCATACCCCATAGGAGGCGGGTCTGCGACTGAACCCCACTAAGTTCCCAAGGGAACAGAAGTGTCAACCAGTTGACTAAACACAGTGGGGGCAGCACTGCCAGAGTGGCCAACACCAGACTAGGATACTCCGTAGGGAGTAGCCAACAATGAGGCAAAGGCATCAAAAGCTGCCAAGGGCGGCAGGAAAGCCCTTTTGGTTAAACAGTGTTGAAAGGGAGCACAGAACCAGAAGGTCAGTGCGGAATGAGAGTGGATATCTTCTGTAAAAGAAGAGGAACTAAATGTAGGATGTGAGGGATCCGCAGGATCCGATGCACCTGCAAAAGAGAAAGGTCCAGCTAGGGTACAAGAATGGACCGAGTCCGAGCATGCAGGACGGACATGCATGACAGTGAAAGAAGCACTGTGGAAGTGGGAACAGCAGCGGAAGGATGCTAATGACACCCAGGATGAGTCAGTGTTACTGGAAACCCAAGACCTGCCAATGCACCGTCGCCCATGCACCGGACATGTGAAAGGGCAGGCATCAAAAGGCAGAATGGCAGAGAATGATGGCAATAACCAGTGCTACGCACGTGGGGAACAGAAGTACACAAGAGACACTGTGTGTACCGCCAGAACCACACCACGAAAAAGGGAAAGGCACAATGAAGCGCCACGAGCAAAAGCTGAGATGCGAGAGACGCATCACCAGGGTGTATCGCGTGAAAGAGAGCCGGCAAAACTAACACACGTAGAAGACTTGCGCTCATGAAAAGTGAGGAACAAGACCACGGCCACCGCAAGAAGGACCATGCATGTGGGAGGTCTGGGTGTGTGTAGTACGCCGGACAGGAGAAAAGAAGACAGGACGCAGCCCGGTGGATGCGTTGAGAAAGAAAAGAAAAGGCACCAAAGGCACCAACAGCCATGTTGCAGCGGTACCGGACAGAGCAATGCCCAGAGCCAGACGCAACAGCCACAGGCGGTAGGGAAGATCCACCGCCTACCGCGAGACAGACAGGGAGGCCGAGCAGTACTGGAAGGAGTCAGTACGAAACGTACAGGAGGAACAAAAGTGGATGTACGCACAATAGCCCACAAGGCAAACAATGTTCTGAGGAGAACACTCCCGCTGAGAGCAGCAACAGCAGCCCGAAGGAAAGCACGACAACACCTGCGCGGAATGCAGCAGGGAAATGGGAAGCTCTGGCAGGGGAAGTGGCCATAAAAGCAAGGCACAAGACAATGTAAAGTATCAGCGTCTGGGGCCAGAACGCCACCATGGAGAGCGAAGTCCAACCATGAAAGGACTACGCAGCATGGATAGAGTAGAACTAGGCAACGTAAAGTTGCAGGAAAGCGCAGCAGCCCGTGACAGCGAACATACCAGGGAGCAGCCATCGGACGCTTATAGAACACAGAAGAATAGTGCCGAGCTAGCTGTGCGGGCTCGGGGACAGCGACAGGGTCCCTCTGGTAGGCAGTCCATAGATGGGACGGCGGCAGCGAAAGAACCACGATGAGACGGTTAGGAACCAGATGGTCGCAAGGAAAGTGGCTGACGAGAAAAGGCAGCACAAACCACCCAAGGAGGGCTAACCTGAAAAAACCCTCCTGGAAGAGGTGACACGAGGTAGAACCTCAAAGTCCTCCGGGATGAGGGCACACAAGGACTTTAAAGCCCTCCTGGGCCTCAAGAAATGGAGCAGTGAGATGCAGGGGAGTGCCACAGACCAGCAGCAGACACCATGAGAGAGGCGATAGAGCGAGACCAACAAATGGACCGCAAAAAGGTCCCGGGAGGGACCGCAGCAGCAGTGAAAGTTTACAGGCACAGCCGCAGGACAACCTCGTGAAAAAGACTCCACGGGAGCCTACCAAGACTGCTGTGGGAAGGAGGCAGCTATACAATAGCCAACGAATAACCCACATAGGGTAAGTATCAACCCCAACAAGGGGCACCTCTTGAGCGTGAGCTCATAGACAGAGGATCAACAGAAATATAAGCAGCTGACCAGCTGCATGAAAGAAAAGAAATCGCGGCGAGAAACCGCCCAGGCCGTTCAGGTATTACAGCATGAACCCAGGGCCGACATGAAGCAGAGACAACACTGCAGAGGGTGAGGACAAAGTCCGCAACCGGACAAGAACAGAATAAAAACTATGGAAGGTTAGAAAGAAGGCGGTGAACCGCAGAGTCCGCATGTTCGTTAAACAGGGACACACCATCAAATGGCAAATCCCAGAGACAGTCACGAACATTTTCGGGGAAACCCCCGTCGCGCAGCCAAGCATGGCGACGCAGAGCAACGGACCTGGCCATTGCCCGACTCACCGAATCGGTGGAGTCAATGGCAGACCGAATGGTAAAGCGTGCCATCTCTCGGCCTTCATGAAGGAGACGAGCCATGTCAGCACGAGTACTCTCAGGGAGAGAAGGTAAAAGACACTCCACAGAGTCCCAAAGGGCACAAGATGCCCGGGCAAAGACACAAGCCATGTTCAGAGCACGTAAGGCTGAACTAGCGGACGCAAAAATGCCGCGTCTCCAACCAACGAGACTCCCTAGTGGGAGGCAGCAATAGAGGCGGAGAGGAAGGCTGCGGGGCAAAAGCCACCTGGGCTACTAGTCCCTGAGCCCCAGGCTGAAGGGACAAACAGGCTGGGTCCCCAGGGGCCGGACGATGCCGATGCGCAATGGCCGGGTCGACAGGATCTCCTGAAGAGGGCCGTGCCCACGTTCCGAGAAGCGCGTCGAACAACAAGCCGCTAAAAGGCAGCAAGGGCTCAATATCCACCTCACCCTGGTGGAGGAGATCCAATAATAGATCGGAGGACAAGGAGACTGACGGAGGGTGCAAGTGTAAAACAGCTGCAGCCCTGCGAATACCCCTTAAAAACAAAGCACCAGCTTCAGTGGGCATCCTGGAGGGCGACAATAGGCCATCTGTAGGGGACGGTTGCAAGCTGACACGTCCCGCAGCAGGAAGAGCAAGGGGCCACTGACCCCAGGGCATCGGAGCCAAATGGCGCTCCGGGCATACCGGATCCGTGTCCTCCCGAAGTGGAGAATCAACTGGAACCGGCGGCTGCTCTGGCGTTGAACCGACGTCAACCTCCACGAGAGGCGACTCGGCTGTGGCACGAGCCGGCGTCGACGTCCCCACCACCGATAGGTGCGGAGGAGTATGACGACCAGGAGTCGACAGGCATGGTGCCGCCGGCGCCGCCGATATCGACGCAGGGAGCCGCCAGGGGCCATGCGGAGACAGGGCAGAAGGGCTCGACGTGGGGCTGGGACGCCCATCCGGGTTGTGTCCCGACGTCGGCACGACTCCAAAGCCGGCCAAGATCCGACCTGAACGCCTACCTCCTCTGTGGGACCTGAAGGCGCGCCAGGGAGAGGAGGTGACCCGAAGATGGAGTGCAGAGCCTTGTAGTAGGCTTCCATCTGGGGTCGACTCGCACCATCACCCGGAAAGGGCGGGTAAATGGAGGCCGACTCTGGGGGGTACGGCTCCGTGGTGGAACGGGAACCATGACCCCCATCGTCACGTTGAAGCGAGGTCGCTGACCTCCGTGACTTGTGCTTGGACTTACCTTTAGGTGAACGACGGTCGCAGGAACGACTCCGGGAGCGGACGCGGACAGAAGAGCCAGCCAGAGAGCGGCGGGGAGACGCCGTGCAGGATATCCGGGCGGCCAGGAGCTTCATTCGGCGCTCCCGCAGGGAATTCAGACGCATCTGCCGGCAGGCGGCACACTCCACGGAGTTGTGGTGCGACCCAAGAAATCACATGCAAATGGTGTGCGGGTCCGACGCCGACATCTGTCGCGAACAAGTCTCACACCTTAAAGCCCGAAGGCATCGCACACCGTTCCCCGACGCAGAAGGCGTCGAAAAGGCCTGAAGAAAACAGGCCAGAGGAACAGCTGAATCCCGGATCCACGTTGGGACGCGGAAAAGAAGGAAACTGACGTTAGCGCGCCGGCAGGGTCCTATATGGCTCCACTGACGTCATGTCCGGGGACGACGTCAGGGCGGAGCCAAGCAGCGCCGCCCCCTGGCGCGCAGAGGTGCTGCTGCGCAAAATTTTCCGGATCCAGTCTGACGCCTGGGGACATTCTCAGTTAAGGAATCTGCGGCTACATGTCTCTATCAGATAAGGAAATGTACCTCACTTCAAGCTCTACAGGAGTTCCCTACAGCTCCACCTATCAGAACATTGGTAACAGATGTCAGATGATCAGTTGAAGCTCATCTCAGTCAACCATCCTCGTTAACAATGGGCTCACTTTATGGGCTTCTCTGTGGAATGCCCCTTTCGACATTTGCAGCAGGTAGTGAAAACTAACTCTTCAAAGTAACCAATTCATGGCTCTCCCCATCAGCGAAGAATGCTCAGATACACACCTGCACATAAATATGTTAGTGCTTAAAGCAATCTTTTTGGCATTAACTACCAGGCTGGAGATCTAGAGTGGAGCTGGTCCACAGAATAAAACACAGCTCTCTTCATATCTGGAAGCAAGGGGTCACTCACTCCCCCTCCAGCTATGCAAGCTGGCACTGGCTCGGACAGAGATTACATGGCAGAAAGGCATGTTCTAGATAGTCGTTTACGTTGTGGGTAAGGTCAGCATCAGAGTAGACAGTCTGAGCATGCATCTCTACTCATCACACAGGTGGGAAATGTTCAAGAAGTACTAGACCCAATCTTTAAAGGGCCATCCACCAAAAGATGACCCTGGCACTCATCTGAATTCCGAGTGCGATCAGTCCACTTCTTGAATGTGCAAGGGGCCTTGAGGTTTTTGAGACAGCCTTATGATGGACTGCATCTATCTCTTAACCCTCAGATATTAAGTCTTTCAAAAGATCATGCACTGCTATCCTACTGGCTCCAGCCTGGTATGGTTTCATATTTGGACCTCTTGCAGAGAGACCACATCTGGCTCCCCCAGAAGATGGTAATTGTTTATTTGCATGATTAATTAAAACCGTTGCAATTATTTACATAAAAATAGAGAAAGATAAAATGTTAACAATTTCTAATGCAAGGTTTTGAAAATTAGTTAGGTGACCAGGTTCCTGCGAAGTTATAATAGCAAAAGTTCACATAAAAAGAAAAGTTAAAATGAATTGTACAACATTAACATTGTGGAGTCGCTAAGATATTGTGGCCCCAAGTCCCAGTCAATAGAAATAGAAATGACGGTATAATGATGTGCAAAAATAGCAGTAATAGGGTTCAAGGGTCCAGCTTGTCTAATTGAAAGGCAATCTTGAAGTTAACAGCGATTTAATTTGGATTGTAGCTGGATTGATTCATTTTCCGCTCTTTTGGTTGAAGCATCCACTGCGTGTGATCTTCCTTGAGATAGCTTAGTCCTTCCACTATAGTGTCTTATTTTATCTTTTATCTTTGTTTCCACTATACTCAAGAATTTAACCAGGCGGCAACTCAGCTGAACATCCTCTCCAGAGAAACTTGCTTTCACCGCTTGTCTGCATGAACGTATTTTTTTGCTGTTGAAGAGTGGTCTGAGTAATGCTTGCCGTTCCCTTAGTAGCTCCCTGCATATACATAGCAGGTGCAGAATGTCTTCCTTTCCTTCCCCACAGAGTTGACAGGTTGTTTGGCCTGCTGTCTTCAGAGGAAGAATGCTTTGCTCATTGCCTGCTATTGCTCAGGTTGAAAGAATGGGTCTGAAATGTTGATCTTTCAATACATAGCCTCTCTTTTGAGATCAAGGAGTTTCTGGTGGCTGCCAGGAAATTATCCAGCAGAACCCAGTATGAGGGCAAAATATGAAAATTACCTTAGTGAAAGAGCGTCATGCTGCAGAAACGAACACTACATCAAGGCAGGACAGGCCCTACCTGGAGACTGGAAGGGTGGGGCCACTTTTGTAGCAGTGCAGCAGTTATTAAAGCACTGAAGAGTTCCTTGTATATCCAACAGTTTTCAGGCAACAATAAATGTGCCAAGATAACTCTGGTGATTACTGTACCTGCTGGAGAGAGAACAGAGTTTTGTCTAGAGGCAGTTTTGATTCAACTAAGGTAGCGCAGAGGGTTAATATGTCTGCTGCAAAGAACGCATACTATGCAGATTACAGAACAGTATTTCATGTGCAATGTTCAGTATGATGCTGCTTTTGTCACAGAGATCCTTTTGTTACTGTGCAGTTCATGAGTTACAATCATTATCTAACACAGTGAGCTATGAAATGCCATCAAAGCGCTGCATGCAAACAGCATGGTACAGGTTAGAAAGCTCGTTTTCCCCCCCAGTTTTTGACTATCCTAATTTTACTAAAAAGGGATTGTTTGGGTGGAAATAAATTGGTATTAGTAAAGTCAACCCTAACCACTGTGTTACGTTCTAAATCCTGAGTTTATGCTTCCCCAGACCAAGCACTCTTAAAAAATGGCCACCAGTATGAATGACATGAATCCTACACCTTTTAGTCTCCTTTGCCTTATGTAACATTTTCCATCCCCTGATTTACGCACATATGATTCATTGTCTCTATATGCTGTACGTGTGTGTGATGTAAGGTGCTCGAACACCCTATGCTGGTAAGAGAGGCACCAGGGCAGCCATATTTTTTTCCAAATTATCTTCCGCGCTGCTTTCACTTTCACCCATTTTGTCATAACGCCTGCACCCTGCCTGAGCCTTCCATTTGATAATTATAGCTAGGGCCTCACTCATGGCTCAGCTGGGGCGAGGCAAGCTTGGAAACAGTAGGCCAGGACCTTCTTAGCATTGAAGGAACGCGATGAGCAAACAAAAGTGTGGACTTTACGCTCGCCTGTGTCACTGGCGCCTAGTAACTAACTAAACCCCTTCCAGGTGGCGAGTCGCCCTCTCCCCTTTCTTGCACCCCCCCTCCCACCAACCTGCATTTCTGTAATTCCTTAAATCACCACTGCCAAGCGTGCTTTGGTGCCATAACAGGTTGCAGTTTATTTAACATCACATGTTTATACATTTTCAACGTTCATGGTCATAACCTCTGATTGTTTAGTGTCCATGCTGCACATTTACATTTACTGTTCTTTGCCCTTGTTTTGCTCGCAGTATGGACCCAGCCTCCTCAATTTCCCGTGAGGGTACTGACCCCCTGTCTGGGCCTCCAATTTACGGGTCTAGGCTTCAACTTGCTACCGACTTGGAGGGTGTCCGTCTGGACCTGCCCGGGCTGCAAGTGCCGTCCCGCTTGCCCTGTACCCTTTCGTGGGCCCTCCCTGCTCCCAGGGGTCTCTGCCGTGCGGCATCCCAAGGACCTTACTTGAGCATCTACTCTATCTTTCCTGAGGCTGAGTCCATGTATACTTCTCCCTCTGTACCCCTGCCGTGTGGCATCCCAAGGGTCCTGCGGGAGCATCACATGTACTCTTTCTATGGCGGCACGCCGCCCCTTGGCTCCTTCAGTGCCCCTGCCGTTAGGCATCCCAAGGACCCTGTGAGAGCCTTCCATCTACCTTTTAGTAAGTTCTCTCTTTTTACTACCTTCCTTGCGTTTGTTCCGCCACGCTACCTACGGTTTCCCGACCGGAGGGAGCTCCCCCCAACCCGGCCTCCCCTTCGCTCTCAGTTGAAACCCATATGCTCCAGCACCCCTACAATGTTCAGTAGGAACATGTCCATTCCTACCCCAGTAAGGTGTACCCCATCCTCCAGGTGATAACCCGGGGATCTCAAGTTTATGAATCCGTGCCTAACGAAACCCCATTCGTTGGCCCTACAAACCTTCGCCATGGTAATATTGAGTTTCCGTCTGGATTTCTCCACCGCCCCATGCCAGGCTTTCCGCACTATCATTTCTGAGAAGATTACTTCAGCTGGTCTTATCAGGCGTGCCCAGGCCGTAAGGCTTTTCTGCATATTTTCCAAGAGCACCCGCCTCCCCAAGGCCGCCAAGTCATTTCCTCCCAGGTGGACCACCACCGCATCCGGCCCGCCACCTTGCCTCGCTGCTTCCCGCGCCGCGGGTAGCAGTTGGTCCCATTTCATTCCCTTAGCGCCCCAACCAGATTACATCGGTTTCCCGCAGCCATATCCCGCCGAATTCGCGTCTGGCCATCGCCCATTGTTGGGCCCGTGTCACGTAGGAGTGCCCCATGATCCACACCTTCTTCCGTGAATTGTTCGTACCTAAATGGGTGCGGGGTGGGGAGGGGGGGGGGGTAGGAAAAACCGGACTCAGTACATTGTGTGGCGTACGTAACGCTTAAAAGCGCCGGATGACGCCCTATTCCCTTGATCTGCTCACTACCCAACCCTAGTCCTGCAGCCGTGGTGGCCGCCCCTATCCTGAAAGAGTGGGAACCAAACTCTTTTGCAGGGAGGCCCATCGCATCCAGGGTCCTTCTCATCACTGCTATGAACTGGAAGCGGCCGAGGAATGACCCATCTCTATGCTTGAAAAGCGGCCCATCGCTGCCTGCCTCGGGTCCCAGATATTCTCGCAGCAAGCAGACCGGGCAGGAGGCTGCGTCCTTAATGCAGTGTATTCTGGTCCTTGCTCCCCTTCCTGCCTGGTCCGTTTTGGACCGTTGCAGCAATATGTCCATGCACCCACTGCCTATCTCCATGTCCTTTCTGTGAATGCATGCTGACCCTGGGTCACTGACTGATGGGGCTACCAGCTCGCTGACCCTGTAGGCCCCAAAGAATGCTAGTGCGAATGCTGCACCAAAGAGAGTCGTCTCATGCCTCGAGGTGCATACCCCTGCCAAGGCCCCCAACATCCCCTGCAACATGCTAAAGTGGATGGGGCGCCTTGCGTCTTTTTTAGCCTGTTGTAATCTGCCCCAACCTCTCATTGCCATTCTGCATTGAAAAGACCTGGTTGGGTCCTCACCTGTCTCCATCTTTGTGTAGTAAGCCACCGCGTTTAAGTGTGCCTCGGCCCAGGTTTTTGTCTTGCCTTTCGTGAAGGCCCACTCGATGAACCTTAAGACTTCTTCCTGCGTAACCCACCGGCCCCCCCTTCTATCCCTGCCCAGGGCACGAATGTCTCCCAACACTTACGGTAACGTTTGTCAGTCTTTGGGGCCAGTGCATTATTCAGCAGTGTCTTCAACCCAGGTCCACCCATGCCCACGTTTCCTCTGGGACTGGGGTCATTTCCTTGTCTGCGTCTGAGGCAAGCTCTCAGAATTTCTCCCACTGAAAACGAGAAATGGCATCCGCCACTGAGTTGTCTAACCCTGGGATGTGTCTCGCCCTAAGCGCGATGTTGCCCTGTAGCTGCCAGCTGAATAGTTTCCGCAGCAGGGTTGCCACTGCCGGGCATTTTGCTGACCCCGTGTTAATAGCCTGCACCACTGATTGGTTGTCAGACCATAGCGTTATCTGCCTGTTAGCTAGCTGCTGTGCCCAGATGTGGAAAGCCACCACTATGGGGAACAACTCCAATAAGGATATGTTCTTGGTGAGCCCGGCCCTTTGCCAGGCCGCTGGCCAGGCCCCCGCTGCCCATGCGGTCCTGAGAATTGCCCCAAAACCGAAACCCCCGGCCGAGTCTGTGTAGAGCTCTAACTCACCTGCCTGCACCCATGGGGCTTGCCATATTAGTGTGCCATTGAATTCTGATAGGAAATTCTCCCATTGCCCTAAGTCCTCACTCACTCCTTGCGTGATGCGGACCCTGTGGTGCTTCTGTGTCATGCCCCTGGTCAACCATGCCAGTCATCTTGCAAAGGTGCAGCCCGCGGGGATCACCCGAGTGGCAAAATTCAATTTCCCTAGAAGCTGCTGTATATGCTGTATTGGGGGGGGCCTGTGCTTTAACTTGGGGACCAATCCTAGTCCCCCCCGCCTAGCCGCGATGTTAATGAGGGGAGGGGAGTGGGGGGGGGGCGGGTGCAGGCTTCCCACCTCCGGACGGCGTTTGACCCGGGCCCCTATCGGGTCCGGCTTCGCCTTCCCGGCCCGGGTTTCATGTCAACTTAGCTCCGGTAACAAATATGCGTGTGTTTTCATTCCATAATTGCAGACTGTAGCTATATCGAGGGCTGCTTACTTTTTAAAAAAAATGAAGAAAGGCATGAGAACCAAAGTCTAGGCCCACACGATCATCAGGACTCCCATTTCCAGTACTTAATTTGAGCTGGTGCTTGCAGGTGGATGCCAGCAGCACTCATTTTTTAGTGACTGGGCCAGAACGAGATAGAAAGGAAACCAGCATTTGCAATACAATAGGTCTCGTGTTTCTGAAAGTTAGACCTATCGGCGTTTTAAATGATAATGGTTTTTATTTATGTTTTTTTGTTTGCGGGGTGAAGGGAACGCAGGAAATTGAGCGAGCTGGCCAGAAAAAAAGAAAGGCGCGGCTGCCATTGTTGTTGGATTAGGAGAGGCATGCCGCAGTGCTTAAAAAAAACATAGAAAGATGTTGAAATAGAGTTGGGCGAGGAGCGTGGCCGCCATTGTTGAAAATTAAGTGCGGCGTGCCGTGCTACAATAAAAAAAAAATGCTCACAATCATAAAAGCAGGCGCCTGCTAAAATATTAAGTGTGGCACCTGTGTTATTAATATGAAAGTGAAAAGCGGGCGCCTTGCTGCAACATAAAGCACAGCGCCCGTATTGTTAATATAAAAGCAGGCACCGTGCTGAAACCTAAAACGCCATGCCAGCGCGGTACGGGGGATGAGGGGCTGCGAGCCGCGGGTGCCATTGTTGACTGTGTGTTGATTGATTTGGGCGAGCCGCGCATAATAAAAAGAAAGCGCGTCATAAAAACGTTACTTAAAAAAAAAATATTATGGCGTGAGCAGCATTAATGGCACAGCCACCATTCTTGAAGCACAAGACAGACCATAAGATAAAGCGTAGCCGCGCTGTTTAAAAAAAAAAAAAAAAGCAGTTGCAGGAAAGCATGTTGTGTGTGCAATAGAAGAGTCATTTTACAAAATAGCGCTCACAGTCTGTAAATAAAACATATAGAGTAACAACATACGTAAGAGGGCCAGTCCTCATTGGAGGTTACAAAAGGAGGTACTAAGGATGGACTAGTATTCATAAATGAAAAGCAACCGTTTACAAAGGATAGTAACAGGAGCCAATTGAAAAGATAGGCGGCGCTTCAAATCCATACCTGAATACAGAATGTCTTGAAGAGACAGTGCAAGCTCTGCGTAGGCGAGACCTAAAAATGGGTAAAGATGCAAGAAGGGAATGACTGTAAAATAGAACCAAAGGGTAAAAGCTGGACCGAAAAGAACTTGTAAAAGTGAAATAAAGGGGCAGGGAGTGTCTGGTGGTAGATGAATCAAATGTCAACCCTGCATTTGGCAGCGCTGTAACGAGATAAAACTTTGAGCCCCAGCACGCACTTTTTTTTACAAATTAAGTACTGCATTGAGTGTAGGGGGGATAGAGAGGGTTCTCAATATCACCATCAAGGCTGCATGAATGCAGCTCCCTTTCTCAGGCCATGGATGTCAATCTTGCCTTTACTGCTTTTGACGAGAGTTGGGGTAGGGTTCCTGCTCACAGCTGCCAAGTCCAGGTCCATTTTCCCCAGTGCTCACAGAAATGCCAAATGCTGGAGGCCCATCACTCCCCTGTCCACAGCACATTTGGATGTTCTCAATGGCGTCGCCCTAAAGCCTCTGCTGCCCAATCTGAATTCAGCAGGGTGAGTTCGTACGATCTGTTTCCTCTGTTAGGGCCCACTGCGGAACCATATCAACTGCCTTACTTGCTAAGTATAGACTTCAATGTTGTTTTTTCGCACCGCCTGGCTGAAACACAAGATCTGAAATATTTGTGGTATTTGCTGCCTCTGATGCAGTGTCCTGACACTGCAGGACCTCAATCCAGGCCTGGCTAGATGATGCAAAAGCTTTAAGAACTAATGGCTGCCGCCATGCAACACTTCTGTAGTGCATGATGACCTTCTTGGTGTCATAAAATTGCCCAATCGTGTAAGTGAGCTGCAAGCCTGGTTCACAACAGAGCCTTTCACAATGTTTCATAGGAAGGGGGTGGTCTCAAGACTCACCTGGAATTCCACATCTCCAAAGGCACTGTTCTCCTGGCAATTTTTTTCCACGTCCCTGTGTCTCCTCAGCTGAGGAGATATTTCACAACTTAGACATCGAGCACACCACCTCCTTTTATCTGGACCACACCTGGGTCCTGCGTTTCTCACCCGCATTCCATGTGCCTATATCTGTTGTTAAGATCCTGTGCTACAATTAAATAAATAAGGACACGGTCTACTGTTTGATGGGCCCTGTTGGTCCACAAAAGGAATATTTGGGGCTTCGGAAAAAGTGGGAAGTGGCAGTGCTTGATTTGTAATAGAATGTGATGGTGCTGAAAACTCTGCTCTAAAACCCGCGACAGGTGCAATTAAATGTCGGCGCACTAAATGCCAAGGCTGCATGGTCTTGAATCAACCTCAGGTCTCTTTATTCCACTGCCAGACAATCGCTGTCCCTTTCTCTCCTTTCTCCCTTTATGACGGGTTTTCCATCTTAAACAACACAAAAAGATGATAGACGAAATGCTTAACATTGTCAAACATTCACCCCCAGTACAGAGATCTGGACCTAAATCATCGTGTTTTTTGCTCATCATGCCATTCCAGTTTGGACTCAGCCATTTGCAAAAAAGTCTTTACCCTGCTCCCCATGGTGACAGTCCAGCCCTAACTACCAGGTCAGGTCCTCTCTGGACAGGAAACAAGCATCCTGGGACCGTTTTTGGGGTATCACTCTTCATCAGCCAGGCTAGCTTGAATCCAATGGCATTGTGAGCATGGGACCCACGTCTGGGTATACCCTTTTCACTTAGGACGACAAAAGCAAAAGGAACAGATGATGGACGGAATGCTGAACGTTGTCAAACATTCACCCCCAGTACAGAGATCTGGGCCTAAATCCATTGTTTTTTTCCTCACCATGACATTCCAGTTTTGACTCAGCCGTATGCAAATCAGTCTTGACCTTGCTCCCCATGGGAACAGTCCAGCCAGAACTGCCAGGCCAGGTCCTCCCTGGACCGGAAACAAGCATCCTGGGACTGGTTTCAGGGTATTACCCCATATCAGCCAGGATAGCTTGAATCCACTGGCATAGTGAGCAAGGGACCCATGTCTGGGCATACCCTTGCCACTTGGAGTGACTATAAAAACACAAAAAGATGATGGACGGAATGCTTAACATTGCCAAACATTCACCCTCAGTACAGAGATCTGGGCCAAAATCCATCGTTGTTTTGCTCACCATGACATCCAGTTTGGACTCAGCCATATGCAAATCAGTCTTGACATCTTTATCTTCCCCTGTCTTTCTGCTGTTTGTTTTTCCGTCTCTTGCTCTCTGATACAGAAGAACAAGTTACCTTCGGTAACGATGTATCTGTAAGAGACATACGTTAGTTATAGATTCCTTACCTTAGAATTACCACCAGGCGTCAGACTGGATCCAGAGAATTTTTCTGTAGCAGTATCCCTGCCCGTCGGTAGGTGGCGTCGGTCGACTCCGCGTCCGTCATCGGCGTTGTGGTCGCCGGGATGACGTTGCGGTGTCCACTTAGACGCCAGAAGCGCAGAGCCATGCAAGACACTGACCACTGGTGCACAAAACTAGGGCCCTGGACGGGAGTCCCTATCCCTATAAGTCAGAAAGGGGAGGATGGGTGGGGGGGTAAGGAATCTAGAACTAACGTATGTCTCTTACAGATGCATCGTTACAGAATGTAAGTAACTTGTTCATCTGAAAAAGACCATTAGTTATAGATTACTTACCTTAGAATAGATACCCCAGCAATGCCAACCCCGGAGGTGGGTCTGCGAACTAAGTTCACACCAGAAAGTCCTGGAGAACAAATTGGCCAAAAAAGCCGTCTCTCCGGACTTGGCTATCCAGGCAGTAATGTTTTGTGAACGTGTGCAGGGATGCCCACGTAGCTGCCTGGCAGATTTCAAGCAGCAGAACTCCACGCCCCAAAGCAGTAGAGGATGCAGTCGCCCTGGTGGAGTGGGTGCGCAGTCCTACAGGAGGTTCCTTTTTCGCCAAAGAATGCAAATGTTTATGCATAGGACAATCCATCGAGAGATGGTACGTTTGTGCACGGCCCGACCTTTCTTGGCGTCCACATAACCCACGAAGAGTTGATCGTCCACCCGGAAATCTTTAGTATGGTCAAGGTAGAAGGACAGCGCACATTTTGAGTCCAGACGGTGGAGTCTCTCCTCCTCTTTGGAAGGGTGTGGAGGCGGAAAGAAGGTGGGCAATGTGATGGTCTGACCTATGTGGAAAGAAGTAACCACTTTGGGCAGAAAAGAGGGCCTAGTGCGAAGGACCACCTTGTCCGGATGAACTGCAAGAAAAGGAGGCTTAGAGGAAAGAGCCTGAAGCTCACTCACCATGCAGGCATATGTGAAGGCAAGCAGGAAAGCGGTCTTCAGGGTAAAAAAGACAAAGAAGACAATTATGTAGTGGCTCGAAGGGAGCACACATAAGGTAAGTAAGAACAAGATTCAAGTCCCACTGGCGCATTACGAAAGGAGGAGGAGGAGGAGGAGGAAAAAGATGAGTAATGCCCTTCAGAAATCTATTGACAATCGGAGACTTGAAAAGAGAAGGCTGATCAGGAAGGTGCAGAAAGGCCGAGATGGCTGAAAGGTAGCCTTTAAGAGTGCCCAGAGCAGAGCCCTGCTGGGCCAAAGATAGAATGAAGAGGAGAACCTCTGAAAGAGGGGCAGAAAGGGGATCCAGCCTTTGCTGTGCACCATGGTGCAAATTTGTTCCATCTACAGGCGTACACCGTTTTAGTGGAGGGACGCCTGGCTGCCAAGATGACATTACAGACTTTGGGAGGAAGGTCGAAAGCTGTCAACTGTCGCCGCTCAATCTCCACGCAAGGAGGTGGAGGCTGGACAGGTTCGGCTGGAGGACCGTCCCCTGCTGTTGCGACAGAAGATCCTCCCGAAGAGGCAGTCTGATCGGAGGATCAATGGCCATGCTCAAGAGCTCGGGGTACAAGACTCTTCGTGCCCACTCCGGCGCCACAAGAATGACTTGGGCACGGTCGCGCTTGATTTTCTTCAGTACTCTGGTCAGAAGTGGTACAAGCGGAAAGACGTACATGAGGCCGCAATTCCACTCGCGACGAAAAGCGTCGCCGAGCGAGTGCCGCCTTGGAAACTCCAACGCTCAGAACTGCTGACATTGCGCGTTCTCTTTGGTGGCGAACAGATCTAACCAAGGCTCTCCCCACTGCCGAAAGAGACCTTGCACCACCTCCGAATGAAGACGCCATTCGTGATCCATCATGCACTGGCGGCTGAGTTCGTCTGCACTGGCGTTCAGGGAACCTGCCAGGTGTTGAACCACCAGAGATATGCCCTGATGTTCCAGCCATGTCCAAAGGCGAAGAGCCTCGTGACATAGGGTACACGACCCCACCCTGCCCTGTTTGTTGCAGTACCACATGGCGGTGGTGTTGTCTGTGAACATCTGCACTACTCTTCCGTTGACAGAAGGAAGGCATGCCTTCAGTGCAAGATGGATCGCCCGGAGCTCCAAACGGTTGATATGGAGACCGGACTCCGCCAGAGACCAGAGACCCCTGATCTCCGCCTCTCCCAGGTGGCCGCCCCATCCTAGGAGTGACGCATCTGTCACTACTGTGAACTCTGGTTGGGGACGGGAGAAGGATCTGCCGCTGACCCAGTCCCCTCCAAGATCTGGACGACATCGGAAAGATTCCCCTGATGCTGCGCCCACTGGAACTTCAGGTCCCACTGCAGAGCCCGCATATGCCACCTGGCATGATCCACCAGCAAGATGCCGGAGGCAATGAGGCTCAGCAGCCTCAGGGTCATTCTCAGCGAAATCTGGGATAGAGGCTGAAACATCGGTATCATAACCCGAATATCCCAGTCTCGCTGTTCGGAAGGATAAGCCCGAAACTGAGCTGTATCCAGAAGTGCTCCGATGAAAAGGAGCTTCTGAGAGGGAGTCAGGTGTGACTTCGGCACGTTGATAATGAACCCCAGCAAGTGCAGGAGGTCTGCCGTAGTCTGGAAGTGGGAGACAACTGCTTGGGGCGAGCCTGCCTTCAACAACCAGTCGTCAAGATAGGGGTAGACTGGAACCCCTGATCTGCGCAGATGAGCTGCGACCACCGCCATCACTTTCGTGAACACCCGAGGGGCGCTGGTAAGGCCAAAGGGGAGCACGGTAAACTGAAAATGCCCGTGGCCTACAGTGAACCGTAGGTAACGCCTGTGGGCAGGCAGGAAAGGTATATGGAAGTAGGCGTCCTGCAAGTCCAACGCTACCATCCAGTCTCTGGGGCCGAGGGCAGACAGGACGTGAGCATCTTGAACTCCTCCTTCCGGAGGAAGCGGTTGAGGGCCCTGAGGTCTAAGATAGGACGCAGGCCGTTGTCCTTCTTGGGTACCAGAAAGTAGTGGGAGTAGCGACCATGACCGACTTCTAGCACAGGGACCTTTTCAATAGCTCCCTTGGCCAAGAGAGCTGCAACTTCCTGGCGGAGAAGGGACAAGTGATCATCCAACATGCGGTGGAAGGATTATGGCATGGAGGGAGGGGTAGTCTTGAAGGGGAGGGAGTAGCCCCTTCAAACTATCTGCAAAACCCACCTGTCCGACGTGATGTTTTGCCAGTGGGGGAGGTGATGGGGGATCCTGCCGCCCACTGGCAACTGGTGGCCCTGGAAGGTCGGACTAGGGGGGTTTGGAAGCTGCTGCAGGGGATTATGGGTGGACTGGCCAGCTCGCTGGCCCTAGACCCGCGTCGCTGGGTTCCAACTCCGCGGCAACGCAGAGGCTGGGTAGCTTATGCAGCCCTGTGGCCAGACTGGGTGGAAAGTGGTGGGGCACCCCTTCCGTAGCTACAAAAGGCTGACTGTGCGGGGCGAGAGGTTGCCGCGAGGCCCAAGGATCTGGCCGTAGCCCTAGAATCTTTGAAGCGCTCGAGCGCTGAGCCCGCCTTGATGCCGAACAAGTGACAGCCATCAGAGGGCATGTCCAAAAGGGTGGATTGGACATCCCCAGAGAAACCAGACGTCCTCAACCAGGCGTAGCGCCTCAAGGCTACTGATGTGGAAACTGTTCGGCCTAGAGAGTCGGCGGTATCCAGCCCACACCGAATGGCGAACTTAGCTGCGTCTCGACCCTCTGCCACTGCGCGGGTGAGAACAGCCCAGGCCTCCTCTGGGCACCGTGGCAGCACTTGCGTAACCGTATCCCACACCGTATGGGAATAAAGGCTCAAGAGGCATGCGGTGTTCACCGACCGCAGCGCTAAGCTGGCGGAAGAAAACATCTTCTTCCCAAGGTGGTCCAGCTTCCTGGATTCCCTATCTGGGGGAGCAGTAGCGAATGCACCCTTAGAAGACGAGGCTTGGACCACCAAGCTCTCGGTGGTAGGGTGTTGGGAGAGGAAAAGTGGGTTGCCCGGAGCAGGGCGGTGGCGTCGGGCAATCATCCTTCCATAGGAGCCCCTGCGCTGGGCTTGGACTGGGTGCCCAGAAGGATGTCCGTGAGGGCTTCATTAAAAGGCAGCAGGGGCTCTGAAGAGGCCGCTGTCGGCTGAAGTACCTCTGTCAGGAGGTTAGTCCTGACTGCCACCGTAGGAAGCTCAAGGCCCAAGGCCTCAGCCGCCCTACGCAACACCACTGCGTAAGAAGCTCCCTCCTCCGTAGCCATGGTAGGGGTAGAGCATGTCAAGGTCTGGGGAGGTATCCGAACCACTGGCATCACCCAGTTCCTCTCGCCAGCCCGGCTCCTCAAGCTGGTCAGCTAAATAGTCTCCAGGCCCCTCCCAGTCCTCTTCACCCTCCTCTGGCTGCCACTCAGGGCGATAGAGAACGCCAGGGCTGAACAGCGGTACAAAGGTACCCTCGAGCGCCGGTACCGACGTCGGTCCGGCACCAAGTTGGGAGTGAGGCTGTGGTCAACATCGGTTGGGGACACAACCGGCATCGGAGGCGTCGTCACTGGAATCCAGGCCTGGATCCTCTGGGGCCCTCTGGCGCCGGAGCCGCTGGCATCGAAGACCCAGGGCCCCCAGCCGAGTCCATGGGGCCCAAAGGCGCACCTGTGGAGTCGGGCTGCCAAAGATTCTATGAAAAGCCTCGTAAAAGGCTCGAAGCTGGGCAGGGGACGCTCTGGGAAAAGGAGGGAAGAGCGGAGCCGTCCCAGAAGCAGGCTCCGAAGACGGAGCTGGAGAGCGACGACACTCCGGGTCTCGCGTCGCGTCGGCCGACGGACGGGGAGAAGACGAAGAGAGACGATGCTTCTTCGCCTTCTGCTTGTGCTTTGACTTACCCAAGGAGTGCGAAGACTTCGATGACAAGTGGTGGTGACTCCGCAATCGGTCCCAAGACCTTCAGTTCGACCGGGACCTCGAACGACGCGGAGCAGACTGCTGGGCCTTCGAGAGCTTTCGGGACCGCTCCCGCAAAGACTTCGGATTCAAGGCCCGGCAGTCGGAGCACGAGGCACCAGAGGCGCATGAGGTGCGGATCCGTGACGGACATCAACTTGTGACAGCAGTCACAAGGCTTAAAGCCGGTCCGACGATAGGACATCCCTCGTGCTACCAGGAGTCGAAGACTCAAAAAAGACGTCGACAAGAGTCGAAAAAAGTTTAGTCAAAAAATGACTAAGGGGCACGCTCTCTCCGGATCTGAGCTGGCTGGCGCGGAAAAAAAGAGCTAACGTCAGCGTGCAGGGGCGGTGTTCTAAGTAGACACCGCAATGTCATCCCGACGCCAACGACGGATGCGCTGGGGTACTGCTACAGAAACATTCTCCGGATCCAGTCTGACGCCTGGGGGTAATTCTAAGGTAAGGAATCTATAACTAATGGTCTCTTTCAGATAAATAAATGCAGGTCCCCAAAAAAAAGTGTCAGTGCCCCCTCACTGGCTCCAATTAAGCACTGGTAAGCGGGCATCAGGCCACGCAAGGAATGAATGTTTGTGCTCATGGCCCGAGCAGTGCTGGAATTGGAAACAATTTACTCCGGGAACCCATAAATTGGGGATCACAATGTGGCAGAGGAAAGGGGATGGAGTCACAAAGGGTGGAGCTTGAAAAGCAGTGTCTGACAGTCCATTTAGACATTTATTTTAAAAGAAACTGCTGCAAACAAATCATCGATACAAAAGGGGATGATGGACGGAACGTTTGAGCCAATCAAACACTCACCCCCAGTCAACTGATCTGGGTTTAATCCATCATCATTCTTTAGCTCACTCCACCACCCCAGTTCAGACATGGCCATATGCAAATCAGTCTGACCCTGTGCCTCATGGGAACAGTCCAGCCCGAACTGCCAAGCCATGTCTTCCCTGGACCGGAAACAAGCATCCTAGGACCGGTTTCTGGCATTCCAGCCGTCATCAGCCAGGCTTGCTTGAATCCAGTGGCAAAGTGAGCAAGGGACCCACGTCTGGGCATACCCCCGCCAACTTAGGGCGAACAAAGCGATACAAAGGGGATGATGGACGGAGCGTTTGAGCCAATCAAACACTCACCCCCAGTCAACTGATCTGGGTTTAATCCATCATCATTCTTTAGCTCACTCCACCACCCCAGTTCAGACATGGCCATATGCAAATCAGTCTGACCCTGTGCCTCATGGGAACAGTCCAGCCCGAACTGCCAAGCCATGTCTTCCCTGGACCGGAAACAAGCATCCTAGGACCGGTTTCTGGCATTCCAGCCGTCATCAGCCAGGCTTGCTTGAATCCAGTGGCAAAGTGAGCAAGGGACCCACGTCTGGGCATACCCCCGCCAACTTAGGGCGAACAAGCGATACAAAGGGGATGATGGACGGAACGTTTGAGCCAATCAAACACTCACCCCAGTCAACTGATCTGGGTTTAATCCATCATCATTCTTTAGCTCACTCCACCACCCCAGTTCAGACATGGCCATATGCAAATCAGTCTGACCCTGTGCCTCATGGGAACAGTCCAGCCCGAACTGCCAAGCCATGTCTTCCCTGGACCGGAAACAAGCATCCTAGGACCGGTTTCTGGCATTCCAGCCGTCATCAGCCAGGCTTGCTTGAATCCAGTGGAAAAGTGAGCAAGGGACCCACGTCTGGGCATACCCCCGCCAACTTAGGGCGAACAAAGCGATACAAAAGGGGATGATTGGCTCAAACGTTCCGTCCATCATCCCCTTTTGTCCCTTGCTCACTTTGCCACTGGATTCAATTAAACCCAGATCAGTTGACTGGGGGTGAGTGTTTGATTGGCTCAAACGTTCCGTCCATCATCCCCTTTTGTATCGCTTTGTTCGCCCTAAGTTGGCGGGGTATGCCCAGACGTGGGTCCCTTGCTCACTTTGCCACTGGATTCAAGCAAGCCTGGCTGATGACGGCTGGAATGCCAGAAACCGGTCCCTAGGATGCTTGTTTCCGGTCCAGGAAGACATGGCTTGGCAGTTCGGGCTGGACTGTTCCCATGAGGCACAGGGTCAGACTGATTGCATATGGCCATGTCTGAACTGGGGTGGTGGAGTGAGCTAAAGAATGATGATGGATTAAACCCAGATCAGTTGACTGGGGGTGAGTGTTTGATTGGCTCAAACGTTCCGTCCATCATCCCCTTTTGTATCGCAAACAAATCATCAGCAAGGACATATGTGACAATAAATCTGTTCTAGATTACTTTATTTGCCAAAGTCCACATTTAAAACACCTACTCCAGAGATCATTGTGTATATAACAATTTTGAGGGGACTGTAATAGTGTTAGGATCTAGCATGGATAGGAGATCTACATCATTCGGTATGCCCAATAATACATACTTAGGGTCTGCAGGCACCGTTCTCCCCAGGACCTTGCCTATCTCAAGGAGCACTTTCTGCCAGTAGTAGTGTAGACTCAGGCATGCCTAGAGCGTGTGGAAGAAACCTCCCCTCTCCTACCTGCACTGCAAACATTCTGGCGACATTGCCCTCCACATTTTGTGTAGACGCACTCTATCATACTATATCTGGTGGAAGGTCTCAAGTTGAAAAAGTCTCAGCCTACATCTGGTTGCCACCTCACGCCGTAACATAAGTGCCGCCTCCCAGTTTAGCGTGTCAAACCCTCCCAATTCACTCTCCCATTTGAGCCTAAGATTCTGGAGGGTGTCCGGCATGTTATTATTGATAGTTTTATATGTGGCAGACACCACCTTCTCTCCTGCAAGGGTGCATATTCCGGGAGGTCAGTGGGAATTTCCTCTGCCCACCACGCATGTTTAAATTGTAGGTATCTATAGTATTGTGTATCGTGCACCTGGTACTCCCTTTGGAGGGATGAAAAGGGCATCAGGGCCCCTTCGTCCAGAAGACCACCTATTTTGGAGATACCAATAGGGTCCCATGCAATAAATACTTTACGCTTCCCAATTTCTTTAAGTCTACCACACATCCACAGTGCGGTCTCTCAGGTGATTGTGCCCAACCTAGACACCTATTTGTCCTACACCACACCTATAGTGTAACATGCGTTGCTGGCAACAAACAACCTTTTCCTAGCCCTCGATAGAGGTAATGATGGTAAGGGCGCACATGGAACTGTGACCTCTCTAGCGCATAGCTGGGGTGGTCAGCCTCCAGATGTCCCCAATCATTTATGGCGATCAGATGCAAGGCCCAGTAATAGGCCCGGACATCAGGTAGGGCTATACTCCCATTGTATGGGTTTCAGAGTCCGAAGGGCTATTCTGAGTGACGAACAGTTTTTACCCCAAAAGCTGCGTTATTAAACATTCTGGAGGACGATGGTTTTACAAACGCTAAGAAGGCTCTTTTAATATTTTTATTTTGGGGTTAACACTGGATAAAAGGGGATATTATACAAAATTGGAGGGTCAATCCCCCGCCAGTGTAGCTAGTTGAAGAAGTGGAATGGACAGATGCCATATTCTCGAGATACCAATATACAAAGCGAGAGGCTGTCGCCACAAACCCCACAAGAGTTCAGTAGGGAGGATCATTTTAAAGACACAACTGATGACTAACACTGCTTTATTAAAAAAAAAAAAACTGAATACTCCAAACACAAATGCGTTTGAGCTCCGTGGTGAAAAATATAATTTGTTGTTCTGTTCCTTTCGCATATTTAAGTCAATTAATTTATTAGAAATAACACGAAAGGTGAGCTGTTCCCCAATAAAAGGGTGTGGACAACATGTGACAAAAGTGAAGGATGAGGGAAATACTCCTTTTCGGAACTAAAGTCCTCACACACCCAGCAAGCTAGGTGTCATGCTTCATCATATGGACTTGCTCCTCGTCGGGTCGAGCGCTGCAATACCCGACGGGCACCCATAAAGGGGCTCTTTGGCGGAGATCTTCAGTTCCTTGCCGTATGGTGCTGTGGGTGTGAGGGCCCTAGAGAACAGTGTAGATGTGATGTGAGTAAGTGATTATAAAAAGGTTGGATAATCCAAATAAACTTTTTATTAGGGTGGCTATCCACCTTATTAAAAGAGAAATGGAGTGGCTGCTCTCTGGCGCAATGGTCCAGCGGAGCAGAGCTCAACTCTTACAAAGTGGTCAACATGTTTCATGCATTGCGGTCAATACTGATCCATTGCATTTCATCAGGACCTAGGTGTAAAACTATCTACACTTGGTGGTGGGTGGAGGAGTTCCTACCTACCACTCTTCGTGGAGACGAGCACGAAGTCCCGCCAGTCCTAGTTGTAACCTAAAAGGAGGATGACATGAAGCAGTATATAATTACTCGATCAATAGACCTAGTCGGCAGATCATCTCATCCCAACAACCTCATACCAGTTGTCCACCTAGTGAATGTAAGGGGTAATTTAATACACCCTCATTTAAAAATCATAAATTAAATAAAAAGAGTGACTGGATTAAAACATCGGCCAAAGAAAGAAAGACTAATGGTATAATAAACCAACCCAAAACCTAGAGAGGGAGTCAATAGCCTGCAATGCAACTCACCTATCTGGAGGGAAACACTCACTCCATTCGGTCTTGTCAGCTCCAGACACCAATGTGGTGGTGTCCTGCATAATTGGAAGTGAGAATGGCAATAAGGGGAGATGAAAAAGCAGAAGAGGCAAAAATGGCCCTAACTAGTTATCCGCACAGAGTAATGGAACACAGCCCAAGTATGTGTCCCAATGTGGGGAGTGGGAGACCCAAACGAGCACCCCTCCCCTCCCCTCTAGCACAGAGATCATGCAGACCGGTCAACCCCCCGTGTGATGCAAGCCCAGTCCGTGGCAACACCGGCGGGGCCACCCGCCACCCGTGAGGGGCGGACAGGGTAGCCCCCCAGTGAAACACCCCGTATATGAGCGCGTCCACAGGATTCATACTTGACCCAGACCACACAAGTATCTGCGGTCGGGGACCGAACGATGCCGAGGAGACCCAATCACCACCTATACTAGGACCTACTCGGTCCGTGAACCAATGCCGTCATTAGCACAGCCGCAAAGAACTACCAGTTCACTCACCTGTCCAAGGAGGACATATGCCGGTAATCTACCCGCCGCAGAGCTGGAAAGCCGGATACTATCAAGGCTGCCACCCGGGTAGCGCTTATAAGTCTCCCTCGCGTCCTCTCAAACAGTCGCGTAGTGCGCCGGCGTCACACCGTGTCACGTGATACAGAGGGCGTATTGGTAGCCTAAGCTGAGCCGGCAATGAGAACAAGGCGGCCATCTTAAGAGGGTAGGGAAGTATATGTGAATCCTGGTGATCCATGAGCATTATTCATGTTCTGGCTGCTCAAAATGTATAATCTAGATAGCCAACATGCGATCGTCTACCAATTATACTCTTGGGGGCGATGATACCATTTAGCTAGCCATTGCCCATCTCCTGACTATACAATATATGGGTGTAGTATAGGTGGCAAAATTACCTTCGTGTGTTATGTGCCGGGATTATGGGGCCGTGGAGTCATACACAGATGAGTCCCAATCATGCGAGCAGTACCCCTACTGCGCCATCATCCAAGAGTTTGTTTGAGTACAACAAGTGTGTAAAAATCAAAGGGGGACCCGTAGGGTCCAGAGAGTGTGTAACAGGAATGTTATCTCCCAGTAGAAGCCCAAACCAGGGAGCCCCTATAAAGATGTAAGGCCGGGAGATAGCTATCTCCTAGCCAACGCGGCCCAAGGTATGTCATCATTAAGACCAAGTGTGTTTGTAGACAGGCGGTGCACCCATCTCTGTTCAAGTCTGAAGAGGGCATGCTGTGTAATTCTGGGGTGTGCCTCAAGAACCACCCATTTGAGAGATTCCGCAGAGTGGTTAACATCTTTGCAGTGTGTATACATCTTAGTGGTTACTCTCATACACCTCACATTGCTCTTATGCTCAGTAATGCGTACCTTTACAGGTCTCATCGTCATCCCTACATATTTTCTGTCGCAAGGACATGTGATCAGGTATATACACCTAGGTGTGTTGCAGTTGGTGTGTCGCTTGAGCCTCCATGTGAACGTATCAGTCAGCGTGATCTCTCTGACAGTGCTAGTTTGTTCGCACACTGAGCACGTACCACACGGATGGTGCCCGATCACAGGAGGTAGGTCCCACAGCGTCCTCTGGACCCCCAATTCCTTGGGCCTGGTGTGTATTAAGATATCCTTCAGATTTTGTGTACGCTTGTAAGCAAACCTAGGTCTAGGGAGGTCAAGATCCCCTGTGTTCACTATTCCCCAGTGTTTGTTAATGATCTTCTTAATCAGTGTAGAATGAGATGTGAAAGAGGTGACACACGTCAATACCTCAGCCTGTTCCTTGGTGGTGACATGGAGTAGTGATTCACGTGGATTGTTTAAAGCCCTTTTATAAGAGTTCCTGACCTGGCGTGCCGGGTAGCCTCTCTCCCTAAGGTTCTGTTGTAGGTGTTGGGACTCTATTACATAGTCATTCAGGGAGCTGCAGTTTCTCCTAATACGGAGGAACTGTCCAAACGGTAGGTTGTTCCTGAGGGCCCTTGGATGGTGGCTATTGTAGAGAAGGAGACTATTCCTATCTGTAGCTTTAGTATACAGTGTCGTACTCAATCCATCATTGGTAAGTCTTATCCTTAAATCTAGAAAGGGGATACTCGTGTCTGATATAGTATGTGAGAATTGGAGGAACATGTTTTGCGTGTTAACCCAATGGCAGAACTCCTCACAAGTTGTCAAGTCACCCCTCCACAGGATAAGGATATCATCTATGAACCTCCGCCATAGTGTCAAGTTTGCTCTATACGGGTTGTTCGGGTTCATGATGACCTCCTCCTCAAATGTTGCCATATAGAGGCAAGCCACACTAGGGGCGAAGGTACTCCCCATGGAAGTCCCCTGGGTCTGATGAAATAGTTGCTTCTCATATTCGAAGAAGTTCTCAGTAAGTGCTAAGGTGGGACAGCAGCAACTAGGTTACCATATTGTGTACATTTCACATATTGGTCCATCATTTAGTTCGCTATACCACTAATAATAATTTTCTATATAGTGCGTGGATAGCGGGAGTTCCCTACCAGTGATGGAGGATACCCCGGGTCTTAGCTTCAATGAGGAAGCTATAGCTGATATTTTAAGAACAGCACCCTCCTTGCTTGGGTCAGGAGGAGCTGTGGCCTCTGGGTCACAGTTAGATGACTGGACGTCGATAGCGGCCTTGAAGAGAGAATGGCTTAAAATCACTCTACATGGGGCTCTCATGACAGAGTATTTAAGGGCCAACATTGCGCCCCATGGACTCATAGTTAACATCTTGCCCAGGATTTTTCTGGAAGATGGGCCCTTCAAAAAAGACTGGTGCCAAGTGTCTTGGAAATGTACCAAAGATCTACTAGTCCTGATTATCAACACCGCCAAAAGGTTGGCGGAGGCGCTTCTTGCAAGGATACAGGTAGCCGAAGCCGCATTGAAATCTTCTATTCCTAAAACGACTTTTTCCTCCAAACTAATGGAGTTAAATAATGAAATCGCTGAGAACAGGGAGTACCTCCTTAAACAGAAGGTTACCAAACTGCAAAAGGACGTAGCCAAGTTCGACAAGGAGAAGGTTTATCCTTATCTCAAGGATGACTACGCTGCACCCAGGAGTAGTTACTCCTCTGATGAGAGCTCTGATACCAGTAGGAGGGGATCCTCTAACAGCGATTCAAGCACTGATAGCTGGGGTAATTATAACCAACGTAGACCCAACTACCAACCCTACCCTAACTATAATAATGGTCCGATTTTTCAGGACCGGTTCCACCCCGTGGCAGTACCCAGTATATCCTCAAGGGCCTCCACATTACTTTCCCATGAGTAACCCTCCTTTTTAGGCAGAGGTTGGGGCAGAGGAAAAGGGAGAAGAAGAGGAACTCAGAAGGGTGTTCAGTGGCAAGATCAGGCCCCGGGCGCAGTAGAGACCAGGAGCATGAGCAGGGGAAAGAGAACCTAGTGGTCAACCTCTCTAAGAGGGACTTAACTAACTCGGAGAAGATAGTCCTTGAAAAAGGCCTTGGTTTTGTCCCTACCCCCAAACTTGACAAATTTAGTGAGATATGTGAAGTCCAGGAGTTTTTCAGGAAGGTGCGCCTTAAGGCCTTCTTTCAAGACAGGGTCTCGCCCGATCACGGCGACACCGGCCTGCGCAACCCTTCAACTTTTACCCCGAATAATAGCATGGTTCCACCTGAGATCTTGACTTTTGAGGGGGCGGTACTCAAAGAGCTATCCGTTGCCTCCACATTTTACCCATTCCACAATCTCAGTAATGATGAAAGAAATGCGGCCATGAGTTTGGCCAACGATACCAGCATTACCATCAAACAGGCCGATAAGGGTGGGGCAACTGTAATTCAGTCTACTACAGACTATGATAGAGAGTGTAGACGCCAACTTGGGAACACCAGGCATTACACACCTCTTTCGATAGACCCTACTCCTAGACTCACCTTGAAGATAGCAACTATGGTCCTCGAGGCGGAGAACAACGGCTGGATTACAAAGAAGGAGGCTGATTTCCTCATAACTAAGAATCCTAAGACACCGTATTTCTATACTCTCCCAAAGATTCATAAAAACATTACACCAGTCCCAGGGAGACCTATAGTGTCTGGGATAGGGTCCCTACTGGAACCTTTGTCTAGATTTTGCGACCACTTCCTCCAGCCCCTGGTGAAGAAGATACCATCTTACGTGCGGGACACGACTGACGTCCTACGCATCATTGACAACACCGAGACCCTAAATGGGGTCAATCTCCTAGTGACGTTGGATGTGGAAGCTTTGTATACAAACATTCCACAACAAGCAACCTTGGAAGCCGTGGAGGCTAGTCTATTGAAGGGAGAATGGGTTTCACCGACTCCGGTCTCTTTCATTATGGAGTGTGCGACCTTAGCACTTACTGAGAACTTCTTCGAATATGAGAAGCAACTATTTCATCAGACCCAGGGACTTCCATGGGGAGTACCTTCGCCCCTAGTGTGGCTTGCCTCTATATGGCAACATTTGAGGAGGAGGTCATCATGAACCCGAACAACCCGTATAGAGCAAACTTGACACTATGGCGGAGGTTCATAGATGATATCCTTATCCTGTGGAGGGGTGACTTGACAACTTGTGAGGAGTTCTGCCATTGGGTTAACACGCAAAACATGTTCCTCCAATTCTCACATACTATATCAGACACGAGTATCCCCTTTCTAGATTTAAGGATAAGACTTACCAATGATGGATTGAGTACGACACTGTATACTAAAGCTACAGATAGGAATAGTCTCCTTCTCTACAATAGCCACCATCCAAGGGCCCTCAGGAACAACCTACCGTTTGGACAGTTCCTCCGTATTAGGAGAAACTGCAGCTCCCTGAATGACTATGTAATAGAGTCCCAACACCTACAACAGAACCTTAGGGAGAGAGGCTACCCGGCACGCCAGGTCAGGAACTCTTATAAAAGGGCTTTAAACAATCCACGTGAATCACTACTCCATGTCACCACCAAGGAACAGGCTGAGGTATTGACGTGTGTCACCTCTTTCACATCTCATTCTACACTGATTAAGAAGATCATTAACAAACACTGGGGAATAGTGAACACAGGGGATCTTGACCTCCCTAGACCTAGGTTTGCTTACAAGCGTACACAAAATCTGAAGGATATCTTAATACACACCAGGCCCAAGGCCAAGGAATTGGGGGTCCAGAGGACGCTGTGGGACCTACCTCCTGTGATCGGGCACCATCCGTGTGGTACGTGCTCAGTGTGCGAACAAACTAGCACTGTCAGAGAGATCACGCTGACTGATACGTTCACATGGAGGCTCAAGCGACACACCAACTGCAACACACCTAGGTGTATATACCTGATCACATGTCCTTGCGACAGAAAATATGTAGGGATGACGATGAGACCTGTAAAGGTACGCATTACTGAGCATAAGAGCAATGTGAGGTGTATGAGAGTAACCACTAAGATGTATACACACTGCAAAGATGTTAACCACTCTGCGGAATCTCTCAAATGGGTGGTTCTTGAGGCACACCCCAGAATTACACAGCATGCCCTCTTCAGACTTGAACAGAGATGGGTGCACCGCCTGTCTACAAACACACTTGGTCTTAATGATGACATACCTTGGGCCGCGTTGGCTAGGAGATAGCTATCTCCCGGCCTTACATCTTTATAGGGGCTCCCTGGTTTGGGCTTCTACTGGGAGATAACATTCCTGTTACACACTCTCTGGACCCTACGGGTCCCCCCTTTTGATTTTTACACACTTGTTGTACTCAAACAAACTCTTGGATGATGGCGCAGTAGGGGTACTGCTCGCATGATTGGGACTCATCTGTGTATGACTCCACGGCCCCATAATCCCGGCACATAACACACGAAGGTAATTTTGCCACCTATACTACACCCATATATTGTATAGTCAGGAGATGGGCAATGGCTAGCTAAATGGTATCATCGCCCCCAAGAGTATAATTGGTAGACGATCGCATGTTGGCTATCTAGATTATACATTTTGAGCAGCCAGAACATGAATAATGCTCATGGATCACCAGGATTCACATATACTTCCCTACCCTCTTAAGATGGCCGCCTTGTTCTCATTGCCGGCTCAGCTTAGGCTACCAATACGCCCTCTGTATCACGTGACACGGTGTGACGCCGGCG
This sequence comes from Calotriton arnoldi, assembly GCA_963921515.1. Classification (NCBI taxonomy): domain Eukaryota; kingdom Metazoa; phylum Chordata; class Amphibia; order Caudata; family Salamandridae; genus Calotriton; species Calotriton arnoldi. Next base: position 360,116 of record CAWUFW010005457.1, read on the forward strand.
CACTACGCGACTGTTTGAGAGGACGCGAGGGAGACTTATAAGCGCTACCCGGGTGGCAGCCTTGATAGTATCCGGCTTTCCAGCTCTGCGGCGGGTAGATTACCGGCATATGTCCTCCTTGGACAGGTGAGTGAACTGGTAGTTCTTTGCGGCTGTGCTAATGACGGCATTGGTTCACGGACCGAGTAGGTCCTAGTATAGGTGGTGATTGGGTCTCCTCGGCATCGTTCGGTCCCCGACCGCAGATACTTGTGTGGTCTGGGTCAAGTATGAATCCTGTGGACGCGCTCATATACGGGGTGTTTCACTGGGGGCTACCCTGTCCGCCCCTCACGGGTGGCGGGTGGCCCCGCCGGTGTTGCCACGGACTGGGCTTGCATCACACGGGGGGTTGACCGGTCTGCATGATCTCTGTGCTAGAGGGGAGGGAGGGTGCTCGTTTGGGTCTCCCACTCCCCCACATTGGGACACATACTTGGGCTGTGTTCCATTACTCTGTGCGGATAACTAGTTAGGGCCATTTTTGCCTCTTCTGCTTTTTCATCTCCCCTTATTGCCATTCTCACTTCCAATTATGCAGGACACCACCACATTGGTGTCTGGAGCGGACAAGACCGAATGGAGTGAGTGTTTCCCTCCAGATAGGTGAGTTGCATTGCAGGCTATTGACTCCCTCTCTAGGTTTTGGGTTGGTTTATTATACCATTAGTCTTTCTTTCTTTGGCCGATGTTTTAATCCAGTCACTCTTTTTTATTTAATTTATGATTTTTAAATGAGGGGTGTATTAAATTACCCCCTTACATTCACTAGGTGGACAACTGGTATGAGGTTGTTGGGATGAGATGATCTGCCGACTAGGTCTATTGATCGAGTAATTATATACTGCTTCATGTCATCCTCCTTTTAGGTTACAACTAGGACTGGCGGGACTTCGTGCTCGTCTCCACGAAGAGTGGTAGGTAGGAACTCCTCCACCCACCACCAAGTGTAGATAGTTTTACACCTAGGTCCTGATGAAATGCAATGGATCAGTATTGACCGCAATGCATGAAACATGTTGACCACTTTGTAAGAGTTGAGCTCTGCTCCGCTGGACCATTGCGCCAGAGAGCAGCCACTCCATTTCTCTTTTAATAAGGTGGATAGCCACCCTAATAAAAAGTTTATTTGGATTATCCAACCTTTTTATAATCACTTACTCACATCACATCTACACTGTTCTCTAGGGCCCTCACACCCACAGCACCATACGGCAAGGAACTGAAGATCTCCGCCAAAGAGCCCCTTTATGGGTGCCCGTCGGGTATTGCAGCGCCGACCCGACGAGGAGCAAGTCCATATGATGAAGCATGACACCTAGCTTGCTGGGTGTGTGAGGACTTTAGTTCCGAAAAGGAGTATTTCCCTCATCCTTCACTTTTGTCACATGTTGTCCACACCCTTTTATTGGGGAACAGCTCACCTTTCGTGTTATTTATTGTTTGGGCATGTGTGCTGGACCCCGTTAACAAGCCTAAATAGTCCCCCTTCTTGTTTAACAATTAATTTATTAGACCTTTGGTTCCATGCAAAGCAGTAATCACTGATGCCATAATCTCTAGATTTACTAGTGTGCAAAACAGTGGTGCGAAATCATCAATCAGTGGCAAAAAAAACGGAACTAAAGGTAATACATACATTGGACACAATGTATTTTGCACTCCAGAAGCCAGCCCAGGAAGTAGCTGCATGCTCTTCAGTCTCACGCATTTAAACTAACAAATTTTCTGAATTGTCCTCAATGTAAGAAGTAAAACAACCGAACGACAGTGTTCTTGCATGAAGATGCAGTGGATTGGGATGAGGGAAAAAGTATAAAACACTAATACATACATTTCAAAAGCATCTCAGAGGTAAAATCTGAGAAACCTCCAAATGAAAAGAAGTTTTTGGGGGATTGCCCTTGTTAAAGCTTTGTTAATAGCTTCTCTATCCCTGGGCTATCCGTGCTGATATTGTAGCATCTCTTGTGACAACCATGCACTAGAAAGCCAATTTGCTAGGTTTCAGGGAGCCATCATAAACAATGGGGTAACCCACAAAGTCACCGGACCTGGGTGTCAATTTGATACAAAAAAACAACGGTCCTAGACCAATCTCTTGAATAGGTGATTATTAGGTAATTCTTCTATACTTTGAACATATTACATAGGTAAGCTCACCTTATTTAAGCTTAAGGATATCTATTAGACATATAATGTGCAACAACCAAGACTATTTTGAAAAAACATATATTTATTTGATTAAATAGCGAAAGGAAAGGAGGGAAGGTGAGTTGCTCCGGGAGGAACGTGTGAAGGAAGTGCTCAAGTGGAAAGAAGGAAAGAAAAAAGTTCCAAAGAATTCAAGGGTAATATTTACAATATTTTAGTGGGACTGATATCCTATAAACAGTCTTTATAAACCTGGCCAAACAACACGTAAAACATACAATTTCAATACATATACAAAGAGATAAATCTCCTATGCAGAATGGGGAAAAGGGACGATAAAATTGGTCCAGGTTCAGGGGGGAATTGCGTCGACGTTTCGATCCGGCTTAACGGCAAACGAGGGAATTTATAACCTCAGCCACACGGATCTTCCTCAGGACAGGGAACAGGAAGGGGCAACCCTCAAGGTATTTCAGGAAGGGACTTGAACAGTGAAGACACCCGTAGTGAATCACGGTGTGGCCCAATGTTTAAGGCAAGGGAAGACAGCCTGGTGCATCGCGGTTCCAAATTGGGAGGCGCTGTAGTAGACTGCCCAATAGGTAGGCCCAATGGCGATTAAATCAGGCGTATCATCCAAGCAATGCAGGTCAAAGATGAACCGACACTGTTGAAAGCGCCATATCACTCCTGGTATGGGATTTGAATCCACAGGGGATGTCAAGGCGGTAAAAGACGTCCGCCGAGAGAAATTAATTCTCTTACAGTTTTGTGCCCACAGCAGCCCCACGGGAGGTTGTGTTCAGGCTGTGCACTGTGGGAAGGTAGAGCCCTCTTTCAGGGAGGGCAGCCAGATAACATGCCCACTTATAGCTGACCCCCCCACAAATGTTTAGGACATTTTACAGCCATAAGCTACTAAGGGTTAATACCTTGCTGTATAATATGAAGGAGGACTGATACGAAGGGAAGAACAGTGATCACTGCTGGGAATCATTTATTTGCCTAGTGTACAAACAACTATTAAAATTGTTTGTTCTGACTATATCTTTATTAAAGCAAGATAATTTATACAATGGGAGAAACGAATTTGCTGAAAGCTGTGTGACAGCTGCAGAAAATGCCTTGACCAAAATAAGCTTTGGCAAAGCCAGTCAAATGGGTTCAAGAAGAAAACGCATACAAACGCACAAGTTACTAACTTGTGTAACGATATATCTGTAAGAGACAGTAGTTAGTGACAGATTCCTTACCTTAGAATATCCCCAGGCGTCAGGCTGGATCCGGAAAGTTTTTTGCGTAGCAGTACCCTTGCGCGTCGGTAGGCGGCGCGTGCGGCTCCGCGTCCGTCGTCGGCGTCGTGATCGCCGGGATGACGTCGCGGGCAGTACTTAGACGCCGCCCCTGCGCGCTGACGTCAGTTCTGTACACGACTTTCCGCGCCAGGAACGCAGAGCCATGCAAGAAGCTGACATAGGTGTCTGAAAAATACTAGGGCCCTGAAAGGGATGTCCTTAACCCTAGAAATCAGTTCGCAGAACGGGGAGGATGGGTGGGGCGGTAAGGAATCTGTCACTAACTACTGTCTCTTACAGATATATCGTTACACAAGTTAGTAACTTGTGCATCTGAAAGAGACACGTTAGTGACAGATTCCTTACCTTAGAATAGATACCCCAGCAATACCAACCCCGGTGGTGGGTCTGCGAACAAAGATCAGACAAGGAAGTCCTGGAGGACAGAACGGCCAAAGAAGCCGTCCCTCCGGATCTGACTGTCAAGGCAGTAATGCTTTGTAAACGTGTGCAGCGAGGCCCACGTAGCTGCCCGACAGATAACCTGCAGCGGAACACCGCGGCCCAAAGCCGTGGTAGCAGCCGTTGCCCTGGTGGAATGGGCACACAGCCCAACAGGAGGCTCCTACTTAGCCAAAGAATAGCAGGCCTTGATGCACAAGGTAACCCAGCGGGAGATGGTTCGTTTGTGCACCGCCCGACCTTTTTTGGCGCCCACGTAGCCAACAAAGAGCTGGTCTTCCACCCGGAAGTGTTGTGTGCGGTTAATATAAAAGGAAAGCGCACGTTTTGGGTCCAGACGGTGGAGCCTCTCTTCCTCTCTGGAAGGATGCGGAGGCGGAAAGAAGGTGGGCAAAGTGATGGTCTGCCCAATGTGGAAGGCAGTAACCACCTTTGGCAAGAAGGACGGTCGCGTCCTAAGAACAACCTTGTCTGGATGGACAGACAGAAAGGGAGGTTTGCATGATAGAGCCTGGAGCTCACTCACCCGCCGAGCGGAGGTGATGGCCACCAGAAAGGCTGTCTTCAGAGTCAGAAGACGAAGAGGACAGTTATGGAGAGGCTCAAAGGGAGCGCACATTAAAAAGGTAAGACCAAGTTCAAGTCCCACTGAGGCATCACAAACGGAACAGGAGGGAAGAGGTGTGTAATGCCTTTTAAGAACCTGTTAACAACAGGGGACTTGAAAAGGGAGGGCTGATCAGGGAGCCTGAGGAAGGCCGAGATAGCACAAAGTTAACCCTTGATGGTACCCAGGGCAGAACCCTGTTGGGCCAGAGAAAGAAGGAACAGAAGGACCTCAGAAAGAGCGGCAGAAAGGGGATTCACAGCCTTTGCTGTGCACCATGCCACAAATTTGTTCCACCTGCAGGCGTATACCACCTTAGTGGAGGGACGCCTGGCTGCCAGAATCACATCACAAACTTCGGGAGGCAAGTCGAAAGGAATCAACTGCCGCCGCTCAATCTCCACGCAAGCAGGTGTAGACTGGACAGGTTCGGGTGGAGGACCGTCCCCTGCTGCTGCGACAGAAGATCCTCCCGAAGAGGCAGACGGATCGGGGATCTACGCTCATACTGAGTAGCTCGGGATACCAAACTCTTCGAGCCCAGTCCGGAGCCACAAGGATGACTTGGGCCCGGTCGTGCCGAATCTTCTTCAACACTCTGGGTAGAAGTGGTATAGGCGGAAAGGCGTACAACAGACCGCAACTCCACTCGCGACGAAAAGCGTCGCCGAGCGAGTGCCGCCTTGGAAATTCCAACGCGCAGAACTGATGACATTGCGCGTTCTCTTCGGTGGCGAATAGATCTAACCAAGGCTCTCCCCATTGTTGAAAGAGTCCTTGCGCCACTTCCGAGTGAAGACGCCATTCGTGATCCATCATGCACCTGCGGCTGAGTTCGTCCGCCCTGGCGTTCAGGGAACCTGCCAGGTGTTGAACCATCAGGAACATGTCCTGATGTTCCAGCCAAGTCCAGAGGCGCAGAGCCTCCTGACAGAGGGTCCACGACCCCACCCCGCCCTGTTTGTTGCAGTACCACATGGCGGTGGTGTTGTCTGTGAACACCTGCACTACCTTCCCTTTGACAGAGGGAAGGAATGCCTTGAGTGCAAGTCGGATCGCCCGGAGCTCCAGAAGGTTGATATGGAGCCGGGACTCCGCCGGAGACCAGAGGCCTCTGATCTCCGCCTCTCCTATGTGACCGCCCCATCCCAGAAGGGACACGTCCGTCACAACTGTGTGCTCTGGCTGGGGAAGGGAGAGGGATCTGCCCATGACCCATTGCCGGTTCGAGAGCCACCACTGCAACTGTTTTGCAGTCCCCACCGAGATCTGGACGTGATCGGACAGGTTGCCCTGGTGCTGCGCCCACTGGAACTTCAGGTCCCACTGCAGAGCCCGCATATGCCATCTGGCATGATCGACCAGCAGGATGCAGGAGGCCATGAGGCCCAGCAGCCTCAGGGTCATCCGTACCGAAACCCAGGATAAAGGCTGAAAGATCGGAATCATAGCCTGAATATCCCGGACTCGCCGTTCGGGAGGATAGGCCCGAAACTGCGTCGTGTCCAGAACTGCTCCGATGAAAAGGAGCTGTGGAGAAGGAACCAGATGCGACTTCGGCACATTGATGGAGAACCCCAGCGAGTGCAGGAGTTCGGCCGTAGTCTGGAGGTGGGAGACGACTGCCTGGGACGAGCCCGCCTTCAGCAGCCAGTCGTCGAGGTAGGGGAAGACTGAAACCCCTGCCCGGCGCAGATGAGCTGCGACCACCGCCATCACTTTCGTGAACACCCGAGGGGCACTGGTAAGGCCAAAGGGGAGCACGGTGAACTGAAAGTGCTCGAGGCCTACCGTGAACCGTAGGTAACGCCGGTGGGCCGGCAGGACGGGGATGTGGAAATAAGCGTCCTGCAAGTCCAACGCTACCAGCCAGTCTCCAGGGTCGAGGGCAGTCAAGACCTGAGCTAGGGTGAGCATCTTGAACTTCTCCTTCCGGAGGAAGCGATTGACGTTCCGGAGGTCCAAGATAGGACGCATGTCCTCCTTGTCCTTTTGGGCACCAGAAAGTAGTGGGAGTAGCAACCACGCCCTACTTCTGGGGTCGGAACATGCTCGATGGCCCTCTTGGCCAAGAGGGCTGTGACTTCCTTCTGTAGAAGCACCAAGTGATCCCCTGACATGCGGTGGAATTGAGGTGGCATGGCTGGGGGGGTGGTCTCGAAGGGGAGGGAGTAGCCCCTTTGGACAATGTCCAAGACCCACCTGTCCGAGGTGATGGGACGCCAGTGGTGAAGGTGGACCCTGCCCCCTACTGGCGTGCTGTGCACCTGAAAGGAGGGACTAGGAGGGCTTGGAGGCCGCGGACGGGTTGGAGGTGGTGGCCTGACCCGCACGCTGGTTGCCCGAACCGCCACGGCGGTATCCACGTCCTCGGCCACGCGAAGGCGCTTGCTGCGCGGGCCGTTGGCCGGGCTGTTGACGTGACTGGGCGCCCCTCCCGTGGCCACGAAAGGGGCGAAAAGCAGACGTGAGCGGAGGGCGCACAACAGCAAGGCCCAGGGACTTAGCAGTAGCCCGCGAGTCCTTGAAACGCTCCAGCGCATGGTCTGCCTTCGAACCAAAAAGACCGACTCCATCAAAGGGCATGTCCATGAGTGTATTCTGGACATCCCCTGAAAAACCAGTGGTCCTCAGCCAGGCGTGGCGACGCAGCGCCACCGTCGTTGCAAGCGATCTGCCCAGCGAGTCGGCGGTATCAAGGCCACAGCGTATGGTGTATTTAGCCGCATCACGCCCTTCTGCAATGGCGCGGGTAAGCAGTGTCTGGACCTCCTCAGAACACTGCGGCAAAACAGTCGCCACCGAATCCCACAGGGAGTGGGTATATCGGCCCAAGAGGCAAGCGGTGTTGACAGACCGCAAGCCAGCACTGGAGGAAGAGAAAGCCTTCTTCCCAAAGTGGTCCAGGCGCTTGGATTCCCTATCCGGAGGTGCGGTAGGGAAGGCGGTTTGGGAGGCAGAGGCTTGGACAACCAAGTTCTCAGGGGTGGGGTGTTGGGAGAGAAACAGGGGGTCGCCCGGAGCAGGGCGATGGCGTCGGGCCACGTTCCTATCCACAGGAGCCCCTGTGGTGGGCTTGGACCAGGCACCCAAAGAACGTCAGTGAGTGCATCATTGAACGGCAACACAGTCTCCGAAGAGGAGGCCGCCGGCTGAAGCACTTCAGTCAGGAGGTTAGTCCTGACGGCCACAGTAGGCAACTGGAGATTCAAGGCTCCAGCAGCTCTACGCAACACCGTTGCAAAATTAGCCCCCTCCTCCGTAGCCACGGGAGGAGACAGCATGCCAGAGTCAGGGAGGTGTCCAGACCACTGGCATCCCCAAGTTCCTCAACCCAGTCTGGGTCAAACTCGCACTGTTGTGTGAGAGGGTCCTCAGACCCCTCCTAGCTCTCCTGGTCCTCCTCAGGTTCATAATATGGAGGAGGAGGGACATTAGGGACCCAAGGTCTCATCGGCGCCGGAATCGGCGTCGGGCGACGTAGGTCCGGTTCCATGTCCGGAGCCGGAGAGAGCCGGGGAACGACGCTGTCCGGAGCCCCGGACGGCGTCAGGAACGGCACCGGGGGCGTCGGCGGAGGCGTGGTTAGGTCAACCGGCGTCGATGGGGGTTGCGGCACCACCGGAGCCGGGATCGAGGCCGGGGCCGGAGCAGAGGCCGGGATGAAGGCTGGTGGGACAGGCGACGCCGGGACCGGAGTCGACGGCGATGCCGGAGCAACCCCATCAGGGCCCGCGGGGCCCGAAGGCGCACCGGAGGGACCTTGAGGTCCGAAGAGGCGGGCCATGGCCGACAGGAACTCCTGTACTTGGGCCGGAGTCGCCCCCGAACCCGGGAAGGACGGGTAATGCGGGGGTGACTCGACAGGCACGTCCGGGGCCGGGAACGGTGCCGACAGGGGCCTCAGCCGAGTCGCGAGACCGGCGAGGCGAAGTCTTAGAGCGATGACGCCGCTTAGACTTCTTGTGCTTCGACTTACCGGAGGAGCGCGAAGACTTGGATTCCGACGAACGATGGGGGCTCCGCGACCGACCCCTCGACCTCTCCCGTGACCGGGGCTTGGTGCGGCGCGGAGCCGACTGCCGGACCTCGAGCAGCTTTCGAGACCGCTCTCGCAAAGCCTTCGGATGAAGTTTCCGGCAGTCAGGGCACGACTTCGTGTCGTGGTCTCGGCCGAGACAAAGAGACACTCGAGGTGCGGGTCCGTGATGGACATCATACGGGCACAGACCTCGCAGGGCTTAAAGCCGGGCATCCCTACGACACCTTAGGAGTCGTGAAGACTCAGTAGAAGAAAACAGTGAAAAATTCACAAAAAAGGTAGTCAAAAAGTGACTAGGGCACTGCTCTTCCCGGATCTGCGCTTACTGGCGCGGAAAAAGAAGAACTGACGTCAGCGCGCAGGGGCGGCGTCTAAGTACTGCCCGCGACGTCATCCCGGCGATCACGACGCCGACGACGGAGCCGCACGACGCCGCCTACCGATGCGCAAGGGTACTGCTACCCAAAAAACTTTCCGGATTCAGCCTGACGCCTGGGCATATTCTAAGGTAAGGAATCTGTCACTAACGTGTCTCTTTCAGATAGGTGTTGTCCCGGACCTATTGAGGGTGATACTGACATTGTGGTGGTGGCATGTTAGTGGTGGCATTGGTAGAAGTGGTATCATTAGTGTTGGAGGTGTGGTATTGGTGGCGGTACTGGAGGAGGTGTACATCCTGAAATAATTCATAGTGATGTGAACTTGTGTACTCCCTCCCAAGCTGACTAACAGAATGGCAAACCTCCACCTGATGCCAAACCGCGGAATGATATTCCAAGGCCTTCAGCTAGAAGCAGTCCCACTCCCAATTCGTTAGCATGAACCTCCCAACGGGAAAGAGAAATTCCTGAAGTCTGTGTACTCATTTTATTAGGAAGGCATATGTGTTTTACATTAACAATTACTTGCCTATTTATTAAGTAGCAGTTATGTTGGTTGTAATCATTGTTATTTGCCCGTTGGTAATAGGAGCTATGTGCTGATCCAGCCTTGAAGATCTGGTGAAGGAGAAAAGATTTTGTTTGGTTAAATAATCAGTGTTTGGTGTTTTAGATAGCATGGCACTGGCAGAATGAGAAGCCTACATCGGCTGTTGAAGTTGGTGTGGTGCAGTTCTTGGCATTGGCATCCAGGGATGAGTTGGCAAGTGCAAAAGGCTGTGAATTTTTGAGTCAGGTACTGTGCAAGCGTGGCTAATGTTCAACACTGGAATGATGCACTCAAAAGAAGAGGTACGCGGCAGGGTAGACTGTGCTAAGCACCCAGACACTGTATGAAGACAGCTGGAATGGTACAGATAGTTTATAAAGCTCAAATCCTGAACGTTTTCAGACTGAGGGTGATATTGACTACTGTTACCCTCTCACACAGCTCAGCCAACAAGCCACTCGTTCCTTTTCTATCTATGGATATGCAAATGAAGCATCAAGACATCTTTCTGGACATTGCACAGCACAAGTGGGGCTAGTGACTGAAATGAAAAGAAGAGTAAGTGTGCAGAGCAAAGAGAGCTTGTCTGTCTTCTAAGGACATCTAGACAGAGAGGGTATGACATGTTTTCTTCAAGATAGTTCCAAAAGAACAAGCATTGGCATAGCCAATAGGTCTCGCCTTTGGGACCTTATAAGTGTTTAGCTATGCAGCATAATATTATGGGTGATATGCCATCAGGGATTGAAGAGCTATACGATTACTACACACTGGGTCATGCATTCTGATGCAGGAATACATGCTTGCCTCAGGAAAGATCTATAGACACATTCCAAGGCTTTTTAATACGCCGACAGAAAGACAAATGCCTCCATGCATGTGAACAGCACTATAAAATTCTGTGTGTGACTGCAAAGTATCATGAAGTAACATATTATAAAATCATGTACCTTCCCTCTTCTGCGTCACTTTGGATTGTTGAAGCAACAGAAAGGCAGTAAAAGTGCTCCCAAAGCTCCAACATGATGCACACAGAAGAGTTATTATATTGTTAGCTTATCATGGGCCAAGAAGCAGCTTTATGGGATCTGCCGTTCATGGTTAAATTGAAAATACAAACAAAATTCAGCTTTGAAGATGGCGCTCTGTGTCTGACACGAGAATTGCAAAAATGTATGTAATATATTGTTGAGTGAACGATGCTAAAAACAATGCTCCCCCTTGCAGAAAATATGCGAATAATGAAACCACAGTAGGCAGAAGGCAAAGTAAATTCGAAAAGCAGAATATATTTAACTCCTACCCAAAACAAAAATGTGAAAACAAGCGAAATTTTACCTATGCGAAGCTTCAACATATCGAAAAACAGTATGTATTTATTCACCCAAAAAAAGACATCAGAAAACATGACTATTTCCGCCTTGCCAAGCCACTGTTGTATGGCGTGTGTGGGAAGACTTGACACACAGACGTATTTCAGCTGTGAAGAAGGTGCTTTATATTTAAGTCGGAGCATAAATGAGTGTAAAAGGCGGTTAGGGGAATAAAGTGAAAAAAAGGATGCAGTTTCTAAGGAAATCCTGCAGGTACTAAAAGGAAGTTGAAGTTAAAGTTATTATTGATTTATAACGCCAATGCACATTATAGATAAATGTAGGCACGTACTGATATTCAAATTGAAAAGGCCAGCGATGTAATCAGTTATGTTTTAGATGCAGTTTGGGAATGAAACTTTAAAAGTGCAGCCCCTTTGTGCCTTCAGCGCTAAACGAGCACTGATTTTTCTGCTGCTGAATAAACATACAGCACGCAGGGATAGTAGAGATAAAAAGGGGGAGGGGTGGCGTAGAGGCCTCGGAGCACTAAGGTATGGGCTAAAAGAAAGGGAGGGTAAGCACAGGGAGAGGGGATAAAACATACAAGGGGAACCTGAACTTTCCCGTGGTTGGTTAATTAAAGAGTTTAAAAAAACCACAGAATGCATTATCCATTACCAACAATTAGCATCCTGCAAAAAGAATTCACCCCTGCTTTCCCGCGTTTCTGTGCTAACAGTGCCCTACAGTGACAATGTATTGTTACAAAATTGTAACCAAATAAAAAAATATACATATATATGTTGCCGAAGGCCGGAACTACCGAAGAGCTCGTACTTAGCTGCCCGCAGTGTTCCTGGAAAGTGTTTTCCTGCAGGCGAGACATGTGCTGCAGGGCTTTCACACTGCTGATGGCTTCTTTCTAACCGTGCGAGCCCCGTGAGTGATTGGAAGGGGTAGAGGGATGGAGAGCAGAGAGAAGGGGGGGGGTGTGGGGTGGAGGAGCGGGTTGAAAATACAGGCCAGGGAAAGCAGCTGATCAACAGAGCTCGTAATAAGAGCTCCTACCTGCAGTTCTTTCTCCTCGGAGATCAGAGCAAGCCCACAGCCGGATCAGCTGCGAGGAGCAGGCAAAGACCAGTGTCCCGTGCTCTGAGGCGGCAGCATAACCCGCCTTCTCCGTCCTAGCCCCATGACTGATTGGGAGGGGGGAGGAAGGAGCTTGGAAATAGACCACAAATAAAGTGAAACCAGCCACGGTATCGCTGACAAAACTACAACACCCAGAATGCAGTATACTCTCACACAAGTCCACCACTGGGAACGATGTTTGTAACGACCTGGAGGGAGGAGTTCACACTATTACTACTCTTGGACTTGATGTCCTGCTCCATGGTTGTTTGGCTTCGATCTCTTTCGTCAGCCCTTCATTGACAGAGTATTGGAGTGAACGCTGCTCATTGCAGCCCTCGTATGGCTTGACCTAAGAGTAGCATTTTATTGTATTTTAATAGCATCTCCTTCCCTTGAAAAGGCCCTTAAGTGCTTCTGGGCGGACAAATAGGAGGCAAGTTTTTTTGTTCTGGTTGGTTGCCAGACTCTGAGGGTTTAGAGCGGTGGAAAGGATTGGTGTGTCGTGCGTGTATTTTAAGAGGTGCTCTCCAAAGGTGCTGTGGGGAACTTAGGGCTGCGTTTAAGCATGAGGAGATGTGGGGGTGGTCTTGCTTAGATATGTTCCATGTTGGGGCGGTTGGGTGACGTCTCTGCTTGGTGGGAACAGTGTGGGTGTGTCGGCTGGTGTAAGTGGGAAGTGTTGGACGGCATGCATGGCTGTAGAAAGACGCACGCAAAGGCCAATAGCGTTTGAGCAACAAAAAAAAAAAGCACACGCACGAGTGTGGTGTCACAGTTGGAAGTCCTTACTAGAAGCCTCGCAGAGCAGCGCATGCGCGCTGGCTCAGGCGAGACCTAAAAATGACAAAAAACAAGTACAGATTTCAAATAGTTAAAATTGACCAGTCTTGGCTGACGCAGCTCCTGCTTTCAGAGCCAGGATATTCTCACAGCTGAGTTGTGTGCTCTATGAATACACAAAACAGAAAATTACATTAATTACACAATCAGTAACACTAAAGGTCTCGCTTGGATCCAGCCCTCTATTATTATTATTCAGTATTTGTAGAGCGCACTGCTACCCTAGGGCATCCCAACGCTAGCGGCTAGACAGAGAGAAAGAATGAGATTACAGGGTGGATTGTTGAAATAACCAGGTTTTAAGAAGTTTACGAAACGGGAAATGGTGGGATTCAGCGCGAAGGTGCGGGGGCAGTGTGTTCCAGAGTCTTGCCACGTTCTAGGAAAAGGATCTTCCTCCGCTTCTTACTCTCCTGATTTTGGGGATCACTGCAAAGTTAAGATTAGCTGATCGCAGGCATTTCTTGGGGCGATAGAAGGTGATGAGGGAGCTGTTGATGGCCGGGCCAGTTCCCCACATAGTCTTATGAGCCATGCAGAGAGCCTTGAATTTTACTCTTTCTGAGATTGGTAGCTAGTGTAGGGTCTTCAGAGCTGGCTTACCCGACTGAGTTTTCGAAAAACCGAGCAGCATCCTGGCGGCACAGTTCTGTGCGACTTGGAGCTTCCTTATCGTTGCTTTGGGAGCTCCTAGGTAAAGAGAGTTGCCGTAGTCCAGACGCGATAGGACCAAGGCCTCTGTACCTACTTTCAACACCCTGGTCCTTGATCATTTCCATCAGCAAGAAACCATGCCTGCTTCAAAAATACTTTGGGCCGATTACGATGGCGGTCGGACGAGTGTCTGACCACCATCGTTGCGGGAAAGGACCGACCGACAGGTAGTCAGTGGTCCCACCCGCCAAATTAGGATCCGACCGCTGTGGAGGCAGTCGGAAACATGCCTCTTTGCATTGAGACTTGTGTTGCGGCCCGGAAAAGTGCCACGGCACAAGCCCCAATACAAAGAGGCATGTTTACAGATCCCTGCACCCTGTGGCAGGCACCATGCGGTGCTTGCCACAGGATGCAGGGATGTTTAGGGGACACCACAGGTGCCCCCCAGGGCCCATAGCGGAGGGCCATGGGGGACAGGGGCCCTCCTAGGGGCCACAAAAAAGCCTTTCCTCCAGCCTAGGAAGAACCGACGTGAAATGGTTGGCGGAAAGGTGGATCGTAATACCCACAGTGGTGCCGGAGGAGGCACCGCCCCCAGTGTGGGGAATGCGATCCGACCGACCGCCTGACTGGCTCCTTGAGCCAGTCGGAAGCTGTCGGTCGGTCACTGCGGCACTGCGGTCAGATCGACCGCATCGTAGTGTGGCGGTCTGACCCCAGTTAAAGATGTCAGTGGGACTGACACCCACGTGTTATCAGTGTCGGTCCCACTGACATAATAATCGGCCCCTTTGTCTTGGAATAAGGCAATAAAAGCCGATTCTGGTGCTTCTGGTAGGTCCACATTAAAAAACACAATAGTTTCCAGACTGATATCTTCAATACAGAAACTGGATTAACAAGGAAACAAACACGGTTTTTGTTTTAGAGATAAACTCTTGTAATTCTGGAATACAGATGGCTTATAAACTAAAACACCCCACTCTCAAACCATATTGACCACTCCTTGATAACATACCGACAACAACGTACGGACCAGCAAATTTATCGCAAACTGTTGATAAGTGCTATTTGTACTTTATCCCTTCCATGCAGTAAAGAGGTTTTGATACTATTGATTGGCAACAGCTCTTTATATATATTTTTTTTTTTTGCGTTTTTCTAAAGCACACTCAATTGACAGAGAAAGAAGCACACAGAAATATCTGTTCAATTTTTATTTAAAGAAATACTTTAAGTGTTTCTTAATATTCTATATATTTCTATACAAAATTCTGATGCCAAAAAGCTCCCTTTGAAAATGGATAAACAATTGCTTTGAATGTACAAAAACAGACAATAAAATTTGTTAACAGTAAAAGCATAGTAAACATGTGCAGTTTTCAAACAGTTCATATAGTCTCGAAACCAGTGCAAATGGGACAATGGATAACATTCATACCACTTCCTCTTATTCCCAATCACTGCCAGTATTCTTTTCTTCCATCTCCTGGAAGGAGCTCATTGTGCTTACAGGAAAAAGAAATACAATCCCTTTTATTTGCACCGTAGAAAAGTGCAAACTGTGAAACAATGTTTATTACACTTTTGTGGTTATCAAACCCACAAAAACAGCTAGTAAAATCATGTTTATGGTATTCACTTGTAAGGCCACATGAAAAAAGGCAGACAAATTAAGGCACCTTGATGATTCAATTCAATAAAAAGTCTTGTTATCTGTAATATTTTGAGTGTATTACAAAATATATTATGCTTTTCAATGAATTGAACATTCGTGAATCATATTGCTGATAGACGAATCGGTCTGTAATATAGTAGATAGGCATGTCTGAGACGTCTATATAAACGTTGAAATCATTTTTAAACGTGGTCGCTATAAAAATATATTTTACTACCATGTAAATACCAGAAAATATCCATTACTAAAAATGTGTGGGTAGTAGTAAACCATTACGATCTAGTAAAAGGGAAGGAGAGTTAGTAGTGCACAGTCTTATTATGAATTCATTTACAATAATTACATCACATCTCACTGAAGACCTAGAATCAGTCTGCTGTACACAAGGACTTCAAATGCATTAAAAACAAACACCGCTTTAGAAACATTTAGGAATACCAGACTGTTTCACATAATACATTCAGAAAGTAAAAAAAAAATCAATTCTAAACCAAACGAAGGGAATATCAATTACCAAGACACTAAAATGCATTGTGGAAAGCTTAACAGTCTTGCTCCTGTACCATCCCACTGAAATAACCCGGTAGGTACACTTAGAAAGTTATATAAATGCATACTCATTTGGTCCATGTTTTGAAGAACAAACTCCATAAGCCTTGAAGGGATATCTACCTGCTCCACTCCGTGTGCAAAGATTACTGAAAAATGCATTCAATTTATTGGCTGAAAAGAAGACTACAACAGCAGGAATTGGCATAAGCAAGATCTATTTTCGATATCCAGTGTCATTATCTAGGTAGTCCAACAATGACACAGAACAAATATTCAATGATGATCAGGCAGATCCAGTGAATGGCTATCCCTCTCAGATGCTCCAGGGCAACTCCCTTCCTCACAGTGGAATCGATCACAGGGTTTTCTGCACACAACACTTAGCCACTCAGGTTTATGTACGTACAACTTCCACTTACATCTGGAAACCCATCGTAGCCCACTTCTTAATTTCTGCAAATAAAGAATTTTAAGGCTAATTTCTGGATTTGATATAAAAGTTGTTATAAAGTGGGAGGGTAAAAGGATGAATAAGTGCTATGAGTGTGTGCAACTACTTTATCTTAAAACACAACAGTCTTTGGTAAATTGGGTCCAGGTGACTAATTCACTCTTGTGACCCTGACTTCCTAGATTTTACTCTGGACACTGAAATGACCAATACGAAAACAGCTGTCCACGTCAGAATCTGTAATGACATACACACACAGTGTGAGATCGCTCCCACAACCAGGGCAAGAATTAGTGGAAACCTCTATGATCATGAGCTTAGGATATCTGAAGGCAATCTGTAACTTAAAAACTGAACACTACTCCAGACCAATATCATCACTACATGCTGTGGCTGCAGCACATATTACATTTCCCATTCCATCTTGAAGGTTTATTGGTGGGAAGCTCACCACCTCAGAAGGACATCTAACTGTGTTAAGCAACTTTTGGATCCAAATTATTTCACATAAACCTACCAGTTCAAGAGCCAAAGGCACTGCTGATACTGAAGAGAAATGGTGTCTTAGTCTCTACATAAAGATTACCTTACTTTCATACCGTCTACCTTAAACTCTCATGTACATAAAAGAAACAAATTTCCAGTGTTGCTGAAAGTCAATTGCTCGTTTAAAAGATGGAAGACCCTGAGGTGGCTAAAATACAACTTCAAGGTATACACCTTGCCTTGCTTTCATGGCCATCGTAAAACATGAGGATTATCCAACTAAGACATCTGTGATCTCATACTGCAACAGGTTTCTAGATTGTCACAAAGGCATTCCCTTGCAGAGACTGCACTGCTGTTCACCAGTAGCATACAGCACTCGAATAAGAATACAAAAAGTAATGTTATGACAGAATCATATATGTTCCTTAGCTCCTGTATATGCAATAAACGAAGACGAAGGTAAGGGTTCCTACTATGATACTTATTTACAAACTTAACTGACCATGTGACTAAAATGGTTCCAAATATCATAAATGACAAGTTGCTACATGTTTTTCAGGCAATGATACCAGTGGATTCCAGACTGGACGGCCATTAACCTTTAACTTTCACCTACACAATCTCACATAAACTGAGTCTTTCTGAGGCAGCTTATTAAAGGCCGCAGCTTCATAAAGAACATAAAAATATGGATTTTAATTAAGTGCAACTGGCATACTCACAGAACTGTTTCCAACAATGTAAGAGATCGCGTGTGAAAGAGTTAAGGCACTAATAATGAAGTAAGGCATCAATATGCTCCTGATTAATCGGAATTACTATCAAATTAGCATACTGGTTCGAATTTTATGTTATCTTTCAATGCACTAATACCATGCGCTCCCATAAAGGCATGTTAGAAAAACACCCAGTAATGTATTCACCCTGAGTTGACATGGGCCACCATTCCCTCAATTATAAGCACGACCAGTTTCAGCTGGTTAAAAGGCAAATGGGCTCCTCAGTTCTTACAAGAAAAGCTGGTAAAACACAAAACATGAATAAAAAGAAAGGTAAGATTTGTCTCATTGTATGACTGTCCTGTTATTGCTCCCCTTAAAAAAGTGCACTGCAACTTCTATATGCAACAAGTACACACTGCAAGCAAACTCATGGTTGTATGGTTAAATATTTTAGCGCTTGAGAGCAAAGGCATTTCATGGATGTGTGAAGGTCAAAACACTTCCATTAACAGCACTATTCGTAAACGTGCACAGAAGGATACTGCCACATACCTATACACTTGAGTTGGATGCTCTATGCTTCTAAAGGGACACATTTTTCTAGGAACTAGGACTTACTTGTGTCAAACACAAATAACGTGTCACAGACCAGACTAAATGGAGAGGAAATGTGTGCTGAAAAGGCATGGCACCATTTTGCAGATGGTATTCATGGACGTGTCAAGAAGTACTTTTTATCAGTACTATTACCACCATAATGGTATGAGCAAACTTTCTTACAGCAGAGTTCCTGTCTTATGTGATATTCGCCCTTTCCCCTAAAATGTAGTGAAGATAAGTCAATCCGAATAGGTTCGTCAACAGGTAGAGCCATGGTAGGTCATAAAAACAAGAATAAACTGGAATCAAATTTGATGGCCATTTCGGAAAACGACCCTTACCTAACCTATTTCACACCAAAACACTTGCTAAACACTCACAGGACAAGCTGATGCCTCTTCCTTTAAAAAAAGCTAAACACCGAGCCCTTTGTGCAAAGTAATTCTCAAGCTTCGCAAAGCAAATTCCTAAAACCAACCCTCAATACAGGGTCAGAATTACTGATGTTGGTTACATGAACTGCAAAACACCAGGCTGATGTACACTTGTCAGAAAAAAAAAAACTTACAATAAAACATCCTTGGTGCCAAATCAGATGCCTGTGTAAGCAGACGTAGGCATCACAGCACAGTAAAAGACCATGTTATGGTACAGCTGCTGGTGTTAAAGAGGACTGTGGCACACTTTCAAATCCAGCCGTTTTCTAGTGGTTAAATATTTTAGAAATCAGGATATCAACAATAGCAGACAAAAAGTATAAAGTAGTGTAGTACTATACACAACGAAGCCAACTCCCCCCCACAAAAACAAAACAAGATACTACTTCCTCATACTCGTGTCAGTTTGTGTGCTATTTTCAGCCGAAGTACATACAGCATGACAATCATTGCTGGTTCTGAGTCTGCAGTCAAATTATGTCTTTAACAAACCAGTACCACCCATAATCACAAACTAAGTATTAGGCAAATATGGTCGATGAGCAGTTTACACAAGCTAGGTAAAACTATGTTCCTTCATTTGCTGTTGAGTACTTTACAATAGTGAATATATTTCATGACAAATCCCCAAGTGGTGTATTTTACCACTACATCTTAACAAGGCGTCTATAAATGTATTGAATTTAACTGAAATCATTCAAGAAATCTGTCCAGCTTAAGGATGGAGGGCACCTCAGGAGAGAACATCGCCTTATTGTTCAGGCAACCCCTTACATCCTTCGGTGAGCAGAGGAGGCATCTCCAGCCCTTAGTGCTGAGGGTTAAAGATTTGTTTATTTTAAGAGAGAAACTGATTTACCTTAAAAACAACAAAAGGGAAAGCTAGAAACAGGCAACTGAATTATAATTTAGGTTAGACACCGAGCTACCGCTTCTGTCATTAATTTCTTCTGCTAGTTTAAAAATGTGGATGCCATTTCCACTCTGGAGGCCTTTTCAATGCCAGAGTTCATAATATGCATATACAGATATGCATCTTTAGTGACGGTTGTTTCATATTCATTTTTTACAATATGTTCTTCCCTTCTAAGGATGATGCAGGCATGCTTATGTAATCCTTAATTACACATGGACGGTTTCAAAAGTGCTTAAACTGCATTATTTCCAGACTCCCGTACCGGGAGGAAGTTCGAGAATTGCTGTCAAGAGGCAGGAAGAGTTACAGGGTGAATGAACTCTATGACACTTCATGCCATTAAAGGGTTAACAGCAATATGCAGACAGTCCTCAACATTCCCAAGAGGTTGCCATGGGCTACCGATAACCGGCTGAATCCAGCTTTTTGACAGATTTCCCCTGTTTACCCACACTGACTGCCCAGCATCCATTTGTTTTGTGCAGCATTTTCCAGTGTGTCCTGTGGGAGCTCAGATAAGGGGGGCCCCAAACAGTTTCCTACACCACTCGACGTTGATGTTAGGTGGGCCGTCAATCTTCTGCATTTTACTGAGCAATTCTGTGGGTAGTCCTTTGAATGCAATCCGGTATTCACTGTCAAAGGCCTCTGCGGGTAGAGAAAAGAATAATGTTTCAATTTAGTAACCTCCCACATGAAGAACAGGTAACGCCGTAAGAAAACAGACGACACAACACAGTAATAGTGTGCAAAAAATTAAGTTACTTACCTATAAATATATTTCTTTCAGCATTGGGATCTTGAGAATCTTCAATAGACACATTCTTTTTATTTTATATTCCCGAAGTAAAACCTGAGAACCTCTGTAACATGGGCTATCTTTCGTGAAATATTACCTAACAATCTATGTAGATATATATACATAAATATATTTACAAGTATACCTACAATTGCATACTATATACTCTCACACACACATGATTGATATATATATATATATATATATATACATACACACACTTAAAAATTCACAGTGTAATATGGTATTACCATTGTTGATTGTGGTGAGTGGGCATGACTCACTAAATGTGAGTTAAGTTGCTCTTCCCACCCTAAACAACGGTAATAAACATTACTTTCTGCAGATCTGCATATATGTCTTATACTAACTATCCTAGTTGCGTAGTTGTAATTAGCAGGGATACGGGAATTATGTGGTTCTGCGGCCACTGCGTTTTTCACATAGTGAGTGATTTGCCGCATGAGCCATAATCTGCTCCCCAATCTGCAGATTTTAACAAAAAAATTTGTTTCTAGCTCAAACGGATCACATGATACTGAAATCACAGCATCACGTTTTGTCGCGTAGTGGATGGCTCTAGCCAAAGGTTGACTGGTCATCTTTTTGTTGATTATTACTGTATTTGGATGTTAATCTGGTACTAATGAACTAGGATCCTTTGCCCAGAGTGGTGACGTGAAAAAAATGACAAAATTATGAAGTAATCATATCACAACTTATGCCGCATTATGTTGCATAATTTGCCTTTTCTTGCTGCATAATTTAGTCAATCCTACAGCCAGGGCTTTAAGTGGGCCGGGTCTGTCCGGGTCTGAGCACCGGCAGTTATTTTCAGGGGGCCTCGAAACGGGTCTCTATCGGGCTCTATATTCGGGCCTCGCAGAGGTAGTCCGTAGCTAAAAATCCGAATTTTGACAGCACAAAGTGGTGGATGGAAATGGTTGATTTAGTCTGAACCACCGGTGAAGGTAAGACGTGGGCATTTTAGATTGTCATCTGTGAAGCGGCGCAATTCATGGGACAGAGGAACGAGCACGAAATGGGGAGAGCATGGGCTAATTTGCAGAGATATGGCACAGAGAAACAAGGACCTGAGAAACCTACGAACTGCAAGCTGTGACTTTGAGAGAAAGGGATGCGTAGAAGAAATTCTTCAAAGAGAAGCAAGCGAGGGCGGAAAGCGAAAGAAAAACATTAAGGAAATGCAACAGCAGCTGAGATGAAAGGAGATTTGAAACCTAGGAGCAGGGCCGGCGCTGGGCATGGGCAGTGTGGGCAGCTGCCCATGGCCCCGCGGCCATCTAATTACGATGGGGCCCCCCACGAGTCCATCAACCTTTTGAAATGGTGCCATTGTGCGAGGCCCAAGGCGCCCCCCCCTTCCCCTTCACCTGGGCCAGGCTGCCATGGACTGAAAGGGCAATATGACACCGCATCCCTTTCAGCTGCTGCAGACTGGGCAGGGCTGGGTTGCTGGCGATGATCAGCCTAATTGCCGCATCAGCATGATAACAGCGGTCAGGCAGATGCTTGAACTGGCGTGAGGTGTGAAGTGAGCCCTGCTCCTGCATGAATGAAACGCAGATAATCCTGCAGGGATCACAACAAAAACAGAGTGACCTCACGTCGCAATAGGCGCTGCTCCTTCCATTGAAGGGAAAGGGAGAAGAGCAGAAAATGGAGAGAGGCAGGGCTTTAAGTGGGCCTGGTCTGTCCGGGTCTGAGCATCGGCAGTTATTTTCAGGGGGCCTCGAAACGGGTCTTTATCGGGCTCTATTTTCGGGCCTCGCAGAGGTAGTCTGTTTTCTTTTTTTTTTCTTGCACCAAACTTATTTTGCTCTAGCTGGAATTGCCAGGCTAGATCCTGAGGCCGCTGACCTTTGTGCACACTGTAGATCCTTTCATGCAGATTTTTATCATATGATGCGGGACTGTGGGGAAGTATGTATCACAGTTTAGGACAGAAAGTCGTCTCTTTAATTAATGACTTTTCAGGCACCTATCTCCGAGTCATTCTGAGTAAAGCTTTGTTTGTTGGGTAAGTTACGTAGAACTAAGGATAATAAAAAAAACTTGCAATTTCATAGATTTAGCGCCTTATTTTTGGTAAGCGCAAGATTGCGATCCTGCAACCAGCCTCCAAACACACAGCCGCACCTGAGTACTTCACAGGTCTTTAAAAGACCATTTGCTTGTTAATGAGGCTTTGTTGTTTTTCACCCCTTTGTAGAGCCCCTGCAGCTCCACTCTGCCTATTGCTTGAATAATTAGCCCCCCACCCCGCAATGTTTTTTTAACCCCCTCGAAATTTGGCTCTACTTGCGCCTCTGGGGAGGGTGTATGGCGTTATCCATACATATCTTTATTTAGACCACGCCCCTACTTGGGTAGGCCACACCCCTTTAAGAGGTTTGTCCCGCCCCTTTTAGAGCACCCCCAGTTTTTTCCCCCCACTTAAAGCCCTGCCTACAGCATAATTTGATCCACCCCTGCCAGTCAATTCCAGTGGCCCTGGTTATAAGTACTTTCCTTCATCAGAACTGGCACCGAAGGAATAAATCAATGCACTGAGAGAAAATCAACACTGAATACGACTCAGGACTATTTGCACATCCGTGACATCAAACAGTGTTTTTACATTGCATTCTGCACATGTAAAGGCTTTGCTTGCCAGTTAATAGTGGTCGCAGAAAAGATCTCTACTGATCTTAAAGAAAGTTTCTACTTTAGAGATCTCAGGTCTTGAACTATTCGCATGAAAAATAGTGGTTGTGGCCTTGTCTCCCATGGAGTGAGCTGCTACATAGCTGGGTAATTGGAGAGTAGTTTTGATGTAGACAATAGTCCATAAGACATTTTCTGCATCTGAATTTCCCACCACATGTGCATTTTTTGCTTTGGCACAGGGCACAAACCAGCAAGTTTGTTTGCTCAGCATAGTTATTTGATAGGCCTATTCACATCCAAGCTATTAATGGCATTTCCTAGCGCACTAGACAGGGGTTTTAAAAAGGTACTGTCTGATTTAACTGAAACACCACCACTATCTTTAGAATAAATCTCAGATGCTTGCCGAGAGATACTGTCACCGTGAACCGGATATACTTCTTTGACTATTCAGGTTAACAGCCTAGCTGCAGAGTCACGGAGTCCAATCTGACTGACTCTACCTGCCTGACTGTAAGATGGCCGCCAAGCTCCATACCCTTTCCTATCCTGCCATCCTCGTCATCTCCACTCTCCCGTTTCTTGACTCAAGTCCTCCGGACACTTCATGATCTTCATTCTAACCCTGCGGAGCCCGAGCTACATGGCTGATTCCCGGTGGAGCTGCACCGACAGCTATAGGGGAGACTGGCTCCGGCTCACTGCTATGGCCTTCACCTACCCAGCTGGACTTCGGACATATGACTCGTCGTTTTCTCCGCTGCAGTCTCTCCTCCCCGTGGACTTCCAGCTCTCTTGGTCTTTTTCGGGCTTGATTTTTGTGCTCGCTAGTAACTTCTGTCTTGACTATGTAATCACTCTGTAACTTATGTGAAATTTTGTAACTTGCAACTTGCTGTTTTCTTATGTAAAGCGCTCCGATACCTCCTGGTCTAGCCAGCGCTATATAAAACTCATTAAATAAATAAACACAAATATGAAGGTCATTTTCTCTCCTAGATTCTTTAAGTCAAAGGAATTAATAGGTTTAAAAGGCACCAACATTAGTTGTGAAAGAAAAACATTTCCCAGGTAGAGGCTGACTGACAAACTGAGGGAAAAGGCAGGAATAAAGGCTTCTGAAATGCGACAGAGAAGGCATCTGGCTCTGGGGTCTTTTCCACGGTTCTGTTAGGTTACGTAGATTTGCATAGTGCACTAATCACCCGTGAAGGTATTAATGCACTTCGCAGGTGAGGAGGCGGTAGTCCCCTCTGGAGATTATTTGAAGAGCCAGGTACTCCGCTTCTTGCGGAATGCAAGAAGTGATGGAGGCTCTGATGTGTTGTGGGAGGTCGTTCCCTGCTTTGAGGGAGATGTACGAGACACCGCAACCTCCTGCTCTACATTTGAGTATGCAGGGTACTTGTGACGGTGAGAGTCCGGCTGAGCAGAGGAGTCTGGAGGGTTGGTGGAAGTGTATGCGGCTGTTGAGGTAGGCGGGGTCTATGTTACGTAGTGATTTGCTTGTGAGTGGGATGGCTTTAAGTGCCCTCGCTATTTTGTCTATCTTTTTTTTTTTTTTTAAACTTGTTTTTATTGATAGAACTGCATCGTAGCACCTCTTAAACATTTGTCATATATATATTACATTGTAACAATCCTTCTATTGTGGCTAGTTGTTCACATGCCATTACATTACAATCCCCACTCGCGTAGTGGATTACTATATACTGCAATGCACTTTACATTTTTGATAATAACCGTAGAACAAACAAGAAAACAAAAACAAATTAAATGAAAGAAACCCCCCATACCAGCAACGGGTAGCATCACTACTCGTTGTGTGGGTGGTCAAGCAATTGCCGTAACTAGCTTAAGATTTGTGAGAGGGCTATTGGGATGTTCCTGCGTTGAGTACCAGTGAAGTGTGGGTGGGTGACCGTGTAGGTACGATTTCATTATCACTTTGTGTTGTTGTCACAGACACTTCTGTTAGCATTTGTCCCCATTCTGTCAAATCTCTCTCGGCATTTTCATCCACTCTTGCTGCCCTGAGGTGACATTCCTCCACCACGCCCCACTCACATACATCATCCTTCCATTTATCCAACGTGGGGGGCGCCAGATGGATCCAGTGGATCGCGATCCGTCTTTTTGCCAGAACCAGACCCAACATTGCAAACTTATGCCGTATCCGTGTCCCTTTCTTCAGTGTTGGGAGTACGCCTAGTATATATTGTTTTATGGAGACTTCTATTCCCACCGCTGTCGCTGTGCGAAGGGACTGTACCACCTGATTCCAGTACATTTGTAGACGTATGCAACTCCAGGTCAAACATAAGAATGTTCGTCTATCCTTATTGGGGACTCAAGTTCCTCTTTTGGGGTTTTCGTAAAGCCAAGTAGTGCACAGGTATGGACAATCATTTACCTCCTTGCCCTTTTATACCCCCTGCAGTAAAGCTGCTGAAAGTATTCTGTAAATGCAGCGGGTTTATCCCTCTTTCCAGTAGCCCAGGAGACATCTGGCTACTTAAATCTAAAAATGTATGTTTGCGCTTGTTGTAATATCCGTGCCAGGACAGTACACACCTTATTCCTTATATCATAAAACATTTTCTTTGCTTTAAGCAAGGCTTTTTCCTGCCAGAGGCTTTTTGGGGCTTATTAGTTAACCCCTCTGGATTGCTAACTTTTGCTGTGTTCTCTTAGTTGAGCTCATCTTATCCTGCCGCTCCCAGCAGTTGATGTCTTTCTTTGATTAGTCATCTTGCTCAGGTTCTTTCTAGTTCCATTACCATAATTGTTCCTCTTATGGACACCTTGCAGGGGGTCCCAGGCTATATCCAGTGAAATCTCATCTTCTCTATTAGTAGAAAAATACTCTTGGGTTGCCTGGACAGTCTCTCAATGCCTCTGGCTTCATCTTCTATTTAGGGGCTGCCGGCTGCCAAAATTTTGCAATACATTTGTTTTTCCCCACCTGCAGACTTCGAGGTTGCAGGAGCCCGGTATTAATTTGGATTTGACCCATGTTTCATATGAAAGTGGTCCTAATGGAGGAAGTGGGTTCCATGGAGGAAGACCACATGAGGATCTAATCTCAGAATGTAGCTCCAAACTTGTGGGCGCTTACTAGGGGAAATTAAGGTCTTAACATTTCAGGATATTAATTTGAATATTGACAGTATGCAGAGCAGTTTATACGTCTGACATCCATTCTTTTCTGTCCACCACTAAGCACCGTCCCTACACTTCCCTCATCCCATCCCCTTTAATCCCAAAACTAGGAAAACCAAAAACAGACCAACAAGGCCTTCCTGAAGGTCTATACCCAACTTTTACTGGCCTAGATGTGTGCTTGCCAGAGAAGGGAGTAGGCCCCTACTGATAGGGACATGAAAAGTGGAGCAGCGTGGTGATGGCACAAGCCTCTTGTTATTGATTTCATATGGAGAAAAACGGGAGAATGTGGGGGTTTCTCAGATCCTTCCACCCTCTGCCCCAGCCCCCTTTGCGTACCACCCCAGCCCAACCCATTCCCACTACAAACAATCATTTTTGTCTATCAAATTTTCATCGTCACTGCTTCTTGCGCTGCGGCACAGAGGCAGGAAGCGTTAGCCTTCCCTTCTCCCATGATTCTCAGATGCTTTCATTTCTTAGCATCATGGCTCGTCTAGTTCCTCGCATGCTATGGAACGTCTGCCACTTAAGTTTTAGTCTACCACCCGCACCATCAGTGACAGCCCTCTCTAGGTCTCCTTTGTTGTCAACCAGAAGTCTTTGACTTCAGTCAATTATTGCACTACCTTTTGCTTGCCTTTCATTAGGAGGAAGGGATGTCTCTGCTGGTACAGGAGGTCTTATTCCCTAAGGAATGTTGTGAGAGGACGGATGTCTCTCTGCTTTTGCAGTGTAATGGTGGAAAGTTCTTAGTACAAGTATAGGTTGCGCCCTTTGAAGCTGAGAGGTTCTTTCTCCCTTCCATTTCTCATAATTCGTTTTTTGTCCTTGAAGAAATGGACCTAGTGAGACTGTCGTAGGGGGAGTCTTCGTGGTCCTGCTTTGCAAATACTCTGTGGGTGCAAGTCCAGGGTTATTGGAGGTGCCTCTGGGAGGTTCTGTAGGAGTACACACACAAAACACTGAATGTAACGACTATGTATTAACAGCCAGGTGACGTCCCCAATTGCCATCACGAGAGGCACTCGCCAGGGTTGCCCCTTGTCTCTGCTGCTCTATGTGCTTGTGGCGGAGACTTTGGCTTGTGCGCTACAGGAATACCAGGTGCACTGCAGAATTCGCTTTCAGCATTATAATCTAATGGTATGCACCTACGTGAATGATACACTCCTATATGTTTGGGACCCTGACCCTAACCAGGCCTCAGGGAGGTCGATCTCTTCGGTGGCTATTCTGGAGTGCGCATTAATTGGGACAAATCCCTCATATTTCTTCTTACCACTGCTACGACAGTGGTACAGATGGAGTTCCCACTTAAATGGACAACTGAACTGGTGTGCTACTTTGGTATTCAGATTCACACTGATCCAGTGGTAGTAATGCAGGAAAATTACAGAAAAGCAAAATATCGTCTCAATTAAGACAGACCGCTGGGTTCGTGTACCCCCCCCCCCCCTCTCTCTGCAGCAAAATAGCCATCATGAAGATGGTGGTGCTGCCTAATTTTTTATTCTTGTTCGCTAATAACCCAATACTACTCCCAAGCATGGTCTTCCAAGCGTTGTGTGCCCTATTGGTGCGCCTTGCATGGACCAGCAAGCAGCCGCGGATGAGATGGGATGTGCTCAACCTGCCAAATACAATTGGGGGGAGGGGGGTGTCAATGCCCTGGATCTTGAGGCATATTACAGAGCAGAGAAATGTATGTTTGCTCACTACTGGCTCCATGGCCAGATGGACCTACCCAATCTTTGGTTGGAAAGGGACGCAGCATCTCCCTTAACGTTGCCCAAATTCTTATTCAGGAGACCGGTATGCCGTTTTCATGTCTTAGGTACTATGCAATGCCTCTGGAAGAAATTAACGGATTTACATTCCAGGCATCTGCTATACTCACCGCAACTTCCTTTGGAGTGGTGGGTTTGGTTTCCACTGAGACGAAAAAAAAGTCGGCCACGGCAGCTTTATGTGGGCTTGGGATACAGCGTATGGGTGATCTCTTTGAAAACAGAGTCTTTGGCTTCAGGTTAGCACACGATGCTGTGCACCTCCTATGCTTTTGCAGTTTGACTACTATCAAGCGCATCACACGATGCAGGCCTTACTAGATGACACACTAGCGGAGCCCTAAGAACTACCAGCTCACACATACTTGTTACAGGCATCATCGCCAACGAGAGCGGTCGCGACGTTGTATGCCTTCTCGCAGGAGGCCCAGCAGCCTGGCAACGTCAAGGCTCGCCGTGATTTGCAAGAGGAGCTGGGCATAGATATTAGCAACATGCAATGGTCCTACTGTTGCTCTGTAATCCGTACAGTGTCATTAAATGGACGCCATCGTTTTGTACATTTCAAGTACCTCAGTAGGGTATATTACACACTGGCTCGATTATACCACTACGGCCTATGTGATGACTCACGTTGCTTGCGTTGCAGTACGGATGAGGCTGGTTTTGCACACATAGCATGGTAGTGCCCCGGAGTGCAGCGCTTCTGGCTAGAGATACACCAGTTCCTGGAGGAGATCACAGGAGAGGTAGCACCCCATACACCACTGACAGCACTGTTGGAATATGACAGGGACATCCCGAAGGACTGCTGGCGCCTTGTGGCTATAAGCCTCCTGCTGGTGCGACGTAGGATAGCGTTGCTCTGGATGAAAGGTCCCCTGCCTACTGTGAATGAGTGGCACACTGACATGACATATTGTAATAGCCAATCAGATGCTTATATTGACCTTATGCCACCATGCAGTCGCCCAAAAGATACTTGGGGCCCATTCCAGGAATACCTAGCGTATGTTCAGAACGCAGCAGATCCAAACAAAGAGACGAATGATGTCGTAGGATGAGTCCTGAGTAATGAGTCCTGTGTTACAGCCATGCTTGCCAGATAGTTGACTGAGGGTGGATGTGCTGGTGGTGAGCGGAGGATTGTGTTGCTTAAAGAAAAGATTACTGGTTCAAGTGCCAAAGGTCACATTATGAAAGTATGTCCCATATTGACACCCCCATTGCACCTGTGTAACACACATATTTACCCATGTTGTTAATGCCCTTGATAGCTATCATATGTACACCTCTCCACATTGTTTTTAATCAGACACACTACCTGATAGTCATGCATTTATACAATGATTTTGCTTCACCTGTGCCGGTATTGTCATTTCATATTGCCTGATTGTTAATTTACTCAAAACGAAAAAGTAAAAAAAAAAAAACCCTTAATGTCCTTTTCCCTGATGGAAATGTTTTGACAGCTTCAGTTTTCCAAATGCTTGATTTGTCTGCAGTTTAACATTTTCATCTTCGAGGAAGCATATTCTGCCCAATAGGAGATTGTGGTGCTCAGCTCCCTCATTACACTCACCCTTGCGCCCAGTTGTGACTTCTCCTTTCAGCTCCTGAAAACAGGTTTTTAGGTCTGTTTTGATTGAGCCAACCTATGCATGCATTTCACACAGGAAGTTGGCTAAGTTGTCTTAGGATATTTGGGGGTGGTGCAGTTAGTTTCCTTTGTTGGAGTTCCGCCATTTGCTTTTCTTGGCGGCTCATGTAGCTTTAGCCGAGGCCTCGTAGGAGGTCGCCTGTGACCATATGTCTGGGATCGAGAGTTTTGTGGGTCTGTCTCCCTATCACTCAGTGGCTTGTGTGAGCCTGGCACCGTTACCCCCCACGCTGGATTGGCTAGTCTTCTTTCCACTGTACCTGACAAATTTAGGCAGGGTTTCCAGTAATGCCCCCTTTTAATGCACAATCACACCATGCCAATTTCCTTCATCACTTACTCTCCTCCCCAGGAGACCTCCAACAGGGACCCCAGGTGAGCTATCCTCCAACAGAGGGAGAACCAGTCTGGATCTGGCTTCCTCTGATAGTCTCTACTGCAGCTGGCGTGACTGGCTGGGAGGTGGACATGGTCTGCTGCTGCAGCTAGGCTGAAGTACAGCTTACTCCATGCTTAGCCTAGCCACGCCCCCAAGTTTTCGAATTTTTGAGGTGGCGAACAGATCAATTGCGGGAATGCCCCATTTGTGAAGTATTTGGGGATTCATCTCCCATTTGTTGACTTGCTGATAAGTCCTGCTTACCGGGCAACAAAATATTTGTTCAACCCGCTACAAGCAGAATGTGATTCAGAATGGCCTAATGCTAAATCTTTTGGGCCAATTCTGACAGCTCTGACGAGTGAGTCATACCTTGCTTCAGGATATAATACATCGCTGTCATGTCACCCATGAATGTTTAGCTTCGAATGTCTGGGTGGGTGCCAATTAGATTGCTGTGAGCTCCAGGCAACTGATGTGACAACCCTGTTGTTCTTGTGTCCAAGTGCCCTTAACAGTTATATGGTTTAAATGTGCTCCCTACCCCATAAGTGAGGCATCCATGGTAATGGTCACTTGCGATTGAGGGTCCAGAAAAATTCTGCCCAACAACACATTTTTGTTACTCCATGATAGGAAAGTGCACTGGGTGCTGGGCTTGTTATCATTACCTTGGTAGAAACTTTCGCACTATACTCATGTGCAGCCTTGCGTTCTGCACTAAAGCTATGCATTAAGCCTTCACCCCAATCATTATTGTCCTCACCATAAGAGGGCCTGGTGTCTGAAAAAGAGGCAGCAGCCTTTGGAATGCCATAGTCTTCTCTTGGTTTGGTCAAGTTTTACCTGTGATGGAATTTAACACAGCCCATACAAAAGGGTGGGTTTACCGTAACATATGTGACTTTTTAGCATTGACTAGCCTGTGTAACAGTGATACAGCTGCCTTAGTGTGTAATAGGCATTGCTCTTGGCTGCTGCTATTCATCAGCCATTTGTTCAGGTAAGGAAAGTTGTGAATGGTGTTTCGACGCATGTGCACACTTCCCACCATTACACATTTGGTAAATACCCAAAATACCCTTGGTGCTGAAGGGCTGAAGTGTTAAATTTTGAATTGGTAGTGTTGTCCACTTACCACAAAGCACATGTAGTGGTGAAGTGCCGGATGTGGAAGCACATTTCCATTACGTCGAAGTTAACCACGTGATTCCGTTTGTAGAGCAGCAGAATGATGTCCTGCAGGCTGGTCATTTCGAAGTGCTCCGACAGAATGTAGAGGCCAAAGGCACGAGGTCTAGGATATGCCCTTATTGGAGCCACCACTACCCTTGCCTCTGCCATTTCCACGGTAGTCACCTCTACTGAAAAGCTTGGGTCCATGAGTGACTTGAAAGGACTCCTGCTTTTGGTATCTCAACCTTGGGGAGGATTAGAGGGTACGGAGCCTCCTCTTGCCTTCCGCATGTGAAAGGCAAACCTGGGTGTTTGTGTCTGTAAAGCGCTCATGGCCTTAGCAGTCTGTGTCTTTTTAAATTTCTTTCAAGCAGACCTTCTACTTGAGGGTCGAACAGATGATTGCCATCAAACTGGATGCCAATGAGGTGCTGTTGAACTTCTAGTCTAAAACCTTACACTCTGAGCCAGATGTGGTGCTGCAGCAAGATGCTAGTGTTAATCTAACTAGTGGCAGTGGAGCCCAGAGCGCACTGAATATTGGCACTAGACATTACTTTCCTCTCTATGATAAGTTCTTGTTCCCTCTTGTGATAATACTAAGGGAGTTGCTTGACCAACTCGTCTATCTGCCCCCAGTGATAAGGAAAATGCTACTTACCACAGTATGCATCTGTTCTTGGCATGTAGAGCTGTAGAGTCACATGCTGTGCATAGCTCACCATCTGGTGCTCGGTCCGGATGTTTGCACTTTGTTTTTCTTCGAATAAGTCTTTCCAGTCACGAGGTAGGGGACTCCTCCTTTCGGTGATAGTGCGTATGGGCATCGACTCCATCTTTAGATTGTTTTGGCGTAGAGGATGATGATGGAGTTAGTAAGAGTAGTAAATAGAGATGTCCACGTTTATTGTATCTAAGTAAGATAGTACTGCAACAGGTATAGGTGCCCGGAGAGGCGGGCGGGCGCATGTGACTCTACAGCTCTACATGCCAAGAACAGATGCATACTGTGGCAAGTAGCATTTTCCGTTCGAGGCATGTGAGCTGTAGATCACATGCTGTGCATAGACTATATAGCAGTTATCTCCCAAAGCGGTGGCTAACCTGTAGCTGTTGCAGCTGTTTGAAATAGTGTACGTAAAACTGCTTGGCCCACTCTAGCTTGCTGTCTAGCCAAGACATTTACACAGTAGTGTTTTGTAAATGTGTGTGGTGTAGACCATGTTGCAGCTTTGCAAATGTCATCTATGGGTAGATTTCCCAAAAATGCCATAGAGGCCCCAGGTTTGCGAGTGGAGTGCGCTCTAGGGGGGATTGTTAATGTACGTTTTGCTTTAATATAGCATGTTTGAATGCATTTGACTATCCACCGTGCAATACCTGATTTTGATATAGGATTGCCTTTATGTGGTGGAGCAAAAGCAACAAGTAGTTGCTTGGTTTTACGGAAAGGTTTTGTCCTTTCAATGTAGTAGAGTAATGCCCTTTTCACATCCAAGTTGTGTAGAGCACGTTCTGCCACAGAATCTGGTTGCGGGAAAAACACAGGCAACTCAACAGATTGGTTGATATGAAAGGCAGAAATGACTTTAGGTAGGAACTTTGGGTTGGTTCGAAGGACCACTTTATTTTGGTGTATTTGTAAAAAAGGTTCTTCTATGGTTAGTGCCTGAAGCTCACCCAATCTCCTCAGTGATGTAATAGCTATGAGGAAGGCTACCTTCCAAGTAAGAAATTGCAGTTCACATCTATGCAATGGCTAAAAAGGTGGCCCCATCAGTCTGGTAAGGACAATATTCAGATTCCACACTGGAGCAGGTGGAAGTCTTGGGGGAATGATTCTTTTCAGTCCTTCCATAAATGCTTTAATAGCAGGCACTCTAAAAAGGGACAGATGTTGTCTGTTCTGTAGATATGCAGCTATTGCAGCGACATGTAAGCGTACGGATGTATACGCTAAATTGCTACGCTGTAGATGTAATAGATAGCGAATGATGTTCTGTATTGAAGCATCAAGTGAGTTGATATGATTGTTATTACAGTATATCACACATCTCTTCCACTTTGCTGCATAGCATGCTCTTGTGGTAGGGCGCCTAGCCTCTGATGATATTCATGCAGTCTGGCGGAAGATTGAGGTAGCCAAACTCTAAGATTTCAGGTGCCAGATCGCAAGGTTGAGATGACTGGGATCTGGATGTCTTATGTCTCCATGGCGCTGAGTGAGGAGACTGGGAGAAAGATGTAGTTTTTGGTGAGGAACTACTGATAACTCCAACAGGGTTGTAAACCAGGGTTGACGGGCCCATGTGGGAACAACTAGGATTAGTGTCAGGGAGTGCTGTTTGAGCTTCCGAACCACTCATGGAATGAGTGGGAGAGACAGAAAAGCTTAGGCAAATATCTTTGACCAATTCATCCATAGTGCATTGCCTTTGGACAATGGGTGTGGATACCTGGATGCGAAGTTTGGGCATTTTGTGTTTAGGTGTGTGGCGAACAGATCTATGTCTGGGAAGCCCCACAATTGAAAGAATGGAAGGAGAACCTGAGGGTGGAGTTCCCATTCGTGGATCTGGTGTCGTTGACGACTGAGCAGATCTGCAATCTGATTGTTTACTCCTGGGAGCAGTTCTGCAAGGAGATACATTTTGTGACTTATCGACCATCTCCAGATGGTCTGAGCTAGTTGTGACAGCTGGAGAGAGTGTGTCCCTCCCTGTTTTTGTATGTAGTACATTGCTGTCATGTTGTCTGTACGTATTAGGACAGCTTTGCCTACTAGATGAAGTTGAAACCCTTTGAGCGCTAGAAAAATCGCTAGCAGCTCTAGATGGTTTATGTGGACCTGCACATGCCCTGAATGGTATGTTTTTGGGGATGAGCTCCCCAGCCAGTGAGCGATGCATCTGTTGTTAGTACTATCTGTGGAACCGGGTCGATGAAGGGCCGCCCTTTTGAAAGGTTTTGTGTATTCCACCACTGCAGAGAGCGATGGGCGCGGCCGTCCAACACCAGATCTGATAACCGACCCTGAGCCTGGTTCATTGACGTGCTAAACATTTTTGGAGAGGACGCATTTGAAGTCTTGGGTAAGGTATGATTAGGATGGAAGACGCCATCATTCCTAGCAATTGCATGAACACTCGAGCTGTTAATGAGTGTTGGGGCCGAAACTGAGAGATTAGAGTCTGCATGTTGCGGATTCTGGCTGGGTTGGGACACGCTAGAGCTTTTTGAGTGTTTATTGTGGCTCCTAGATACTCCTGTATGTTGGATGGTTGTAGATGAGACTTGGTTAGGTTTACGGTGAACCCAATTTCGTGGAGTAGTTGCACTGTTTTTTGAGTGTGGCGTAGGCAGCTTTGTTGGGAGCTGGCTTTTATGAGCCAGTCGTCTAGGTATGGAAAACGTGAATTTTTTGTCTTCGTAGATGAGCTGCGACTACTGCCAAGCACTTTGTGAAAACCCTGGGTGAGGTAGTTACTCCGAATGGGAGGACCTTGAATTGATAATGCTGGCCTTCTACCACAAACCTGAGGTATTTGCTGTGAGCAGGGTGTATGGGAATATGGAAATAGGCGTCCTTTAAGTCCAGAGTGGATAGAAAGTAGCCTTGTTGAAGTAGTGGGAGCACTTGCTGAAGTGTGACCATGTGAAAGTGGCCCGACTGAATGTATAGATTTAGTTCTCTGAGGTCTTGTATCGGCCTGAGAGAACCGTCTTTTTTGGGAATTAAGAAGTACAGGGTGTATACCCCGGTCCCTTGGTATTGTAAGGGGACTGGCTCTATAGCATGTTTTTCCAACAGAGAGAGAACTCCTACCTGAGGAGGATGATATGTTCTTTTGACATTGTTCTTGGAATAATATTTGGGGGAATGTCTAAGCTCCAGGCAGTAACCATATTGGATAATTTGTAGTACCCACTTGTCTGAGGTGATTGAGTTCCAGACAGGTAGGAATTGAGAGAGACGTCCCCCGACAGGAGTGAAATGATCGGGGGGTACCTGAAGGTAGTCACTGATTGTTTGCAGGGGAAGTGCGTGTGGAGTTGCTCTGCCTCTTCCCTTTCCGTTGTTTCCTCTAAAACCACCTCTAAAGCACAAGTTACAAACTTGTGTAACGATATATCTGTAAGAGACAGTAGTTAGTGACAGATTCCTTACCTTAGAATATCCCCAGGCGTCAGGCTGGATCCGGAAAGTTTTTTGCGTAGCAGTACCCTTGCGCGTCGGTAGGCGGCGTCGTGGCGGCTCCGCGTCCGTCGTCGGCGTCGTGATCGCCGGGATGACGTCGCGGGCAGTACTTAGGCGCCGCCCCTGCGCGCTGACGTCAGTTCTGTACACGACTTTCCGCGCCAGGAACGCAGAGCCATGCAAGAAGCTGACATAGGTGTCTGAAAAATACTAGGGCCCTGAAAGGGATGTCCTTAACCCTAGAAATCAGTTCGCAGAACGGGGAGGATGGGTGGGGCGGTAGGAATCTGTCACTAACTACTGTCTCTTACAGATATATCGTTACACAAGTTAGTAACTTGTGCATCTGAAAGAGACACGTTAGTGACAGATTCCTTACCTTAGAATAGATACCCCAGCAATACCAACCCCGGTGGTGGGTCTGCGAACAAAGATCAGACAAGGAAGTCCTGGAGGACAGAACGGCCAAAGAAGCCGTCCCTCCGGACCTGACTGTCAAGGCAGTAATGCTCTGTAAACGTGTGCAGCGAGGCCCACGTAGCTGCCTGACAGATAACCGGCAGCGGAACACCGCGGCCCAAGGCCGTGGTAGCAGCCGTTGCCCTGGTGGAATGGGCACGCAGCCCAACAGGAGGCTCCTTCTTAGCCAAAGAATAGCAGGTCTTGATGCACAAGGTAACCCAGCTGGAGATGGTCCTCTTGTGCACCGCCCGACCTTTTTTGGCGCCCACGTAGCCAACAAAGAGCTGGTCATCCACCCAGAAGTGTTTTGTGCGGTCAATATAGAAGGAGAGCGCACGTTTTGGGTCCAGACGGTGGAGCCTCTCTTCCTCTCTGGAAGGATGCGGAGGCGGAAAGAAGGTGGGCAAAGTGATGGTCTGCCCAATGTGGAAAGCAGTAACCACCTTTGGCAAGAAGGACGGACGCGTCCGAAGAACAACCTTGTCCGGATGAACAGACAGAAAGGGAGGTTTGCAAGATAGAGCCTGGAGCTCACTCACCCGCCGAGCGGAGGTGATGGCCACCAGAAAGGCTGTCTTCAGAGTCAGAAGACGAAGAGGACAGTTATGTAGAGGCTCAAAGGGAGCGCACATTAAAAGGTAAGAACCAAGTTCAAGTCCCACTGAGGCATTACAAACGGAACAGGAGGGAAGAGGTGAGTAATGCCTTTTAAGAACCTGTTAACTACAGGGGACTTGAAAAGGGAGGGCTGATCAGGGAGCCTGAGGAAGGCCGAGATAGCACAAAGATAACCCTTGATGGTACCCAGGGCAGAACCCTGTTGGGCCAGAGAGAGAAGGAACAGAAGGACCTCAGAAAGAGGGGCAGAAAGGGGATTCACAGCCTTTGCTGTGCACCATGCCACAAATTTGTTCCACCTGCAGGCGTATACCACCTTAGTGGAGGGACGCCTGGCTGCCAGAATCACATCACAAACCTCGGGAGGCAAGTCGAAAGGAATCAACTGCCGCCGCTCAATCTCCACGCAAGCAGGTGTAGACTGGACAGGTTCGGGTGGAGGACCGTCCCCTGCTGCTGCGACAGAAGATCCTCCCGAAGAGGCAGACGGATCGGGGATCTACGCTCATACTGAGTAGCTCGGGATACCAAACTCTTCGAGCCCAGTCCGGAGCCACAAGAATGACTTGGGCCCGGTCGTGCCGAATCTTCTTCAACACTCTGGGTAGAAGTGGTATAGGCGGAAAGGCGTACAACAGACCGCAACTCCACTCGCGACGAAAAGCGTCGCCGAGCGAGTGCCGCCTTGGAAATTCCAACGCGCAGAACTGATGACATTGCGCGTTCTCTTCGGTGGCGAATAGATCTAACCAAGGCTCTCCCCACTGTAGAAAGAGTCCTTGCGCCACTTCCGAGTGAAGACACCATTCGTGATCCATCATGCACCTGCGGCTGAGTTCGTCCGCCCTGGCGTTCAGGGAACCTGCCAGGTGTTGAACCATCAGGAACATGCCCTGATGTTCCAGCCATGTCCAGAGGCGCAGAGCCTCCTGACAAAGGGTCCAAGACCCCACCCCGCCCTGTTTGTTGCAGTACCACATGGCGGTGGTGTTGTCTGTGAACACCTGCACTACCTTCCCTTTGACAGAGGGAAGGAATGCCTTGAGTGCAAGTCGGATCGCCCGGAGCTCCAGAAGGTTGATATGGAGCCGGGACTCCGCCGGAGACCAGAGGCCTCTGATCTCCGCCTCTCCCATGTGCCCGCCCCATCCCAGAAGGGACGCGTCCGTCACAACTGTATGCTCTGGCTGGGGAAGGGAGAGGGATCTGCCCATGACCCATTGCCGGTTCGAGAGCCACCACTGCAACTGTTTTGCAGTTCCCTCCGAGATCTGGACGTGATCGGACAGGTTGCCCTGGTGCTGCGCCCACTGGAACTTCAGGTCCCACTGCAGAGCCCGCATATGCCATCTGGCATGATTGACCAGCAGGATGCAGGAGGCCATGAGGCCCAGCAGCCTCAGGGTCATCCGTGCCGAAACCCAGGATAAAGGCTGAAAGATCGGAATCATAGCCTGAATATCCCGGACTCGCCATTCGGGAGGATAGGCCCGAAACTGCGTCGTGTCCAGAACTGCTCCGATGAAAAGGAGCTGTGGAGAAGGAATCAGATGCGACTTCGGCACATTGATGGAGAACCCCAGCGAGTGCAGGAGTTCGGCCGTAGTCTGGAGGTGGGAGACGACTGCCTGGGACGAGCCCGCCTTCAGCAGCCAGTCGTCGATGTAGGGGAAGACTGAAACCCCTGCCCGGCGCAGATGAGCTGCGACCACCGCCATCACTTTCGTGAACACCCGAGGGGCACTGGTAAGGCCAAGGGGAGCACGGTGAACTGAAAATGCTCGGGGCCTACCGTGAACCGAAGGTAACGCCGGTGGGCCGGCAGGACGGGGATGTGGAAATATGCGTCCTGCAAGTCCAACGCTACCAACCAGTCTCCAGGGTCGAGGGCAGTCAAGACCTGAGCTAGGGTGAGCATCTTGAACTTCTCCTTCCGGAGGAAGCGATTGACGTTCCGGAGGTCCAAGATAGGACGCATGTCCTCCTTGTCCTTCTTGGGCACCAGGAAGTAGTGGGAGTAGCAACCACGCCCTACTTCTGGGGTCGGAACATGCTCGATGGCCCTCTTGGCCAAGAGGGCCGTGACTTCCTTCTGCAGAAGTACCAAGTGATCCCCTGACATGCGGTGGAATTGAGGTGGCATGGCTGGGGGTGGACTCGAAGGGGAGGGAGTAGCCCCTTCGGACAATGTCCAAGACCCACCTGTCCGAGGTGATGGTACGCCAGTGGGGAAGGTGATGGCGGACCCTGCCCTCTACTGGCGTGCTGTGCACCTGAAAGGAGGGACTAGGAGGGTTTGGAGGCCGCGGATGGGTTGGAGGTGGTGGCCTGACCCGCACGCTGGTTGCCCGATCCGCCACGGCGGAATCCACGTCCTCGGCCACGCGAAGACGCCTGCTGCGCGGGCCGGTGGCTGGGCTGCTGACGTGAAGGGCGCCCCTACCGTGGCCACGATAGGGGCGAAAAGCAGAAGTCAGCGGAGGGCGTGTAGCAGAAAGGCCCAGGGACTTGGCAGTAGCCCGTGAGTCCTTAAAGCGCTCCAACGCATGGTCTGCTTTGGACCCAAAAAGACCGACTCCATCAAAGGGCATGTCCATGAGAGTATTCTGGACATCCCCTGAAAAACCAGTGGTTCTCAGCCAGGCGTGGCGTCGCAGCGCCACCGTCGTTGCAATAGACCTGCCCAGCGAGTCGGCGGTATCAAGGCCACATCGTATCGTGTATTTGGCCGCATCCCTTCCTTCCGCAATGGCGCGGGAAAGCAGTGTCTGGACCTCCTCAGAACACTGGGGCAAAACATTCGCCACCGAATCCCACAAGGAGTGGGTATATCGGCCCAAAAGACAAGCGGTGTTGATGGACCGCAAGCCAGCACTGGAGGAAGAAAAACCCTTCTTCCCAAATTGATCCAGGCGTTTGGATTCCCTATCCGGAGGGGCGGTAGGGAAGGCGGTTTGGGAAGCGGAGGCCTGGACAACCAAGGTCTCAGGAGTGGGGTGGACAGAGAGAAACAGGGGGTCGCCCGGAGCTGGGCGATGGCGTCGGGACACGTTCCTATCCACAGGAGCCCCTGTGTTGGGCTTGGACCAGGCGCCCAAAAGAACGTCAGTGAGGGCGTCGTTAAACGGCAGCACAGTCTCCGTAGAGGAGGCTGCCGGCTGAAGCACCTCTGTCAAGAGATTAGTCTTGACCGCCACAGTAGGGAGTTGGAGATGTAAGGCTCCAGCCGCCCTACACAACACCGTTGCAAAATTGGCTCCCTCCTCCGTAGCCACGGGAGGAGACAGCATGCCAGTGTCAGGGGAAGTATCTAGACCACTGGCATCCCCTAGACCCTCTGTCCAGTCCTCATCGTACTGACACTGTTGTGCCAGAGGGTCATCAGACCCCTCCCAGTCCTCCTCTGGTTCAAAATAAGGGGAGGAGGGACATTTGGGACCCAAGGTCTCATCGGGCGCCGGAACCGGCGTCGAGCGACGCCGGTCCGGGTCCATGTCCGGAGCCGGAAGGAACTGGGGACGCCGCCGCCCGGAGCCCCAGGCGGCGTCGAGAACGGCACCGGAGACATCGGCGCCGGCGGAGGTGTCGTTAGGTCGACCGGCGTCGATGGGGGTTGTGGAGCCGGGATCGGGGCCGGAGCCGGGATCGAGGCCGGAGGCACGGGCGACGCCGGGGCCGGAGCCGTCGGCGACGCCGGAGCAACCCTATCAGGGCCCGCGGGGCCCGAAGGCGCACCGGAGGGACCTTGAGGCCCGAAGAGGCGGGCCATGGCCGACAGGAATTCCTGTAGCTTGGGCCGGATCCGCCCCGAACCCGGGAAGGACGGGTATTGCGGGGCGACTCCACAGGCATGTCCGGGGCCGCGGGGCGGTGCCGGGAGGGGCCTCAGCCGAGTCGCAAGACCGGCGAGGCGAAGTCCTAGAGCGACGATGCTTTTGGACTTTTTGTGTTTGGACTTACCGGACGAAGAAGACTTCGATGCCGACGACCGGTGTGGACTCCGCGATCGACCCCTGGACCTCTCACGCGACCGGGGCTTGCGCGGAGCCGAATGCCGGGCCTCGAGGAGCTTTCGAGACCGCTCTCGCAAAGCTTTCGGGTTGAGGGCCCGGCAGTCGGAACAAGACTCCGTGTCGTGGCCTCGGCCGAGGCAGAAGAGACACTCCCGATGCGGGTCTGTGATGGACATCATCCGAGCACAGGCGCAGCAACGTTTAAACTCGGGCATCCCTACGACACCTTGAAGTCGATTGAAGAAAAACAGTGAAAAATTCACCAAAAAGTTTGGTCAAAAATGACCAGGGCACTGCTCTTCCCGGATCTGCGCTTGCTGGCGCGGAAAAAGAAGAACTGACGCCAGCTCGCAGGGGCGGCGCTAAGTACTGCCCGCGACGTCATCCCGGCGATCACGATGCCGACGACGGACGCGGAGCCGCACGACGCCGCCTACCGACGCGCAAGGGTACTGCTACGCAAAAAACTTTCCGGATCCAGCCTGACGCCTGGGGATATTCTAAGGTAAGGAATCTGTCACTAACGTGTCTCTTTCAGATATAGCCTCTTGATGAGGGTGATTGGTTGTTACCCTTTTAAGAGGTGGAGGGAGTTTCTGTGGATACAGTTTTGGAACCACCCCTGTAAAAGGAGCGACAAAAGGAACCCCTATTTGTAGATGACTGCAAAGCCCCCATGGACTTTGCGACCTCCGTGTCTTTTTTCATTTTCTCCTGCGAGGTATCAACTGCTGGGCCAAAGAGATGTTCTTTATCAAATGGTTGGTTGAGAATGGAGGTTTGCACCTCAGGCTTGAATCCTGAGATTCTCAACCAAGCATGCCTGCGTAGTAGTACGCTAGTGTTTACTGCACGAGCTGCTGTGTCTGTTGCGTCTGGGGTACATCTGATGGAAGTATTAGTAATGAGTTGGCCTTCCTGGATAAGATCATTAGCCCTAGCCTTATGCTC
This sequence comes from Calotriton arnoldi, assembly GCA_963921515.1. Classification (NCBI taxonomy): domain Eukaryota; kingdom Metazoa; phylum Chordata; class Amphibia; order Caudata; family Salamandridae; genus Calotriton; species Calotriton arnoldi. Next base: position 401,318 of record CAWUFW010005457.1, read on the forward strand.
GTCAGGGAGAAATTGCATGAGCTTTTCTAGCTCATCGTAATGAGCCCTATCGTATCGGGGCCAACAAAGCTTGAGTATTAGCAATCCGCCAATGATTGGCAGCTTGGGAAGCTACTCTTTTGCCCGAGTTATCAATTAGCTTGGACTCCTTGTCAGGAGGAGGGGCCTCACCTGTGGTCTGTGAGTAAGCTCTCTTGCAAGCTTTGGACACCACAAGAGAGCCTAAAGTCAACTAGCCTTTGATGTAAGTGGGGTCAATAGGTGCAGGTTTATACTTTTTCTCCACTCTAGGTGTAATTATTCTTGCCCTCACAGGATCTTTGAATATTTCATCTGCGTGCTTTAACATCCCTTTAAATATTGGCAGTGTATGAGTGGCTTTCTGAGTGGAACTTAGGGTCTCAAATAGAAAGTCCTTTTCCAATGGCTCCTTATGCAGCTCCACCCCGTGATATTGAGCAGCCCTGTTAAGTAGCTCAATATAGCCAATGTTATCAGGTGGCGAGGGTCTGGACGGATATAGATCAGGGTCATTATCCGTATTTGGGTAAGTGTCATAATCCTCCCAGGGGTCAGTGTCCTGTGGCCTATCTTGATCCTCATCTCCATCCCCGACATCCTGTGGGTCAGGTGATAGTGGTGGCGAATTTGTGGGTGTAATGAGTAAGTTGGGATCAGTAGGGGAAGGAGGTGGAATGTAAGGTGGAGAAGGGTTAGTACCCACACTTTTCCTTTTGAGAGGAATGTGGTAATCCTCTAGCTGGTCTATTTTCAGTTTTTTTGGAAGGGTGGCATGGATATGTCCTGTTTCTGGGTTTATCACCAGCTTTTTCTGCTTCGGATCCGACGGCGGGGCATCGGGCCGAGGCTCTTAAGATGGACTTTCTTTGTCCTTACTCGCCGGTTTTGGCGTAGAAGGTTTCGGTTCCGAAGCTTTCGGTGCCGAAGGTGGGTTTTTCTGTACCGATGGGATTGTCACTGAGAGATGTTTCGGTTTGGCTTTCGGTGCCAAAGGCGTTGGTTGGGCCCCGATATGGGGCCGGCTCGAGACCAAGCCGGAAGGCTTTTCTTTGTGTTTCGGTGCCGGACTCGGGGGCGGGGCGTCCGAAACCTTTTGTCGTGCCGACCTTGGCCCGAAGGCAGAGGAGGGACCGGAGCCTTTTTCTTTGTTTGTTGAGGGGCCAAGGGGGTATCTTTACTCACGGTACGTGGAGCCAGAGTAACCTGCTCCTCTTCTTCCATGACGGAGTCGGCTTTGAACACGGAGATATGTTGTTCTTCTTCCTTGGCTCCTTGAGCGTGATGCTCTGTGACAGAATCTTCACCGAGGATGTCCGGTGTGGAGCCGCTTTGATGTTGCATCTCGTGACGTCGAGCCCGACGGTGACAAAGCGTCTTTTTCAATCGAAATGATCAGCACGCGTTGCAGTCTTTCTTGTCGTGTTCTGGGGACAGGCAGAGGTTGCACACTTCGTGCAAGTCAGTGCGTGGAAATTTAGCACGACATCCGGGGCAGAGTTTGAAAGGAGTCCGTTCCATCGACTGCTAGCGCTGTCGGCGCGGGTAGGCTCGACGGTCCGCCACGAGTTTTACGATCGAAGTTGTCTTGAGTTGAGAGAATACGCGAAGAATGGGAAATCGCGATCGATAACAATACCGTCGAGGGTAGTGGATTGCACGTCGAAGGGGTCCGAGAAACGGTGCCGAACCGGAGCACAGCAATACACATCCGAACCCGATGGCGGAAAAAACAATCTAAAGATGGAGTCGATGCCCATGCGCACTATCACCGAAAGGAGGAGTCACCTACCTCGTGACTGGATAGACTTCTTCGAAGAAAAACAAAGTGCAAACATCCAGACCCAACACCAGATGGCGAGCTATGCACAGCATGTGATCTACAGCTCACATGCCTCGAACTGATCGTATCTAGAGAGTAGTTCAACTGAATTAACAATTCTCCACTGATTGGCTGCTCCCTCAGCCACTCTCTTCCCACCAAAGTGTCAGATGGGAAATGGCCTCTGATATACACCAGTTGTCCAGTGTGGGCTTATATTTCCTTCCTAACCCTCAGAGTTACGACTCGCAACTTGATTGAGTCATTGAAATTGTCAGTACTGCACTTAGTCATGCTTTTTAGCATGGGCAAGTACTGGACAGACAGCGAGGGAGGCCCGGATGGAGACATTCACAGGATAGGGCTCGAGGTCAGTATCCTGATGGGGTTCAAAGTGATAATCTTCTAATGGATCATCCTCCTCTCCAGGTGTCACAGAGTCATACTGTGTGCCTACCATGGTCTGAGTCAGTATGGCCTGAAGGAATGAGAGGTGGTGGTTTGTGAGATGGTAGCTGAGACTGAGTCCTAGGGAAAGGGAATTGGGGTGGGGGCTCTGGTAGCTGTGTCCTTAACCTTTTTTGTGAATCTGACAAAATTCCCTGACGAGCATAAGGCTAGGGCTAATGATCTTATCCAGGAAGGCCAACTCATTACTAATACTTCCATCAGATGTACCCCAGACGCAACAGACACAGCAGCTCGTGCAGTAAACACTAGCGTACTACTACGCAACAGATACTCAACCAAGACGTTTTACAATTTCTGAAGCACACGCAACCAATAATAACATAACAGTATAAATATGTAAAGAAGCAAAAAATTCAAATCCTTTGGGCTTGTTCGGTCCTTTATTACAATAAATCTTCCATTCCCTTACGCCAACGCGTTTCGTCGTCTTTGGGCTTCAGAAATTGTAAAACGTCTTGTTCAATCATTGATTGAAAAATTGGGGAATTCGGGTGGATGTTCTCCCTTTTGAATGCACCGCAGGATATGTGTCATTGTTTCTATTTGATTTTTTGTTGTAAATTTGTATGAGCGCCAGAGGACCCTCTTCACCCACTTTAGTTAACAGATACTCAACCAAGCATGCCTGCTTTGTAGCTACATATGGTCCTGCAGTAAATGTGGGCCAACGATGCTCTATGTGTTGTCAGACCACTCGGAGTCTGTTGTGACACAATTTTATATATATTGGGTATATGTCCAGGTGATGCACCTTTGTGGGAATTTTTTTATAACTGGCATCATTGATGAATATCAATATTAAATTCAAACCTATTAGTGTCCTTTTCGTCTCTTTACAGTGCATAATGTAACCTTTGAGTGGTTATTTTGTTCATACAAAATCCTCAATACCATGGAGGTATTATTGTTCATCTTTCTTTTGGTGTTCATTCATCTTGGTATAATGGAATGAGTTCTGGGAGTCCTTCTTTTGGATTTTATCAGGACAGTTCTTTCTCTGATATTTCTTTATTGTTGTGAAGAATGCAGATTACATGAATTTTGTCTTGCACTCAACCCTTTTAGTCAGCGAGTTTTCTCTCCCCTTGGGGGATATAGGTTAATGTCTGATAACTGACAGATGGTTCTTTAGGGGTTTTTTCCCCTTTTACTTCAAGGGCCGTTTCTCTCGGGCCTGTATGGTTGTTTATTATTTATATGTTCTGTGACAGTGATCATCGATTCTATTAAGAGCCAAGCTCTTGTTGTGCTATTCCTATGTACATTTGGTCGTTGTTAGTTATGACCGGCTGGTTCTCTTTGAGAACTTTTGTAGGATTAGTTCACAGAGCCTCCTCCAGGGGGTATAGCTATGATATTTAATTCAAAAGTTAAGGAATCTGCGGCTAGATGTCTCTATCACATGTAAAGTTACTTACCTTCGGTAACGTAATATCTGGTAAAGACACAGTCAGCCGCAGATTCATTAACTCCCTGCCCATCCTCCCCACTCTGCGAATTATCTATGAGGTAAGGGTCATACCCTTTTTCAGTACTGGTTTTATATACCGGTGATCACTATCCACTTATGTTGGGACTCAACAGACCACTTTGCCTGGCCACATAGGTCATAGATGTTGCCATACCATCCATTTCCAAATGTGTGTGGTCGGTAGGGTGGGGGGTGTTTTCTATTTCACACTGGATTGGACACCAATAGGCAGTATTGATTTATTTGTTCTTTCTTTGAAAGTCTTTGTTTGGTATCATCATACCTTTGTGTTGGCACTATCAATATGTCACGTAATGGTGTGATTTAACAAACAGCTTGGTGTTGTTTTTATAGGTTTTGTTTTGCTATTATCATGCCACTCATTACCACTGATGAATGGGCTATAGAGTGTAAGGTTTTCTTCCCTTACATGAGGGTTATTTACTAAGGCGCAGGGTTTCAAAGATTTTTGATGTTCTATTGAGCATAAGGTTTTCTTCCCTTGCCTGGTCGTTATTCACCAGGTTGCAGGGATTCAAGTAGCCCTGGGCTTCGTTGATTTTTTTTTCCCTTTCTTTAAAATCCATGTTGGGTATTAACATACCATTTGATGTTTCTCCTTTATTAATGTTCCAAAGATTTTTGATCTTTATAGGACACTGTTTCCACAGCACAAGTTACTAACTTGTGTAACGATATATCTGTAAGAGACGGTAGTTAGTGACAGATTCCTTACCTTAGAATATCCCCAGGCGTCAGGCTGGATCCGGAAAGTTTTTGCGTAGCAGTACCCTTGCGCGTCGGTAGGCGGCGTCGTGCGGCTCCGCGTCCGTCCTCGGCGTCGTGATCGCCGGGATGACGTCGCGGGCAGTACTCAGACGCCGCCCTGCGCGCTGACGTCAGTTCTGTACACGACTTTCCGCGCCAGGATCGCAGAGCCATGCAAGAAGCTGACATAGGTGTCTGAAAAATACTAGGGCCCTGAAAGGGATGTCCTTAACCCTAGAAATCAGTTCGCAGAACGGGAGGATGGGTGGGCGGTAGGAATCTGTCACTAACTACTGTCTCTTACAGATATATCGTTACACAAGTTAGTAACTTGTGCATCTGAAAGAGACACGTTAGTGACAGATTCCTTACCTTAGAATAGATACCCCAGCAATACCAACCCCGGTGGTGGGTCTGCGAACAAAGATCAGACAAGGAAGTCCTGGAGGACAGAACGGCCAAAGAAGCCGTCCCTCCGGACCGGACTGTCAAGGCAGTAATGCTTTGTAAACGTGTGCAGCGAGGCCCACGTAGCTGCCTGACAGATAACCGGCAGCGGAACACCGCGGCCCAAAGCCGTGGTAGCAGCCGTTGCCCTGGTGGAATGGGCACGCAGCCCAACAGGAGGCTCCTTCTTAGCCAAAGAATAGCAGGCCCTGATGCACAAGGTAACCCAGCGGGAGATGGTTCGTTTGTGCACCGCCCAACCTTTTTTGGCGCCCACGTAGCCAACAAAGAGCTGGTCATCCACCCGGAAGTGTTTTGTGCGGTCGATATAGAAGGAGAGCGCACGTTTTGGGTCCAGACGGTGGAACCTCTCTTCCTCTCTGGAAGGAGGCGGAAAGAAGGTAGGCAAAGTGATGGTCTGCCCAATGTGGAAGGCAGTAACCACCTTTGGCAAGAAGGACGGACGCGTCCTAAGAACAACCTTGTCTGGATGGACAGACAGAAAGGGAGGTTTGCAGGATAGAGCCTGGAGCTCACACACCCGCCGAGCGGAGGTGATGGCCACCAGAAAGGCTGTCTTCAGAGTTAGAAGACGAAGAGGACAGTTATGTAGAGGCTCAAAGGGAGCGCACATTAAAAAGGTAAGAACCAAGTTCAAGTCCCACTGAGGCATCACAGACGGAACAGGAGGGAAGAGGTGTGTAATGCCTTTTAAGAACCCGTTAACAACAGGGGACTTGAAAAGGGAGGGCTGATCAGGGAGCCTGAGGAAGGCCGAGATAGCACAAAGATAACCCTTGATGGTACCCAGGGCAGAACCCTGTTGGGCCAGAGAAAGAAGGAACAGAAGGACCTCAGAAAGAGGGGCAGAAGGGGGATTCACAGCCTTTGCTGTGCACCATGCCACAAATTTGTTCCACCTGCAGGCGTATACCACCTTAGTGGAGGGACGCCTGGCTGCCAGAATTACATCACAAACTTCGGGAGGCAAGTTGAAAGGAATCAACTGCCGCCGCTCAATCTCCACGCAAGCAGGTGTAGACTGGACAGGTTCGGGTGGAGGACCGTCCCCTGCTGCTGTGACAGAAGATCCTCCCGAAGAGGCAGACGGATCGGGGGATCTACGCTCATACTGAGTAGCTCGGGATACCAAACTCTTCGAGCCCAGTCCGGAGCCACAAGGATGACTTGGGCCCGGTCGTGCCGAATCTTCTTCAACACTCTGGGTAGAAGTGGTATAGGCGGAAAGGCGTACAACAGACCGCAACTCCACTCGCGACGAAAAGCGTCGCCGAGCGAGTGCCGCCTTGGAAATTCCAACGCGCAGAACTGATGACATTGCGTGTTCTCTTCGGTGGCGAATAGATCTAACCAAGGCTCTCCCCATTGTAGAAAGAGTCCTTGCGCCACTTTCGAGTGAAGACGCCATTCGTGATCCATCATGCACCTGCGGCTGAGTTCGTCCGCCCTGGCGTTCAGGGAACCTGCCAGGTGTTGAACCATCAGGAACATGCCCTGATGTTCCAGCCATGTCCAGAGGCGCAGAGCCTCCTGACAGAGGTTCCACGACCCCACCCCGCCCTGTTTGTTGCAGTACCACATGGCGGTGGTGTTGTCTGTGAACACCTGCACTACCTTCCCTTTGACAGAGGAAAGGAATGCCTTGAGTGCAAGTCGGATCGCCCGGAGCTCCAGAATGTTGATATGGAGCCGGGACTCCGCCGGAGACCAGAGGCCTCTGATCTCCGCCTCTCCCATGTGACCGCCCCATCCCAGAAGGGACGCGTCCGTCACAACTGTGTGCTCTGGCTGGGGAAGGAAGAGGGATCTGCCCATGACCCATTGCCGGTTCGAGAGCCACCACTGCAACTGTTTTGCAGTCCCCTCCGAGATCTGGACGTGATCGGACAGGTTGCCCTGGTGCTGCGCCCACTGGAACTTCAGGTCCCACTGCAGAGCCCGCATATGCCATCTGGCATGATTGACCAGCAGGATGCAGGAGGCCATGAGGCCCAGCAGCCTCAGGGTCATCCGTACCGAAACCCAGGATAAAGGCTGAAAGATCGGAATCATAGCCTGAATATCCCGGACTCGCCGTTCGGGAGGATAGGCCCGAAACTGCGTCGTGTCCACAACCGCTCCGATGAAAAGGAGCTGTGGAGAAGGAATCAGATGCGACTTCGGCACATTGATGGAGAACCCCAGCGAGTGCAGGAGTTCGGCCGTAGTCTGGAGGTGGGAGACGACTGCCTGGGACGAGCCCGCCTTCAGCAGCCAGTCGTCGAGGTAGGGGAAGACTGAAACCCCTGCCCGGCGCAGATGAGCTGCGACCACCGCCATCACTTTCGTGAACACCCGAGGGGCACTGGTAAGGCCAAAGGGGAGCACGGTGAACTGAGAATGCTCGAGGCCTACCGTGAACCGAAGGTAACGCCGGTGGGCCGGCAGGACGGGGATGTGGAAATAGGCGTCCTGCAAGTCCAACGCTACCAACCAGTCTCCAGGGTCGAGGGCAGTCAAGACCTGAGCTAGGGTGAGCATCTTGAACTTCTCCTTCCGGAGGAAGCGATTGACGTTCCGGAGGTCCAAGATAGGACGCATGTCCTCCTTGTCCTTTTGGGCACCAGGAAGTAGTGGGAGTAGCAACCACGTCCTACTTCTGGGGTCGGAACATGCTCGATGGCCCTCTTGGCCAAGAGGGCCGTGACTTCCTTCTGCAGAAGTACCAAGTGATCCCCTGACATGCGGTGGAATTGAGGTGGCATGGCTGGGGGGGTGGTCTCGAAGGGGAGGGAGTAGCCCCTTCGGACAAAGTCCAAGACCCACCTGTCCGAGGTGATGGGACGCCAGTGGTGAAGGTGATGGCGGACCCTGCCCCCAACTGGCGTGCTGTGCACCTGAAAGGAGGGACTTGGAGGGCTTGGAGGCCGCGGACGGGTTGGAGGTGGTGGCCTGACCCGCACGCTGGTTGCCCGAACCGCCACGGCGGTATCCACGTCCTCGGCCACGCGAAGACGCCTGCTGCGCGGGCCGATGGCTGGGCTGCTGACGTGACTGGGCGCCCCTTCCGTGGCCACGATAGGGGCGAAAAGCAGAAGTTAGCGGAGGGCGTGTAGCAGAAAGGCCCAGGGACTTAGCAGTAGCCCGTGAGTCCTTAAAACGCTCCAACGCATGGTCTGCTTTGGAACCAAAAAGACCGACTCCATAAAAGGGCATGTCCATGAGTGTATTCTGGACATCACCCGAAAAACCAGTGGTTCTCAGCCAGGCGTGGCGACGTAGCGCCACCGTCGTTGCAATAGATCTGCCCAGCGAGTCGGCGGTATCAAGGCCACAACGTATGGTGTATTTGGCCGCATCCCTACCTTCCGCAATGGCGCGGGTAAGCAGTGTCTGGACCTCCTCAGAACACTGGGGCAAAACAGTCGCCACCGAATCCCACAAGGAGTGGGTATATCGGCCCAAAAGACAAGCGGTGTTGATGGACCGCAAGCCAGCACTGGAGGAAGAAAAACCCTTCTTCCCAAATTGATCCAGGCGTTTGGATTCCCTATCCGGAGGGGCGGTAGGGAAGGCGGTTTGGGAAGCCGAGGCTTGGACAACCAAGCTCTCAGGAGTGGGGTGGACAGAGAGAAACAAGGGGTCGCCCGGAGCTGGGCGATGGCGTCGGGACACGTTCCTATCCACAGGAGCCCCTGTGTTGGGCTTGGACCAGGCGCCCAAAAGAATGTCAGTGAGTGCATCGTTGAACGGCAGCACAGTCTCCAAGGAGGAGGCTGCCGGCTGAAGCACTTCTGTCAAGAGATTAGTCTTGACCGCCACAGTAGGGAGTCAGAGATGTAAGGCTCCAGCTGCCCTACGCAACACCGTAGCAAAATTGGCTCCCTCCTCCGTAGCCACGGGAGGAGACAGCATGCCAGTGTCAGGGGAAGTATCTAGACCACTGGCATCCCCTAGTTCCTCTGCCCAGTCCTCATCATACTGACACTGTTGTGCCAGAGGGTCCTCAGACCCCTCCCAGTCCTCCTGGTCCTCGTCCGGTTCAAAATAAGGTGGAGGAGGGACATTTGGGACCCAAGGTCTCATCGGCGCCGGAACCGGCGTCGAGCGACGTCGGTCCGGCTCCATGTCCGGAGCCGGAGAGTACATGGGGACGACGCCGCCCGGAGCCCCGGGCGGCGTCAGGAACGGCACCGGAGACATCGGCGCCGGCGGAGGTGTGGTCAGGTCGACTGGTGTCGATGGGGGTTGCGGTACCACCGGAGCCGGGATCGAGGCCGGGGCCGGAATCGAGGCTGGAGGCACGAGCGACGCCGGGACCGGAGTCGTCGGCGACGCCGGGGCAACCCCATCAGGGCCCGCGGGGCCCGAAGGCGCACCGGAGGGACCTGGAGGCCCGAAGAGGCGGGCCATGGCCGACAGGAATTCCTGTACTTGGGCCGGATCCGCCCCCCCAACCCGGGAAGGACGGGTATTGCGGGGGCGACTCCACAGGCATGTCCGGGGCCGCGGGGATGGTGCCGGGAGGGGCCTCAGCCGAGTCGCGAGACCGGCGAGGCAAAGTCCTAGAGCGATGATGCTTTTTGGACTTCTTGTGTTTAGACTTACCGGACGACGAAGACTTGGATCCCGACGACCGGCGAGGACTCCGCGACCGACCCCTCGACCTCTCACGCGACCGGGGCTTGGTGTGGCGCGGATCCGACTGCCGGGCCTCGAGGAGCTTTCGAGACCGCTCTCGCAAAGCTTTCGGGTTTAGGGACCGGCAGTCGGAACACGACTTCGTGTCGTGGTCTCGCCCGAGGCAGAAGAGACACTCCAGATGCGGGTCTGTGATGGACATCATCCGAGCACAGGCGTCGCAACGTTTAAAGCCGGGCATCCCTAACGACACCTTGGAGTCGATATGAAAAGAAACCGTGAAAAAATTCACCCAAAAGTTAGTCAAAAAATGACTAGGGCACTGCTCTTCCCGGATCTGCGCTTGCTGGCGCGGAAAAGAAGAACTGACGTCAGCGCGCAGGGGCGGCGTCTAAGTACTGCCCGAGACGTCATCCCGGCGATCACGACGCCGACAACGGACGCGGAGCCGCACGACGCCGCCTACCGACGCGCAAGGGTACTGCTACGCAAAAACTTTCCGGATCCAGCCTGACGCCTGGGGATATTCTAAGGTAAGGAATCTGTCACTAACGTGTCTCTTTCAGATACCATTTTCTATAGTGGCTCCACGCTCTGGCAGAGAAGGTTTCACAGAAGAAACTGACGTCCGCCTGCCGGAGGGGACTTATATGGCTCCACTGTCGTCGTGAACCGAGTCGACATCATTGTGTAGCCGTATAACGATGTCCCCTGGCGCACTGAGGTACTGCTGAAAAATTTCGGGATCCAGACTGGCGCCTGGGGAGAATAAAAAATGTAATGAATCTGTGGCTAGACTGTGTCTCTACCAGATATTACGTTACAGAAGGTAAGTAACTTTTACGTTGTGTCCTGGGGCACTTTTGTATTACAGAAGCCTGCATCTCAAGTATAAAGACAAGTTACACCAGTAACAAACAACGAAACGCTATGACTGAAGACCTCTGTCTTTCACGGAAGCGTCTTAACGCTGCATCAGCTTGACTCCCAAAACGATGGGCACCATCAAATGGCATGTCGACCAAAGTCAACTGGACAGCCTCCAGAGAAACCCGAAGTTGCCAACCAAGCCTGACACCTTAATGCCACTGCCGATGCCATAGCGCAACCTACATAGTTGGTAGTGTTCATACCACACCTTATAGTAAGCCTAGCAGCCTGCTAACCATCTTTTTAATCAAATCACCAACCTCTGAGAGGACATTATCCGGAAGAGATGGTAACACATTCTGTAGTGAATCCCATAAAGCATGGGAATATCGGCCCAGCACACAAGAATGTATTTGTGGATCTCAAGGCTGAGTTTGCCGAAGCAAAGATGTGTTTACCACATGCATCACGAGTCCTTGACTCCTTACCCACTGGAGTCTTAGGAAAAGAATCTACATCCTGCGAAGAAGTCGCAACCTGATTCACCAAGCTACAGGTGGAAGGGTGTCTATGAAGACAAACTGGGTCCCCAGGTGCATGTAGGTGTCTACGTGCAATATTTCGGTCCACTGAGGCCCCCAACTCAGGGTTGGCAGAAGTACCTAATAAAACATCAAAAAGCGCCTTCCCAAACGGAAGAACAGGTTCTTCCCCTGTCTGTCCCTGAAAAAGGACCTCAATCAAAGGGTCTGTGGACCTTTGCACCGTAAGAAGTGACAAGTTTAAAACTGTAGCCACTTTCCTTAGCATGTCTGCAAAGGAGGAACTTGCCTCCGTGGCAAGGCCAGGGGGAGAAAGCAACCCTGAAGCTGGAGAAGAATCCAGGCCCCTAGCCTCTCCCAGAGCTGCCAACCAGCTCTCCTCCATCTGAGGCACACAAATCTCAGAATTGGGCTGAAAGGGCCCAGCCTAAATCGACACAGGCTGTCTTTTCACAACCTCTTCCTGAGAAGGAATCAAAACCTGTCTATCCCCCTCAGTCTGAATAGTCGACTCCGCATCAGACGTCGTATGAAGCCTACAAGGTGGAGGAAAAGCAACTTCGACCGACGCCGCCGTCAGTATCTGAGTCGGCTGATCGAAGTCCGGCGTCGTAGGTCGAGATCCCGAAGGACTGTGGACCTGCGCCAAGCGGCGCCAGCCGACGTCGACCCCTCGACTCCAACGGCTCAACCGTCGCTGAGGGCAAACCCTCAGACGGTGCCCCACTCACCACCTAAAGGCGCTCCAGAGGGAGATGGGGTCCCAAAGATGAGGTGCAAGGAATTATAATATTCCTTCATCTGAGCCAGCGACGCACCCGCTCCTGGAAACATGGGGAGACGCGGTGCGGAGTCGCATACGGCCTCCTCAGCTGTCAAGCGGGAGGAGCCATGGGAGACCGCCCCTTACCTTTTGACTTCCCTGGAAAACGACTTCCTCCAGACCGGCTTCAGCTCCTAGATCGACCCCGCTTTTCCCGAGACGACGAAGACCGAGGCTGGGAAGCCTCTGAGGATCGGGACACACGTGCCGCCATCAACTTCAAACATCGCTCCTTTAACTAGTTCGGTTTTAGTTCCTGGCAGGAGCCACAATCTTCAGCATCGTCTTGCTCACCTAAACACCACATACAAATTGTATGCGGGTCCGTCACCAGTGCTTAATTTGAGCCAGTGCTTTCAGGTGCTCCGCACCACCACTTAATTGGTTTCCGGTGCTCGGCACCAGCACTTTATTGTCAACACTACACTTATGGAAGTCTGCCACAGGGTGGCGCTGCTCATCTATTTTAGAGGTAAGCATAACAACGGGTGTTTAAGAATACAATACACATTAAAAATTAATGATACCTGCCTCCCCAGCCATTCCTTTAGCTTTGGGGACCTGTAATAATCTCAACTATTGCACTTGCAGTCGAGAGAGATGGTTAACAGTTGTTTTGGCAGCGATTACAGGGGCGATGGGTGGTGCAAGCAGCAGTGGCCTCCTGGTCAGGGCCCTGGCACTTATTACTTTACAAATCAAGCACTGTCCGTCACCAACATATGTCGGCTACAAGACCCACAAGGTTTGAAACCTGTAGACATCAGACAAAGGCACACTGTTCTACCGACACAAAATGTCGAAGCAGGTCAAGACAAAATTGACCCGAGGAACTGTTTCTCCGGATCCGCGTTACAGCGCAGAAAAGAAGAAGAAATTGACGTCCGTGCGTTGGAGGGGACTTATATGGCTCCACTGACCTCATGACCAGAGTCGACGTCATCGCAGAGCCGTACGACGCCGTCCCCCGGCACGCAGAGGTACTGCTGAAAAAATTCCAGATCCAGACAGGCGTCTGGAGAGAATTCAAAAGTTAAGGAATCTGCGGCTAGATGTCTCTATAGATGTCATCTTTAAAGAACAGCTTTGTAGCTCTGGTAAACCACTCTGCAATAACACCTAGAAATACAGATGAATGACTCTTACCCCTTGATGGCACAAGAGTTCCCACCCAAATGCCAAGGACTGCACAGTTGTAGAAGATAGGGGTCCTCATCATATCTGGCCTGTCTGCTGTATAGATCTTAATCTTCCAAGTGACCTTCAGAATAAGAGGGATCAGAGGAAAGGCACTTCAAACTAAACACATCCCCTGAGATAGTTCCTCTGAAGGAATACCTGGTATGACACTGGAGCAACAAGACTGAAGCAAGTTGCCTCTCATCAACAGTAAAGCTCATCTGCTATCTCCTGGTAAAGTTCCCATATGCGGATGGAAAATGTCATGCTTCTCAGAGCGTTGGCCTGACATTTCCTCTCTCAGCCAGATGGGAAGTAAACACAAAACTGTGATACAAAGCATAAACTACAGAATTCGTGCTATGTAGGAAATTTACCTTTTTGGCGTGTTCTTCCCTAAAATTTTAATTTTATATGGACCCAATTTTTACTTATACGAGGACTGTGCATTGTAATATTGTCCTTCAGTGCCGTTTATGTAAACATGCACTTTTAAATTGGCTACACCCATTAGATTTATTTAACATTCAAGTAAGGCCATGGTTAGATTGCAGAGAAATTTCATCAGTTGCATAGAAATTAAAGGAGGGACCTCTTGGAATCGCTCAGGACTTTTTGGGAAACTCGTGCATGTACTGCACTGTTCCCAATGAGCCCTCGTGCATGTGTGGCGTTTACCTTGCGGGAGCGAGCAGCGGCGCCATCTGTTTGCAATTATCGCGCCCGCCGCTGCTCGCTCCCTCAAGGTAAACGCTGCGCGTCGCTTTAACTTTAGCGGCCGCGCTTGTCTTTTTTAATAGTGTATATTGGTTGCTAAGGACGCGTGGGCGCGCTTGTTAATTATTGCTTTCCGCCAGTCGCCTCTTGCACCCTTCTGCTTGTTTACTTTGTCAAAGATTTGGGGAGTTCAGTTCATGGGGCCATTAACTTTTAAAACTTTCATATTTTCATTGGATAATATTCGTTTTGCTTTTAAAAATATAATTACTGCCTGTATTCGAAGAAAACAATGTAATGGATGCAGGGGGTACACACTGCTCACAGATCTACTACCTGCATCAAGGAAGCTGGCAGATCTTACTTTTCATAACACCTAGCTGAAAGTTTTCTAGCAGTGCTTCGGTTGAGTGGAGAGAAACACCAAACTCAGACTTGAGTCATGATGATGTATTTGGATTAAGGTCAGAAGGTGACGCCATGTTGTGGAAGACCGCATATTCCTTCTACAAAGTCATTATCATGAAAATTGTTAAAGAAGTCAATTCAGCTGATGTGATCCACGACTACAACTCCCAGAATGCATCGCCGGTGTGAAATGAAAGTCCGTGACTGGAAGGCAGTGTCTGACGCATTGTCTGGTGTTCTTGGTAACGCACTGCCTTTTGATGACCTTTACTTGGTGGCTCGTGGCTGTTGGGTGCCTTCCTCCGTGTGCCCCGCCACTCCCTGCCTCGGTTTCCTCGGAAGCCCCTCCGTGAACGCGCGAGCCTCCTGCATTGTGCTTTATTGCACAAGTTACTAACTTGTGTAACGATATATCTGTAAGAGACAGTAGTTAGTGACAGATTCCTTACCTTAGAATATCCCCAAGCGTCAGGCTGGATCCGGAAAGTTTTTGCGTAGCAGTACCCTTGCGCGTCGGTAGGCGGCGTCGTGCGGCTCCGCGTCCGTCGTCGGCGTCGTGATCGCCGGGACGACGTCGCGGGCAGTACTTAGGCGCCGCCCCTGCGCGCTGACGTCAGTTCTGTACACGACTTTCCGCGCCAGGAACGCAGAGCCATGCAAGAAGCTGACATAGGTGTCTGAAAAATACTAGGGCCCTGAAAGGGATGTCCTTAACCCTAGAAATCAGTTCGCAGAACGGGGAGGATGGGTGGGCGGTAGGAATCTGTCACTAACTACTGTCTCTTACAGATATATCGTTACACAAGTTAGTAACTTGTGCATCTGAAAGAGACACGTTAGTGACAGATTCCTTACCTTAGAATAGATACCCCAGCAATACCAACCCCGGTGGTGGGTCTGCGAACAAAGATCAGACAAGGAAGTCCTGGAGGACAGAACGGCCAAAGAAGCCGTCCCTCCGGACCTGACTGTCAAGGCAGTAATGCTTCAGTAAACGTGTGCAGCGAGGCCCACGTAGCTGCCTGACAGATAACCGGCAGCGGAACACCGCGGCCCAAGGCCGTGGTAGCAGCCGTTGCCCTGGTGGAATGGGCACGCAGCCCAACAGGAGGCTCCTTCTTAGCCAAAGAATTGCAGGTCTTGATGCACAAGGTAACCCAGCGGGAGATGGTCCTCTTGTGCACCGCCCGACCTTTTTGGCGCCCACGTAGCCAACAAAGAGCTGGTCATCCACCCGGAAGTGTTTTGTGCGGTCGATATAGAAGGAGAGCGCACGTTATGGGTCCAGACGGTGGAGCCTCTCTTCCTCTCTGGAAGGATGCGGAGGCGGAAAGAAGGTGGGCAAAGTGATGGTCTGCCCAATGTGGAAAGCAGTAACCACCTTTGGCAAGAAGGACGGACGCGTCCGAAGAACAACCTTGTCTGGATGAACAGACAGAAAGGGAGGTTTGCAAGATAGAGCCTGGAGCTCACTCACCCGCCGAGCGGAGGTGATGGCCACCAGAAAGGCTGTCTTCAGAGTCAGAAGACGAAGAGGACAGTTATGTAGAGGCTCAAAGGGAGCGCACATTAAAAGGTAAGAACCAAGTTCAAGTCCCACTGAGGCATCACAAACGGAACAGGAGGGAAGAGGTGAGTAATGCCTTTTAAGAACCTGTTAACAACAGGGGACTTGAAAAGGGAGGGCTGATCAGGAGCCTGAGGAAGGCCGAGATAGCACAAAGATAACCCTTGATGGTACCCAGGGCAGAACCCTGTTGGGCCAGAGAAAGAAGGAACAGAAGGACCTCAGAAAGAGGGGCAGAAGGGGGATTCACAGCCTTTGCTGTGCACCATGCCACAAATTTGTTCCACCTGCAGGCGTATACCACCTTAGTGGAGGGACGCCTGGCTGCCAGAATCACATCACAAACTTCGGGAGGCAAGTCGAAAGGAATCAACTGCCGCCGCTCAATCTCCACGCAAGCAGGTGTAGACTGGACAGGTTCGGGTGGAGGACCGTCCCCTGCTGCTGCGACAGAAGATCCTCCCGAAGAGGCAGACGGATCGGGGGTTGTACGCTCATATTGAGTAGCTCGGGATACCAAACTCTTCGAGCCCAGTCCGGAGCCACAAGAATGACTTGGGCCCGGTCGCGCCGAATCTTCTTCAACACTCTGGGTAGAAGTGGTATAGGCGGAAAGGCGTACAACAGACCGCAACTCCACTCGTGACGAAAAGAGTCGCCGAGCGAGTGCCGCCTTGGAAATTCCAACGCGCAGAACTGATGACTGCGCGTTCTCTTCGGTGGTGAATAGATCTAACCAAGGCTCTCCCCACTGTAGAAAGAGTCCTTGCGCCACTTCCGAGTGAAGACGCCATTCGTGATCCATCATGCACCTGCGGCTGAGTTCGTCCGCCCTGGCGTTCAGGGAACCTGCCAGATGCTGAACCATCAGGAACATGCCCTGATGTTCCAGCCATGTCCAGAGGCGCAGAGCCTCCTGACAAAGGGTCCAAGACCCCACCCCGCCTTGTTTGTTGCAGTACCACATGGCGGTGGTGTTGTCTGTGAACACCTGCACTACCTTCCCTTTGACAGAGGGAAGGAATGCCTTGAGTGCAAGTCGGATCGCCCGGAGCTCCAGAAGGTTGATATGGAGCAGGGACTCCGCCGGAGACCAGAGGCCTCTGATCTCCGCCTCTCCCATGTGACCGCCCCATCCCAGAAGGGACGCGTCCGTCACAACTGTGTGCTCCGGCTGGGGAAGGGAGAGGGATCTGCCCATGACCCATTGCCGGTTCGAGAGCCACCACTGCAACTGTTTTGCAGTCCCCTCCGAGATCTGGACGTGATCGGACAGGTTGCCCTGGTGCTGCGCCCACTGGAACTTCAGGTCCCACTGCAGAGCCCGCATATGCCATCTGGCATGATTGACCAGCAGGATGCAGGAGGCCATGAGGCCCAGCAGCCTCAGGGTCATCCGTACCGAAACCCAGGATAAAGGCTGAAAGATCGGAATCATAGCCTGAATATCCCGGACTCGCCGTTCGGGAGGATAGGCCCGAAACTGCGTCGTGTCCAGAACTGCTCCGATGAAAAGGAGCTGTGGAGAAGGAATCAGATGCGACTTCGGCACATTGATGGAGAACCCCAGTGAGTGCAGGAGTTCGGCCGTAGTCTGGAGGTGGGAGACGACTGCCTGGGACGAGCCCGCCTTCAGCAGCCAGTCGTCGAGGTAGGGGAAGACTGAAACCCCTGCCCGGCGCAGATGAGCTGCGACCACCGCCATCACTTTCGTGAACACCCGAGGGGCACTGGTAAGGCCAAAGGGGAGCACGGTGAACTGAAAATGCTCGAGGCCTACCGTGAACCGAAGGTAACGCCGGTGGGCCGGCAGGACGGGGATGTGGAAATAGGCGTCTCCAGGGTCGAAGGCAGTCAAGACCTGAGCTAGGGTGAGCATCTTGAACTTCTCCTTCCGGAGGAAGCGATTGACGTTCCGGAGGTCCAAGATAGGACGCATGTCCTCCTTGTCCTTTTGGGCACCAGAAAGTAGTGGGAGTAGCAACCACGCCCTACTTCTGGGGTCGGAACACGCTCGATGGCCCTCTTGGCCAAGAGGGCCGTGACTTCCTTCTGCAGAAGTACCAAGTGATCCCCTGACATGCGGTGGAATTGAGGTGGCATGGCTGGGGGTGGTCTCGAAGGGGAGGGAGTAGCCCCTTCGGACAATGTCCAAGACCCACCTGTCCGAGGTGATGGGACGCCAGTGGTGAAGGTGATGGCGGACCCTGCCCCTACTGGCGTGCTGTGCACCTGAAAGGAGGGACTAGCAGGGCTTGGAGGCCGCGGACGGGTTGGAGGTGGTGGCCTGACCCGCACGCTGGTTGCCCGAACCGCCACGGCGGTATCCACGTCCTCGGCCACGCGAGGCGCTTGCTGCGCGGGCCGTTGGCCGGGCTGTTGACGTGACTGGGCGCCCCTTCCGTGGCCACGAAAAGGGCGAAAAGCAGACGTGAGCGGAGGGCGCACAACAGCAAGGCCCAGGGACTTAGCAGTAGCCCGTGAGTCCTTGAAACGCTCCAACGCATGGTCTGCCTTTGAACCAAAAGACCGACTCCATCAAAGGGCATGTCCATGAGTGTATTCTGGACATCCCCTGAAAACCAGTGGTTCTCAGCCAGGCGTGGCGACGCAGCGCCACCGTCGTTGCAAGCGATCTGCCCAGCGAGTCGGCGGTGTCAAGGCCACAGCGGATGGTGTATTTAGCCGCATCACGCCCTTCCGCAATGGCGCGGGTAAGCAGTGTCTGGACCTCCTCAGAGCACTGCGGCAAAACAGTCGCCACCGAATCCCACAGGGAGTGGGTGTATCGGCCCAAGAGGCAAGCGGTGTTAACGGACCGCAAGCCAGCACTGGAGGAAGAGAAAGCCTTCTTCCCAAAGTGATCCAGGCGCTTGGATTCCCTATCCGGAGGGGCGGTAGGGAAGGCGGTTTGGGAGGCAGAGGCTTGGACAACCAAGCTCTCAGGGGTGGGGTGTTGGGAGAGAAACAGGGGGTCGCCCGGAGCAGGGCGATGGCGTCGGGCCACGTTCCTATCCACAGGAGCCCCTGTGGTGGGTTTGGACCAGGCACCCAAAGAACGTCAGTGAGTGCATCGTTGAACGGCAGCACAGTCTCCGAAGAGGAGGCCGCCGGCTGAAGCACTTCAGTCAGGAGGTTAGACCTGACGGCCACTGTAGGCAACTGGAGATTCAAGGCTCCAGCAGCTCTACGCAACACCGTTGCAAAATTAGCCCCTCCTCCGTAGCCACGGGAGGAGACAGCATGCCAGAGTCAGGGGAGGTGTCCAGACCACTGGCATCCCCAAGTTCCTCAACCCAGTCCGGGTCAAACTCGCACTGTTGTGTGAGAGGGTCCTCAGACCCCTCCCAGCTCTCCTGGTCCTCCTCAGGTTCAAAATATGGAGGAGGAGGGACATTAGGGGCTCAAGGTCTCATCGGCGCCGGAACCGGCGTCGGGCGACGCCGGTCCGGCTCCATGTCCGGAGCCGGAGAGAACCGGGGAACGACGCCGTCCGGAGCCCCGGACGGCGTCAGGAACGGCACCGGGGACATCGGCGTTGGCGGAGGCGTGGTTAGGTCAACCGGCGTCGATGGGGGTTGCGGCACCACCGGAGCCGGGATCGGGGCCGGAGCCGAGGCCGGGATGAAGGCCGGTGGGACAGGCGACGCCGGGACCGGAGTCGACGGCGACGCCGGAGCAACCCCGTCAGGGCCCGCGGGGCCCGAAGGCGCACCGGAGGGACCTTGAGGCCCGAAGAGGCGGGCCATGGCCGACAGGAACTCCTGTATTTGGGCCGGAGTCGCCCCCGAACCCGGGAAGGACGGGTAATGCGGGGGTAACTCGACAGGCACGTCCGGGGCCGCGGGGGCGGGGACGGTGCCGACTGGGGCCTCAGCCGAGTCGCGAGACCGGCGAGGTGAAGTCTTAGAGCGATGACGCCGCTTAGACTTCTTGTGCTTCGACTTACCGGAGGAGCGCGAAGACTTGGATTCCGACGAACGGCGGGGACTCCGCGTCCGGCCCCTCGACCTCTCCCGGGACCGGGGCTTGGTGCGGCGCGGAGCCGACTGCCGGACCTCGAGGAGCTTTCGAGACCGCTCTCGCAAAGCCTTCGGATGAAGTTTCCGGCAGTCAGGGCACGACTTCGTGTCGTGGTCTCGGCCGAGACAGAAGAGACACTCGAGGTGCGGGTCCGTGATCGACATCATGCGACCACATTCCTCGCAGGGCTTAAAGCCGGGCATCCCTACGACACCTTAGGAGTCGTGAAGACTCGTTGAAGAAACAGTGAAAAAATTCACAAAAAGATAGTCAAAAAGTGACTAGGGCACTGCTCTTCCCGGATCTGCGCTTACTGGCGCGGAAAAAGAAGAACTGACGTCAGCGCGCAGGGGCGGCGCCTAAGTACTGCCCGCGACGTCATCCCGGCGATCACAACGCCGACGACGGACGCGGAGCCGCACGACGCCGCCTACCGACGCGCAAGGGTACTGCTACACAAAAACTTTCCGGATCCAGCCTGACGCCTGGGGATATTCTAAGGTAAGGAATCTGTCACTAACGTGTCTCTTTCAGATTGCAGCCTTTGATGTGGCGTGTTCCCGCCTGCCTGGAAGGGATGGCACACTTACCACCTTCCCTGTCCCTCCCCAGGGGGGCTGCTCTTTTAACTCCCTCTCACTTCACTCTGTGCAGCATTGAGTGCACGTCTGACAGCCTTTGAGGTCTTATTCTCTCGGTTTATGGTGAACGAGGTGGTATATGTTTCAGTGCTTTGCACCTTCACTTGCACATCCCAGAAACAAGGGGTAGTTTCTACCATTGGCCTAGTGAACAACTTTCAGAGCCAAGTTCACCTGGACATAGACAGATGTGGCATAAATACCGAGACACCGATCAAAGTTTAAACTGACTAAAAGGCGAGACTGATTTAGTTCTAAAATTAGTAGAAAGGCATTTAACGCGGGAATAAAACGTTAACTGTCGCTCCGGCTAACAAGCAAGCCAGGATAGAAAGAATTATAAAAAAATGATTGGCCAGCACATTTTAACAAAGCGCACGGGTAGAATGGTATTTCTAAGATCCTAAAATGGAGGCGTGTAAGACTGTATACAGTACACCGAGGGATAGCCAAGCTGTCGGAGTCCTGTGAGGACTTGCTCTGTTGTCTCAGAATGAGCTTCGATGGTGGTTGCATCTTTCCAAAAAGGTTCGAGCCCTTCGCCTGCAAGATTGGTATAATTTGTGATGGGTGGGTCTGCCCTCTAATGAAATAAAGCCGTAAGATGGGTGTGTTATAAGAAATGGGTCTGCAGCGAGGCCTCGTGATTGTTTCAAGCACGCAGACCAACCGAGAGACTGGCTACTTAAATATTGCTTAGAAGTATGCTTGATTGGCGCTTCAAGCTGTTCTCCCATCAGTTGTTTGCAGCGGACCTTGATAGCCCCTTCCTCAGCGACCATCTAGTTTGCACCCGTACCTAGTTCCGGCCGTGTTAAGGGAAAACCCCCGGGAGCCTTTGTACTTGGTTAACAATTGCTGGCGGCCAGTTTGGAACTAGAGCGACCGATTGTAAATTTATAAGGGGCACATTGTACGGTCTGTGGGAGAGGGCAAATATTCCTTCCTGGAGGCCACAGCCTGATCTTTTTCTACATGTACAGATGTGCTTTTTATTTTCGTTTTCTTTGGCATCTCTTCTTAGTTGTACGCCTGTTTTTGTTTGCTCATTGTGGCGGGTTTTTGCTTTTCCTTTTCTTAGAAAACATTTAAAGCTTTGGTACTTATGGTGCATTGCTACGGATGTGAATGAAGTGCCCATGGAGTGTATAAACAGCTACATATCTGACCACCTACCTGCGTCTAAGAATCATGTAAGGCCTTTGACCCGATAAACCTCGTCAGATCTATTAGCGTAGATGGTGGTGGCGAGAACTTCACCTCATCACAGTGTCAACGTTTCACCATTCTCGGGTGTTGAGTCTTTGCGTCAAAGACGGAGGGAGTTGTAGGTTACAATGAGTAACAAGCATTGGCATAGCCAATAGGTCTCGCCTTTGGGACCTTATAAGTGTTTAGTTATCCAGCACAATATCCTTGGTGCAACAACATCAACTGTTGCATGGCTAAACACTTCTAAGGTCCCAAAGGCGAGACCTATTGGCTATGCCAATGCTTGTTGTATATTTGCCTGGGGAAAAAAGTTTCAATTAAAGGGATATTCCAATGGTTATTAAAAATCTTGTTTAAAAGGTTTTCTTTAACTCGTTTAGTGGAAGAGTAACTTATAAAAAGTGTACTCTGTGCTGCCTGAGAGCAAACTGGTTTAGAACTGGCTTGCTCTTTAGCCCAGCTCCAGAGACTGAACAACAAACCAAGGCTGGCTGTTAGCTCTGGAGGACAATGATTTTTCAATGAAAGCAGGAAGTCTGGAGTTGTGTAAACAGTGGTCACTTAGCAGGGTTCACCTTCACGGGATAGAAGGGGCAGGAGCAGTTGGCAACAGACAGGGTTGCTTTTACACAGCTCTTGCCTTTAACGAAGAGATCCCAAATAGGGATCTGAACCCATTCATGCCAACAGCCTCCCTACACATTGTGCTCCCAAAAGGTGGGAAAACCAATTTCACCTTCAGCAGAACTCCTCTTCTTCATATGGGAGTGCCTAGAAGTAGGGACAAGACTCCTATAGCTGGGGGACCGCTAGGACCATTTTGGATGAGGCACTCTGGGAAGGACTGCAATAAACTGAAAAAGAAAATGCTAAAAACGGAGGTTATGTTTCCGTTGAAAAGATATATCTTATAACACAACTTGATAGGAAATTTGCAGGATTCGGTGTAGGTAATTCTCTATTACCTAGCTAATGCACAGAATGAGATGGCACCTCACCACCACCTCTTCATAACATTCCTGAACCTAGAAAGAAATGTCTGAAGAAGGAAGATTCTTCCTGGCTGCTGGAAGAAAAGAAAAAAACAAAAGACACACAGATGAAGGCAAAAAGGCCCAAGGACTCCTGCTTGCACTCAGGTCCTGGAACTGCTCACCAGTGTCAAGGTGTTAGCCTCCCATTGCTGCTACAGGGACTCAAGAAAAGAAGGGCTCCTTGAATGTGAAGAAGGCCCATCTGACCTGTTTGACCTAGACCCTGGAGAGCCCACAATAAAGAGGCCTTGTGCCTAGACCCTGTCTTGAGAGCCTAGGTGGGAAGCAGGGATGGGGACTGTCGGAGTGACTTGGGTGGGGATTCTCCTACCAGAAATACCTTTATGGGATGTAGTAATATTCACCTTTTTTAGAGGGACTAGAACGAGTTGGTTCCCCAGGTAGAGTGCACTCTGAGCATGCAAGATATTCAGGTTCATCCTGCTCTGAGATTTTTGCCAACAATAAGATGCCTTCAACTGGAGCTTATGGTGAAGGTATTCGGCCTCAATGAGCCATTCTTGGCTACAGCTTTCAGTCCTGCCCCATTGGATGAATTTCAGAACAAAAAATTTGATAATGTGTAAAAATAAATCTTGACTGTGGGAGGATGGGGACGCAGCAATCTACCTCCATGGTGAATCGACCATGGTGGTTACGAAATCTACTCTGTCCCACATGGAGCTTTTATCACCAAACATGAAGGCTTCAACAGGAACCCAATAATGATTTATCAGATTTTGAGGGGCCCTTGCCGGCTTCAGCATCATGCTTTGCCAGACAATGAGAACTGAAAAATATTTTATGTCCCAAGATAAACACTTTCACTAGTGTGACCTGCTCAGCTTTCATTACATGCTTCATTGCAGGCAGCCTCAAATCATGCCTATGTCCCAGTCAGCCATGAACTTCGAATTTCAATTGACCATTTGAGTTTTCTTGGTGCTTTCTTGCCCTAAAATTCCGCAAATCTTTATCTCTGGTTCCTCATATCTAATTTAATCATTTTGCTTATTAAATGTTTCTTGACTTCTTTAAATGGAGTAGGAATCTTATTGTATTCTTAACATTAATGTTTTCTTCTTAACATTTGTTCTTCTGGGAAACTGCCTCCTACTTATGCCACTGTTAGCAGGGAACGAGCAGACATTCTCTTAGGACTGTGTTGTTACCTTGACAGATTGTGTTTATTAACTTGGAAGGGGTTACCCTTCCAAATTAACGACTCAATTTCTGACACTGCACAGCCAGAAAGTGCATCAACATCAAAAACCAATGTAAATAAGTACCCATTACAAAGGAAGTATTTATTTTTGCCATTTCTTGATTTTAAAATCAGCTTCAGCTAACAAATACTGACCCTACAAACATATATATATGAAGAATGTTACATGCAACTTACCTATATCAATATTCTCTCTACCAAGAGATACTAAGGAGAGGAAAAGAATTTCTCTGTACAAACTTCTGCAAAAGAATGAGAAGCAATTTAATGTTGGCTATGTTAGAAACACATTGACCATCTAGGCCAGGCAAATTACCTGAAACAACAAAAGTAAGGCAAGGAAGGAAGCTGCAATTACATTTACATATGTGTTATTCGCAATATGATTCCAAAAGGCACCAAGCATCAGTATCTGCTTCTATATTAATTAAACAGGCCACACCTTTGCTATAGCGAGCTCCTAAGCGAAAAATGCCCAACAACAAACAACCGGTTTTATTATAAGGCTAGAACTGTGTACCTACTCATTACTAAAGTTGGCAATGTAAAGCAATAATGTCCAAAGTTACTCACCATACTAACAGGTGATTTTATTTAAAGTTTTTATATAGGGTTCACATTGTCAGACGGCTGCTTCAGACCACAAGCTGAGCAGGGCAGCGTTTATAACCAGTCTAAACCATGAGTAGTGAATTCTCATGGACAGTTATATTCTGGTCCTTATGCTTAGGAGAAATGTAGGTTTTCAGACCTTACCATAATATTCCGAACTCCGCCTCTAGGCGGAGTGGGTAGACTTAGGGAATTCAATATGGCAGAGTCTTGCAAAGGTCTGGATGTCCCCTAAACAAATATTTAGCTGACTTGAGAAACAGTTTCTATGGAATGCGGTTTTGCATCTATTTGGGAGAAACATGTGTGAGTTGTGAAGGTATCTGTTAACATGAAAAGTGAGGGACTGGTCCGATGTTAGCAGGGGTCTCCGGGTTGACATCAGGTATATTTACAAAAGGAGTTAATAAGGCGTGCTTGATGTACTTGGAGATTTTGTCTGAAGCAAGGGAGTTAGTGTTGAGCTGTTCAATAAGTGATGGCATGCTGGTGAAGATGGAGGCTTTTGCCATTGTTGAAAAAGATTATCTTGGTCACTGTGTCCAAGCATATAGCCATGAAGGTGAAAAAAAGAGAATAAGGATGGAGGTTCATCTTTATGTCAGCCATATTAGTCAATGTTGCCTCATACAGCCTGGACAAGAGGGAGGCAATTCTCTTAATGAAAAAGCCATAGGATCATTACATAACTGCTGAAATGATATCTCAGACCTCTGAATAGGAGGCAAGCACCCACGTCTTGATAACATAGCAGTTATTTAAACACACAGTTGCGCCTTCTGCAAGGTATGCCAGCCTTTTTTGTGCCAACTACACCCTGTTAAATGCCTAATATAGAATACACCATGTACTGTGCTTAAGTGGCATTAGTGAGGAACTCTTCATGAAGGCTGTTCAGCTAGTGCATCTTTCTAACAAATAAACGTAATGAAATGGTAGAAGTTTATGGTTCAGTGTTTATATTTGCCCATCACTGTGGGGAAAACGAGTCAAAACCATCATAAGGGTTTAAATGGTCCCCCCCGTGTTAAAGGCTGCCGAGATGTATGCGTATGCCAAATCTGGCTAACATCACTTCAAGGGAAATGGATTTACTAGAAGAGACCTGGAGGAACCAAAATCTATTGTAAGCCTATCTGATTCGATAAACTTTGGTCCAGTTGTTATTGTTAGTCTCAGGATGTTAAATAAACATTCAACTTTAGCCATAGCTATTTCATAAGATGTTACCTCATTGGATTATTCACAGACACACCCTAGCCTTTCCTACGTGCAGGCAATGCTTTCTACGTGGAGGCACAATAGTATATTAATTGAGTCCTCTACAATAAAGAATTCTGACAAAGGCTGTCCTGCTCTGCTTTTCTGACACTTGAGAAATATACAGAAGCCAGTCAAACTTCTTAAGCCCACAGTAAAATTGTAGCAAGTCTGAGTGCTGTCAGACCCCTTGAAAATTAGTTACTGAAGGTTAATGCTGTATATCTCAGGAAACGTTACGTCCTGCATGTTCAAGGTTTCAACCTGCATTGCCAATGCTCAGTTTTCCTGAAGTGCGGTCTACTTTATATGACTCAGAAAATGTATAAGATCCATGTTAGTAGGTATAAGCTTCAAATGCATTTGTAGCATATCTCTAGGAGACAAAGCCTGCAGCTGACAGGTCTTCCTCAGCGAGAGGACAGCCACCAGTCCCTGATCTCACATGTGCGATGGCTATGATAGACTACTGAAGCTAAAGTTGTTGCACAGTGAGGCATAATTGAAATATCTAGGATGGGAGAAAAATATTTCATGGTGATCTAAGTTTTGATAAACTGTAGAGGCAGTATATCTCGGAGTGACACTACAACAGGCTTTCATTGTACATGAGTGACGAGCAGCTGTCAAGTCAAATGAATGTGTTTATCTTATAATTTTCAACGTCACTACAAATATTTATCTGAATCATTGAACATCTACTACAGTACGCAGAAAGCGAACTAGGGAAATAATCTGTGCAATTTACAAGAACGTTCACAGTATAAAACAAGCATTTGCAACGCAATAAGTCTTGCATTTACGAGAGTTTGAGCTACTGGCATTGTTAATGACAATGCAAATAGCTTAACTGGCACAAATGCAATTTCTGTAAAAGCGCCCCATGGCGCGCGTTAATGGCGGCCGAGCCCTTTTCTTTAGACCCGGCTGGTGAAAGCGGGGTATGGGGCACTTTCACAAAAAAAGCATCTGTTTGTCAAGTTGATAAACAAATGCATTTTTTTGGGAAAAGCGTCCAATGCCACAGTTTCACTTTAATAGCGGGCCCCACGCATTTCTTTAGATGTGGCTTGTCTAACGGAAGAGGAAAAGTTACCTTTAACACATCCTTCCAGCTGCAGAGCATTAGCTCCAACTATGGAAGAGTGGTTTTATAAATCATCTCACAGTGGAAAAGGTGATTATTTTGCGGTCCCCCCAATTTAAGGTGAGGACCCAGATAACCTAGAAAAGAAAAGCATGCAGCGCGGAATGATTTTGTGGTGGTCACATCGTACTAGGACCACCACAGGCTGAGTTTTGGGCAAAAATTTGTTTTGACTAAAGGGGACCGCAAAGCATTATGGGGCGAGTTTCCCTAGTGCAATGAATATTATAGTATCGACTCCCCTGCTGAGCCCTGGAGAGCTGTAGTAAAGTTTTCCTTTTGTTTTCTTTGCTTTCTGGTGGCTCCCAGCGCGTTTCCCTTTTTTGAATGGGCGCACATTTGTTTGTCAAGTTGACAAATATTTTTTTATTTGTAAAAGCGCCCCATGACGTGCTTTCACGATAATGTCCGCAGCGCGCAGTTCTTTACAGGAACCGTGTCTAAAGAAAGGGGGCAGCCGCCATTTTAAAATAAAAAAAAGTAAGTGCTGCGAGAGAGCTCGTCCTGCCTGCAACAGCAGGGCAGAAATCCATTTAGCAAAATAGTGCTTGGAGGCTGTAATTAAAGCCTACTGAGTAATGACACATGTAACAGGGCGTGCCGTCATGGGACGTTACAAACTGAGACAAGGCTGTACTAAGGAGAGACTACAAAGCTTATTGACCAATGAAAAGCCACAGTTTCCAAAGGACAATCACACAAGCCAAATAAAAATATGGGCGGAGAGTGGGCGGAGCTTCAAGTCCATACCACAATACAGCAGGCCTTGCAGAGCAGCGCATGCGCTGCCCAGGCTCGACCTGATGCCTTGCAGAGCAGCGCATGCGCTGCCCAGGCTCGACTTAAAAATGGTGATCATGAGACTGAAACCGAAGACTAATCTGTGTAACAGTGCATCACCTGATAATCTGAAACATTTAGATAAGGATCAGCATCTTGTTACTAGCAAGGTGGATCTGAAAGAAGATTCTTGATAGTCTTTATCCCAGCCGCTGGCGTACAGCCCTGAGTATATAATGTCAGCTACATGTAGCATGCCAAAACTTAACTTTGCTAACCACACAAAGTAGTGATGGAATACCTCAATGTTACAATATGTTGTCAATCAATTTCTGTCAATTTGAAACCAATGTGAACATATTCAGTGGTCTGCGCATCTTTTCAAATTCAGTTTTTTCCTGTAAACCTTTGCATATATTCTGCTGCATAGTTCTTCATTACCCATCTGGGACATAGGACAACTAAAAACAACAAACGGAATCAGCACTTTTAACTGCTATCAAAAGGATAACAAGAGATTGTTTCTGGCTTTATTGAAAAGTTGGATTGTAAACCCGGCTCACCTTTGTCGTTTTTCGTCTGCTGCACATTTTTGTAACAAAAGACTGATTGGTTTGATGACATCATTGTGCTGAATGCTCAGTGTGATGTTTTCCAGTAAAGTGCGTAATTCTTGTGCTTCTTGCGAGAGTGCAGGTTTCTTCACTGTGGAATCTTGTGAAAAACAAAGGCAAATGAGAATGAGCAGCCTTGTTTCTTTTTACTATGCAAACCCAATTCTATTTCCCTACATTTCAGCAATGGAAAAAGTCATTTAGGCAGGCTAAGGGCTGCAACTTGGTAAGGGTCTCACTGCACAGTTCTGCTGTGTCTGTAGCAGACCCTTATACAGGAACAGGCAGCAGGAGACATTCAAGTAGAGCAAACCTTTTAGAACCATGACCCACTTTTTAGAAAGACAATCTTTTGTGACTGACTTACCTTTAATCGACATGAGGAGGGGCAATTACTGAATGTAACTAAAGCATCCTATGGTAGCACATGGTCATTTACAGGCAGCACATTTTTTTATGGAAATGACCACTAACTTTTCACAGACATACAGCTTTACTGATAGAACTATGTAGCACAAAATGAAAATGTGTGGACATCGGGTTTCTGTGAATATTTAACATTTGTGCATCACCAAGTAAGTGCTTTGATTTGCTTAGATCCTATTAAAATCTGTCAGCAAACTTCAGAATTACAAAAAATTGCGCTTCATTTTAGCTTTTCTAACTGCATTTACAAGTATTCACATTTTGTTGTGCTGCAAAAAACAATATCCTACAGCCATTCCTTTCACACTCACTTTGCAGTCAGATAAAGAAAAGTAAACACCAATCCCGCAGTAATTTATGAGAAGACATAGCCTGACACTGAACCTCTGTTTTTAAAGCACGGGCAAACGTGACAAGTTAAACAAAGAATTTAAAGTCATCTTTATTTACTGCTCGGACATTACCGACCCTCAAAAAATCGGGTCGCAACCCAGTTTGGGAAACGCTGAACCAGAGGGTAAGTCCTCTTGCAGACCATACGTATCTGCACCAATGTGTTTTTGAAGTGCATTTTAAACATCTTTGGCCTTTACACCATACATTTAATAGGCATGTGAGGTCTGAGGGAAGACTTTGTAAATAAAAAGTATGTCTCTAGTGCTAGTCTAGACACTGATCCAAATCTACCTGGAAACTTTGACAATACAGTTAAATCAGCTGAAATGCAATGATACTCTGTCCAAACGCAGAGCAAAGTTAAAAGGAACCCAGACTGCATACTTTAAATTGGAAATTTTATTCCTCAACAAGATACATTGCAGATACAGAAGACACCGACAGAGAAAGGAATTACAGAGCTTATCAGATAACTAACCAGCAGTGGCTCCTCCGCTATGGCGGAGGAGTGACGCCCCCCGGCCAGCAGCCTCCAAAACCTGAAAACTAAAACGATAATAAAACAGGTTTATTATCGTTTATTTTTCAAGTTCTAGGCCGGGCCGAGTTTTGGGGGTGGGTCCATCATGGGGGCAGTCACCAGGAGGAATGGTAGATGCACTGCTATCAGTGCGCATGTCGGTTTGGCTGGCCGTCTCAGGACGACCAAACTGACATGCGCATTGAGCCGTCTCCAACCCAGCTGCATTGCTGGGTTGGAGACAGCAAAGCACAGGCTTCCAGTCTCCCAGGGAGCGCAAATCGAGGACGCTCAGGCCAATCCTGACGCAGTTCTCATGCATGAGAGGATCGTCCGGATTGGCAGCAGGGGAGACTGGGAGCCTGTGCTGCAGTGAGGAGCACAAGAGCGGCGATGCGGCGGACAGCAGAGCAGGTAAGTTCTGTTTTTTTGTTTTTGTATTGTCATAGTCTGTCTCCCTACCCAGCCACTGCTGTGACTAACTACATTCTACATGATCTCATCACATCCTGTTCTATGAGGGATACATGGACTGTAACGCACAAATTACTTACCTTCGGTAATGATATATCTGTAAGAAACACGTTAGTGATAGATTCCTCACCTTAGAATAGATACCCCAGCAATACCAACCCCGGTGGTGGGTCACTCACTCTCCTAGCAGAGGTGATGGCAACCAGGAAAGCAGTCTTCAGAGTTAACAAGCGAAGAGAACAGTTGTGAAGTGGCTCAAAGGGAGCGCACATTAAGTATGTGAGAACCAGGTTCAAGTCCCACTGTGGCATTACAAAGGGAACAGGAGGAAAAAGGTGAGTAATGCCTTTGAGGAATCTGTTAACAACAGGGGACTTGAAAAGAGAGGGCTGATCAGGGAGCCTGAGAAAGGTTGAAATAGCAGAAAGGTAGCCCTTGATAGTGCCCAGAGCACAGCCCTGCTGGGCCAAAGAAAGAAGGAACAGTAGGATCTCAGAAAGAGGGGCAGAAAGGGGATCCACAGCCTTTGCTGTGCACCATGCCACAAACTTGTTCCACCTGCAGGCGTATACCAACTTAGTGGCGGGACGCCTGGCTGCCAGAATGACATCACAGACTTCAGGAGGCAAGGCGAAGGGAATCAACTGCCGACGCTCAATCTCCACGCAAAGAGGTGGAGACTGGACAGGTTCGGGTGGAGGACCGTCCCCTGCTGCTGTGACAGAAGATCCTCCCGAAGAGGCAGTCGGATCGGGGGATCGATGGTCATACTGAGTAGCTCGGGATACCAAACTCTTCGAGCCCAGTCCGGAGCCACAAGAATGACTTGGGCCTGGTCGCGCCTGATCTTCTTCAGCACTCTGGGCAGAAGTGGTATAGGCGGAAAGGCGTACAACAGACCGAAACTCCACTCGCGACGAAAAGCGTCGCAGAGCGTGTGCCGCCTTGGAAATTCCAACGCGTAGAATTGCTGACATTGCACGTTCTCTTCGGTGGCGAATAGATCTAACCAAGGCTCTCCCCACTGTTGAAAGAGACCTTGCGCCACGTCCGAGTGAAGACGCCATTCGTGATCCATCATGCACCTGCGGCTGAGTTTGTCCGCCCTGGCGTTCAGTGAACCTGCCAGGTGTTGAATCACCAGGGAAATGCCCTGATGTTCCAGCCATGTCCAGAGGCGCAGAGCCTCCTGACATAGGGTCCACGACCCCACCCCGCCCTGTTTGTTGCAGTACCACATGGCGGTCGGTGGTGTTGTCTGTGAACACCTGCACTACTCTCCCCTTGACAGAGGGAAGGAATGCCTTCAGTGCAAGTCGGATCGCCCGAAGCTCCAGAAGGTTGATATGGAGCCTGGACTCCGCCGGAGACCAGAGGCCTCTGATCTCCGCCTCTCCCATGTGGCCGCCCCATCCCAGGAGGGACGCGTCCGTTACCACTGTGTGCTCCGGTTGGGGAAGGGAGAGGGATCTGCCATTGACCCAATGCGGTTTGTGAGCCACCACTGCAATTGTTGTGCAGTGCCCTCCGAGATCTGGACGTAATCGGACAGGTTCCCCTGATGCTGCGCCCACTTGAACTTCAGGTCCCACTGCAGAGCCCGCATTTGCCATCTGGCATGATCGACATGCAGGAGGCCATGAGGCCCAGCAGCCTCAGGGTCATCCTGACCAAAACCCAGGATAGAGGCTGAAAGATCGGAATCATAGCCTGAATATCCTGGACTCGCTGTTCGGGAGGATAGACCCGAAAGTGCGTCGTATCCAGAACCGCTCCGATGAAGAGGAGCTTCTGAGAGGGAATCAGGTGCGACTTCGGCACGTTGATGGAGAACCCCAGCGAATGCAGGAGGTCGGCCGTAGTCTGGAGGTGGGAGACGACAGCCTGGGGCGAGCCCGCCTTCAACAGCCATTCGTCGAGATAGGGGAAGACTGGGACCCCTGATCTGCGCAGATGAGCTGCGACCACCGCCATCACTTTCGTGAACACCCGAGGGGCGCTGGTAAGGCCAAAGGGGAGCACGGTAAACTGAAAGTGCTCGTGGCCTACCGTAAACCGCAGGTAATGCCGGTGGGCCCGCAGGTAATGCCGGTGGGCCGGCAGGACGGGAAGGTGGAAATATGCGTCCTGCAGGTCCAACGCTACCATCCAGTCTCCAGGGTCGAGGGCAGACAAGACCTGAGCCAGAGTTAACATCTTGAACTTCTCCTTCCGGAGGAAGCGATTGACGTCCCTGAGGTCCAAGATAGGACGCAGGCCCTTGTCCTTCTTGGGCACCAGAAAGTAGTGGGAATAACAACCACGTCCTACTTCAGGCGCAGGAACGCGCTCAATGGCCCCCTTGGCCAAAAGGGCCACGACTTCCTGTTGAAGAAGTGCCAAGTGATGCCCTGACATGCGGTGGTACTGGGGTGGCATGGCTGGAGGGGTAGTCTCGAAGGGGAGGGAGTAGCCCCTCCGGACTATTTGTAAAACCCACCTGTCCGAAGTGATGTTGCGCCAGTGGGGGAGGTGATGGCGAATCCTGCCGCCCACTGGCGTTTGATGGGCCTGAAAGACCGGACTAGGAAGGTTTGGAGGCAGTGGTGGCCGGGGTGGAGGTGGACTGACCCGCCCGCTGACCCCCTGACCCGCCTCAGCGGGTCCCACGTCCGCGCTGAGACTGTTGCTGCGCAGGCCTGTGGCTCTGAAGCGAATGTGTCGGGCGCCCCTTCCGTGGCCACGAAAGGAGCGAAAAGCAGAAGGCAGAGGAGGGCGCGTGGTGGAAAGGCCCAGGAACTTGGCCGTAAACTTTCCGGATCCAGTCTGACGCCTGGGGATATTCTAAGGTAAGGAATCTATCATGAACGTCTTTCTTTCAGATATCTCTTTTAAAAAAACTTGAGGGAAAAACCCCCCCACAAAACAGTACGCACCAAATAACCTTTGCTAACCAATAAACAAAAGACTGTAATATAAACACAACTTAAGTGCAAATCTATAACAATGATAACGAACAGTGTACTATAATAAAGAACAAGTTACTTACCTTCGGTAACGATATATCTGTAAGAAACATTAGTAGTGATAGATTCCTTACCGCAATATCCCCAGGCGTCAGACTGGATCCGGAAAGTTTTCGTCAGCAGTACCCCTGCGTGTCGGTAGGTGGCGTCGTGCGGCTTCGCATCCGTCGTTGGCGTCGTGGTCGCCGAGATGACGTCGCAGGCGCTACTTAGACGCCGCCCACGCGCGCTGACGTCAGTTCTGTACACGACTTTCCGCGCCCAGAACGCAGAGCTATGCAAGATACTGACCACTGGTGCATTGAAACTAGGGCCCTGAAAGGGATGACCTTAACCCTAGAAATCAGTTCGCAGAACGGGGAGGATAGGTGGGGCGGTAAGGAATATATCACTACTAATGTTTCTTACAGATATATCGTTACCGAAGGTAAGTAACTTGTTCATCTGAAAGAAACACATAGTGATAGATTCCTTACCTTAGAATAGATACCCCAGCAATACCAACCCCGGTGGTGGGTCTGCGAACCAAGATCACACCAGAAAGTCACGGAGAACAGAACGGCCAAAGAAGCAGTCTCTCCGGACTTGGCTGTCCAGGCAATAATGCTTGGTAAACGTGTGCAGCGAGGCCCACATGGCTGCCTGACAGATGTCTTGCAGGGGGACACCACGTCCCAATGCAGTAGTGGCTGCAGTAGCTCTGGTGGAATGAGCACGCAGCCCCACCGGAGGTTCTTTGTTAGCCAAAGAGTAACAGGCTTTGATACATAAGACAACCCAGCGGGAGGTAGTTCTCTTGTGTACCGCTCGACCCTTCTTGGTGCCAACGTAGCCAACAAAGAGCTGGTCATCCACCCGGAACTGCTGTGTGCGGTTGAGATAAAATGAGAGCGCACGTTTTGGGTCCAGACGGTGGAGCCTCTCTTCCTCTCTAGAAGGATGCGGAGGCGGAAAGAAGGGGGGCAAGGTAATAGTCTGCCCAATGTGAAAGGCCGTAACCACTTTTGGCAAAAAGGAAGGACGGGGCCTGAGCACAACCTTGTCCGGATGGACTGATAGGAAAGGAGGCTTACAAGAAAGAGCCTGGAGCTCACTCACTCGCCTAGCAGAGGTGATGGCCACCAGGAAAGCAGTCTTCAATGTCAAGAGACGAAGAGGGCAGTTATGAAGGGGCTCAAAGGGAGCACACATCAAGTATGTAAGAACCAAATTCAAGTGACACTGAGGCATCACGAAAGGAATAGGAGGAAAAAGGTGTGTAATGCCTTTGAGAAATCTATTTACAACAGGGGACTTGAAAAGAGAGGGCTGATCAGGGAGCCTGAGAAAGGCCGAAATAGCAGAAAGGTAGCCCTTGATAGTGCCCAGAGCAGAGCCCTGCTGGGCCAAAGAAAGAAGGAACAGTAGAACTTCAGAAAGAGGGGCAGAAAGGGGATCCACAGCCTTTGCTGTGCACCATGCCACAAACTTTAGTAGAGGGACGCCTGGCTGCCAGAATGACATCACAAACTGCAGGAGGCAAGTCGAAAGGAATCAACTGCCGCCGCTCAATCTCCACGCAAAGAGGTGGAGGCTGGACAGGTTCGGGTGGAGGACCGCCCCCTGCTGCTGCGACAGAAGATCCTCCCGAAGAGGCAGCCTGATTGGGGGATCGATGCTCATACGGAGTAGCTCGGGATACCATACTCTTCGAGCCCAGTCCGGGGCCACAAGGATGACTTGTGCCCGGTCGCGCCTGATCTTCAGCACTCTGGGCAGAAGTGGTATAGGCGGAAAGGCGCACAACAGACCGCAACTCCACTCGCGTCGAAAAGTGTCGCCGAGCGAGTGCCGCCTTGGAAATTCCAACGCGCAGAACTGATGACATTGCGCGTTCTCTTCGGTGGCGAATAGATCTAACCAAGGCTCTCCCCACTGCTGAAAGAGACCTTGCACCACCTCCGAGTGAAGACGCCATTCGTGATCCAGCATGCACCTGCGGCTGAGTTCGTCCACCCTGGCATTCAGAGAACCTGCCAGGTGTTGAACCACCAGGGACATGCCCTGATGTTCCAGCCATGTCTAGAGACGCAGAGCCTCCTGACATAGGGTCCACGACCCCACCCAGTCTTGCTTGTTGCAGTACCACATGGCGGTGGTGTTGTCTGTGAACACCTGCACTACTCTCCCCTTGACAGAGGGAAGGAATGCCTTCAGTGCAAGCTGTATCGCCCGAAGCTCCAGAAGGTTGATATGGAGCTTGGACTCCGCCGGAGACCAGAGGCCTCTGATCTCCGCCTTTCCCATGTGGCCGTCCCATCCCAGGAGGGGCGCATCCGTCACCACTGTAAACTCCGGTTGGGGAAGGGAGAGGGATCTGCCGTCGACCCAATGCCGGTTCGTGAGCCACCACTGCAACTGTTGTGCAGTGTCCTCCGAGATCTGGACGTGATCGGACAGGTTCCCCTGATGCTGCGCCCACTGGAACTTCAGGTCCCACTGCAGAGCCTGCATATGCCATCTGGCATGATTGATCAGCAGGATGCAGGAGGCCATGAGGCCCAGGAGCCTCAGAGTCACTCTGACCGAAACCCGGGACAAGGTTTGAAAGATGGGAATCAGAGCCCGAATATCCCGGACTCGCTGTTCGGGAGGATAGACCCGAAACTGTGCTGTGTCGAGAACCGCTCCGATAAAGAGGAGCTTCTGAGAGGGAATCATGTGCGACTTCGGCACGTTGATGGAGAACCCCAGCAAGTGCAGGAGGTCGGCCGTAGTCTGGAGGTGGGAGACGACTGCCTGGGGCGAGCCCGCCTTCAACAACCAGTCGTCGAGATAGGGGAAGACTGAAACCCCTGATCTGAGCAGATGAGCTGCGACCACCGCCATCACCTTCGTGAACACCCGAGGGGCGCTGGTAAGGCCAAAAGGGAGCACGGTGAACTGAAAGTGCTCGTGGCCTACCGTGAACCGCAGGTAAAGTCGGTGGGCTTGCAGGACTGGGATGTGGAAATAGGCATCCTGCAAGTCCAGCGCTACCATCCAGTCTTGTGGATCGAGAGCAGACAAGACCTGAGCTAGAGTGAGCATCTTGAACTTCTCTTTGCGGAGGAAGCGATTGACGTTCCGGAGGTCTAAGAAAGGACGCAGGCCCTTGTCCTTCTTGGGTACCAGAAAGTAGTGGGAATAGCAACCACGACCTACTTCTGCGTTGGAACGCGCTCGATGGCCCCCTTGGCCAAGAGGGCCGCAACTTCCTGCTGAAGAAGCACCAAGTGATCCCCCGACATGCGGTGGTATTGAGGTGGCATGGCTGGAGGGGTAGTCTCGAAGGGGAGGGAGTAGCCCCTCCGCACTATCTCTAAAACCCACCTGTCCGAAGTGATGGTGCGCCAGTGGGGGAGGTGATGGCGAAGCCTGCCGCCCACTGGCGTGTGATGGGCCTGAAAGTTCGGACTAGGAAGGTTTGGAGGCAGTGGTGGCCGGGGTGGTGGTGGACTGACCCGCCCGCTGGCCCCTTGGTCCGCCACGGTGGAACCCGCGTCCGAGCTGAAATGCTTGCTGCGCAGGCCTGTGGCTCTGTTTTTTTTTTTTTTTTGGTCCTCATTCGCCATTAGATACTTCAGAGCTGTTAGATTAACTCCTGTGGCCTCCCTCTCGAAGAGCACCACCTGGAGAGCTCTGTATCTAGATGGAAAAGCTTTACACAAAGCCTCTCTACATACTTGTTCTGTGTAATCCTGGGCGCCCTACAGAACTAGAGAGATGAAGTAAAACAAGTGTAAAGGCTTAATCATTGGACTGATTTTTCTATTGATCAAGAGTATTCAACCATTCCTCGCATGGTCCCCAAAAGTCTATTCTATTATCCCTATTATTTTTATATTTCTGTAATTTGACTTTATCCATCTTCATTGTATATTTGATGGAAATCACCCAATCTAAAAAAGTTGGAGAAATATCTTTTATCCACTTTTTACAAATTTCTCTTCTTGCAAGCAAAATCAAAAATAAACATAGCTTATTTTCCCATCTGG
The DNA here is from genome assembly GCA_963921515.1 of Calotriton arnoldi. Lineage (NCBI taxonomy): Eukaryota > Metazoa > Chordata > Amphibia > Caudata > Salamandridae > Calotriton > Calotriton arnoldi. Next base: position 438,447 of record CAWUFW010005457.1, read on the forward strand.
AAAAAGATTTATAATCTGAACACAAACCAAAGAAAACTAAAACTGTGCTTACCTGAATATTTAGACCAAAAATATCTTCCATACCTCTTTTTATCTCCGCCCAAAAATGCCGAAGCTTAGGACAAGTTAGAAACATATGAACATGATCCGCATCAGCGAGAAGGCACTTAGGGCATTTAGGCGGTGGACCTTTCGAGAATTTTGAGAGCTTTAGAAGAGACCAATACACCCTGTGAACACAAAAGATATGATTCCTCCTTAAGTTTGCAGGTTGTACCGTAGTATACAAGATGTCATGAGATACTTGCCATATATCTTCAAGATGACAGCCGGGCAAGCTCTCTCCCCACAGCTCCGTAGGTAATTTAAATTCTCCTTCCTCCAGGTCCAGCATTAACCTGTAAAAAGTCGATATCTCCTTTTTTGCAATTTTTCTCCAAAGCATATTTTCTAGTTCGTTGGAAAGGCCCACCTCAGTCCCGATATTTTGATGCCAACTTTTTATTTGCTAGTACTTGAATTTAGAAAGCCTGTTATTTGCGAGTGAGTTCAGCTCGTCCCAAGATAGCAGAGACCCTTCCGATGTTATCTGTTCCCAACGCAGAATACCTGCGTCGATCAAGGGAGTTGACAGAGAGTCTCTAGTCCACCCTGGCGATCCTGGAGCATTCCAGATAGGAGCAAGAGCACTAAAATAGCTAATCTTCAAAGTTTTCCTGATCTTGGCCCAGTTGCCAGCAAAACCACTTAGTGTTTTTAAGCGAACTTTCTTGAAAAATCTCGGGTCTCCGTATTTGTATAAAAAACCCTGACTCCCACTCTCAACATCCTGGAGCATCTCCTTAAACATTGCGCCCACATCCGAACCATCTGGGATATCTATGAGGATTTTTCCTGGCCTCAGTGCATATGTTCTTGCGTATAAAACTAAGTCAGGTAGGCATAACCCCCCCCTTGTTTTTTTTCCTGCGCAACTTCTTCCACGAAATTCTACTAGCTTTCGAAGCCCAGACAAAGGTGTTTAATTTCGACTGAAGAGTCCTCAAGCTTTTTTCATTGAATACCAAGGGAATATTCTGCAGTATAAAAATTAACTTTGGCAGCAGCATCATTTTTATTAAATTCAGTCTACCAATCAGGGTCAGAGGTAAATAAGCCCAACTCATTAAAAAATTATGTATTTCTTTCGCGATCTTCTGAAGATTCAATTCTGCAATCTTATCTATGTTTTGGGTAATCAGTATTCCCAAATACCTAATCATCATTTTTGTTGGACAAGCACAGGTGCCAAGATTCTATGCCATACATTCAGTTTTTGTAGCATTTATTTCATATCCCGAAATACTGCCAAACTTCTTTGCCTCTTCGTATATCAACGGGATTGAGACATTCAAGTCAGATGTATAAACCATTAAATCATCGGCGTATAACGCCACCTTCTTTTCCCAATCCTTAAACTTAAAAGATTGTATCCCTGGATTTTGTCTGATCTGGTCAGCCAAAGGCTCGATGTATAAGTTAAAAAGCATCGGGGATAAAGGGCATCCCTGCCTGGTGCCTCTCTGAATTCTAACAGGGGCAGATAGATTACCATTTACTAGAATTTTCGCTATAGGGGCTTGATATACGAGAGAAACTGACCTACGAAAGTTATTACCTAAATTACATTCTTTCAGTATGTATTTTAAGTAGGCCCAGTTTACTCTATCAAATGCCTTCGTGGCATCTATCGTTATTATGGCTAGCGGGGTTTTCTGTACAGTAGCTATATCAATCGCCCCAATCAAATTATAAGTAAGGTCCCTTATTCCTCTTCCTCTAACAAATCCTTTCTGGTCTCTATGAAGAAGGCATTCTGATATCCCATTCAACCTCTCTGCCAATATATTTGCGAAGATCTTATAATCAATATTGCGCAGAGAGATGGGCCGATATGAATCGCAAGATCTTGGTGATTTGGATGGTTTAAGGATTAGTGAGACCGTTGCTTCATTCCACGACGGTGGAATATCTCTTCCCTCTTCAAAAATATGGGCAAATAATAACGTCAGAACCTGGGGCAAGAACATCCCGTAGAACTTTGTACAGTTCCGCAGGTAACCCATCCGGGCCTGCAGCTTTCCCAGATTTACCCAAATCAATGGCTCTCTCAATCTCAATTTTGGAAATTGGCATATCCATATTATGTGATTTATCATCAGTGATCTTTTTAATAGGGGTCTGACCCAGCCACTTTCTTATTTCTTCTTCTTGAACATTTAAATCTTCATGATAGATTTCCTTAAAGTATGACTGAAAGGCCTTTTCAATTTCATCTGGGGTCTCAAGTATTTCCCCCGGAACCTCCGAATTCAGCTCATTAATGGTGCCTCTAGCCAGGTCTTGCTTGGTCTTCCATGCCAAAAGCTTCCCGCAACTCTCCCCATACTCAAAATGAGCTAGTTTAGTGGCTTGCCATTTCTTTTTTAGCCTTGAGTCAAGAACAGCTGCCAGATCTAACTTTAGAGATTCTAATCTTGCTAAAATGTTCGTATCTGAGGAGTTACTCTGATGTATAATAATATGATTCTCTATTTCTTGTATTTCTTTTTCTATTCCCTCAACTTCTCCTTTATACTTTTTATATCTAGCAAGTTGTATAGAGGTTATTAAACCCCTTAGAAAAGCGTTGTACGCATCCCAAACGATATGTATCGGGGCCGTACCTAGATTAATTTGAAAAAAGGCCTCTGTTTCAGATACTAACTTCTCCATTGTATCTTCTTCCAGAAGGATGGCACGCTCCACAGTCCATCTTCTAGAAATCGGTCTAACTGGTACCTTAAGAGTTAAAGACACTGCTGAATGGTCAGAAAGATGTTCCCCTACATGGTTAACATCCTGGACCCATCTCTTTAAAACTGTACTTAAGAGAAAGTCTATTCTAGACTTATGATTATATTTCTTGTTGTGGAAAGTATAACCCCTTTTCTTGCCCATTTTGTTCCTCCATACATCATACCAAGCAAGCTGTTTCATGGTGTTTTTAATCAATGCAGCCATTTTGTAGTTTAGAACAGCTCTACTTCTCTGAGATTTATCAAGTGTCTGGTCCAGGACCACATTAAAGTCTCCAGCCAGTATTAGTGGATCTGTATGATTCAATAATTCAGACAATACATTTTTTAAAAGGCCCTGGATCATCAGTATTTGGGCCATAATATCCTGCCACTGTGAACTTAAATGCATGCCATTTGACCCTGGCTATGGCCCATCTTCCCATTTTATCTACCGTACTGGACTCAAGAGAGATAGCTGAATTTTTTAAAATAATTATAGCAACCCCTTTTGTTGAGTGTTGTTGCGTAGTACAAACAACATTCTGAATCCATAAAGACTAACTCCCTTTCCAACAAATGCGTCTCTTGTAATATAAGAATCTGTTCTGTAGTATCCCTCAAGTACTGGAAAGTTTTTTCCATTCTATATTTTGTTCTCAGTCTGAACCGCCCGTTGGCCCCCAGACCCGTCTCGGCGGGTCCCACGTCCGCGCTGAGACTGTTGCTGCGCAGGCCTGTGGCTCTGTTGCGAACGCTGCGGGTGCCCCTTCCGGTACCACAAAAGGAGCGAAAAGCAGAAGGCGGAGGAGGGCAGACTGCAGAAAGTCCCAAGGACTTGGCCGTAGCCCGCGAGTCCTTAAACCGCTCCAACGCGCTGTCTGCTTTGTCGCCGAAGAGGTGACGGCCATCAAAAGGCATGTCCATAAGAGTGTTTTGGACATCCCCCGAAAATCCAGTGGTCCTCAACCGTCGTTGCAATCGATTTGCCCAGTGAGTCGGCGGTGTCTAGGCCACAATGAATTATGAACTTAGCTGCGTCTCTCCCCTCTGCAACAGCCTGGGAGAGCGCTGGCCAGGCCTCCTCCGGACAGTGAGGCAGCACGTCCGCCACCGTATCCCACAGAGAGTGGGAATAACGGCCCAAGAGGCATGCGGTGTTCACGGACCGCAGCTCAGAACTGGAGGAAGAAAACATTTTCTTTGCAAACTGATCAAGTTTCTTGGATTCCCTATCCGGTGGTGCGGAAGGGAAGGCGGTAGGGGAAGCAGAGGCTTGGACAACCAAGCTCTCGGGGGTGGGATGTTGGGAGAGGAAGAGGGGGTCAACCAGAGCCGGGCGATGGCGTCAGGCCACGTTCCTATCCACAGGAGCCCCTGTGGTGGGCCTGGACCAAGTGCCAAAAAGAACGTCAGAAAGGGCTTCATTGAAGGGAAGCAGCGGTTCCGCAGAAGTAGCTGCTGGCTGAAGCACCTCTGTCAGGAGGTTAGTCCTGACAGCCACCGTAGGAAGCTCGAGGTGTAGGGCCTCGGCCGCCCTACGCAACACCACAGCATAACTAGCACCCTCCTCCGTAGCCACGGTAGGAGGAGACAGCATGCCAAGGTCTGGTGAGGTATCCAGACCACTGGCACCCCCAACTCCTCAGCCCAGTCCTGTTCAGACTCGCAAGCAGCTGCGAGAGGGTCCTCAGACCCCTCCCAGTCCTCCCCAGGCTCCTCAGGCTGTTCAACAGGTGTAAAATAAGGAGCAGGGACATGGGGATAGAAATCCCCGAGCAACGTCGAGAACGGCATCGATCGATGCTGGCTCGACGCCGCGTCCACTTCGGGGCTGAAATCGGGGTCGTCCCGAGGAGCGGGCGTCGTCAAAAGTGGTGCTGGTGGGGTCGACGTCGGTGGAGGTGTTATAAGGTCAACCAGCGTCGACCGGGATTCAGGCCTGGATCCAAGAGGGTCCTCCGGCGCCGAGGCCAGAGCCGACAGCGACGCTGGGGCCGGAGCCGCCGGCGATAAAAGGCGAGGACCCCCAGTCGGGACCGCGGGGCCCGAAGGCGCACCAGCGGGACCCGACAGCCCAAAGAGGCGAGTCATGGCCGACAGGAATTCCTGTATTTGGGCCGGAGTCGCCGACGAACCCGGAAGCACAAGTTACTAACTTGTGTAACGATATATCTGTAAGAGACAGTAGTTAGTGACAGATTTCTTACCTTAGAATATCCCCAGGCGTCAGGCTGGATCCGGAAAGTTTTTTGCGTAGCAGTACCCTTGCGCGTCGGTAGGCGGCGTCGTGCGGCTCCGCGTCCGTCGTCGGCGTCGTGATCGCCGGGATGACGTCGCGGGCAGTACTTAGGCGCCGCCCCTGCGCGCTGACGTCAGTTCTGTACACGACTTTCCGCGCCAGGAACGCAGAGCCATGCAAGAAGCTGACATAGGTGTCTGAAAAATACTAGGGCCCTGAAAGGGATGTCCTTAACCCTAGAAATCAGTTCGCAGAACGGGGAGGATGGGTGGGGCGGTAGGAATCTGTCACTAACTACTGTCTCTTACAGATATATCGTTACACAAGTTAGTAACTTGTGCATCTGAAAGAGACACGTTAGTGACAGATTCCTTACCTTAGAATAGATACCCCAGCAATACCAACCCCGGTGGTGGGTCTGCGAACAAAGATCAGACAAGGAAGTCCTGGAGGACAGAACGGCCAAAGAAGCCGTCCCTCCGGACCTGACTGTCAAGGCAGTAATGCTTTGTAAACGTGTGCAGCGAGGCCCACGTAGCTGCCTGACAAATAACCGGCAGCGGAACACCGCGGCCCAAGGCCGTGGTAGCAGCCGTTGCCCTCGTGGAATGGGCACGCAGCCCAACAGGAGGCTCCTTCTTCGCCAAAGAATAGCAGGTCTTGATGCACAAGGTAACCCAGCGGGAGATGGTCCTCTTGTGCACCGCCCGACCTTTTTGGCGCCCACGTAGCCAACAAAGAGCTGGTCATCCACCCGGAAGTGTTTTGTGCGGTCAATATAGAAGGAGAGCGCACGTTTTGGGTCCAGACGGTGGAGCCTCTCTTCCTCTCTGGAAGGATGCGGAGGCGGAAAGAAGGTGGGCAAAGTGATGGTCTGCCCAATATGGAAAGCAGTAACCACCTTTGGCAAGAAGGACGGACGCGTCCGAAGAACAACCTTGTCTGGATGAACAGACAGAAAGGGAGGTTTGCAAGATAGAGCCTGGAGCTCACTCACCCGCCGAGCGGAGGTGATGGCCACCAGAAAGGCTGTCTTTAGAGTCAGAAGACGAAGAGGACAGTTATGTAGAGGCTCAAAGGGAGCGCACATTAAAAAGGTAAGAACCAAGTTCAAGTCCCACTGAGGCATCACAAACGGAACAGGAGGAAAGAGGTGAGTAATGCCTTTTAAGAACCTGTTAACAGGGGACTTGAAAAGGGAGGGCTGATCAGGGAGCCTGAGGAAGGCCGAGATAGCACAAAGATAACCCTTGATGGTACCCAGGGCAGAACCCTGTTGGGCCAGAGAGAGAAGGAACAGAAGGACCTCAGACAGAGGGGCAGAAAGGGGATTCACAGCCTTTGCTGTGCACCATGCCACAAATTTGTTCCACCTGCAGGCGTATACCACCTTAGTGGAGGGACGCCTGGCTGCCAGAATTACATCACAAACTTCGGGAGGCAAGTCGAAAGGAATCAACTGCCGCCGCTCAATCTCCACGCAAGCAGGTGTAGACTGGACAGGTTCGGGTGGAGGACCGTCCCCTGCTGCTGCGACAGAAGATCCTCCCGAAGAGGCAGACGGATCGGGGGATCTACGCTCATATTGAGTAGCTCGGGATACCAAACTCTTCGAGCCCAGTCCGGAGCCACAAGAATGACTTGGGCCCGGTCGTGCCGAATTTTCTTCAACACTCTGGGTAGAAGTGGTATAGGCGGAAAGGCGTACAATAGACCGCAACTCCACTCGTGACGAAAAGCGTCGCCGAGCGAGTGCCGCCTTGGAAATTCCAACGCGCAAAACTGATGACATTGCGCGTTCTCTTCGGTGGCGAATAGATCTAACCAAGGCTCTCCCCACTGTAGAAAGAGTCCTTGCGCCACTTCCGAGTGAAGACGCCATTCGTGATCCATCATGCACCTGCGGCTGAGTTCGTCCGCCCTGGCGTTCAGGGAACCTGCCAGGTGTTGAACCATCAGGAACATGCCCTGATGTTCCAGCCATGTCCAGAGGCGCAGAGCCTCCTGACAAAGGGTCCACGACCCCACCCCGCCCTGTTTGTTGCAGTACCACATGGCGGTGGTGTTGTCGGTGAACACCTGCACCACCTTCCCTTTGACAGAGGGAAGGAATGCCTTGAGTGCAAGTCGGATCGCCCGGAGCTCCAGAAGGTTGATATGGAGCCGGGACTCCGCCGGAGACCAGAGGCCTCTGATCTCTGCCTCTCCCATGTGACCGCCCCATCCCAGAAGGGACGCGTCCGTCACAACAGTGTGCTCTGGCTGGGGAAGGGAGAGGGATCTGCCCATGACCCATTGCCGGTTCGAGAGCCACCACTGCAACTGTCTTGCAGTCCCCTCCGAAATCTGGACGTGAACGGACAGGTTGCCCTGGTGCTGCGCCCACTGGAACTTCAGGTCCCACTGCAGAGCCCGCATATGCCATCTGGCATGATTGACCAGCAGGATGCAGGAGGCCATGAGGCCCAGCAGCCTCAGGGTCATCCGTACCGAAACCCAGGATAAAGGCTGAAAGATCGGAATCATAGCCTGAATATCCCGGACTCGCCGTTCGGGAGGATAGGCCCGAAACTGCGTCGTGTCCAGAACTGCTCCGATGAAAAGGAGCTGTGGAGAAGGAATCAGATGCGACTTCGGCACATTGATGGAGAACCCCAGCGAGTGCAGGAGTCCGGCCGTAGTCTGGAGGTGGGAGACGACTGCCTGGGACGAGCCCGCCTTCAGCAGCCAGTCGTCGAGGTAGGGGAAGACTGAAACCCCTGCCCGGCGCAGATGAGCTGCGACCACCGCCATCACTTTCGTGAACACCCGAGGGGCACTTGTAAGGCCAAAGGGGAGCACGGTGAACTGAAAATGCTCGAGGCCTACCGTGAACCGAAGGTAACGCCGGTGGGCCGGCAGGACGGGGATGTGGAAATAGGCGTCCTGCAAGTCCAACGCTACCAACCAGTCTCCGGGGTCGAGGGCAGTCAAGACCTGAGCTAGGGTGAGCATCTTGAACTTCTCCTTCCGGAGGAAGCGATTGACGTTCCGGAGGTCCAAGATAGGACGCATGTCCTCCTTGTCCTTTTGGGCACCAGAAAGTAGTGGGAGTAGCAACCACGCCCTACTTCTGGGGTCGGAACATGCTCGATGGCCCTCTTGGCCAAGAGGGCCGTGACTTCCTTCTGTAGAAGCACCAAGTGATCCCCTGACATGCGGTGGAATTGAGGTGGCATGGCTGGGGGGTTGGTCTCGAAGGGGAGGGAGTAGCCCCTTCGGACAATGTCCAAGACCCACTTGTCCGAGGTGATGGGACGCAAGTGGTGAAGGTGATGGCGGACCCTGCCCCCGACTGGCGTGCTGTGCACCTGAAAGGAGGGACTAGGAGGGCTTGGAGGCCGCGGACGGGTTGGAGGTGGTGGCCTGACCCGCACGCTGGTTGCCCGAACCGCCACGGCGGTATCCACGTCCTCGGCCACGCGAAGGCGCTTGCTGCGCGGGCCGTTGGCCGGGCTGTGGACGTGACTGGGCGCCCCTTCCGTGGCCACGAAAGGGGCGAAAAGCAGACGTTTGCGGAGGGCGCACAACAGCAAGGCCCAGGGACTTAGCAGTAGCCCGTGAGTCCTTGAAACGCTCCAGCGCATGGTCTGCCTTCGAACCAAAAAGACCGACTCCATCAAAGGGCATGTCCATGAGAGTATTCTGGACATCCCCTGAAAAACCAGTGGTTCTCAGCCAGGCGTGGCGACGCAGCGCCACCGTCGTTGCAAGCGATCTGCCCAGCGAGTCGGCGGTATCAAGGCCACAGCGGATGGTATATTTAGCCGCATCACGCCCTTCCGCAATAGCGCGGGTAAGCAGTGTCTGGACCTCCTCAGAACACTGCGGCAAAACATCAGCCACCGAATCCCACAGGGAGTGGGTGTATCGGCCCAAGAGGCAAGCGGTATTAACAGACCGCAAGCCAGCACTGGAGGAAGAGAAAGCCTTCTTCCCAAAGTGATCCAGGCGCTTGGATTCCCTATCCGGAGGGGCGGTAGGGAAGGCTGTTTGGGAGGCAGAGGCTTGGACAACCAAGCTCTCAGGGGTGGGGTGTTGGGAGAGAAACAGGGGGTCGCCCGGAGCCGGGCGATGGCGTCGGGCCACGTTCCTATCCACAGGAGCCCCTGTGGTGGGTTTGGACCAGGCACCCAAAAGAACGTCAGTGAGTGCATCGTTGAACGGCAGCACAGGCTCCGAAGAGGAGGCCGCCGGCTGAAGCACTTCAGTCAGGAGGTTAGTCCTGACGGCCACTGTAGGCAACTGGAGATTTAAGGCTCCAGCAGCTCTACGCAACACCGTTGCAAAATTAGCCCCTCCTCCGTTGCCACGGGAGGAGACAGCATGCCAGAGTCGGGGAGGTATCCAGCCCACTGGCATCCCCAAGTTCCTCAACCCAGTCCGGGTCAAACTCGCACTGTTGTGTGAGAGGGTCGTCAGACCCCTCCCAGCTCTCCTGGTCCTCCTCAGGTTGAAAATATGGAGGAGGAGGGACATAAGGGACCCAAGGTCTCATCGACGCCGGTCCGGCTCCATGTCCGGACCCGGGGAGAACCGGGGAACGACGCCGCCCGGAGCCCCGGACGGCGTCGGAAACGGCACCGGGGACATCGGCGTCGGCGGAGGCGTGGTTAGGTCAACCGGCGTCGATGGGGGTTGCGGCACCACCGGAACCGGGGTCGAGGCCGGGGCCGGAGCCGAGGCCGGGACGAAGGCTGGTGGGACAGGCGACGCCGGGACCGGAGTCAACGGCGACGCCGGAGCAACCCCATCAGGGCCCGCGGGGCCCGAAGGCGCACCGGAGGGACCTTGAGGCCCGAAGAGGCGGGCCATGGCCGACAGGAATTTCTGTATTTCGGCCGGAGTCGCCCCCGAAAGCGGGTAGGACGGGTAATGCGGGGGCAACTCGACAGGCACGTCCGGGGCCGCGGGGACGGTGCCGACAGGGACCTCAGCCGAGTCGCGCGACCGGCGAGGCGAAGTCTTAGAGCGATGACGCCGCTTAGACTTCTTGTGCTTCGACTTACCGGAGGAGCGCGAAGACTTGGATTCCGACGAACGGCGGGGACTCCGCGTCCGGCCCCTCGACCTCTCCCGGGACCGGGGCTTGGTGCGGCGCGGAGCCGACTGCCGGACTTCAAGGAGCTTTCGAGACCGCTCTCGCAAAGCCTTCGGATGAAGTTTCCGGCAGTCAGGGCACGACTTCGTGTCGTGGTCTCGGCCGAGACAGAAGAGACACTCGAGGTGGGGGTCCGTGATGGACATCATACGACCACATTCCTCGCAGGGCTTAAAGCCGGGCATCCCTACGACACCTTAGGAGTCGTGAAGACTCGTTGAAGAAAACAGTGAAAAATTTCACAAAAAGATAGTCAAAAAGTGACTAGGGCACTGCTCTTCCCGGATCTGCGCTTACTGGCGGGGAAAAAGAAGAACTGACGTCAGCGCGCAGGGGCGGCGCCTAAGTACTGCCCGCGACGTCATCCCGGCGATCACGACGCCGACGACAGACGCGGAGCCGCACGACGCCGCCTACCGACGCGCAAGGGTACTGCTACGCAAAAAACTTTCCGGATCCAGCCTGACGCCTGGGGATATTCTAAGGTAAGGAATCTGTCACTAACGTGTCTCTTTCAGATAGGGCGGGTAGTGCGGCGGCGACTGCATAGGGTCCGCCGGAACCGTGGGGGAGGCACCACCCGCACCCTCAGCCGCGTCGCGCGAGGGGAAGTCGGAGAACGATGGCGTTTCTTCGACTTCTTGTGCTTCGCCTTACCTGACCCCGAGTGCGAAGACTTTGATCCCGAAGACCGAACGGCGCGGAGCCGACTGCCGGGCTTCCAGCAACTTTCGGGACCGCTCCCGCAAAGTCTTCGGCGCCATGGCCCGGCAGTCGGGGCACGACTTGGGGTCATGGTCGCGCCCCAGGCAGAAAAGACACACACGGTGCGGGTCCATCACCGACATCATACGGTGACAGTCCCCGCAGGATTTAAAACCGGGCATCCTATCTGCACCAGGAGTCGAAGACTCGGTGAAAAAACAAAGACAAAAAGCCTCAAAAAGTCAGTAAAAAAGTGACTGGGGGTTCCTGCTCTTCCCGGATCTGCGCTTGCTGGCGCGGAAAAAGAAAGAACTGACGTCAGCACGCATGGGCAGCGTCTAAGTAGCGCCCGCGACGTCATCTCGGCGACCACGACGCCAACGACGGACGCGGAGCCGCACGACGCCACCTACCGATGTGCAGGGGTACTGCTGACGAAAACGTTCCGGATCCAGTGTGACGCCTGGGGATATTCTAAGGTAAGGAATCTATCACTATGTGTTTCTTTCAGATACAGGTGTACTATAGCACCGAGTTCAGCACAGCATTTGTCAAAGCTTCTTCAACAATTGATTACAACTGGCCAATAGGGAAATCATATTATTATCATACATCTACCATGGACTTATTCCAGTCATCTCAAAACTTCTCACATTATTGGAACTGATATATTGCTGTTAGAAATTGGGTCACTGGTTGAAAGGGGGGGTGGGGTCAAACCCTATTCAAGCAGTAACCACAATGTCAGTCAGGATGAAGCACAAGCAAACCCCAAATCAACCTGTGCTCAACCCTCTGGTAGCTTGTCACAAAAGCAGTCAGGCTTAACTTAAAGGCAACGTGTAAAGTATTATGCAGCACTTCAAGTAGCAATAAAGTGAAACACAAGAAAACTCGCACAAATTTAGCAAAATAGAGTAAAATCTAATAAATTATTTGAGACCAAAATGACACAAATCCATCAGTAGAACCGGAGACATGCCATTTTAAGATTTAAGTTGAAATAGTGCCTAAAAGCACAAAGAGTCAACAGTGGTTAGCTGGCCGCGCCAGACTGGGACAAATTCACACGTTCAGGCTGAATGCGATGGAGCGTGGGCCGGAATAAAGGGGCCAAGTTAGGGCAGCTGAACAAATTACCTAAATCCTGGTTTGCTTCGGTGATGCGTTGTGTAGTGGTGGTTCCGAAGTGGAACTGCGAGGAGATGTGTTGTGCTGCATCGGTTCTGCCCACAGGACCACAGCTGGGCTGGCAGAGCACCTTCAGGTTCACTTCCAAGGGTTCAGGACTGGGGTGGCACCACTTGGGGGGGGGAAGACTACAGCAGGCAGAATCCAGGTGCTGATTTCAAGGTGGTGTGAGCTTTTTCTGTCCCTGAGGCTCTGATCAGAAGGCCAGCCAACTAGCCCTTGTAGTCACTCTGGTGGTTTTGGGTACAAGATGCAGGCCCAGTCATTCTCACTAAGGAAGCAGAGCAGCAGTCCTTCTGAGTCATCCACAGGTCCAGAGGTGTACTGAAGAGTTGGGCATGAGGGTCGATTATTTATACCTGGTGCCCACTCTGAAGTAGGGGAAGGTTCTGGAGGTTTTCACCCCCAGAAGTGTCTGGAATTTCTTGTCTTCCTGCCCTGGTCCCAGCTTGTCTGGGGACATAGGAGACTAGAGTCAAAACCCTTTGCGAGTGTGCTGGGCAGAGACTTTATGATGTGCAAGTGTTGAAGGTGAAAGCTCCTCATCAAGTCAGAGATGGCCCATCCTGCCAACACCTATTTTCCCTTTGTCTCACTGTCCGGGAGTAACACACAAAGACCAACTGCCAGCTACACCTAGTCATATGACACAGGATACAGGCACCAATGGTTGGGACAAGATATTGGCAACTTTCTTAAAGGGGCATTTTCAAAATTGTGACTTAATATCCGACTTTACCATTAAAGAGGGTTTTAAATTACAATTCTTTAGACACCAAACAAGATATTCCTAGCTGCTCCCAATTGAAAGTTAGCACTTATTAAATGTTAAAGGGTATCCCAATTTTATCCTTTGGGAAAATAAGGCCTTGCAGTAATGAAAAATAAATGTAACAGTTTTTCACTACCAGGACATGTAAAAGTTAAAAGTACATGTCCAACGTTTTAAACACACTGCATCCTACCACATGGGCTCCTATGGCCTACCTTAAGGGTTACTTATATGTATTAAAAAGGAAGGTTTAAGCCTGGCAAAAGGTTTATTTTGCCAGTGCGAAATGGCAATTTAAAACTGCACACACAGACTGGAATGGCGGCCCGAGACCTGTTTAAAGGGCTACTTTAGTGGGTGGCACAATCAGTGCTGCAGGCCCACTAGTAGCATTTAATTTACAGGCCCTGGGTACAGGCAGTGCCACTTTACTAGGGACTTAAAAGTAAATTAAATGTGCCAATTGGGTGTAAGCCAATTCTACCATGTTTAAAGGAGAGAGCACAAGCACTTTAGCACTGGTTAAAAGTGGTAAAGTGTGCAGAGTCCTAAAGGACAACAAAAACGGGTTCAGCAAATAGGAGGGTGAAAGCAAAACGTTTTGGGATGACCCTACAGAAAGGGCCACATCCAACAATTGCTATCAACCAATTAATTTCTTTTCCTTTCTCATCTACAATAAACTAGTCTACAGATGTTCCACTTTTTTGCACTGTCGATCAATACACTAGGTTCAAATACATGCAAAATACTCCTGGTTTCAGAAAACGATCCCCTTTTCTCACTTTGACATGTACCAGTTCCTAGGTCACGCTGTTTAAAATTAAGCCTGTTGGTAAACAGTTTCTCATTTTGTTTGTTCTCTTAAGGTACTTGCTTCGCTTTCTTGAAAGTTTCTTCAAATCACACTCTTTCCTTCTACACCATTTAAACTATCCCAAACATACCAAAATGGCCATTAAACTCCCCTGCAGCAAGACAAATGGTGGCTCAGTAACTCAATGTAGGGCAGTCCTAGCCCTCCACAACATATTCACTTCACCCTTCCAATCCAAACCACATATTACAGCCATCTGCAGACACTGCTCTACCACAGTTAAACATTTAAACCAAGCTGTTCTCTCTGGGATGGTATAATGCAATTTTTCTGATATACTACGGCTTGTTTTTCACGAACTCTGACATAGCTGTAGAAACAAATTGAGGAACATTATCCATTACACACACTTCCTGAATGACTTCCCGGATTAAAATATCACAAAAAAACACCTGAAATTCATGCAAGCTTTCTTTTTCATGGCCGACAGTCCTCCACGGCCTTCATGCAGTAACATTGCCACGGTTTCCCAGTAAAGATACTGGTACAACCAACTTGTCACCCCCTGAAAATTACACCATTTAACACAGTAAACTGACCAGACCAACTTAAATTTTCCCACTAAAACATCAATTGCAAATTCCTTTCTCCAACCTTGGTAAATATGATCTTTAACACTCAGAATTCCAGCCCATATCATTCCTCCTCACTAACTGGTTCCCCAGATAATTCAATGTTGGATCTGAGGGAGCCAAACTCCAAAAATCATTTGAACCCCAATATTTTGATCACCCCAATTTTTACCCAATTAGTCAGGCTCCAGTTTTTTCAATAGATCTACCGGTTAGAGTCTACACTCATAAAAAAAAATCATACATTTAGCAGAGTAAATCAAAATGAGAACAACTGAGTTTGAGATGAAAAAATAAGGCAAAACAGATTCATCACTGCAGATTTAGTAAATGCAGTACAGAGGAAAACACATGGAAATGCCATAAAGGCTCAAATACAGAAATGCAGAATCATAAAACTTATTTCAAAACTAGGCAAACCCCAAAAACTGAGCTCATGAAGATCTGACAATATCCTCAAGGGATACCTAAAGCAAATGGACAAAGTCTAAAAATAAACCCAGCAGCAGAATGAGTGAGCCCAAAACAGACCGCATGAGCACCAGAAAAACAGAATGAGCTCTCCAATACAAAGACTCAAGAACTTTTATACACAATTCATATTTCTATTAATCGATTCAGAAAATTCAGCATAGTATGATCATGGCTAAGGCCGTATTAGGCAAATCAGAAACAGCAACGTAATAATTACAAACCACACCATTATTTAGCACTAATCCATTTCTTCAGGTAAGAGAATTCTTTCACCTACTCTCACAGCCACTGTTCTCCAGAAAAGATCGGCACAAAATGAAATATTTCTTAAACAATGGCTCATAGAACTAGCACCAACACGTCTTCAGAGGAACGTCCAGCAGAAGTCCTTGAATGTGATATTTTGGGCATACAATGGAAGCTTCATTCACAATACACATTTCCTAATACAATAGTCCATATTGAACCTTTGACGTCATTCACTCGATGTTCCACGTAAAGAAGAGGAGAGATTGTCTCCACCGGGACACTGATTGGGAGGAGGAAATGAGAAGGAGCGAGTTGAACAGAGCGAGCAGAACACTTTAAAGCTGCATCCATATTACAACAAATGGCATCTCATTATAAAATGCGGCACAACAATTTAATGGTGTTAATTACATATTTAAAGGACTCAGTGAATTTGCTTCAAGTGCCTACATCATTATTTCACTCATTAGGACTACGGATCATTAAAACTCCAAAATTTCAAAAATAATTTTTCACTTGACATTTCACAATTGCCCAAGTTGTACATTTTAGAAAAAACACAACAACATCATCCAATCCTCTTTAATCACGGTTGACTATTCCAGTAGCAACCTTGACAAACAGTCTGCAATTCTAATTCTCACACCAGGTATGAATTTAATGCCAAATGAGTATTGTATTTTCTATCCTGTAAAATCACCATTCATAGAACGGCTTCTGGTCCATCCTTACTTCAAATCTAATGCCCCACATGCATCTTAAATGTTGAATACCAACCAACAGACCAATGCTTCCTTCATGATCATTTTAATAACTACCTTCTGCTTTCATCTTGAAGCGCAAGCCAAAACCCTCTCCTGGACTTGGTTCAACTGTAGCAAAACAGCACCTAAGCCATACATACAAGTTACTTACATTTAGTAATACTCTTTATGGTGGATACTCTAAAGTCCATTTGATGGTCTCAGCTACGATCAACGTGGAGAACTCTATGCTCATTTGGGATCCAGTCGATGAAGTATCTTCTTTCAAAGGGTGAGGTGTAGTAAAGAATATTGCAAGGGTGATAGCTTGTCCGATATGAAACGGTGTCACTACCTTTGGCAGGCGTGCACCTCGGGTTCCCAACACCAGTTTAACTGGAAAAAGGTGGTATAACAACGCAGCAGGACTAAGAGGGCCTGAAGCAAACTCAAACGATGAGCTGATGTTATCATGGACAGAAAGACAGTTTGAGGTCAAGAGGCATAATTGACCATTGTTAATTGGCACGAAAGGGTACACATTAGGAATGTGAAAACCAAACTGAAGTCTCACTGTGAAATTACAAAGGGTTTTGGCATAAACATAAGTTGCAAACCTTTAAGAAATCTCAACACAACAGATGATTTGAACAAGGACGGCTGATCCTGCAAACGTAAAAAGGCTGAAAGGGCTGAAAAAGTAGCTTTTAACAGAGCCCACTGCAAGTCCTTGCTGGGCCATAGATAAAACGAAGAACCAGACACCCGACACCTGGGCTTGCAATGGGTTTGTCTAACGGTGCCACACCAAGCCACAAACTTATCCTCAGCATACACCAATTTCAGGGAATGGCACATGACTGCTAAGATCACAACAACTTTGGAAGAAAGATCAAAGAAAGCCACTGTTCGATCTCCATGCATGAAGGTGCAGATTGCACACCCAGGGTGGAAAACCCTCCCCTGCAGCTGAGACAGAAGGTCCCCCCCCAACGCACTGGACTGATCGGAGGACAAATGCTCATGTCCAGAAGTTCCAGGTACCACATTGTCAAGGCCCAATCCGGAGCCACTAGGATGACTTGGGCCCGGTGGTTCCCGATCTACTTCAGAACACTGGGCAGGAGAAGATAGCAGCCTGAAAGCATACAAGAGTCCCTTACTCCACTCTAGATGGAATGTATCTCTGAGAGAGCCTTCTTTGGAACTCCAACGCGCAAATGTGATGACAGTGCATTCTTGGTGGTGAAGATGAGATGGAGCCAGGTTTCTCTCCACTGCTGGAAGACATCCTGCGCCACCTCCAGGTGTAACAACCATTTGTGGGCATCACCAGCTGAGTTTGCTCGCCTCAACGTTCAAAGATCCCACCAGGTGGTGAACAACCAGGAAGATGCCCTGAAGACCCAGCCTGTTCCTGAGGTGCGGAGCCTGCTGGCACAGGATTCCCACTCTTCCCTGCTTGTTACAGTACCACATGGTGGTGGTGGTGTCCATGGGGACCAGCACCTATTCCCTGTTCCAGACAGGAGGAAGGCTTTTAGTGCCAGGGGAATTGTCTGCAACTCCAGAAAATTGATGTGCAGCTGGGTCTCCATGAGAGATCAGAGTCCTCTGATTTTCACCTCTCTCAGGTGGCCTCCCCAACCCAGCCATGCTTAATTTGAGCTGGTGGTTTCCGGTGTTCGGCACCGGCACTTAATTGGCAACACTGGTGCTTGTGACTGTCTGCCACTAGGTGGAGCTGTCTGTCTAATTTAGAGATGACCACAACAACAGTTAATTATTAACTAAATACACATTAAAAATGACTTGCGTGCCACTCAAGCCATTCTTATAGGTTTGGGGGCCTGAAATAGTCAGAATTGTCACACTTGTATGAGTGTGATGGTTAGTAGTTGGGTTGTTACTATCAATGGCAGCATATCAAGGGCAATGTGTGGTGCAAGCTGCAGTGGCTTCCTGGCACATTTGTTTTTACAAATTAAGCACTGCAACCCAGCAACGATGCATGTAACAACCGTCAGCTCTGGAGAGGGGTCTGCCACTGGTCCTATTGTGGTCTAGGAACAGCCAGTGCAGAATTCCCTGACGGGATCCGACCGGTTCCCTTTGATGGATGGCAGCAAGGCCTTCAACACCAACTGAATCACTCAACTCTAGCATATTGATGTGGAGCTGGGCATCTGCCGTAGATCAGAGTCTGATCTCCGCCTCTCCTAGGTGGCCTCCCCAACCCAGCAATGATACGTTCACCTGCCACCATTGTAGATCTTAAACAGTCTCCTCAAAACCCTGGATGGAATCTGGCAGGTTCCCATGGTGCTGGGCCCACTGAGACTTCAGATTCCACGGCAGAGGCTGCATGTGCCATTTACATACAAGCAGAAGACCAATATAGCAAGAAGCCTCAGAGTCACCCTCTCGGAGACCTAGGACCGAGGCTGAACCATCAGTATAATAGCCAGAATGTCCTGAGCTTGTTGATCCGGAAGGAAGGCCCCAAAATGCACTGTATCAGGATGGCTCCAATGAAACGGAGGATCTGCAAAGGAGTCAAGTGTTACTTCGGCATGTTGTTTGTGAACTCCAAAAAACGTAAGGAGGTTTGCCATCCTCTGGAGGGGATCCACGACTGACAGCAGTGAGCCCACCTTCAGTAACCAGTCATTGAGTCAGGGGAAGACTGGTTTACATGACCTCCGAAGATGTGCTACAACTACCGCCATCACTTTTGTGAACACCTGAGGGGCACTGCTGGTGAGGGCCAAAGGGGACCATAGCAAACTAAAAGTGCTTTTGGCCTTCAGTGAACTGCAGGTAGGGCTCGCAGGACAGGTGCATGAAAATAAGTATCGTACAGATCGAACCCCACCATTCAGTCCCCAGCATCCATGCAGGAAGAAGCAGAGCCTGTGTGATCCTGTGGATTTGTGCTGTAGTAAGAAGGCATTGAGAGTGCAAAGATCCAAAATATGACAAAGGCCTCCATTCTTCTTCGGCACAAAGAAGTAGCTGGAATAACATCCAGTCTCTACATTCTAGGCCGGTATCCTTCTCTATGGTTCCTTTGGATGAAAGAGCCTGCACCTACTGATGCAAAATTGATAGGTGGTCGACTAAAAACTACTTTGATGGGGGAGGCATGGGAGGTCGAAAAGAAATGGCCCCACTAGACGATTTGAAGGACCCATTTGTCAGACCTGATGTTCTGCTACCAATAGAGGGAGTGGCAGATCCTGCCTTCAACAGGGTGGTTATGTGCCACTAAGGGCGCATTACAGAGGTTTTGAGGGTGTTGCTGAAGGGGTCGAGGAATGAGAAGTACGCTGTTCCTGATGGCCTGGGCGTTGCTTGTTGGGTCCCCTGTGCTGACCGAAAAATGGCTGGGAGGCCAGTTGTGTGCATGGTGAAGCCTGGTGCTGCAGATACGCCAGTCCTCTGACATATCCCCAAAAAGCTCAAAACTGTTGAAGAGTTTGCCGAATTGGTGCTGAAGAGTTTGCCGAATTGGTGCTGAAAGACCCAAGGAGTGTGCCATGGCTCAGCTCTCCTTAAAACAATCTGGGGCATAGTCCACTTTTTCATCAAACAGGGGAGGGCCTTTAAAAGGCATGTCCACTAGGGGTGCCTGGATGTCCCTGAAAAAGACAGTGGACTACATCTATGTCTGGCACCAAAGCACCACACTTTTGTCAATTGCTCATCCTATACAATCCATGGTGTGTAGGTCTGATCAAATGAGAAGTTTGGCTGTAACACAGCCATCCTGAATGGTTAGGGCCAGGGAAGCCTGCAAGTCTTCTAGGACCACTGTTAATTTTTCACCAACAGTGTACCAGATTGCAGGGGTGAAACATTCAAGGAGGTCACCGACGCTGACCACCCTTATGGCAAGACTGACCAATGAAAACATTCTTTTCTCAAATGTTTCCATACGTTTAGACTCTGTCTGCCGGAGCAGTCAGAAAAACGTTAGGGTTTACTCTGGCATCACCAGACTCTCAGGTGGGATGCTGGATAAAAAAAAAAAAATCAGGGTCGCTTGGAGCTAGTCTACGGCATAACAAGACTTGGTGACTGTAGGAAAGTAGGATCTGCTTTCATGGCTGTCCCCACTTTTTGCCTGGTGCTATGCTGTTTCGGACTAGTCCGACTGGGATCCTGCTAACCGGGACCCCAGTCTCTGTGCTTTCTCCCCTAAATTGGCTATGGTAAGTACTTAGGTACACCCCAGATTCGCTACTGGTGCACTCTTATAAGTCCCAAGTATATGGTACCAAGGTACCCAGGGGATAGGTACACCAGGGTCCCCCATGGGATGAAGCATGTATTATGCCACCCATGAGAAACCACTCAAACTGCGACTACAGGCCTGTCATTGCAGCCTGTGTAAGCTGGTGCTAGCCCCACTTACGACAGATATAAGTCTCCCTATATCTGAGGTCACTACACTTAAAACCTATAAGTCACCCCTAAGGCAAGGCTTTCAATCCTGAAGGCAGGGTGCGCGGTTCTAAGTGCGAGGGTGTCCCTGCCTGAGCAGGGCACCCCTACAACCTTCGGAGTCCATTCTCCCGGGTTGTAAGTGCATTAGCCATTACGACACAGAGAGTGGCCCTGCGTCACTATGCGATGATCATCTCTAAACTGGCTGCAACGAACCCAGTCATGTTTGGTATCAAACATGTTGGAATCATACCCCCACACCGTATGATTCCATGCACTGTAAAGCTCCTCCGGGAGGCCCTCATTGCTCCCGGTACCAGTTTTCCAGAACCGGACAGAAAGCTAGGGCTGCTGCAGACCAGAGACATGTTTCTGCCCTCCTGCTGCTGAGCCAAGCTCGAGCAGGAGAAGGCATAACAATACATATTCTGTCACAGGGAGCTGCGACCACCTCCCAGACAGGGTTTAGTGGATTGGGGCAGGGTGGGGGCGCTTGCCTGTGCCACTAAGACTGATTGAAGGGCACATTTGGTGCCCTCCTTGCATACTCCAGTTCAAACCAGTTCAGGGAGCCATTGGCTCCCGCTCTGGTGCGAAACTGGACAAAGGACATGGGAGCATCCTCCCCACTATCCGGTCCCTCTTCTGGGAGGGACCCCTGAATCATCCAAACCCTTTCCTCATCGGCACTTAAGGGCTTACCTGTGGGTGGGTCCCTAGATTAGTCGTAGTACAAGATTCAGATCAAGACACCACTTCATCTTCGACCGTCTGGGCACTCTGGACTTTGCTCTGGGCACCGAGACTGCAACTGGGAAGACTCCTGCTGCTCATGGTCTCGTCGTCCTGCTCGTCTGCTGCAATGTCTGTGCTCCATACAGGATCCTTCCAAGGCCTGTAGACAACCAAGACAACTGAAGGAACCTCCCTTAAAGTGAATGAGTCGCTTCCCTGCATCTGCAGGCACCGCAACCAAGCTGACCGCGCTGCTGCTTCTGGGCTCCCAAGGACTCCGAAAGGTTCAGCAACACAGGTGGTCGTTCTACAACTCCCTCGAGGCCTGCACTGTCTTCTCACCGAGTTTGAGGTCAGTATCCCTCGTCGGAACAGCAGGAACCAAACCCCTGTGCACCGTGTCAACTTGCATCACCCGACATCGGTGGGCATTCGTCTCCCGTGCCTCCTGGACACTCCTGAGTGGCAAAGACTCTGTCCCCTCTGCTTGCAGGTACTTCTCGACTTGAAACCACCTTTGGGTTCCACCGGACACTTTGACCTTCTTCACCAGTGGCGTCTTCCTGAAGTTCTCCACTGAGTTCGACGGCGGTTTCCGACGCCACTTTACACCTATGAATCCGGCTTCCCTGGTGTAGGTATCCTGGTTCCTATGGTATCCACGGGTGGGGTGGCTCTTCAACCTTCTGTCTTCTACGGGGTATCTTCAGGGTCCACTAGGAAGGGTCCTTCTTTAAAATAGCAACCGCGACTTGCCCATTGACTTGAATTGAGTACGAGGTCGTGTTCCCGCACTGCACACGGCCTTCGTGGGGTTCCTGTGTACTTACCTCGGGTGGTTCCTTGGGTCCCCAACACTTCTACATCTTCTGGGTACAGTCTTGACTCAAGCCACGATTCGCATCCCTCTATTTTAGTATATGGTTTGGTCTCCCCCTGGCGACCACTGTGTAATTGTGCTACTTACCCGTTTTTGTTGCAAAGTATTGTGTGCATTGTGTCATATCTCCGGGTAGGAGATATGGTTGTGTGTTAGTGAGTGTCTTATAATAAATACCTATTTTAATAAATACACTGTGTGGTTCTTTTTCACTTAACCTATACCAATATGATTAAGATCTGGTAAAACAAGCTGCTTTACACTCCTTCTGGACTAAGCCTGCTCTCCACAGCTACTACTTAGAGAGCTTTCTAAGGTTGTCTAAGACCACTAAAATCACCTTAAGGGTTGTCTGGATTAGAGCAGGGTGCTACACTTACATAAGTGAGCACCATATACTAAGCCAGCCTCCTACAGTGACTGACCACGGTTCTAGAACATGTTTAGCTCAACCGCTCAATAGTGTGTCAGTGAGGGCCTCGTTGAAGGGCAAAAGAAAAGGTGGTCCCTGACAAGGCTGAAGGACCTCTGTGAAGACATTAGCTTTTACTTACAAAGTGAGAAGTTGCAGGGCAAGAACTTCAGCAGCTCTAATGACCGTGACAAAAGATGTGCTTTCCTAAGTTGCCGGTCAGGGGAGGGGAGTGGGGTGGGGGGTGCAACCAATCCTGTATCGGGTGTTGTATCCAGTCCACTGGCATTTTTCACACTCGTCCCCATCACCCCCATTATTGTCCCCAAATGGCTGCCTCTTGTCAGAGTCCAAGCAAAAAAAGGCAGTGTAGTGTCTGTGCACGACTGAACAGTATATAAATTGTGTCTGAGTCAGAGAGATAGAGTATTGGCTGCAGCACATCAGGATCAGGACACAGACTCGGTTGAGATGAATTTGGCTCATAGTTGAATACCACAATAAGTTGTTGATTCTCTTTCGGCCATTTGTGTTGATGCCAGAGGGACTGGCACAGATTCTGGTACCAGAATTGAAGTCAGCACAGATGTCGGTGTGGAATCTGTGGCAAACTCAAAGGGCACAGATGGTGCCAAGGATGAATCCACCAGTCGTAACTAAATGCCTATGTGGCGCCTTAGGACCCGAAAGTGCACCAGAGGGAGCTGGATGTTTCCAACGATGCGCAGCATGGCTTCCCCTAAATGTTTTCATCTGCAGTGACTTCGCCGAATGACCCGAAAAGCTGGGGTGTAGCGGACCAGGAATGGATTCAGTTGATCAGTGGAACGGAAGGGAAACAGCGAGGCACTGGGGACCCTCACTGCTTTTTCTTTGACGTACCCAAAGGCTTTGACCATCATGAATATCTGTTGTAGAAACAACTTCAGGAGCGGGTCCACACTCTCGAATTTGACCGATAGCATAGAGTCTTGCTGTGTTTTGCCACATAGAACTTCGCTTTGCTTTCTTAGATTGCCTTCAGGTTTATTTAAGTGTAGTCTTCACAGGCCTTAGAGTCGTGCATTGAACACAAACACCAAAGGCATACTTGTGGGAACCTGTTGCAGGCATCAGTTTGCGATAGTCCCTACAAGGTTTAAACTCTGTAGTTTTTACCTTGCACACTGGAGATTTGAGGAAAATACATTTCTTCAGGAGATGAAGAACAAGAGCAGTGCTTTGGATCTGCATCTGAAGGTGCATAAAGAACGGAACTGATGTCAGCAAGCATGGGTTACCCTTATATGTGGCTCACAACGTTACTTTCTAAGTGAACGTCAGTGCGGAGTTGCATGACACCACCTACTAGCACACAGTTGTCCAGATCCAGTCAGGTGCACAGGGTTATTCACAAGGTGAGGAATCTGTAGTTAGAAGTACTTTTCATAACAAACAGTTTAAAGAAGTGTTTCCTATATGCCTTTTTCTGTTGTAACCCAACTGTTCGCAGAACGTCCAATTCAGTTTTCATCTTAGATATTTTGTCATCGGCATGAGACCCAAATAATTTGTTCCCTGAAAATTGAACATTCTAGATCCTGTGCTGTGCCTCAAGTTTGAGATTAGGGAGTCTCATCCAGGAAGAACGACGTAGGGCCAAGCCATAACAGTATCTGTGGGCTGCAAGAAATGATGTATCCCCCCTCAGCACTGATTACTTAAATGGTTACCTTCATTACTTCATTTAGAATCTCTTTGAAGGATGTACATGAACTGTTGTAGTCCGTCCCACAGTGACAGGTCATACCTTCCTAAGAGGGGGTGTGACAATCCCCGTTTTCATCGTAGTTGCTTAAGTGCCAATAATTTTGTTTCCCACCAAATACAACTTCTTGCTCTCTTTGTCTGGAGGCACTGTAGACAAAGGAGCAGTGGCATGGGACCTGCAAGCAGCTGAAACAATGACGGAATCAGGAGGAGGGTCCATGCCAACAAACTGTGGATCCTGATCTGGAGATCGGTATTTCCATGGCGGGTTCAATGAGATCTGGAACTAATGGTAACAAAGGCCCTGAGATGAACGTTGTTGTAAAATCTCAAAAACTTCATAAGTACTGGATATCACAGCTGGAAGAGGTCTATTCAGTTTATTTGCCCCTCTTATAAGGACTTCCTGAAAGGTGTTTATGTCATTGATAGGGGACAGCCTCAACTAATGAGTCTGTTGAAATAGGAGAGTATCTCCCCATAGATGATGTAGAACAGGAAGCCTTTGACAAACCAGATCGGGATGGTGAATCAAGTCTGTGTCTCGAGTGTAAACGTCTTGTAAGCTTTGATGTTGTCCGAATTGAACAGAGGGAAATTGTGACGTTGTCCTAGACCTTTGAAGAGGTCTGGAATATCAGAATGAAGACCTGGAATGCCTTGGAGGCTTCCCCACAGCAGTGATGTGGATTACTAATCTTGATGAACTCTAGGAGGGGAGAGCTCCACAGGAAATACTGGTGGCAGAGGAGGCGGAGAACGTGTCAAAGGTCACTGAGGTGGTGGAAGTGAAGAAGGTGGTGTGAATGCGAATCCGGTATAAGGAATGGAGAAGAAGGCCTAGATGGTGAATGCGCTCTGGACTACTGAGAGATTTTGAAGGAGGTCTGAAACCCTATCTTCTCCACAGCAACAGATGAATGCTTTGATGTCAAATGAGGTCAACAGTGATGATCTCCCTCAATGTTGAGGGTCTCTTTCGCTTTATCGATCTAACCCTTGACACCAAGCATGTAAGGACTGCACCTCTTCTTGATGTCCTCTAGGTCAAACCGAGAAATTAGGAAGTTGTTTCTCACCATTTCTTCCCCTTTTAGATCTTCTCCTGCAAGGGTCCTCAAAGAGTGAGACAGGAGCACTGGCAGAGGGCACAGCCTCTCCTCGATCCTCAGATCTTCCTCCAGGAAGCAATTCCTGCTGCTTTCGGCCTTCTTCCTGGCCTTGAAGCCAAACCTCTCACGCTCTCTCCAAAAAATCTGAAAAATATTCTCAATCCTTATGGACGTCGAGTGAAGCAATTTTCAGAAAGTTCTGAAAGGTTTTTGTGAGGAAAAAAACGTAAAAAGGCCAAGCTCATTGCTACAAGATCCTGTCACCAAGAACTGGAAAAAAGAATGGAGGTAACTGCCATCTTAACAGCATGGTGGGGGCACTAGTAATCTGGGAATCTTTGAAGGCACAGTTTCCCTTTTCACTCTAACATAGCTGCAGGCTACAGAGATATATTGCCCTGTCTTTCCCCATCATTCACTTGAAACGAAAATAAGAAGCGTTTTAAAATGTCACTTAGAAAAATATTTTAAAAAGTCACTTTTCTTAACTTTCAGAACATTATATTGTTTTTTCAGCTTTTAAAGTAAATGAATGGGATTGGCAATATAGCCTTCTTAGGCTGCTAAACCATGCATATATACTTCCTGACGTAAGGCAATGACTTTGGAAGAAGTGCTCCGGGATACAGCATGTGGACAGGAATATTCAATGCTTCTGAGGATCAATGGAGATCCCTAGCGGGAGAAAACCCAGCATCTCTGGGTAGGCACACCTCAGGCAGCACAGTAGCCAATAATGCTCCATTGGGTCTCTAAGAGCACAACAAACTGAAATATAAAATTCACATATGCCAACACATGGCCAAGCATCATATGGAAATTTGGGACCTAATAGACTCCTACTCTCTTGACATGCTCTTTCCTTCCGAAACTTGGCATAGCGCAGCCTCAACCTCTGTGGAGGTTCCATCTGGTGCAAGAGAATAGGACAAGACAGAGAGCATGTTGGTGAGATTGTGATAATTTCCCATTCTTGCATCTCTTGCTGAACACAGACCGGTAACTCTTGCAAATGGCATGAATATCTGATTTTTAAGCTAAGCACCAAAAATCCTCTAGCATTCGAGGGTATACTGCCCTTTAGCTCCCAGGAAGAACTGCAGTCTTAAATTTAAGGAAATAAGCTCACCCTATGTCCTGAAATGCCAAAACTTTCTGACACTAGGTGACATTAATTTCCACCTCAAAGACACTAACAATTGGGATTCTTGTAATCTTCTTGGCAACCTTAAAACTATTGGCCTAATTCTATATGGCAACAGACTGAAACATCCAAAAGGACTTATGTTGGAACTCATTCTCTCCAACATTATTAACATTTGGACAGCCAGTGACCTGGTCAGACTGCTATCTCATAGCATTTGATTTCTTAAGCTCCACGTTGACAAAGACAGTAACAACACCTTCCCCCTTTGACAAAATTAGACCTTGGAAACCAATCAGGAAGGATAATTTAGGTATGGCCCTGGCTAACCTCCCCCTAACTATACCTTCCGATGCCAAATCCACAGCTAAAAACCTTAATAACTGGCTGACTTACACCCTAAATACCATTGTACCCGCTGAATGCCATTCCGCATTGCACAGAACTTCTTCTGTACGTTGACATACAGATGACCATAGAAAACTCAAATGGTACCGCAAACATCTTGAGCAGATCTGGAGACACTCCCTTTCAGAATCAGATAGGAGCTCTTATAAAGCAGCCCTGGCGAATTATTTAAGACACATTCGTCAGTCAAGACACAATTTTCTCATCCCCTGCATTTACTCCTCAATGGTAATCTTTGCTAATGTCAAGGAGTTCTCTCAACCTAAGGTGAGTATCCAATCTATCCTTCCATCTGCAAATCTATGATCTGTATTATTTGACTTCTCAAAATTAAAAGCGTATGCAACATTTTTTTTTTACCATCAGCCTGCTTCAGAATCATCTCTTTTATTTATCTTCCCTCAGCAGCAGCCACTGGGACCTCACTTCCTAATCTAGCCCCAGTCAATGTGGAAGAGGTCATCAAAATCATGCACTAAGCTAGATGATCCTCGTCCTCACCTTATTTTCTCACTGTGCCACTATGATGTTGGCCCAGCTCTTACCAATCATTACAACTTATCGCTGGCCCCAGCAACATTTCCACGGGACTGGAAGCACATTAATGTATTACCCCCTTCTCAAGAAACCTTCAGCAGACCCAACTGTCCTTAGAACAATTTCACTATTGACTTTCACAGCTAAAGTTATGGAAAAAAACAGTGAATGGGCAGATTTCCACTTCCAAGAAGCCAATTGCTTATTAACTTCATCTCATTCAGGTTTCCGGTCCGCCCATAGCACTGAAAGAGCCTCATAGTTGCCACCGAGGACAAATGTTGCCTTCTCGATCAAGGAGCTTCTGCTGTAGTCAGTGGCATCTGACATGGTGCTGCACTCTACTCTCAAACACCTCCACGATTTTGGCATGTATTTGAACGCTCTTAAGTGGATCATGCTAAAATGCTCTTAATCTATTCTGCTACCACTTTTTCAATCCAATACTTCCCAAATAACAGGCAGGGTACGCGATTGCTCTTCCTTTAGCCACACCCCCTTCAATGTATACAAGGCCCCTCTTACTGACATCAGATCCTTTGGATTTGATGTTGCATCTTACGCGGACAACACCCAATGGATTATTCCTATATCAAACAACACCCACAGAACCCAGTTCAGTTTTAATTCCTGTATGATAGAGGTCGCCAGCTGGATGCAAAATATCAGCCTTAAGCTAAACAGCGACACGAAAGAGGTGACTGTGTTTGGTAAAGATACACACATATTAGTCAGATGACTGGTGTTCTAGAGAGCTGGGCCTTGGTCCCTATACAATCTACGCAGCACGAATCCTGAGGATCATCCTCAACTATCTGACCAAGTCACTGCTGTGTTACAAACTTATTTTGGAAATCTCAAAATGCTCCACAAAATTTTCACCTGACTCCTGAATCAGACAAGAAAATCTATAACTCTATCCCTAGGTAACGACAGACTGGACTATGGCATGCATCCCATGGGGGCATCCCAGAATTCTTAACTCAAAGATTGCAAGTACAGCAAAACGAACCAGCTACGCTCACCCAGACCCTGCCAGCGTATTTATCACTTTCTGCTTATCACAGGGCTTTCCGCTGGCTTCTTGTGCACAAACGTGAACTATTCAAGCTTTTGTGTCGTGCCTACAGGGACATGCACAAAACTGTCCCACAAAAATTAACCAGAAGAGATAACGTTCACAGGCACTCTGCTTTCCTTCGTGCTTCATCTAGCAATCATTCCACACACCTTTCCCTCCAGATCAGGTGCTCGCTTCCCCGCTCCATCTGACCCCTGTAAGCATGAATCAACTTCCCCTTTCTCTACGTACTTTGAACACCTTCCAGCTTTTAAAACAAACCTTTTAACCTGACATGCTCATACTCCTTCTGCAGCACCAGGATACCCTTTTTAAGGTTATATGCGTGATTTAAAAATCCACCTAAAATAACAACTTTCTTCGAGAGTACTCAGCATTTCATTTATGTTTGGCAGGAGATGACAACTTAACCAGATGCAGCTATTTACAAATCTTAAATCAATGCACATTCACATCATTCCATTTGGTTTTCTGCAAATACAACAGGGCTCAACCACTCAGAGGATTATATCGGCTCTATAACTTCTTCCCTGCATAACCTTTGCAACTCATTGTTTGGCCAGTCTCTTAATGTCAAGGGTATGCTTTTCACTTTGTGCATTTTTGGCATAGCTCCATGTCGTAATATGAAGTTGTGTTAATCGTTTCAATGTACCTAGTTTCCCACTTCCAGGAACTCGGTTTCTGCCATATCAACATTTGATACAGTCACTTGTATATCTTGATCAAAATGATTGGGATCTAAAGTGATTCCAAGACTTTTCAGTTCTCTCCAACCTAATAATAATCCACCATTCTTTACAACATACACCTTGCCATTAGCTGCCTAATTCAGTCCAGCATTAAAGCAACTCATAATAATCTGACACTACAATAACCAACCGGAGACCCATCAGAATTCTGAACATCAGAATCTTAAATTTATGACATGTAAACCAATCAATCAATGTATACTGTGAAAAAAAATCCGCAAACATGTAGGCATTAATTTCGATGACATTCACCCTGCATTTAGGTGGGTTACATGGTTCTACTACATACACAGCCTTGTCTCCTAATGGACTGCAGCTATTCACACCTTCCTTCAAATCACTTACATCTAGCACCTCATTATCATCCCTACTAGCACATTATACCAATTGCACTTCAGTCACATTCTTGGACATTCTCCTATTGTCCTCAAGCACACTGTTTTTATACGCACAAGAAAAATGACATCTTCTTACAATAGTTACACCTGATCTTAATTGCACAACTACTAGATGACCCAAGATGTTTCATGTTATCACATCTAGAACACTGCAACTTATTTTTTACTGCCATTTTCATCATCATGTGTGTAACAAACTCCTCTTTTTGCTAGTGGGCATGCTCACATCCCTAGACTCTCCACCAGACTCATGTACTTCTCGCCTGATAGATGACCTTGACTTTCGCACTTTTAAACAAGTAGACATAGTTTCAATTTTCTTAGCAATTGATATTGCCTTTTCTAAAGTTAGTTCATTGACTTAAATTAAATGCTTCTCCTTAATTGTTAAATTACTATTGAGCTTTATCAATTGACCTCTTACAATCTCATCTGGTAAACCTACTTACTTGAGGCAGCTAATATGAGTAAATGGCACACATTTTGTTCAAAACTTTCCCTTCTATGCAGGTGAAAGGCAAGGCCACCTAAGAAACTTGTACAGGCTCCTTTTGGTAGTAAGATGGTTCAGTTAAAGGCAAGAAGAGAGGGGTTGTAGCACAGATGCAGAGAAACTCAAAAAGAATATTAGAAAGAATTGCAACATTCCAACAGCATTTTAATTAGTCACTACTGTTACCTCTATTTTTTTGTTTGCTCTTACAGTCCCAAATATACACACACAAACACTCAAACAGGATTTTGATTTTAATAAAAGTCATAAAAGTATATTCTTAGTGTATATTCTTGAGTCCATGGTGAAAGGAGGCTTGGAACCTATTAACAACATGTACTCTGAGTCTCACAGGACTGATCATTACCCAGAACGTACCATCCTCATGTAACGGTTATATGGTTTATGGGTTACAGTCTACCAGGTTCTCTGCCCCAAATTAGTATGATGACGATGTCTGTGCTACCAGAGGGTGTAGCGATCCCAGAGCTCGGGCAGCATTCTGAATAAGTTTCAGAAAATGAATCAATGGGCTCTCATAATGCACACACCTGACTTCTTCAAAATGCTCGGGGAATTGAGGGGATGCTAGGTCAAGAGGAATGGTGTAATGTGTATATAGCTTCAAGAAAAGTGGTAACTTACAACAGGTTGTGCTTAATTCTGTTAAAACACACACAACATACCACTCAAGAAAAAACTGCAGACCGACACAGATGTAGGACCGAAAAGAGAGATTCTGGGCAGTTGTTGTAGAGATGTAGAGTAACAGTTACAAGAGATAAATGGCACACTCATGGATGTAGTGAATGCACTATCAAGCTGGTACTCATGCAGACTCTTTGGTTCTATTAAAAGATCTAGAGATAAAGCAGGGTGTCAAAACACTAATGGTTGTGGGCTGAGAATTGCTAAGCGAGACATTGCTCGTCACAGAACAGAGATTTCCTGGCAATAGATAGGAGACTTGTGTGAATGAACAGATGCATGATGACGGGAACCTAATATATGAAGCAGCTGGATGACCCAAGACCCACTGTTGGGCAAGGTCACATAGTAATATAGTTGGGTATGGTCACTCAGTAGCACGTTGCTAGGTAAGGTTATTCAATAGCCCATTTATGTGCAGGGTGGTTGAGCAACTAATGCACAAGTTACTACTTGTGTAACGATATATCTGTAAGAGACATTAATTAGTGATAGATTCCTTACCTTAGAATATCCCCAGGCGTCAGACTGGATCCGGAAAGTTTTTCGTCAGCAGTACCCCTCCGCGTCGGTAGGTGGCGTCGTGCGGCTCCGCGTTCGTCGCTGGCGTCGTAGGCGCCGAGATGACGTCACGGAGACTACTTAGGCGCCACCCATGCGGGCTGACGTCAGTTCTGTACACGACTTTCCACGCCAGGAACGCAGAGCCATACAAGAAACTGACCACTGGTGCCATGAAACTAGGGCCCTGAAAGGGATGACCTTAACCCTAGAATCAGTTCGCAAAACGGGGAGGATGGGAGGGGCGGTAAGGAATCTATCACTAACTGTCTCTTACAGATATATCGTTAAACAAGTAGTAACTTGTGCATCTGAAAGAGACACGTTAGTGATAGATTCCTTACCTTAGAATAGATACCCCAGCAATACCAACCCCGGTGGTGGGTCTGCGAATAGATTACACCAGAAAGTCACGGAGAACAGAACGGCCAAAGAAGCCGTCTCTCCAGACTTGACTGTCAAGGCAGTAATGCTTGGTAAATGTGTGCAGCGAGGCCCACGTGGCTGCCTGACAAATATCCTGCAAGGGAACGCCGCGTCCCAAGGCAGTAGTGGCTGCTGTTGCCCTGGTAGAATGGGCACGCAGTCCCACAGGAGGCTCCTTTTTAGCCAAGGAGTAACACGCTTTGATGCACAAAACAACCCACAGAGAGATGGTGCGTTTGTGCACGGCCCGACCTTTTTTGGCGCCCACGTAGCCAACAAAGAGCTGGTCATCCACCCGGAACTGTTGTGTGCGCTTGAGATAGAACAAGAGCGCACGTTTTGGGTCCAGACGATGGAGCCTCTCTTCCTCTTTTGAAGGATGCGGAGGCGGAAAGAAAGTGGGCAAAGTGATGGTCTGCCCGATGTGGAAGGGCGTGACAACCTTTGGCAAGAAAGAAGGACGGGTCCTTAAAACCACCTTGTCCAGATGAACAGAAAGGAAAGGAGGTTTAGAAGAAAGAGCCTGGAGCTCACTCACTCTTCTGGCAGAGGTGATAGCTACCTGGAAAGCCGTCTTTAGAGTAAGAAGACGTAAAGGACAGTTATGAAGGGGCTCGAAGGGAGCACACATCAGATAGGTCAAGACAAGATTTAAGTCCCATTGAGGCATTATGAAAGGCACGGGAGGAAACGTGTGTGTAATGCCTTTGAGGAAACGGTTAACAACCGGGGACTTAGAGAGAAGGCTGATCTGGAAGCCTGAGAAAGGCGGAGATGGCCGAAAGATAACCTTTGAGAGTGCCCAGAGCAGAGCCCTGCCGGGCCAAGGATAGTAGGAATAGAAGGACCTCAGAAAGAGGGGCAGAAAGGGGATCCACAGACTTAGCTGTGCACCATGCCACAAATTTGTTCCACCTGCAGGCGTATACCGATTTAGTGGAGGGACGCCTGGCTGCCAGAATGACATCACAGACTTCAGGAGGCAAGTCAAATGGAATCAGCTGTCGCCGCTCAATCTCCACGCATGGAGGTGGAGGCTGGACAGGTTCGGGTGGAGGACCGTCCCCTGCTGCTGCGACAGAAGGTCCTCCCAAAGAGGCAGTCGGATCGGGGGATCGATCGCCATGTTGAGTAGCTCGGGATACCAGTATCTTCGTGCCCAATCCGGAGCCATTAGGATGACTTGGGCCCGGTCGCGCCGAATCTTCTTCAGCACTATGGGCAGAAGTGGTATAGGCGGAAAGGAATACAACAGACCGCAACTCCATTCGCGACGAAAAGCGTCGCCGAGCAAGTGCCGCCTTGGAAATTCCAACGCGCAGAACTGATGACATTGCGCGTTCTCTTCGGTGGCGAATAGATCTAACCAAGGCTCTCCCCACTGCAGAAAGAGACCTTGCGCCACGTCCAAGTTCAGACGCCATTCGTGAACCATCAAGCACCAGCGGCTGAGTTAGTCTGCCCTGGCGTTCAGAGAACCTGCCAGGTGTTGAACCACCAAGGCAATACCTTGATGTTCCAGCCATGTCCAGAGGCGCAGAGCCTCCTGACATAGGGTCCACGACCCCACCCCGCCCTGTTTGTAGCAATACCACATGGAGGTGGTGTTGTCCGTGAACACCTGCACTACACTTCCCCGGACAGAGGAAAGGAATGTCTACAGTGCAAGTCGGATCGCTCGCAGCTCCAAAAGATTGATATGGAGCCGGGACTCTGATCTCCGCCTCTCCCAGGTGGCCGCCCCATCCCAGGAGGGACGCATCCGTCACCACTGTGTGCTCCGGTTGGGGAAGCGAGAGGGATCTGCCATTGACCCAATTGCGATTCGTGAGCCACCACTGCAATTGTCGTGCAGTGCCCTCCGAGATCTGGACAAGATCGGACAGGTTGCCCTGATGCTGCGCCCACTGGAACTTCAGGTCCCACTGCAGAGCTCGCATATGCCACCTGGCATGTTGCAATAGCAGAATGCAGGAGGCCATCAGGCCCAGGAGCCGGAGGGTCAGCCTGACTGAAACCCGGGATAGAGGCTGAAAGATGGGAATCATAGCCTGAATATCCCGGACTCGCCGCTCGGGAGGATAAACCCGAAACTGCGTCGAGTCCAGAACCGCTCCGATGAAGGGGAGCTTTTGAGAAGGACTCAGGTGCGACTTTGGCACGTTGATGGAGAACCCCAGTAACTGGAGGTCCGCCGTAGTCTGAAGGTGGGTGACGACTGCCTGGGGCGAGCACGCCTTCAACAACCAGTCGTCGAGGTAGGGGAAGACTGATACCCCTGACCTGCGCAGATGAGCTGCGACCACCGCCATCACTTTTGTGAACACCCGAGGGGCGCTGGTAAGGCCGAAAGGGAGCACGGTAAACTGAAAATGCTCCTGGCCTACCGTAAATCGCAGGTAACGCCGATGGGCGGCAGGACAGGAATGTGAAAATATGCGTCCTGCAAGTCCAACGCTACCATCCAGTCTCCAGGGTCGAGGGCAGCCCAGACCTGAGCCAGAGTCAACATCTTGAACTTCTCCTTCTGGAGGAAGCGATTGACGTTCCGGAGGTCCAAGATGGCGCGCAAGCCCCCCTTGTCCTTCTTGGGGACCAGAAAGTAGTGGGAATAACATCCATGTCCTACTTCTGGCCCAGGAACGCGCTCGATGGCCCCCTTGGCCAAGAGGGCTGTGACTTCCTGTTGGAGAAGCGCTAAGTGATCCCCCGAAATGCGGTGGAACTGAGGTGGCATGGACGGGGTGCAGACTCGAAGGGAGGGAATAGCCCCTTCGGATGATTAGGAGCACCCAGCTGTCCGAAGTGACAGAGCGCCAGTGGAGGAGGTGATGTTGAATCCTGCCGCCCACCGGCGTGGGGTGCACCCCAAAGCGCGGACTAGGAAGGCTTTGAGGCGGATGCTGCAGGAGCGGAGGTGGGCTGACCCGCACGCTGGCCCCCTGTGCCACCACGGCGGCCACCACGCCCGCGGCCACGCTGAGGCTGGTTCTGCGCAGGCCTTTGGAACGGACATGTAGAGGCGCCCCTGCTGCGGCCACGAAAGGAACGAAAAGTAGACGTGGCTGGGCGGGAGGTGGAGAGTCCCAAGGACTTGGCTGTAGCCAGAGAGTCCTTAAAACGCTCCAGCGCACTGTCTGCCTTATCGCCAAAAAGGCGAGTACCATCAAAAGGCATGTCCATGAGGGAACTCTGGACATCCCCCGAAAATCCCGTGGACCGCATCCAGGCATGTCGCCGCAAGGCCACTGTGGTGGAAATTGTTCTTCCCAAGGAGTCCGTGGTGTCCAACCCACACTGAATGGCGAACTTCGCAGCATCCTTCCCTTCTGCAACAGCTTGGGAAAGCACAGCCCGAATCTCTTCGGGGCACTGGGGCAGAGTTTGCGCCACCGTGTCCCACACAGTGTGAGAATAGCGGCCCAAGAGGCATGTGGTGTTGACTGACCGCAGCCCCAGGCTGGCAGAGGAAAACAACCTTTTGCCAAGCTGCTCCAGCTTTTTGGATTCCTTATCCGGCGGAGCGGTAGGGAATGCGGTTTGGGAAGTGAAAGCCTGAATGACCAGGCTCTCCGGTGTCGGATGAGTTGTCAGAAAGGCAGGGTCACCCGGTGCAGGACGATGACGTCTGGCCACATTTTTATCCACAGGGGCCCCTGTTGCTGGCCTAGACCAGGTGCCCAGCAAAACATCTGTTAAGGCCTCATTGAACGGGAGTAGAGGTTCCACAGAACCTGCTGTAGGCTGAAGCACCTCAGTAAGGAGGTTAGTTTGGAGGGCAACAGCAGGCAGCTCAAGGCCAAGAGTTTCAGCTGCTCTACGGAGCACCACAGTGTAGGTGGCGCCTTCCTCCATGAGAGTGGGAGGAGACACAAACCCAGGCTCAGAGGAGAGGTCAAGGCCACTGGCATCCTCTGAGTCTTCTGCCCATTCCTGTTCGGACTCACACTGCCGTGCAAGAGGGTC
Organism: Calotriton arnoldi; assembly: GCA_963921515.1. NCBI lineage: Eukaryota > Metazoa > Chordata > Amphibia > Caudata > Salamandridae > Calotriton > Calotriton arnoldi. The sequence goes on from CAWUFW010005457.1 coordinate 474,039, forward strand.
CTCCGACCCCTCCCAGTCCTCCTCTTCCCCAACAGCCCGAGGCCCAAGCAGCGACAGCGAGGGAGGCACAGGGGAAAAGAAATGCTCCACCGGCGCCGAGAACGGCGCCGCTCCGGCTCCAAGGCCCAATCCGGGTTCCAGGCTGGAAACGCGGGCAAGGGCAGAGGTGGGCCGAACGGCACCCAGGGCGGCGCCGGGAAAGGAGCTGCAGGGGGGGCCGGAGCCGCCGGCGGAGGACCTTGGGGTGCCGGGGCCGGAGCCAGCGGCAACCAAGGGCCCCCAAAAGGGACCGCGGGGCCCGAAAGTGCACCGGCGGGAGCCCTAGGCCCGAAAAGGCGGTCCATGGCAGCAAGAAACTCTTGCACTTGGGCCGGAGTCGCCGACGGACCCGGGTATGGCGGGTAGGCCGCGGGACTGACAGGCTCCAACGGAGCCGCGGGGGAAAGACCCCGGGTCCCCTCGTCCGCGTCAGAAGACCGACGAGGGGAGGTCAGAGAGCGTACGCGCTTCTTTGACTTCTTTTTATGACTTTGCTTACCGGAATCCGATGTCGACGACTTGGACCCAGAGGAGCGATGATGGCGACTCCGCGGTCGGTCCCTTGAGCGACCCCTGGATCTGGAATGGCGCGGAGACAACTGCCGGGCCTCTAGCAGCTTTCGGGACTGCTCCCGCAAAGCCTTCGGAGCCATGGCCAGACAGTCGGAACATGACCGGGAGTCATGGTCGCGCTCTAGACAGTAGAGACAGACGCCATGGGGGTCGCCCACCGACATTGTGACGGCGGCAGGCCCCGCAGGTTTTAAAACCAGGCATCCCTACGTGGCACCAGGAGTCAATATAGAAATTAGAGACAAAAGTCCCAAAAAACAACTAGTCAAAAAGTGACTAAGGTACGTGCTCTAACCGGATCTGCGCTTGCTGGCGCGGAAAAAGAAAGAACTGACGTCAGCGCGCATGGGTGGCGCCTAAGTAGTCTCCGTGACGTCATCTCGGCGCCTACGACGCCAGCGACGAACGCGGAGCCGCACAACGCCATCTACCGACGCGCAGGGGTACTGCTAACGAAAAACTTTCCGGATCCAGTCTGACGCCTGGGGATATTCTAAGGTAAGGAATCTAAGGTAAGGAATCTATCACTAACGTGTCTCTTTCAGATATGATGTAGTTTGTATGGAAAACTTGCATAGAGGCCATTGGTAAATAGCTCATGTTATTACAGACAGGATGAAAATCGACTAAACAGTTCTCTGTTAGAAAACAAATCATCTGGTGATATGCATCCAAATAAACATCATTTCATTGTCATCAACGCATCATTTGCCCCCAATAGTTTATACCATAAGAGGAAGTTAGCTCATCATTAGGGTTATTAAGTAATGTATAGGAGCAAGGCTATCCCTGATAATAATGCAGCCAGTTAAAAAAAACAACAAAAACACTCCACCCCTCCACCCAATGGGTTAAAACTATGCTATCACATGGTGGGCAAGTTTAAGACAAGTAACATGGTGTAGGGAATAAAACTAAAGGAAGTGTGTCAGTGCACAGTGCCAATTTCTTTTCTTATTTAACCATTCTGTGCTAATGGCTGACACTGTTACAATTTGATCACCCATCTAACAAATTGTCAATACAGGTGCAAACTGTCACAAACTTGGAGAGAAGGTATCTAACTGGTTTTCATTAGTGTGCTGTAACATTTGAATAGGGCAGGGAATATTAACAAAAGGAATAAAGAAAATATTCAGTGCTACTTCCAAGCACGATGTGGAAAAACAAATTTAAAAAAGTGAAATTTGAAAAACTTGGATTGCTATATGTATTTATATTATCCAGGCCTGAGATGAGGTTAGGAACCCTTATATATCTTATGGTCACAATAACTGTATTTATGCAGTGTGGAATAAAAGATCAATTCCTTATATACTTACTAAGGCTTCTCCAGCATGCATATAGAGGTTCTCCAGGTTGCTGGTGGATATTGATGTTGTCCCACAACAACTGAACATAAACCAACTTGCTATCTTGTGAGAGGGAGGTCTGTGGGAGCTTGAGTAAGAGATTTGAAAAATAGATTAGCAGTCAAGTCATAATACAAAACTCAAATCCAAATTTTACTTGCTTTTTGCAAATTACCATTTATTCTGAGAGTATCATGCGGACAAACCTAGGCCGCACACTTTTGTTCCAGCTAATTCCAAACTCGCTGTTTCTACACAGCATAACACAGTGAACACACTTCTGGTTGATATCTCACTTCAAGGGAAATCCAATGTCTACACCTTCAATATATTTGAAAAAACTGAGTTTAATGGGAATGCCAAACTTGGTGAGGATCGTTCACACAGTTCCAGTAATATTATGCAGGGGATGGGGCAAATCTTGTGACCTGGCTCACATAAAATGGAATTTCCCACAGGATACATTTCTGCTTGTATTGACTCCAAAACCGCAGAATGAACGTTCACCAGTTTTATTGCATGCCAGCTTTTCCTGTATTTGGTGCCTTTTTTAGATTGGTAAAAATCATTTTTTGAGAAATAAACCAAAATATGAGTGTCCACGATGCATGTCAAAGTATGTCTATTTTCCATTTTGATCATACTCTAAAAAGAATAAATCCTGAATAATGGAAAATGCCGCACTGAGCATGTGCAACATTGTGTACAAACAGTGGATACTGAATAACCCAATGATGCTGAGAGGACAAGCTTTCTGTAACAACAATTCAAGTTGTAATGTGGAGAGACCAAAAAAATGATAAGTATAAATAAAATAAAACAAGTCGGAGTGGGGGGGATGATGCTATATTAATTTGCCAGGCCAAGGTTCTGCCTGTCAGGCAGGCCAGGGAACGGTGGTGGGGATTTGATAACATGCCCTTGTGGTTAATTTAATTCTCTCCACAGCCGTACCTAAAGGCCAGGGAGGGGAAAGCTTTTGCTAACAGACCCCTATCACCTTGCCCAAGGGCATGGGGAATCTTAAGAATATTAAGTTACTCCTACCTAGCCCCAGGGCAGGAGATTGCCTATACACACAATACACCCCCCCCCTCCCCCCGAGTTGCTCAATGGCGAGATGGGTTGGAAATGGTCACTGAACCGGCCTCCAGCAACCAAGGGTAGGGATTGGCAGGGCATGCCGTTTATCTCTCCCTTGCTTGCATTACCTAAGTGTGGCGAGAGGGTCCTCAGCTAGTAACATTCACGTCACCTAGCCCAAACGCAAGGTTCTAATACCTCATCTACCCCCATTTGCCCAAGAGAGTAATATATCTCCCAATGCACCCTTTTCTTTTAGCATCCAAAAAAGGGAAGAACTTCATAATCATACTAGCAGTTTTGCACATACATATTGTTCTCATAGCCACACCCACTTTGGAATCCCAGCAATACTGACACCTGCTCTGCAATAACCTTCTTGACGCACCCAAGGCTTTGCACCACAAGGTCAGTCCACACGCCGAGTGAGATACATTTTTCACCTTATTCTGCTAAGTAGCAGCATCTACAATCAGAATCTGTCACAAAGTTTGTGACGCAGAAGGCAAGATAAAATGCAGAAAGCCTGTGAGTAAAATGGTGGCCTACCCACATGGGTACCGTGTTGGCAAGCAGTAATGGACGTGGGGAGGGTTTCTGAGGGAGACACATTGTTATGCAAGAAGTTGATGAAAAAAGCATTGCTCACCCTTAATGGGTGTATTAGAAGCAAACAGAACATTTGCGTAGGAGGCAGACAACATTGCACAACAGAACAAGTTACTTACCTTCGGTAACGCATTATCTGGTAGAGACTATCTAGCTGCAGATTCCTTACTTTTGAATTTCCCAGGCGTCAGGTTGGATCTGGAAGCTTTTGCTGAGCAATACCCCTTGCGTGGGACGTCGGGTGGCTCCATTCAGCTCTGCGTGACATCGTCTGCAGCGTCGGTTCTGATATCGCGGTGCCTATATAGGCGCCGCCCAGGCGCGCGGACGTCAGTACTTTTCGTATTTTCCACACCAGAAGCGCAGAGCCACGAAGAAACTGACGTTGTCGTGTGCAAAAACTAGGGCCCTGAAAGGGGAAACAACCCTAGACCTACTACATCAGTCTACAAAGCGGGGAGGCATAAGTGGGGCTGTAAGGAATCTGCAGCTAGATAGAGTCTCTACCAGATAATGCGTTACCGAAGGTAAGTAACTTGTTCCTCTGATAGAGACTTCTAGCTGCAGATTCCTTACTTTTGAATCAGATACCCGAGCCATACCATCCCGGCGGTGTGTTGCGGACTCATGATCTAGACTAAGAAGTCTTGCAGGACTGAACGGGCAAAGTGCCCGTCCCTGCGCACTTGACCATCAAAGCAATAATGTTTTGTGAACGTGTGCAATGATGCCCATGTTGCCGCCTGACAGATGTCTTGGACTGGGACACACCGAGCCAAGGCCATAGTCGCAGCCTTTCCCCTGGTGGAGTGGGCCCTTAATCCCTCAGGGGGCTGCTTCTTCACCAAAGCGTAACAGATTTTAATGCAGAGAACGACCCAGCGAGAGATGGTCCTTTTCTGCCCTTCTCTTCCCTTCTTCGCTCCCACATACCCCATAAAGAGTTGGTCATCCACCCGGAACTCATTTGTGCTGTCAAGATAGAATGACAACGCTCTTTTTGGGACCAGTCGGTGGAGACGCTCCTCTTCCTTAGAGGGATGTGGGGGAGCGAAGAAGGTGGGCAAAGTGATGGACTGACCCAGATGGAATAGGGTCACAACCTTTGTCAAAAAAGATGCCCTGGTGCGAAGCACCACCTTGTCCGGAAAGGACATAAGATAAGGAGGCGAGCTGGATAATGCCTGCAATTCACTCACCCTCCGGGCCGATGTAATCGCCAACAAGAAGGCGGTTTTGATGGTCAACAGTCGGAGGGGATAATTGTGCAAAGGCTCAAAGGGAGCACACATCAGGTAAGTGAGGACCAAATTAAGGTCCCACTGTGGCATAACAAAGGGTGTGGGTGGAAACAAGTGAGCCAGCCCTTTTAGGCATCTATTTACAATACGAGACTTGAAGAGAGAGGGCTGGTCTGGCAGCCGCAAAAAAGCAGACAGAGCAGAAAGGTAACACTTGAGAGTTCCCAAGGCAGAGCCCTGCTGGGCAAGGGTTAGAATGAATAAAAGGACAGTAGAAAGATAAGCAGAAAGAGGGTCAATGGATCTTTCTGTACAGTATAATACAAATTTCTGCCAACGGCAGGCGTATACCGTCTTAGTGGAGGGCCGCATAGCCCCCAGAATAACATTACAGACTTCGGGAGGAAGGTCAAAAGCTATCAACCCTCCCCTGCTGCTGCAACAGAAGATCCTCCCGAAGCAGCAGCCTGATCGGAGGATCGATACTCATGCTCAGAAGCTCTGGATACCAGACTCTTTTTGCCCAGTCTGGTGCCACAAGAATGACTTGGGCCCGGTCGCTCCTGATCTTCTTCAGAACCCTGGGCAGGAGTGATATGGGCGGAAAGGCATACAACAGGCCTGAGTTCCACTCGTGACAAAACGCGTCGCTGAGGGATAGCCGCCTTGGAAACTCCAGCGCAGTACTGCTGACATTGCGAGTTCTCTTCAGAGGCGAACAAATCTAACCAAGGTTCTCCCCACTGCTGAAAGAGACATTGCGCCACATCCGACTGGAGACGCCATTCGTGATCCTGAAGGCATCGACGGCTGAGATTGTCCGCCCTGGCGTTCAGAGATCCTGCCAGGGATTGAACCACCAGGGATATGCCCTGCTGTTCCAGCCATGTCCAGGGACGCAGGGCCTCTCCACAAAGGGTCCACGGCCACACCCCGCCCTGCTTGTTGCAGTACCACATGGCGGTGGTGTTGTCCGTGAACACCTGCACCAGCTTCCCCTTGACAGAGGGAAGAAATGCTTTCAATGCCAACCGAATCGCTCGGAGCTCCAACAAGTTTGTGTGGAGTCCCGTCTCCACCAGAGACCAGTGAACCCTGATCTCCACCTCTCCCATGTGGCTGCCCCACCCCAGAAGTGACGCATCCATCACGACTGTGAAATCTGGTTGGGGAAGGGAGAGCGGTCTGCCGCTGACCCAATCGTGGTTCGTTAACCACCACTGCGGGTCCTTCGCAGTTCCTTCCGAGATCTGAACCACGTCGGTGAGATTTCCCGATGCTGTGCCCATTGGAACTTCAAGTCCCACTGCAGACCTGACATGTCTTACCAATAGGATGCAGGAGGCCATGAGACCCAACAGCCTCAGAGTCAACCTCACCGAAATCCAGGATAGAGGCTGAAATATCGGAATCATAACCTGAATATCCTGGACTCGCTGCTCGGGAGGATAAGCCCGAAACTGCACTGTGTCTAGAACAGCTCCGATGAAAGGAAGCGTCTGAGAAGGAGTCAGGTGTGACTTCGGCACGTTTATAGAGAACCCCAGCGAATGCAGGAGGTTTGCCGTAGTCTGAAGGTGGGAGACGACGCTTTCAACAGCCAGTCGTCGAGGTAGGGAAAGACTGACACCCCTAACCTGCGCAGATGAGCTGCAACCACCGCCATCACCTTGGTGAACACCCGAGGGGCACTGGTAAGACCGAAGGGGAGCACAGTAAACTGAAAGTGCTCGCGGCCTACCTTGAACTGCAGGTAACGCCTGTGGCCCGGCAGGATGGGAATGTGAAAATACGCATCCTGCAGGTCCAAAGCCAAAATCCAGTCTCCTTGATCTAGGGCAGACAAGACCTGAGCCTAAGTAGCATTTTGAATTTCTCCTTTTTGAGGAAGAGATTGACGGTCCGAAGATCCAAAATGGGCCGAAGCCACTTCTTCGGAATCAGAAAGTAGCGGGAATAACAGTCACTGCCTACTTCTGAAGCTGGGACCCTTTCTATAGCTCCTTTGGCCAAAAGAGCTGTAACTTCCTCTTGGAGCAACTTTCAATAATCCTCCGCCAGCCGTTCCTGACTTGGCGGAATAGGAGGAGGAGAAGAAAGGAAAGGAAGAGAATAGCCCTCCTGGACGATCTGCAAGACCCACTTGTCTGTTATAGATCTCCAGCGGGGGAGATGATGACGAATTCTCCCACCCACTGGAGTAGTGTGGTCCTGCAGAATCAGCCTAGGAGTGCTTGGAGGCTGTGGCTGCTGGGGGCAGTGTGGTAGACGACTTCTGGCCTCCATTCCGAGGACGGAATGTCCCGCGTCCACGTCCACGCACGGCTTGGGTAGTCTGACCGGGACGGTGGCTAGGATAGGGCTGACGCAGCTGGAAACCCCTTCCGTTGCCACGAAAGGGGCGAAAGGAAGACTGGCCACGAGGAGTGGAGGAGAGGCCCAAGGATCTGGCCATAGCTCGAGAGTCCTTGAACCTGACCAGGGCAGAGTCTGCCTTTTCCCCAAAAAGGCGGGTTCCATCAAAGGGCACGTCCATCAAATTGGCTTGGACATCCCAGAGAGGCCAGTTGTACGAAGCCAGGCGTGGTGTCTCAAGGCCACCGTCGTTGAAATCGACCTGCCTAGCGAATCAGTCGTATCTAATCCACACCGTATGGTGAATTTTGCTGCATCTCTCCCGTCCTTGACAGCTTGGGAGAGCACAGCCCGGGCCTCCTCCAGGACTTGTGGCAGCACCTGCGCAACCGTCTCCCAAAGAGAGTGGGAGAAACGGCCCAATAAGCACGCAGTATTCACCGACCGCAATGCCAGACTGGAGGAAGAAAACATCTTCCCAAATGAGTCCAGTCTCTTGGATTCCCTATCCAGAGGGGCGGAAGGGAATGCACCTTGGGACGTAGAGGCCTGCACCACCAAACTTTCTGGGGTGGGGTGTTGGCTGAGGAACTTTGGGTCGCCCGGAGCTGGGCGATGGCGGCGTGCAATCATCCTGTTCACAGAAGCCCCTGTACTAGGCTTGGACCATGTTCCTAGAAGGACGTCCGTAAGTGCCTCATTAAAGGGCAATAGGGTTTCAGAAGTGGAAGCCCCAGGCTGAAGCACTTTGGTCAGGAGATTAGTCTGACCTGCACTGAGGGCAGCTCCAGTCCTAGGACTTCAGCTGCCCTCTTAACCACCATGGCATAGGACGCCCCCTCCTCCATAGCCACTGTAGGCGGAGAGAGCATGCCAGTGTCTGGGGAAGTATCCAGACCACTGGCTTCCCAGGTTCCCCATACCAGTCCATTGTCTCCTCTGAGACATTCTGGTTCTCAAGAGGGTCTCCAGACTCCTCCCATTCCTCTCCTGAGCCCAGCACATCCACAAAGTGCTCTGGCGACAACATAGAACCCCTGGGTTTCTCTCGACGTCGGAATCGGCATCACTCGAAGCCGTTCCGGCACCTTGTCATCAGGGATGAGGATGGGGCTTGCGCCACCGACGGGCATCGGCGATGTCGCAGGCACCGACTTCGGATTCGACGCCGGGGAAGGTCGCGTTGGCACGACCAGCGTCTATCCCGGTCCGGGATCGCATCCCTGAGGCCCCACCGGTGCCGTGGCCGGAGCCGACGGCGCTGAACCCGATGGGGCCCATTCCGACCCTGCGGGGCCTGAGGGCTCACCAACGGGGTCGTTCTGCTCAAATACACGGGGCATGGCCTTGTAAAACTCTTTAATTTGAGCGGGAGTCGCCCTGACTCCCGGAAAGGGTGGAAGGCGCGAAGTCGACTCAGGCTCCAGCTCCGCAGAACCGTGCCTAGAGCGTCGGTGCTCCTTACTTTTCCACAAGACGGACGTCAGTTGAGGCGAAGTCGAAGTCCACTTGGCCTTCTTCTTGTGCCTCTTCCCCGAGTGTCCAGAAGACCTCGAATGGGAGGAAGAGGACTTAGGGCTCCTTGAGCGGTCCCGCGACCTCCTCGTCTTCGACCAGGACCGTGACCTCCTTGGAGTCTCTGTTGACGGTGTCGACTGCCGGGCCGCAAGCAACTTCATTGCTCGCTCCCTCAAGGTCTTCGGGGCCATCGCCCGACAGTCTGAACACGACTTCGAATCGGGGTCGCGTTCAAGACACCACAGACATACGCGGGGTGGGGATCGGTGACCGACATCATGCAGGAACAAGTCCTGCATAGTTTGAAACCTGTCTTTCTCAAAGACATCCCTCGCACACTAAGTCGAATCTAAAAATATCGACAAAAGTCGAGAAAAAGCCTGCCAAAAAGCGGCAGAGAGGTAGCTCTTCCCGGATTGGCGCTTAACTGGCGTGGAAAGAAAAGAACTGACGTCCGCGCACCTGGGTGGCGCAAATATAGGCACCGCGACGTCATAACCGATGCTGACAACGTCACGCGGAGCCGAATGGAGCCACCCGACGTCACGCGCAAGGGGTATTGCTCAGCAAAAGTTTCCGGATCCAGCCTGACGCTTGGGAAATTCAAAGGTTAGGAATCTGCAGCTAGACGTATCTATCAGATACCATAAATAAGATCCTAAACAAAACAAGATCCGGAACTCCACCCACACAACAAACAAACTTGAGCTTTAGTCTGTTTCCCTGCCCGCTGTCAAGCGAGCAGGCAAACCGACGAATTGCTTTCACCCACAGGGGGCTGCATGTTTAGTAGCTCCGTGTGTGAAAGCAATGCTGGCTACCGCAGCACTCTGGAGCCAGCTGGGACAACGGGGGAATTGAGGCTCCCTCCACAGTCCCGTGGGAAGAGGAGAAAAAGGCAAAATAAGAAACAAGCAGAAAGAGGCAAAATAAAGGTCCGAAACAAGCAGAAAGAGGCAGAATAACGGCGAGAAACGAGCAGAAAGGCAGAATAAAGGTCAGAAAGAGGCAGAATACAGGTCAGTAACGAAACCAAAGAGGCAAAATCAAGGTCATCAACAAGCAGAAAGAGGCAAGATAAAGGTCAGAAACGAGCTGTAAAAGGCAAGATAAAGGCCAGTAATGAGCAGAAAGAGACAAAATAGAGATAAGCAACAAGCAGAGAGAGGCAAAATAAAGGTCAGAAACGAGCTGAAAGAGGGAAGATAAAAGTTCGAAATGAGCAGAAAGAGGTAGAATAAAGGTCAGCAACTAGCAGAAAGAGGGAACATGAAGGTCAGCAACAAGCAGAAAGAGGCAAACTAGAGGCCAGCAACGAGTGGAAAGATTCAAAATAATGGCCAGTAACGAGCAGAAAGAGACAAAATAGAGATAAGCAACAAGCAGAAAGATGCAAAATACTGGCCAGCAACGATCAGAAAGAGTCAAAACAGAGATCAGAAATGAGTAGAAAGATGTAAAATAGAGACCAGAAACAAGCAGAATGAGGCAAAATAGTGGCCAGCAAAGAGACAGGCAAAATAAAGGCCAGCAACGATCAGAAAGAGTCAAAACAGAGATCATAAATGAGTAGAAAGAGGTAAAATAGAGGTCATAAACAAGAAGAAAGAGGTAAAATAGAGGTCATAAACAAGAAGAAAGAGGCAAACTAGAGGTCAGGAAAGAGCAAAAAGAGGCAAAATGAAGGCCAGCAAGCAGAAAGACAAAATAGAGATCAGAAACTAGCACAAAAATGTAAAATAGAGGTCAGAAACGAGCAGAAAGAGGCAAAATAAAGTCCAGCAACGAGTAGAAACAGACAAAACAGAGTTCAGAATAGCAGAAAGAGGCAAAACAGAAGTCAGAAATGAGCAGAAAGAGGCAAAACAGAGGTAATAAACTAGCAGAAAAAGGTAAAATAAAGGTCAGAAAGACGAAAAGGAGACAAAATAAAGGTCAGTAACGAGCAGAAAGCAATATAATGTGAGAAATGAGCAGAAAGAGGCAAAATAATGGTCAGAAGTGAGCAGAAAAAGGCAGAAAATGAGCAGAACCCACTCAGGCACTCACCGACAGAACATGCCAGGCACTCTCGCACCCACTCAAAAACCCAGTCAGACACCCATGCATCCAGTGACAGAATTACTCAATCTCTCTCACCCACTCACAGATCTACTCAGACTCATGCGCGACTCACAGACCAACTCAATAGACTCATGCACCCACTCACAGACCCACTCAGACACTCAGGCAGTCAATCACAGACTGACACACTCATGGAGGCACTCGCAAACCCACTTAGACACTCTCACACCCACTCACTTACGCATGCACCCACTCACACACCCAGTGAGATACTTATGCAGCCACTCCCAGGTCTACTCAGACACTCACATACCCAGTCACATTGAGAGACATACACACCCACTGAGACACTCATGCACTCAGTCACACACTCACTCTAAAGAGTTACAATAGGAAATAAAATTATAAATCCTTAGAAATTCATTTAAAGAAAACCAAAGGTTACAGGGACTTTATAGTTAGGAAATAGAATTTAAAAAACCTTAGACATTCACTGGAAAAAAAACCCCCAAAGGTTACAGGGACGTTATAGTTGGGCTCAGATTTCACTTGTACAAAACCAGTGAAATTCAGCAGTTATAGTTACCTGAGGTACCTAGAACTTATCCCCCGCAAAGCACTGCTTATGACCTCACATATTATATCACTCATGACATGGTCAGTGACATCACTGAGGGCATCACTGAAGGCGTCATCCACAGAACCACTCAGACACCCACTCACGCCCCCATGGAACATCTCATACACCCACTTCCACTGCCACAGAACCCATCACCTATGCCAGTACTCACATAACCCTCATCCACAGAGCCACTAACACACCCACTCACTCATAAATCCACTCAAACACCTAACGCACCCATACAGCCACTCACTTACCAATACAGCCACTCACACATCCTGTCATACAGACACTTGCACACCCACTCATACACCCTTACAGCCACAAACACACTCAATCACCAATACAGAAACTCACACAGCAACTCACTCACCTATACAGTTACTCACACTCACCCATATAGTCACTCACACAGCCACTCATTCACCCATACAACCATTCACACACCCACATAACCACTTACATACCCATTCACACATCCATACAACCACACACACCCACTCACACATTCACTCTCCAACATAGCCACTCACACCTACTCAATTATACACACACTCAAACAGCTATTCGCTCCCCCATACAGCCACTCACACCCAATCCATCACAGATACAGCCACTTACACAGACACCAACTCACCCAGTCACTTTCCATTACAGTCATTCACTCACACAGCTACTCACATACCCACTAACACAACCATACAGCCACTCACACACCCATACACTCACTCAGATATCCACTCACACACTGATAGTCACACAGCCACTCAGATGAGATATGTTAGAAATAGTAGGACTAATTACTAGTACAGAAAGAATAGCAATTTATCTTATGCTGTAGCTTAGTATATATCTTGAAGTCTCAAACGTTTACGAAACACTTTCACTTAAGGGAGGATGTCATCCGTGATATCACTTGAGATGTCATGAGTGATGTCACTGATCATGTCATGAGTGATGTAATATGAGAGGTCATAAGCAGTGAATGGGGGGGCGTAAGTTATAGTTTGCTCAGGTAACTATAACTGCTGAATTTCACTGGTTTTGTACGACTGAATTCTGAGCATAACTATAACATAATTGTAGCCTTTGCTTTTTTCAGTGATTATTATATATCAAATTTGCAGCTAATAAAACGCTCACACAGGGCTCCAACTTGCGGTAAAGTAGTTTAATGTGCAAACAGTACGATGCGTTTCGGCTGAAGAACGGCCTTGGTACTAAACAATTTAAAGTGTAAAACAGAGAAAGGACTTGTGTTAAGGTGAATCTCAGAGGGGCCATCTTGAACTGTATTATAGCACAAGTATTAATGACTCCATCTTTGGTTTTTCTAATTGTATGCAGTGTCCAATGTCTTAAAGAGTGATGCGGTATATATATATATATATATATATATATATATATATATATATATACATATATATACACACACACACACCATTAAAAAAAGGTTAAAGTTTAGTTATAGTTAGGAAAATCTTATTTTCCCTATAAAACCAAACTTAAATGCACAAACTTTAAAAAATGTATAGTTATAACTTTCATTTATAATTTATTAACCAACTTCAAATTAATATAAGTAGCGCAACTCCATACAAACTCTTTTCAGCTTGTTAACCAGGCAACACTAACTATAACTCACCACTCTATCATGCACTGTGTTGTGCCAAAGGATGTCATTTGAGATGTTATAAGTGTTGTTATAAATGCTATGATTTTGCATGCTATAACTGATGTAGCATGTGAGGGTATAACCAGTGCATGGAAAAGGCCTTATGTATAGTTAACACAGTGTGGCGAGTGAGGTGACAAGACAGTGTTCGGAGGTGCGTGATTTTTAGTAAGGTGGTTTGTTAATTATAAACTGAGGTTATAATTATAACTTTACAATTTTTATTGTTTGTGTATTTTAAGTTGAGTTTGTACAGAAAGAATAAATAAAGGTCCCTTGCTAGCTGTGCCACTGGATTCAAGCCAGCCTGGCTGATGAGGGTTACTCCGAAACCGGTCCCAGGATGCTAGTTACCGGTCCAGGGAGTTCGGGCAGGATTGTTCCGATGAGGAACAGGGTCAAGACTGATTTGCATATGGCTGGGTCCAAGATGAGGTGGTGTAGTGAGCAAAAGAACAATGGATTTAATCCAGATCTCTTGACTGGGGTGAATGTTTGATTCATTCAGCATTCCATCCATCATTTGTTGCAGCAACACAATCCTATAGTAGAGTGGCATATCATGGAGTTGAGTGTCATACAGTGTAGTACAGTGTTGTAGAGTGGAGTTGCAGAGTGGAGTAGGCAGAGTATGGTACTCTGGAGCAGAGTGGGATAAAGTGTAGTTGAGTATAGTGTAGTACACTGGAATAGAGCAGCGTAGAGTGGAGTAAAGTGTCAGAGTGAAGTGGGTATCAGACTATAGTGGTATGGAGTGAAGAGAGTGGAGTGGCGTAGCATACAGTTGAGTAAAGTGTCATAAATTAGAGTACAGTGTTGTACAGTAGATTGTAGTAGCGTCTCGTACAGTGCTGGAAAGTGTTGCAGAATACAACGGAGTAGAGTGGCACACAGTATAGAAGAGTTTTGTAGAGTGGAGTGGTGTACAGTGCTGTAGAGTGTGATAGAGCGGATTGGCATACCATGGTATAGAGTACAGTGGAGTGGAGCACTCTGTCAGTAGAGTGGAGTAAAGTGGGGTGCAGTTGCATACAGTGTCTTATAGTGGACTAGAGTATGGTAAAAAGGCATAGAATGGAGTAGAGAGTAGGGGTGGGTGGTAAACTTTGCTCCGCCGGTGGTGTTCGGGGAGTTTTGCCACTCGTGCTCCGTTTGGAATGCGGAGTTCAGCAAAAACTTCGCCATCTGCAGCGCGGCTGAGTTTACCACCCACCCCTAACATGACGCAAATAAAAACTTAATTTGTGTTTCGATTAAGAATACATTTAGGTATCAGTTTCAGAGTTATGAGCTTGATGCATGCATTATTAACTAATGCACAGTTAAATGTGCATTCTGATGACAAAACACACATTTTAGGACTGATTCTTCCCCCCCCCCCCCTCTTTTAAAGCCTCCTGCCTTGCCTGCCAAACAGCTATGCCCGTGCTGCTGTACTCTGTCAGGACTCTTCTGTTGTTTGGCGTGAGAAACCTGGACGCAGGGCACAAAAGCATCTCTTTCGGACCATGGGCTGAAGGTGCGCCGCTGTCCGCGTTGCTGCATGCGCTGCTCTCCCGGGACACAGCGAGTCATTGGTCATCTACAAAGAGCACGAGGGGTGAGCACCAAGTGTAGATGGCTTCTGCAGACAGTTCCCGCCCTCTGCCCCAGAGAGACGAGCATGGATGGGAGGGAGTGGGGTTCATGGTCAGTGGAAGTGACTGGAGGCGGGAGAGCCACGCAGGGCAGCTATGCTCATGAACTCCACCTCCAAAGAAAGTTCCACGGCCCCTAGGGAGCTAGAGTACAACTTCATCTTCTTGTTCTTGGGGGTGTTGCTGATCCTGTTCATCATCTGCGGGAATGTGCTCATGTGCCTTAGCGTCTTCAGTAAGTGGGCTATGTAGGCCACCACCAACTACTTCATTGTGAGCCTGGCGAATCACAATCACTTCCTGTTGCAAATTATGCTTGAAAAAATGATCATCAACCCTGACATTCTTCACTGTCCTGCAATTCCTTTCCTTATATTTCTGAGCTCAGCGGGTCACTAGGGGTGGGCGGAACTCCGTAGAATCTTGCAGAGTTTTTATGTAACTCTGCGAAGTAAAACTCTGCAAGTTCCGCCCACCCCTAGTAGAGAGTTGTACAGTAGCATAGAAGATAGGACAGTGTTGTACAGTGGAGTGTAGGGGTATAGACTTGAGTAAAGTTTCGGAGAGTGGCATACAGTGTAGTAGAGTGTTATAGAGTGGAGCTGCATACAGTACAGTAGTGTGTCAAACAGTGGAGCTGCGTAGAGTGGATTGCTGTACAGTAGTGTAGAGTGAAGTAAAGTCTTGTACAGTGGAGTAAAGTATAATAGGATATATTGGTGTGTCAGAGTATAGTGGCATGGAGTGTAGTGGCGTACCGTAGGTAGTAAACTGTGGAGTGGGTTTCGCGGAGTGCTGTGTTGTAGAGTAGAGAAAAGTGTTGTATAGTGGAACAGATTGCTGTACAATGGAGTGTACAGGCACAGAGTGAAGTACAAAGTTGGAGAGTGGAGTGTATAGGGATAGAGTAGAGTGTTGTAGAGTGCCATTAAATGTAGTAGACCCTTATAGAGTGGAGTATTATAGAGTGGAGGAGAGCGTCGTAGAGTGGAGTGGCACAGAGCGGATTACCATACAGTGGAATAGAATACAGTGGAGTGTAGAAGAGTGTAATGGAATAATGTAGAGAGGAGTGGTGTACAGCGAAGTGGCGTAGAGTTGAGTAGGGTTAAGTGGAGTATTCTGCAGTGGTTTAGCGTAGAGTCAAGGAAACTGTCATACATTGGATTGGCGGCTCATACAATAGAGTGGAGTGCCATGTCATACAGTGTTGGAAACTGTTGTAGAGTGGAGTAGAGTATTGTACAATAGAGTGTACGGGCATAGAGCCGAGTACAAATTTGGACAGTGCACGGGGATACAGTGGAGTAAAGTGGCATAGAGTGTAAGAGTTTTGCAGAGTGGAGTTATATAAAGTTGAGGAGAGTACAGTGGTGTAGAGTGGAATGGCGTAGAGTGGAATAGAGTACAGTGGAGTGGGGTAGGGTGGACTAGTATAAAGTGGAGCAAAGTATAGTGGAGTGGCATACTAACAGTGTAGAGTGACGTGGAGTGGCGTACAGTGGAATATCGTACAGTGGGGTAGTGTAGACTGAGTGGGGTAGAGTGCAATAGCATACAATGGAGTGGCATACAGTGGAGTGGCGTCCAATGGAATAGCATAAAATAGAATGGAGAGGCATACACTGGAATGCTGTAGAGTGGAGTAACGTACAGTGTAGTTAGTGGCATACAGTGAAAAAGCATACAGTGGAGTGTTGTAAAGAGGAGTGGCACACAGTGGAATAACTGAGTGGAGGAGCATACAGTAGAACGGCGTGCAGTAGAGTATAGCAGAGTGGCGTACACTGGAGTAGCGTATAGTGTAGTGGTGTACACTGGAGTAGATATAGTGTAATAGCATAGAGTGGACTGGTGTAGAGTGAAGTTGTGTACAGTGTAATAGCATATAGTGGAGTAGCGTACAGTGGAGTGTTATACAGTGGGGTGGGGTACAGTGTAATGGCATACAGTGGAGTGGTGTGGTGTACATTGGAGTGGCGTCCAATGGAATAGTGTAGAATGAAGTGGCAGAGTGGAGTGCCATACACTGAAGTGCCGTTGAGTCGAGTGGCATACAGTGCAGTGGTGTAGAGTGAAAAAGCATACAGTGGAGTGGGGTAGAGTGAAAAAGCATACAGTGGATTGGCGTAGAGTGGAGCAGCATGAGGGGAGTGGGGCAGAGTGGAGTGGAAACGTATACAAAGGACTGTAGTAGAGTGGAGTTGTGTCCAATGGACTAGCGTAAAATGGTGTAGTGGCATACAGTGGAATAGTGTAAAGTGGAGCAGTACAGTGGAACAGTGTATAGTGGAGTAGCGTACAGTGAAGTAATGCAGACTGTAGAGGGGTAGAGTGTAATAGCACACAGTGGAGTGGTGTACAGTGGAGTTGCGTCCAATAGAATAGCGTAGAATGGAGAGGCATACACTGGAGTGGAGTACCATAGCGTACAGTGTAGTGACATCAGTTGCGGCCGCCAGTAACAAAGGGTGGTGGGCGGGGGAGGGGGATTAATAATAATTAAAAAAACTTACCTGATGCTGCCAGCCGCCTCCCACGTCGCGTTGCTCTTGCTAGCCATTTCCTGGGTCCCAGCAGCCCCTGGGACAGACTCCCAGCCAATCCCTGTGCTGCAGAGCAGCGCGGGGATTGGTCTGAGCGGGCAGAAAAGACGCCCTGCTCAGACCAGGGAGGCTGTGGGAGGTTTCTCCAGCCCGGCTGCTGAATGCACCTGGGCTGGAGAAACCTAAGTGCGCATGTGTGTTTTGGTCGGCCTGAGACGGCAGGCAAAAAACACATGAACACTTAGGGACTAGGGAGTGCACAAGCACTCCCCCTCCCATGCCCTGCCCCTCCATGCATAAGCTGGCAAACAAAAAATAAAACTATGCTAGAGCATCGTTTTATTTTTCCTTTGCTTGCTCTGCATCAGGCAGGGGGTGCGACGCTCCTCCACCATTGCGAAGAAGCTGCCACTGAGTGGCATACAGTGAAATAGCATACAGTGGAGTGTTGCACAGTGACTTGGCATAGAGCATAATAGCATACAGTGGAGTGGCGTACAGTGGAGTGTTGTCTTTTCCATTTGTTGCACAGGACTGCATAAGGAAGATTTTGTTTGGTAGTGTTGGGCAAAGTTTTATTTTGTGATCCAGAGAGCATGTAAAGACATTTTATGTAGATTAAGATTTATTCTATTTGTTATGTATATGTTTATTGGTTTCTATTATCATGTGACCATAAATGGGTATTTCAGTTCACGTAGTAAATCTGAACTTTACATATGTAGTATAGTTCATTTTTTGCACTACCTTGCTACTTTTAGTACCATTATGCTACAGATATCAGTAAGTTTATGGCCCTTATAACTTCATAATCACAACATAACATCACTTACAATAGCAACAAGCATTGGCATAGCCAATAGGTCTCGCTTTTCGGTCCTTATAAGTATTTAGTTATGCATCACAATATCCTTGGGGCACCAACATTATGGCAAAACACTTATAAGGTCCCAAAGGCGAGACCTATTGGCTATGCCAATGCTTGTTTCTTCTTGTATCTGGACCTTTATAATTCAGTTACAACTGGTCTACTGGAATTGCCACAAAGGGTACACATAGTGTCCTCATATGGTACAAAAAAAGTGTGACTGTGCACTACAGCATTAATATTAGATGTAAAGCATGGAATTTGTTTTTCAAATAAGTAAAATCGTTGGTACGGATTCTTGCAATTTTAAATAAGGCCATGTTTAACAAAGTGACAATTCTCTTTAAAAAAAAAAAAAAGGATAACGTTCGGTTAATAAAACACTATGGTTGTCTAACTTCTGACTGGCAATCGAACCACTTACGTTGTTCTCAGAAGGAAGTCAGAGGAGACACCTTAAAGTGCTTTGTTTTGCACTACGAGCTGACCCTTCTCACCTCTTCCCTGCTCTGAATTACTCTGCTATCCATGAAGGCCTCAAAAATCCCCTGTATGACCTCTACCTACTCATGTGGATACAAGTCTCCCTGCCCCATAAACAGCTCATCCTTCCCGTGCCTTTAGACCCTTCTGACCCGGGTCACACTTTCCTGGAGCGGATGTCACGTGACTCACGGTTGGCAGGAATGAAAGACGTTTTAAGACTGTCACGTGAACATGAGGATGGCAGGTAATTTTACTTGCATAGTTCAGTCCTGCGTAATGAGTAAGACCGCAAGGTCTACAGAAAGCAAGAGGTTATCAGACAAACTGCATTGGGCCCTCGCAGCATCCTGTGATCTATTCCACATACACTCAAAGCGCTTTATTAAGTTAGCGCCCTGAGCGGAGAGAAATGTGGCACCCTTGCTGATGCTAGCGAATTAAACGAGGCGGGGGCGCTTTGACTTCACTGGTCAGGTCCTGGCCCTGAATGCAAACATACCTGGACCTCCCCCAGCGCACTTAAATCACTGCCTCACGCTGATGGTGGCTTTCTTGGTGTGTGTCAGCAGAGGGTGAGACGGTAAGGAGGGGGTGGGGTAAAAATAGTGCCACTGTGTGATAATGAGGGATTAGAACCACTTTAAACTGGCAAATCAGACAGAAACGAGCACGCAGGTACCAAAACAAGGCTGGAGAAAGGGGACAGGGATGCTGCTGCAGTTGGCATTACCGTAATACAAATAGCTCCGTGCGCCCCATAGAATATTGGCGGCCTTGTCCCAACTCGCCCATGCTAAATGCCGGCCCTACTTACTGTTCAATGAGGATTTTCCTCATTACTACTGTGTGACACTGCGCTTTTTCACACCGCACTATATAGCATGCTATATATTTTCACACTGCGTTCTGTTCAACTATGTCTCATAGCGCCCTTGGCCTGCAGCCATTCTGCACTGAAGCCTATGGGATAATAACGATCATACTGAGTGATAATACACTCCAAACCACAATATTTACTGTCACGTTGCTATACTGTACCACAATGGATGGGCTCACACTGCGTGATGTACCTGTCTTCCCTGTACCGGCGTACTCCATTACGGTACACCTACAGTTTCATACGATTGATAAACTACACCGCAGTAACTACCAGTGACCATCCACGCCTCACTGTACCCGAAACAAAACAGGATCTGGGTAAAACAAAGCAATTATCTGTGCTGCACTGTACGACTTGTTACACACACAAATGTCAGTTCGTATAAGCAGAGTGGCACAGAAAAACTTCATGAAATGAGCATCAGTCTTGGCTTCTTTCGCTGCAAAAGTACTGCTGCATCACAGAGGGAAAACTTCTGTGCACATCTGCACCACATCCTCCCCAGAAAACCCTCACTCCAAGGCGCAGCAAGAAGCGTGTGGGTAAGGAGGCAGGAATGTTAGTAAACAGGCGCCTTCGGGCATGTTTCTTGCTCCCACTTCTAATACCTGCTGTTCAAGCGGAAAGCTTCCCTCCTCCCCCAGGCAACAGAACGACACAGAAGGAGACACTCGACCACAGGGAGACGCGCGGATCTTCCAGTGACTGGAAGCCGCGGCGCCTTCCTCGGGCCGGAGGACAACACAGACCCCTCCATCCCCAGATCACCTTCTGCCGCCGTCCGCCGCCTCTCGGGGCGCTGCAGGCAGCGCGTGCACGGGTCCCCCGGGACTGCACGTTCAGCCGGGGCCTCTCTTCGCCCTGCAGTGGCCGAGGAGGTTGTAGCTTCTCCGGCTTTGAGATAACCCGGGCCTCGGCTCCCGTTACTTGTTGCTCAGCAGCAGCGACACCATCCGCTGCCGCACCGGGAGGAGCCTGATAGCGTCATCGCGACGTCAGGCAGGGGCGGCCGCGGCCCCCTTGTGTGTATCTTAGAAGCAAGCCCCCCTGATTTGGGACGCTCTCTGGTCAGGCTTTCTTTGGACAGGGAGCGGGGGCGGCGAGCGCGGCAGCCTGCAAAGCAGTCCCAAAAACGCTTGTGCGTCGTGGCTGGCCTTTGGATGAGTACGCGCGGCAGACATGTGTTTCCACTTATCGCGCCCGCGTCTGGGCACGATAATTGGAAACATGTTTGCCGCGCGTACCCATCCCAAAAAGGCCAGCCACGACGCACGAGCGTTTCTTGGACTGCTTTTCAAACTCGCTTACAATAAGTCTTCGCCTCTAAGCAGCGCTTGCGCGCTACTCGAGGCTCGACCTAAAAAGGATCATCTACATAGTATAATGCACATTGCTGTGAAATTTCATTACAATCCGTTCAGCCATTTTGCCACTAAGTGTAATACAAAAAGTCTTTGTAAAATGCATTGGGGTCAAACCATGTTTTGGGACCCCCCCCTTTTTTTTGCATCCCCTTGACCAATCACTGCAAAACTTTCTATCATCTGTCAATGCTAAAGTAAAGTTTCATGGAGATTCGTAAAATGGGTGCAAAGTTATTGAAGGGTCAAAAATCTGAGGAACTCCTAGCTCTGGTAACCCTATATAAAACATATATCCTTACAGGTGTCCCATAATAATAAAGACATTTATTGAAAGTTGCGATATTGATTCATCAGCATATACCAGTATTTCCACATTTACTTATCCTACTGTAATCAAGCACATTTTACAAGAATAGGAAAAGTGGATATGTACATTTTTATGTAGAAGCCTGTTGCCCCAAAGGTTGAGTGTCTGATAATAAGTGGACACTTGGGTAACCCTTTTTTCCATCAAGGTTTTCGGCTCTAAAAACTCAAATTATCAATGGCTAGGCGAGGAAGCAAATGAAATAATTGATCTTGTGAAAGCCAATGGTTTCAGCTGATCCACTCATATCAAAGAAGTTGTATTAGCTATTAAAAAGAGCCCCTTGAGGAAGTCCTGAGGTTCCGATGGTGTCCTGATGGACGTTTCACGGAAACCACTGCATTGTGGGTGCCACTAATAAGAAATGTATTGCATGTTGTGCTCTTTGGTCCAATCATGGGGTCCAGGAAAGAGGCAAAATATAGTGCACATTCTTGAGAAAGGGGATAGAAATCAGTCGAGCTGATCTAGTCCAATTTCATTATTGGATTCTACCACCAAAATTCAGGGTAGGGTCCTCCTTTCTAGATTAGAGGATTGGGCTGAAAAAAACCCCATCTTGGCTGACGTCTAATTTGGATTTTGTCCAGGCATTGGTGCAGTGAAGCAATGCCTAAATGTGTCCCTTTTAAAAGGAAGTACATCAAAGCCACAAGTTTCCCTACACATGGCATTCCTAGACCTCTCCTGTGCTTGTGACACAGTAGCTCATTCCAAATTGTGGATGATGGAAAATATGGATGTAGAGAGAGCTCGTAGCTTTACTCAGGCACCTACATTTGGATACGTCGGTAAAGGTTTGATATCGACCAAATGGGAAGCATTCTTTATTGATAATTTCCAGTCGCAGCAGCGATGTATTTTGGCCCCTTTTTTGTTTCATATTAAATACATGAAAAAATATACCCTGCAATACAATCCAAGGATGCTGCAAGTCACAGAGGATTTCCATGGCCATACATAACCTTAATAAGATTATGGAACTCCGAGGTAACTTGCAATTTCCCTATGTACAACAAGTGGTACTTTATCCTTTATAATAAATGGTCACACCATCAAGTTTCCCATAAACCACTTAAATCCTTGGTGTGTAAATCTTTCATAACCCAAAGAGAGACAGCATGTTTGCAAACATGAATAAAAATAGAATCACTAGTGCAAAACTAATCACCTAAAAAAAAGTTGTCAGCTCGTTGAACAAAAGATATTAGAGCTAGTTCAATAGTAATTTTTTTTAAAACGGCGCTGCAGAAACATGCCGAAAGATGCTAACTTTTCTATAATTTCCCAAGGAGTGCAAAAAATAAACATGTTGCTATAAATATCTATTTTCTGCTTGGCACTGTAGAGTTAAAAAGAAAAAAAAACAGCAGAAGATGGAAAAGCAATGAGTGATGTAATATGTGAGGTTAAAGGTGGTGCATTGCGGGGGTTGCGATTTATAGTTAGCTCAGCTAACTATAACTGCTGAATTTCACTGTTTTTGTACGAGTAAAATCTGAGCCTAACTATAATGTCCCTGTAACCTTTGTTTTTTTCACTGAATTTCTAAGGTTTTTAAATGCTAATTCCTAACCATAACGTCCCTGCAACCTTTGTTTTTTTTCTGTAAATTTCTATGGTTTTTGTAAGTAGCAGTCACGTTTGCAGAGTGGTGGAGAAAGAGGGCGGGCCTCTGACCAGCTCTCAGGAATCCTGCTGTGTAGGACTTACAGGAGGTAACAGGAAAGGTGGTGAAAGGAGCAAGGCCTCCGACCACTTGCCGGAGTTTTTTTTCTATTTAAAAAAATAAAACATTTAAGGTAGGGGGGGCTGCGTGGCCCCCCCTTCCCTTGGCCATTTTCGGCCCCGGGGACCCTATCCCCCGGGGTCAGGCCTTTTTCAATAGGTGAGGGGGGCCGCGGGTCCCCCTCCCTGGGTTGATTTTGGCCCCAGAGACTCCATCCCCCAAGGCCCGGACTTATCCTTTTTTAACATAATTTATAGGGTGGTGGGCCAAGCGGCCCCCCTCCCGGGCCGAATTTTGCCCCTGGGATCCCATCCCCTGGAGCCCGGCCTGTAGTGTGGGTGCCTTGGTCCCACCCAGGGCACCAACTTTGTAAAAGGTTGGGGACCGCGGGGGGAGCCTCAAGGCCCCAGCAGTGCCCGCAGGCCCTGCCTCCTGTGTCAGCCGGCATTGCTTTTACAGATAGGGATCTGCTAACATGCAATTCTGTTCCGCTTCTAGTAGGCGAGAGCATTTTCTGCTCTTGCTTACTAGAAGCAAAAATCTTAGAAAGACATATTAACTCACAGCTATCCGAGTTTGTCGAGTCACATAATTATTTACATTCATCTCAGTCGGGCTTTAGAGCCGGCTTTTCGACCGAGACCACCCTTCTTGGAGTCACGGAAAGGCTGCGACACCATTTGGATACTGGAGATACGGTGGCTCTCATATTACTCGATTTGAGCACAGCTTTCAACACGGTGTCTCACACAGTGTTAGTGAAAGCTTTACAATCCTTGGGTGTTGTCGGGCCGGCACTTAATTGGCTTATTTCTTTTCTCACGATCGCACGTTTCAGGTCTTCTCCCCAACGGCCAGTTCTAATACTCACTTTTCCCCTTATGGGGTACCCCAGGGCTCCATACTTAGCCCTTTGTTGTTTAATGTCTACGTCAAACCTCTGGCGGAGATTGCAGAGGAGGCAGGGTTGTCCCTGTTTTCTTACGCTGATGACACTCAGATCATCTTTTCCCTCTCTACCGAGAGGGCGTCTGAGTCATCTGCCCTCCAGCTGGGGTTGAGTAAAATTGCATCTTGGATGCAGGTCAATTCCCTCAAACTTAACGGAGAAAAAACAGAGGTCCTGATTATGGGGAAAAATAAAGATCTTTGGGGTCCCCAACACTGGCTAACTGAAATGGGCGCTCTTCCTCAGCCCGCCCGCCAAGTTCGTAACTTAGGCTTCATCATTGATGATCAATTACCAATGAGACAACAAGCCGTGGAGGTGGCTGCAACCTGTTTTACCATCTTGAAATGGTTTAAAAAGATTATCTGGATGTTGCCCAACCCTACCCAGAGAACCGTAGTCCAGGCTCTTGTCACTTCTAGACTGGACTACGGTAATATCCTTTATCTGGGGTCTAACAAGGAGGTGACACGCAAACTGCAGGTGGTGCAGAATTCTGCCGCCAGACTGCTCTGTCAGGTCCCCAGAACTGCCTCCATCTCTGGCTCTCTGCGCGACCTCCATTGGCTCAGAGTAGAGAATCGAATTAAGTTCAAAGCCTTGAGTTACATGTTTAAGATTAAATCTGGAGTAGCTCCCCAGTACCTGCAGGCTGTGGTACACCCTTATCTGCCTTCACGCCCTCTCCGTTCCACTACTCAGGCAAAATTCTCGGTCCCTAGGTTCAGACTGTCACGTATGAGTGGTCGATCTTTTTCCTGTCTGGGTCCCTCCTTATGGAACTCTCTCCCCGCATCGCTCCGCAATGAAACTGCTTACGGGAACTTCCGTAAAGGCTTAAAAACTTGGTTGTTCAATCAATAATCTCTCCTTCTTCTGCTCCTTTCCTTTCACCGTTTTTGTACGAGTGAAATCTGAGCCTAACTATAATGTCCCTGTAACCTTTGTTTTTTTCACTGAATTTCTAAGGTTTTTGAAATGCTAATTCCTAACCATAACGTCCCTGTAACCTTTGTTTTTTCTGTGAATTTCTATGGTTTTTGTAAGTAGTAGTCGCGTTTGCAGAGTGGTGGAGAAAGAGGGCGGGGCCTCCGACCAGCTCTCAGGAATCCTGCTGTGTAGGACTTACAGGAGGTAACAGGAAAGGTGGTGAAAGGAGCGAGGCCTCCGACCACTTGCCGGAGTTTTTTTTCTATTTAAAAAAATAAAATATTTAAGGAAGGGGGGGGGCTGCGTGGCCCCCCTTCTTTGGGCCTTTTTTGGCCCCGGGGACCCTATCCCCCGGGGTCAGGCCTTTTTCAGTAGGTGAGGGGGGCCGCAGCTCCCCCTCCCTGGGTTGATTTTGGCCCCCGAGACTCCATCCCCCAGGGCCCGGACTTATCCTTTTTTAACATAATTTACAGGGTGGCGGGCCAAGCAGGCCCCCTCCCGGGCCGAATTTTGCCCCTGGGATCCCATCCCCTGGAGCCCGGCCTGTAGTGTGGGTGCCTTGGTCCCACCCAGGGAACCAACTTTGTAAAAGGTTGGGGACCGCATGGGGAGCCTCAAGGCCCCAGCAGTGCCCGCAGGCCCCGCCTCCTGCGTGAGCCGGCATTGCTTTTACAGATAGGGATCTGCTAACATGCAATTCTGTTCCGCTTCTAGTAGGAGAGAGCATTTTCTGCTCTTGCTTACTAGAAGCAAAAATCTTAGAAAGGCATATTAACTCACAGCTATCCGAGTTTGTCGAGTCACAAAATTATTTACATTCATCTCAGTCGTGCTTTAGAGCAGGCTTCTCGACCGAGACCACCCTTCTTGGAGTCACGGAAAGGCTGCAACACCATTTGTATACTGGAGATACGGTGGCTCTCATATTACTCGATTTGAGCGCAGCTTTCGACACAGTGTCTCACACAGTGTTAGTGAAAGCTTTACAATCCTTGGGTGTTGTCGGGCCGGCACTTAATTGGCTTATTTCTTTTCTCACAATTGCACGTTTCAGGTCTTCTCCACAACGGCCAGTTCTAATACTCACTTTTCCCCTTATGGGGTACCCCTGGGCTCCATACTTAGCCCTTTGTTGTTTAATGTGTACGTCAAACCTCTGGCGGAGATTGCAGAGGAGGCAGGGATGTCCCTGTTTTCTTACGCTGATGCACAAGTTACTAACTTGTGTAACGATATATCTGTAAGAGACAGTAGTTAGTGACAGATTCCTTACCTTAGAATATCCCCAGGCGTCAGGCTGGATCCGGAAAGTTTTTGCGTAGCAGTACCCTTGCGCGTTGGTAGGCGGCGTCGTGCGGCTCCGCGTCCGTCGTCGGCGTCGTGATCGCCGGGATGACGTCACGGGCAGTACTTAGGCGCCGCCGCTGCGCGCTGACGTCAGTTCTGTACACGACTTTCCGCGCCAGGACTGCAGAGCCATGCAAGAAGCTGACATAGGTGTCTGAAAAATACTAGGGCCCTGAAAGGGATGTCCTTAACCCTAGAAATCAGTTCGCAGAACGGGGAGGATGGGTGGGGCGGTAAGGAATCTGTCACTAACTACTGTCTCTTACAGATATATCGTTACACAAGTTAGTAACTTGTGCATCTGAAAGAGACACGTTAGTGACGGATTCCTTACCTTAGAATAGATACCCCAGCAATACCAACCCCGGTGGTGGGTCTGCGAACAGATTCAGACAAGGAAGTCCTGGAGGACAGAACGGCCAAAGAAGCCGTCCCTCCGGACCCGACTGTCAAGGCAGTAATGCTTTGTAAACGTGTGCAGCGAGGCCCACGTAGCTGCCTGACAGATAACCGGCAGCGGAACACCGCGGCCCAAGGCCGTGGTAGCAGCCGTTGCCCTGGTGGAATGGGCATGCAACCCAACAGGAGGCTCCTTCTTAGCCAAAGAATAGCAGGTCTTGATGCACAAGGTAACCCAGCGGGAGATGGTCCTCTTGTGCAAGGCCCGACCTTTTTTGGCGCCCACGTAGCCAACAAAGAGCTGGTCATCCACCCGGAAGTGTTTTGTGCGGTCAATATAGAAGGAGAGCGCACTTTTTGGGTCCAGACGGTGGAGCCTCTCTTCCTCTCTGGAAGGATGCGGAGGCGGAAAGAAGGTGGGCAAAGTGATGGTCTGCCCAATGTGGAAAGCAGTAACCACCTTTGGCAAGAAGGACGGACGCGTCCGAAGAACAACCTTGTCTGGATGAACAGACAGAAAGGGAGGTTTGCAAGATAGAGCCTGGAGCTCACTCACCCGCCGAGCGGAGGTGATGGCCACCAGAAAGGCTGTCTTCAGAGTCAGAAGACGAAGAGGACAGTTATGTAGAGGCTCAAAGGGAGCGCACATTAAAAAGGTAAGAACCAAGTTCAAGTCCCACTGAGGCATCACAAACGGAACAGGAGGGAAGAGGTGAGTAATGCCTTTTAAGAACCTGTTAACAACAGGGGACTTGAAAAGGAGGGGCTGATCAGGGAGCCTGAGGAAGGCCGAGATAGCACAAAGATAACCCTTGATGGTACCAAGGGCAGAACCCTGTTGGGCCAGAGAGAGAAGGAACAGAAGGACCTCAGAAAGAGGGGCAGAAAGGGGATTCACAGCCTTTGCTGTGCACCATGCCACAAATTTGTTCCACCTGCAGGCGTATACCACCTTAGTGGAGGGACGCCTGGCTGCCAGAATCACATCACAAACTTCGGGAGGCAAGTCGAAAGGAATCAACTGCCGCCGCTCAATCTCCACGCAAGCAGGTGTAGACTGGACAGGTTCGGGTGGAGGACCGTCCCCTGCTGCTGCGACAGAAGATCCTCCCGAAGAGGCAGACGGATCGGGGGATCTACGCTCATATTGAGTAGCTCGGGATACCAAACTCTTCGAGCCCAGTCCGGAGCCACAAGAATGACTTGGGCCCGGTCGTGCCGAATCTTCTTCAACACTCTGGGTAGAAGTGGTATAGGCGGAAAGGCGTACAACAGACCGCAACTCCACTCGCGACGAAAAGCGTCGCCGAGCGAGTGCCGCCTTGGAAATTCCAACGCGCAGAACTGATGACATTGCGCGTTCTCTTCGGTGGCGAATAGATCTAACCAAGGCTCTCCCCACTGTAGAAAGAGTCCTTGCGCCACTTCCGAGTGAAGACGCCATTCGTGATCCATCATGCACCTGCGGCTGAGTTTGTCCGCCCTGGCGTTCAGGGAACCTGCCAGGTGTTGAACCATCAGGAACATGCCCTGATGTTCCAGCCATGTCCAGAGGCGCAGAGCCTCCTCCTGACAAAGGGTCCAAGACCCCACCCCGCCCTGTTTGTTGCAGTACCACATGGCGGTGGTGTTGTCTGTGAACACCTGCACTACCTTCCCCTTGACAGAGGGAAGGAATGCCTTGAGTGCAAGTCGGATCGCCCGGAGCTCCAGAAGGTTGATATGGAGCCGGGACTCCGCCGGAGACCAGAGGCCTCTGATCTCCGCCTCTCCCATGTGACCGCCCCATCCCAGAAGGGACGCGTCCGTCACAACTGTATGCTCTGGCTGGGGAAGGGAGAGGGATCTGCCCATGACCCATTGCCGGTTCGAGAGCCACCACTGCAACTGTTTTGCAGTCCCCTCCGAGATCTGGACGTGATCGGACAGGTTGCCCTGGTGCTGCGCCCACTGGAACTTCAGGTCCCACTGCAGAGCCCGCATATGCCATCTGGCATGATTGACCAGCAGGATGCAGGAGGCCATGAGGCCCAGCAGCCTCAGGGTCATCCGTACCGAAACCCAGGATAAAGGCTGAAAGATCGGAATCATAGCCTGAATATCCCGGACTCGCCGTTCGGGAGGATAGGCCCGAAACTGCGTCGTGTCCAGAACTGCTCCGATGAAAAGGAGCTGTGGAGAAGGAATCAGATGCGACTTCGGCACATTGATGGAGAACCCCAGCGAGTGCAGGAGTTCGGCCGTAGTCTGGAGGTGGGAGACGACTGCCTGGGACGAGCCCGCCTTCAGCAGCCAGTCGTCGAGGTAGGGGAAGACTGAAACCCCTGCCCGGCGCAGATGAGCTGCGACCACCGCCATCACTTTCGTGAACACCCGAGGGGCACTGGTAAGGCCAAAGGGAGCACGGTGAACTGAAAATGCTCGGGGCCTACCGTGAACCGAAGGTAACGCCGGTGGGCCGGCAGGACGGGGATGTGGAAATATGCGTCCTGCAAGTCCAACGCTACCAACCAGTCTCCAGGGTCGAGGGCAGTCAAGACCTGAGCTAGGGTGAGCATCTTGAACTTCTCCTTCCGGAGGAAGCGATTGACGTTCCGGAGGTCCAAGATAGGACGCATGTCCTCCTTGTCCCTTTTGGGCACCAGGAAGTAGTGGGAGTAGCAACCACGCCCTACTTCTGGGGTCGGAACATGCTCGATGGCCCTCTTGGCCAAGAGGGCCGTGACTTCCTTCTGCAGAAGTACCAAGTG
This sequence comes from Calotriton arnoldi, assembly GCA_963921515.1. Lineage (NCBI taxonomy): Eukaryota > Metazoa > Chordata > Amphibia > Caudata > Salamandridae > Calotriton > Calotriton arnoldi. Next base: position 503,422 of record CAWUFW010005457.1, read on the forward strand.
ATCCCCTGACATGCGGTGGAATTGAGGTGGCATGGCTGGGGGGTGGTCTCGAAGGGGAGGGAGTAGCCCCTTCGGACAATGTCCAAGACCCACCTGTCCGAGGTGATGGTACGCCAGTGGGGAAGGTGATGGCGGACCCTGCCCCCTACTGGCGTGCTGTGCACCTGAAAGGAGGGACTAGGAGGGCTTGGAGGCCGCGGACGGGTTGGAGGTGGTGGCCTGACCCGCACGCTGGTTGCCCGATCCGCCACGGCGGAATCCACGTCCTCGGCCACGCGAAGACGCCTGCTGCGCGGGCCGGTGGCTGGGCTGCTGACGTGAAGGGCGCCCCTACCGTGGCCACGATAGGGGCGAAAAGCAGAAGTTAGCGGAGGGCGTGTAGCAGAAAGGCCCAGGGACTTGGCTGTAGCCCGTGAGTCCTTAAAGCGCTCCAACGCATGGTCTGCTTTGGACCCAAAAAGACCGACTCCATCAAAGGGCATGTCCATGAGAGTATTCTGGACATCCCCTGAAAAACCAGTGGTTCTCAGCCAGGCGTGGCGTCGCAGCGCCACCGTCGTTGCAATAGACCTGCCCAGCGAGTCGGCGGTATCAAGGCCACATCGTATCGTGTATTTGGCCGCATCCCTTCCTTCCGCAATGGCGCGGGAAAGCAGTGTCTGGACCTCCTCAGAACACTGGGGCAAAACATTCGCCACCGAATCCCACAAGGAGTGGGTATATCGGCCCAAAAGACAAGCGGTGTTGATGGACCGCAAGCCAGCACTGGAGGAAGAAAAACCCTTCTTCCCAAATTGATCCAGGCGTTTGGATTCCCTATCCGGAGGGGCGGTAGGGAAGGCGGTTTGGGAAGGCGGTTTGGGAAGCGGAGGCTTGGACAACCAAGCTCTCAGGAGTGGGGTGGACAGAGAGAAACAGGGGGTCGCCCGAGCTGGGCGATGGCGTCGGGACACGTTCCTATCCACAGGAGCCCCTGTGTTGGGCTTGGACCAGGCGCCCAAAAGAACGTCAGTGAGGGCGTCATTAAACGGCAGCACAGTCTCCGTAGAGGAGGCTGCCGGCTGAAGCACCTCTGTCAAGATATTAGTCTTGACCGCCACAGTAGGGAGTTGGAGACGTAAGGCCCCAGCCGCCCTATGCAACACCGTTGCAAAATTGGCTCCCTCCTCCGTAGCCACGGGAGGAGACAGCATGCCAGTGTCAGGGGAAGTATCTAGACCACTGGCATCCCCTAGACCCTCTGTCCAGTCCTCATCGTACTGACACTGTTGTGTCAGAGGGTCATCATACCCCTCCCAGTCCTCCTGGTCCTCCTCTGGTTCAAAATAAGGAGGAGGAGGGACATTTGGGACCCAAGGTCCCATCGGCGCCGGAACCGGCGTCGAGCGACGTCAGTCCGGGTCCATGTCCGGAGCCGGAAGGAACTGGGGGACGACGCCGCCCGGAGCCCCAGGCGGCGTCGAGAACGGCACCGGAGACATCGGCGCCGGCGGAGGTGTCGTTAGGTCGACCGGCGTCGATGGGGGTTGTGGAGCCGGGATCGAGGCCGGAGCCGGGATCGAGGCTGGAGGCACGGGCGACGCCGGGGCCGGAGCCGTCGGCGGCGCCGGAGCAACCCCATCAGGGCCCGCGGGGCCCGAAGGCGCACCGGAGGGACCTTGAGGCCCGAAGAGGCGGGCCATGGCCGACAGGAATTCCTGTACTTGGGCCGGATCCGCCCCCGAACCCGGGAAGGACGGGTATTGCGGGGGCGACTCCACAGGCATGTCCGGGGCCGCGGGGGCGGGGACGGTGCCGGGAGGGGCCTCAGCCGAGTCGCGAGACCGGCGAGGCGAAGTCCTAGAGCGACGATGCTTTTTGGACTTTTTGTGTTTGGACTTACCGGACGAAGAAGACTTCGATGCCGACGACCGGTGTGGACTCCGCGATCGACCCCTGGACCTCTCACGCGACCGGGGTTTGCGCGGAGCCGAATGCCGGGCCTCGAGGAGCTTTCGAGACCGCTCTCGCAAAGCTTTCGGGTTGAGGGCCCGGCAGTCGGAACAAGACTCCGTGTCGTGGCCTCGGCCGAGGCAGAAGAGACACTCCCGATGCAGGTCTGTGATGGACATCATCCGAGCACAGGCGCCGCAACGTTTAAACCCGGGCATCCCTACGACACCTTGAAGTCGATTCGAAGAAAAACAGTGAAAAAATTCACCAAAAAAGTTAGTCAAAAAATGACTAGGGCACTGCTCTTCCCGGATCTGCGCTTGCTGGCGCGGAAAAATAAGAACTGACGTCAGCGCGCAGGGGCGGCGCCTAAGTACTGCCCGCGACGTCATCCCGGCGATCACGACGCCGCCGACGGACGCGGAGCCGCACGACGCCGCCTACCGACGCGCAAGGGTACTGCTACGCAAAAACTTTCCGGATCCAGCCTGACGCCTGGGGATATTCTAAGGTAAGGAATCTGTCACTAACGTGTCTCTTTCAGATGACACTCAGATCATCTTTTCCCTCTCTACCGAGAGGGCGTCTGAGTCATCTGCCCTCCAGCTGGGGTTGAGTAAAATTGCATCTTGGATGCAGGTCAATTCCCTCAAACTTAACGGAGAAAAAACAGAGGTCCTGATTATGGGGAAAAATAAAGATCTTTGGGGTCCCCAACACTAGCCAACTGAAATGGGTGCTCTTCCTCAGCCCGCCCGCCAAGTTCGTAACTTAGGCTTCATCATTGATGATCAATTACCAATGAGACAACAAGCCGTGAAGGTGGCTGCAACCTGTTTTACCATCTTGAAATGGCTTAAAAAAGATTATCTGGATGTTGCCCAACCCTACCCAGACAACCGTAGTCCAGGCTCTTGTCACTTCTAGACTGGACTACGGTAATATCCTTTATCTGGGGTCTAACAAGGATGTGACACGCAAACTGCAGGTGGTGCAGAATTCTGCCGCCAGACTGCTCTGTCAGGTCCCCAGAACTGCCTCCATCTCTGGCTCTATGCGCGACCTCCATTGGCTCAGAGTAGAGAATCGAATTAAGTTCAAAGCCTTGAGTTACATGTTTAAGATTAAATCTGTAGTAGCTCCCCAGTACCTGCAGGCTGTGGTACACCCTTATCTGCCTTCACGCCCTCTCCGTTCCACTACTCAGGCAAAATTCTCGGACCCTAGGTTCAGACTGTCACGTATGAGTGGTCGATCTTTTTCCTGTCTGGGTCCCTCCTTATGGAACTCTCTCCCCGCATCGCTCCGCAATGAAACTGCTTACGGGAACTTCCGTAAAGGCTTAAAAACTTGGTTGTTCAATCAATAATCTCTCCTTCTTCTGCTCCTTTCAGGCTGGCGCCGGGAAACCCTTTTTGGGTAGCTGTTGCGCCTTACAAAACCAAAATAACATAACATAACAAGCAGAGCAGGGTTTTCTATAGCTCGTCAGGAGCGATGCTCCCACCAAGCCATAGCAAACTGCAATGTCCCGGGGGTGGGTATCCCGGAACATTGCTGGAGCTGGCCCTGCCAGTCCCAAGGGCCATCTATGGGTCCACGAGGGGGGGCCACACAGCCCCCCTCCTTTCTTTCATGAAGCCTCGGGGAGGTGGTGGTTCCTGGGGCTTCGGGGAAGGTAGTAGGGCCTCCCCGCATTTAATAATTATTTTTTATATATATGTGCCCCAGGGAGGTGCTGGTCCCTGGAGCAGAGGGGGAGACCATAGGGCCTCCTCCGCATTACTTGAAAAAAATCAGTGTGCTCCGAGGAGGTGGCGGTCCCCGGGGCAGCAGCGGGGTAAAGCAGACCCCCCACACCTGTATTTCTATTGTTTACTGCCCGAGGGAGGTGGCTGTGCCCGGGTTTTTGATAAGCCTAGGAGAGGGGGCCCCATGAGCCCCCCCTCCATTACTTTCATGCGCACAGGATTTGGCCCACCCAGGGGCTTTACAAAACAGACACACGGGAGCCCGCGCCTCTTATTTTTTTTATATTTTGCAGCAGATCCGCAGGTCCACCCGCGAATTCAAGGCAAAATTAACTAAAAAGAAATAATACTTTTTACCCCTGGCGGGGTCCCTGTGAACACCCTCCACCATATCTGGTGGGGTCAGGGTATGCCTACCCTGCCCCCTTTTCATAATTTTTTTAACTTTTTTTGTGGGACTCGGCTTCAAGCCGAGTCCCAAGATGGCTGCCAGCACTTCCTGGTTGAAGTGTTGGCAGCTAATCAAATTTTAGAAGGATTCACGAGTCCACTGCAAGGACTCACGTCTCCAGATATCTATATTTTTAAAACTTTAATATCTCTGAAACTACTGAATGGATTTACACTAAACCACAAAAAGCATGCTTTCTGGTCCAACATCTAGATTTCTGCAAAATTTGGTGTAATTCCGTTAAGCAGTTAGGGCTGTAGTCATGTTCAAAAAATGAAAAGTCCCAATGGACATAACATGGGGAAAAAGCGTTTTGGGAGCCCTTTTTTTCTTGGACCCCGTTTGACGGATCACCCAGACACTTTCAACACAGCAGCTGAACCAACAAGCATTGGCATAGCAAATAGGTCTCGCCTTTGGGGCCTTATTAGTGTTTCGCCAGAGCTATTGACTTTGCCAATGTCTTCAAGCTGTGCTGTAGAGAAGTGTGGCTGCTGTGCAGCATGCTGAAAAGTTATAATAAAAAAGTGTCAGAAGCATTTTTGTTACTTTATATATGACCAAGAAGGCATTATGTAAAACTGAACGACCATATTAAAAAAAGTATTTACAATAAAAAATTTCTTCAGTTTTCTTTTGTTCTTGCAATGCTGGCAACTTGTTTCTGCCTATTGCAATGGTTGTTTGTTAAAGCTTTTTTTTGAGGGGGCATAAACAATCGGAGGGTGAAGGTTGGGAACTAGTACCTGTATTATAACACTAGCAGCGGCCAGACGCTAGGGAGAATCAACAGATGCCAGATTCCGAGAGCAGACTGAGGTGGTGCTGAGTGAAGCTGAGGTGGTAGTGGTGGTGGTGGTGACTGTTGCGGAGACGATGCTGAGGTGATGCTGAATGATACTCAGGTCTTGCTGAGTGATACTGCTGTGGTACTGAGTGATGCTGCGGTGGCCCTGAGTGATGCTGCGGTGGCGCTGAATGATGCTGCGGTGGCGCTGAATGATGCTGCGGTGGCGCTGAATGATGCTGCGGCGGCGCTGAATGATGCTGCGGCGGCGCTGAATGATGCTGCGGCGGCGCCGAATGATGCTGCGGCGGCGCCGAATGATGCTGCGGCGGCGCCGAATGATGCTGCGGCGGCGCCGAATGATGCTGCGGCGGCGCCGAGGGATGCTGCGGCGGCGCCGAGGGATGCTGCGGCGGCGCCGAGGGATGCTGCGGCGGCGCCGAGGATGCTGCGGCGGCGCCGAGGATGCTGCGGCGGCGCCGAGGGATGCTGCGGCGGCGCCGAGGGATGCTGCGGCGGCGCCGAGGGATGCTGCGGCGGCGCCGAGGGATGCTGCGGCGGCGCCGAGGGATGCTGCGGCGGCGCCGAGGGATGCTGCGGCGGCGCCGAGGGATGCTGCGGCGGCGCCGAGTGATGCTGCGGCGGCGCCGAGTGATGCTGCGGCGGCGCCGAGTGATGCTGCGGCGGCGCCGAGTGATGCTGCGGCGGCGCCGAGTGATGCTGCGGCGGCGCCGAGTGATGCTGCGGCGGCGCCGAGTGATGCTGCGGCGGCGCCGAGTGATGCTGCGGCGGCGCCGAGTGATGCTGCGGCGGCGCCGAGTGATGCTGCGGCGGCGCCGAGTGATGCTGCGGCGGCGCCGAGTGATGCTGCGGCGGCGCCGAGTGATGCTGCGGCGGCGCCGAGTGATGCTGTGGCGGCGCCGAGTGATGCTGTGGCGGCGCCGAGTGATGCTGTGGCGGCCCCGAGTGATGCTGTTGCGGCCCAGAGTGATGCTGTGGTGGCCCCGAGTGATGCTGTGGTGGCGCCGAGTCATCCTGTGGTGGTGCTGAGTCATCCTGTGGTGGTGCTGAGTCATCCTGTGGTGGTGCTGAGTCATCCTGTGGTGGTGCTGAGTCATCCTGTGGTGGTGCTGAGTGATGCAGTGTTGGCCCTGAGTGATGATGTGGTGTCGCTGAGTGAAGCTATGGTGCTGCTGAGTGATGCTGTGGTGGCGCGGAGTGATGTTTTGGTGCTGCTGAGTAATGCTGTGGTGGCGCTGAGTGATGCTGTTGTGGCGCTAAGTGATGCTGTTGTGGCGCTAAGTGATGCTGTGGTTATGCTGAGTGATGCTGTGGTTGCACTGAGTGATGCTGTGGTTGCACTGAGTGATGCTGTGGTTGCACTGAGTGATGCTGTGGTTGCACTGAGTGATGCTGTGGTTGCACTGAGTGATGCTGTGGTTGCACTGAGTGATGCTGTGGTTGCACTGAGTGATGCTGTGGTTGCACTGAGTGATGCTGTGGTTGCACTGAGTGATGCTGTGGTTGCACTGAGTGATGCTGTGGTTGCACTGAGTGATGCTGTGGTTGCACTGAGTGATGCTGTGGTTGCACTGAGTGATGCTGTGATGGCACTGAGTGATGCTGTGATGGCACTGAGTGATGCTGTGATGGCACTGAGTGATGCTGTGATGGCACTGAGTGATGCTGTGATGGCACTGAGTGATGCTGTGATGGCACTGAGTGATGCTGTGATGGCGTTGAGTGATGCTGTGATGGCGTTGAGTGATGCTGTGATGGCGTTGAGTGATGCTGTGATGGCGTTGAGAGATGTTGTGTTGGTGCTGAGTGATGCTGTGCTGGCTCTGATTGATGCTGTGCTGGCGCTGAGTGATGCTGTGGTGTTGCCGAGTGAGAGATAGAGTGAAGATATAATGCCCAATTAGAGAGGGTGGTGAGAGAGAAAGAGAGAGAAAGGGTGTACATAGAATAAAGAGTGGAGCGGGATAGAGAGAAAGAAGGGGAGAGAGAGTGAATGAAGGCGTTTGAAAGAGAAACAGATAAAGGGGTGAGAGAATGAAAGGCTAAAAAAGATAGAGAGGGGAGAGTTAATTAAGTAGAGAGAGAATTAGAGAGGGGAGAGTGAGAGAGAGAAGGAGAGAGACAATAAGAGTGGGGTGTGTGGAGTTTAAATAGAGTGAAGAAGTGACGCGGAAAAAGTAACCTTAAATATAGCTTTGTGCTTTGCGCAAATAAATATAAAAAAAAAAAACAGAGTGAGACAAAAATACTGGTAATTAGGCTGTGACTCCCAATATAAAAGAAATAGCGATATAAGGTGAAATCAACCCACCGAAGCAATATTTCTAACTAGACAAAAAAAAGCTTGCATTTCAATGCTAATCGCTGTTGTTTTTCATGTGACTGTAGTCCAGGGCCGTCAGTTGGTAATGGGAGCTGCTGCTGCGATTGAAACATCAGAGTCCAGAGAGTTAATGAGCCATGACGAGGAAATGAGGAAGAGATAGGAAACCCAGATGGCAGCTGCGCGCATGCACGCCTTCGTGACCGCAAGCTGGTCGCCAGCCGAAAGCCAGTGGGTTTGCACTTCCAAAACCCGCTTACTAAAACTCTCGGCCAGACCAGCGCAAGTGCAGGCCGAGACCTAAAAAGGGCACGTTTTTTGAAAATTTCGTGAATATTCGTTAAGCGGAGCCAAAGATATTGGGCAAAACAAAAAAACGCTGTTCCTATGGAAACTTTGGTCCTAGCTATATACTGACCGCCAGTAGGATGGATATATATATACATAAACATATACATATATATATATATATATATATATATATATATATATATATATATATATTCTATAGGAAGAATTTCACCTTCTCAGGTGGAACATCACGAGCCACACTGATCAGCAGTTTCAAAGGTTATTTATTCAGTCGGCAGGGATAACGCATTTTGCCCACACATAGTGTATCATAAAAGCTACAAAAAATATAACAGTATCTGAATTAAAAAACAATTGAAAGAAGTCATTAAAATGATGAGTAAAACACATGGATAAAAACAAGCAGAAACATCCCCTTGTAGACAATACGATATATATATATATATATATATATTTTTCGTTTTTCCCCGTGGGCAAGGTCTCGGCTGAGACAAACGCGTTGGGGTGTGTTGGCAGCTTTGAAATTTAACACCCTTGAACTACAAACGGATGGATTGTGATTAATTGCTTTTCATAAATATACGGAGCAGCGAGTGCGGTGAGAAATCCCTTGCAAGGGAAGTGTGGCGATAATTGAAACGGCTTGGTCCTGCCGTACTCGGAACGCACCACCTAAGAGGCGCCCACAAAGCCAGAAAAATGGGACTATGCGGATGATAAAAAAAAAAGAAAAATTTATCTATAATCTCCTTGAAACTCCAACCTTCCCCTGAACTCACAGGAACACAGACCACAGAGTAAGTGCAGATTCTTTAGTTTATTTCATCACCAAATTCACCATCAGCATGACGCGTTTCGACCCCGGAGGGCCTTGATCACATGACACGAAACACAGTACATAGTTGGTTTAAATACCCTAGTGCAACATTTCCTGTTGTTTTCTCTGTTTTTTTCTTTTTCTCATTACATTGTTTTAAAAATTTAAAGTGACAAGTGCCTGAGCAGAAGTTTTACAAAGTACCGCAAAATATATACAGAATCAATTTGTTGTTTTGTTAAGTGCCATCCGGAATTTTGACCTGTGGCATAAATGAATTGTATAACATTTAGGTTTTAATACCCATTCCATGGACTGATGGAAAAATGATACTAGATAGATCCAGCCATGCCATTATTTACCACAGTGTTATATACAAGTATAGAATTCGATATATATAAATAAATAAATATAAATAGATAAATATAACCTTATCTGAAAGAGACACGTTAGTGACAGATTCCTTACCTTAGAATATCCCCAGGCGTAGCAGTACCCTTGCGTGTCGGTAGACGGCGTCGTGCGGCTCCGCGTCCGTCGTCGGGATCGCCGGGATGACGTCGCGGGCAGTACTTAGACGCCGCCCCTGCGCGCTGACGTCAGTTCTTCTTTTTTCCGCGCCAGTAAGCGCAGATCCGGGAAGAGCAGTGCCCTAGTCAATTTTTGACTAAATTTTGGGTGATTTTTTCACTGTTTCTTTTCGAGTCATCTCGACTCCAAGGTGTCGGTAGGGATGCCCGGCTTCAAGCCAAGCGACGTCTGTGGTCGAATGATGTCGATCACAGACCCGCACATAGAGTGTCTCTACTGTCTCGGCCGAGACCACGACACGAAGTCGTGCCCCGACTGCCGGGCCTTACACCCGAAGGCTTTGCGAGAGCGGTCTCGAAAGCTCCTCGAGGTCCGGCAGTCGGCTCCGCGCCGCACCAAGCCCCGGTCCCGTGAGAGGTCGAGGGGCCGGTCGCGGAGTCCCCGCCAGTCGTCGGAGTCCAAGTCTTCGCACTCCTCGGGTAAGTCGAAGCACAAAAAGTCTAAGAAGCATCATCGCTCTAAGACTTCGCCTCGCCGGTCTCGCGACTCGGCTGAGGCCCCTATCGGCACCGTCCCCGCGGCCCCGACGTGCCTGTGGAGCCGCCCCCGCAATACCCGTCCTTCCCGGGTTCGGGGGCGACTCAGGCCCAAATACAGGAATTCCTGGTCGGCCATGGCCCGCCTCTTCGGGCCTCAAGGTCCCTCCGGTGCGCCTTTGGGTTCCGCGGGCCCTGAAGGGGTTGCTCCGGCGTCGCCGACGACTCCGGTCCCAGCGTCGCCCGTCCCGCCAGCCTTGATCCCGGCCCCGACTCCGGTCCCGGCCTCGATCCCGGCTCCGGTGGTACCGCAACCCCCATCGACGCCGGTTGACCTAACCACGCCTCCGCCGGCGCCGATGTCCCCGGTGCCGTTCCTGACGCCGTCCGGGGCTCCGGGCGTCGTCGTTCCCCGGTTCTCTCCGGATCCGGACATGGCGCCGGACCGACGTCGCTCGACGCCGGCGCCGATGAGACCTTGGGTCCCAAATGTCCCTCCTCCTCCTTATTTTGAACCGGAGGAGGACCAGGAGAGCTGGGAGGGGTCGGATGACCCTCTCACACAGCAGTGTGACTATGACCAGGACTGGGCAGAGGAACTTGGGGATGCCAGTGGTCTGGACACCTCCCCTGACACTGGCATGCTGTCTCCTCCTTCCGTGGCAACGGAGGAGGGAGCAAATTTCGCAACGGTGTTGCGTAGAGCAGCTGGAGCCTTACACCTCCAATTGCCTACTGTGGCTGTCAGGACTAACCTCCTGACGGAAGTGCTTCAGCCGGCAGCTACCTCCTCAGAGCCATTGCTGCCGTTTAATGACGCACTTTCTGACGTTCTTTTGGGCACCTGGTCCAAGCCCGCCACAGGGGCTCCTGTGGATAGGAACGTGGCCCAACGCCATTGCCCCGCTCCGGGCGACCCCTTGTTTCTCTCTCAACATCCCACCCCCGGGAGCTTGGTTGTCCAAGCCACTGCCTCCCAAACCGCCTTCCCTACCGCCCCTCCGGATAGGGAATCCAAACGCCTGGACCAATTTGGGAAGAAGGCCTTTTCTTCCTCCAGTGCTGGCTTGCGGTCTGTTAACACCGCTTGCCTTTTGGGCCGATACTCCCACTCTCTGTGGGATTCGGTGGCGCAAGTTTTGCCCCAGTGTTCTGAGGAGGTCCAGACACTGCTTCACCGCACCGTTGCGGAAGGAAGGGATGCGGCAAAGTACACCATCCGTTGTGGCCTTGATACCGCCGACTCGCTGGGCAGATCGCTTGCAACGACGGTGGCGCTGCGTCGCCACGCCTGGCTGAGAACAACTGGTTTTTCGGGTGATGTCCAGAACACACTCATGGACATGCCCTTTGATGGAGTCGGTCTTTTTGGTAACAAAGCAGACCATGCGCTGGAGCGCTTTAAGGACTCACGGGCTACTGCCAAGTCCCTGGGCCTTTCTGCTGTACGCCCTCCGCTACCCTCTGCTTTTCGCCCCTTTCGTGGCCACGGAAGGGGCGCCCAGTCACGTCCGCTGCCCAGCCACCGGCCCACGCAGCAAGCGTCTTCGCGTGGCCGAGGACGTGGCTCCCGCCGTGGCGGGTCAGGCAACCAGCGTGCGGGTCAGGCCACCAACCCCGCCCTGTCCGCGGCCTCCAAGCCCTCCTAGTCCCTCCTTTCAGGTGCACAGCACGCCAGTAGGGGGCAGGGTCCGCCATCACCTTCACCACTGGCGTGCCACCACCTCGGACAGGTGGGTCTTGGACATTGTCCGAAGGGGCTACTCCCTCCCCTTCGAGACCACCCCCAGCCATGCCACCTCAATTCCACCGCATGTCAGGGGATCACTTGGTGCTTCTGCAGAAGGAAGTCACGGCCCTCTTGGCCAAGAGGGCCATCGAGCATGTTCCGACCCCAGAAGTAGGACGTGGTTGCTACTCCCACTACTTTCTGGTGCCCAAAAAGGACAAGGAGGACATGCGTCCTATCTTGGACCTCCGGAACGTCAATCGCTTCCTCCGGAAGGAGAAGTTCAAGATGCTCACCCTAGCTCAGGTCTTGACTGCCCTCGACCCTGGAGACTGGTTGGTAGCGTTGGACTTGCAGGACGCTTATTTCCACATCCTCGTCCTGCCGGCCCACCGGCGTTACCTGCGGTTCACGGTAGGCCTAGAGCATTTTCAGTTCACCGTGCTCCCCTTTGGCCTTACCAGTGCCCCTCGGGTGTTCACAAAAGTGATGGCGGTGGTCGCAGCTCATCTGCGCCGGGCAGGGGTTCCAGTCTTCCCCTACCTCGACGACTGGCTGCTGAAGGCGGGCTCGTCCCAGGCAGTCGTCTCCCACCTCCAGACTACGGCCGAACTCCTGCACTCGCTGGGGTTCTCCATCAATGTGCCGAAGTCGCATCTGATTCCTTCTCCACAGCTCCTTTTCATCGGAGCAGTTCTGGACACAACGCAGTTTCGGGCCTATCCTCCCGAACGGCGAGTCCGGGATATTCAGGCTATGATTCCGATCTTTCAGCCTTTATCCTGGGTTTCGTACGGATGACCCTGAGGCTGCTGGTCCTCATGGCCTCCTGCATCCTGCTGGTCGATCATGCCAGATGGCATATGCGGGCTCTGCAGTGGGACCTGAAGTTCCAGTGGGGGCAGCACCAGGGCAACCTGTCCGATCACGTCCAGATCTCGGAGGGGACTGCAAAACAGTTGCAGTGGTGGCTCTCGAACCGGCAATGGGTCATGGGCAGATCCCTCTCCCTTCCCCAGCCGGAGCACACACTTGTGACGGACGCGTCCCTTCTGGGATGGGGCGGTCACATGGGAGAGGCGGAGATCAGAGGCCTCTGGTCTCCGGCGGAGTCCCGGCTCCATATCAACCTTCTGGAGCTCCGGGCGATCCGACTTGCACTCAAGGCATTCCTTCCCTCTGTCAAAGGGAAGGTAGTGCAGGTGTTCACAGACAACACCACCGCCATGTGGTACTGCAACAAACAAGGCAGGGTGGGGTCGTGGTCCCTATGTCAGGAGGCTCTGCGCCTCTGGACATGGCTGGAACATCAGGGCATATTCCTGATGGTTCAACACCTTGCAGGTTCCCTGAACGCCAGGGCGGACGAACTCAGCCGCAGGTGCATGATGGATCACGAATGGCGTCTTCACTCGGAAGTGGCGCAAGGACTCTTTCTTCAGTGGGGAGAGCCTTGGTTAGATCTATTCGCCACCGACGAGAACGCGCAATGTCAGCAGTTCTGCGCGTTGGAATTTCCAAGGCGGCACTCGCTCGGCGACGCTTTTCGTCGCGAGTGGAGTTGCGGTCTGTTGTACGCCTTTCCGCCTATACCACTTCTACCCAGAGTGTTGAAGAAGATTCGGCGCGACCGGGCCCAAGTCATCCTTGTGGCTCCGGACTGGGCTTGAAGAGTTTGGTATCCCGAGCTACTCCGTATGAGCGTCGATTCCCCGATCCGTCTGCCTCTTCGGGAGGATCTTCTGTCGCAGCAGCAGGGGACGGTCCTCCACCCGAACCTGTCCAGTCTACACCTGCTTGCGTGGAGATTGAGCGGCGGCAGTTGATTCCTTTCGACTTGCCTCCCGAAGTTTGTGATGTGATTCTGGCAGCCAGGCGTCCCTCCACTAAGGTGGTATACGCCTGCAGGTGGAACAAGTTTGTGGCATGGTGCACAGCAAAGGCTGTGAATCCCCTCTCTGCCCCTCTTTCTGAGGTTCTTCTGTTACTTCTTTCTCTGGCCCAACAGGGTTCTGCCCTGGGTACCATCAAGGGCTATCTTTGTGCCATTTCGGCCTTCCTCAGGCTTCCTGATCAGCCCTCCCTTTTCAAGTCCCCTGTTGTTAACAGGTTTCTAAAAGGCATTACACACCTCTTCCCACCTGTTCCGTTTGTGATGCCTCAGTGGGACTTGAACTTGGTTCTTACCTTTCTCATGTGCGCTCCCTTTGAGCCTCTACATAACTGTCCTCTTCGTCTTCTGACTCTGAAGACAGCCTTTCTGGTGGCCATCACCTCCGCTCGGCGGGTGAGTGAGCTCCAGGCTCTATCATGCAAACCTCCCTTTCTGTCTGTCCATCCAGACAAGGTTGTTCTTAGGACGCGTCCGTCCTTCTTGCCAAAGGTGGTTACTGCCTTCCACATTGGGCAGACCATCACTTTGCCCACCTTCTTTCCGCCTCCGCATCCTTCCAGAGAGGAAGAGAGGCTCCACCGTCTGGACCCAAAACGTGCGCTTTCCTTTTATATCAACCGCACACAACACTTCCGGGTGGATGACCAGCTCTTTGTTGGCTACATGGGCGCCAAAAAAGGTCGGGCGGTGCACAAGAGAACCATCTCCCGCTGGGTAACCTTGTGTATCAAAGCCTGCTATTCTTTGGCTAAGAAGGAGCCTCCTGTTGGGCTGCGTGCCCATTCCACCAGGGCAACGGCTGCTACCACGGCTTTAGGCCGCGGTGTTCCGCTGCAGGATATCTGTCAGGCAGCTACGTGGGCCTCGCTGCACACGTTTACCAAGCATTACTGCCTTGACAGTCAGGTCCGGAGGGACGGCTTCTTTGGCCGTTCTGTCCTCCGGGACTTCCTTGTCTGATCTTTGTTCGCAGACCCACCACCGGGGTTGGTATTGCTGGGGTATCTATTCTAAGGTAAGGAATCTGTCACTAACGTGTCTCTTTCAGATGCACAAGTTACTAACTTGTGTAACGATATATCTGTAAGAGACAGTAGTTAGTGACAGATTCCTTACCGCCCCACCCATCCTCCCCGTTCTGCGAACTGATTTCTATGGTTAAGGACATCTCTTTCAGGGCCCTAGTATTTTTCAGACACCTATGTCAGCTTCTTGCATGGCTCTGCGTTCCTGGCGCGGAAAGTCGTGTACAGAACTGACGTCAGCGCGCAGGGGCGGCGTCTAAGTACTACCCGCGACGTCATCCCGGCGATCCAGACGCCGACGACTGACACGGAGCCGCACGACGCCGCCTACCGACGCGCAAGGGTACTGCTACGCAAAAAACTTTCCGGATCCAGCCTGACGCCTGGGGATATTCTAAGGTAAGGAATCTGTCACTAACTACTGTCTCTTACAGATATATCGTTACACAAGTTAGTAACTTGTGCATTAAAAGCATTGCTAAAAACTATAAATAGTTTCATCATCATATGCTTTTCTAAAGGTGGCAACGCACATCCAAAGTACTGCTACTATATACATATATACTTCAAAAACCCATTGTATTTAAAGTGCTGCTGCATAATACAGTACTTAAGAGAATTTGTCAAAAATATTTTGACATATACTTGAAAGTGCTATTATGACTGGCTAGATAAAGTGCAAATGCCTAGTTCATCTTTCATCCAATGCAACTTATAATACTTTTCAGTTTTACTACTGCTCGGACCTCAATTTTGTGCAAAATAAATAACATAATTACAAACAACATCTAATTGATATGTGCCCAATAAAAACCCCTTAATAAAACCGTGTAAAAGTGTGTATGCAAGAAATATTAAAAGCCAGCGGCTGTTTGAATCCTGATGGTTTCAATATACCTATCAGGATATTTTCTAAGATTAAATCTATTAATTATTAAATGTAAAAAGCTTCCAAGAGATAGATATATATATATATATCTCCCCTCAGTGGGGCCTCTCTCCCTAGGCAATTTAGGACCCCATCCCCTGGCGGGTGGGCGGGCATACTGCCCCGTGACTTGTTTTTGGCCTCGGGGACCTCATCCCGCTGGGCCCAACTTATTTATTAAGGGGAGGGGGCGCCCAGGGCCGTAACAACTTTAAAGGAAGGGGGGCATGTGCTACCCCTCTCCCTGAGCTTTTATTGGCTTCAGGAACCCCATACCCCGGAGCTGGCTCACTTACGGTTTCCTGGGGACCCCACCCCTGGGACACAGGGGTTTCCCTGCCAGCACCTGCGCAAGAAGGAAAACTTGTGTTTGCTCTTTTATGGTGGGAGAATTTTCATATCTCGCTTTAAGAAAAATCCTCCCGCTAGCTGGGAGCAGACTTGCGATACGTTTCCCTTCCCGCACTGATGTGGGCAGGGAAACAGACAATATATTGCTCCCGCCCAGATGGAACAGCATAAATAGCTGCTCCCTCTGGGCAGGAGGCATGCTCGCTCCCGCACCACGCGGGGAGCTGGTTGGGGACGGCCCCCAACATGTGCTTGATGAGTGCCTACTTAAAATGCAGGCCCCAGGGCATGGAGTCCCAAGTGCCAAAATAGGCTCAGGCAGGGAGGCTGCGCAGATTGCGCAGATTTCCTCCTCTTTATTAATTACTCGGCCCAGGGGAATTGAATCCTTAGAGTTTAAGAAGGCTCGAGGATGGGGAGGACCCACATGTCCCCTCCCCGTTTAACAAATTTGGTCTTGGGGGATGGGGTCTCTGGGGCCTAGAGGGCTCCGGGAAGGGGGGCTGCACGCCACACCTCCCCTTAGATTTTGGCACTGGAGGATGGGGTACCTGGGGCCCAAGAAAGCTTGGGGAGGGGGGCTGTGCACTACCCCTCCCCCTTTTTTTTTAATTGCAATTGGCTTGGGGGATGTGGTACTGGGGCCTATTAAGTTTTGGGGAGAGGGGCTGTATGCCCGCCTCCCTTGTTTAATTGGATTTGGCCCGGGGAGATCAGGTTCTCAGGGTCTTTTAAGGCTTGGGGAGGCAGGCCACACGCTTCCCCCTTTTTATTGGAAGTGGCCCCGGGGTATGGCGAGCCCGGGGACTGATAAGGCTTGTGGAAGGGAGGGCGGGGAGAGTACAGTACCCCCTCCTCTTTTAAACAAAAAAAGGCCCCAGGGGATAGGGTCCCTAGGGCCTGTGAAGACTCGGGGCCACACAGCCCTCCTTCCTTTTTGTATTCGCTGCCTGCAGGGATTTGGATGCAGGGCCGGCTGTAAGCGAGGCCTTGCGGCCAACCCAGCATGCCGCGCACGATGAAAGGCTGTGCGCAGCATGAGGTTGGCTGCCTACTGGGGGGGCTGGCTGATACCGGGTGGGTTGGCCAGAGGGCATGGCCACAGGCTAGGCCCTGCAGCCAATCTCCTGCTGTGTGCGGCCAAAGACCATGCACGGCGGGGAATTGGCTTTGCATATGGTAATAAAATATCACTTTACATTAAAAAAACATAGAAATTCACTGAAAAAAACAAAGGTTATAGTGGCGGTATAGTTAGGTGAATATGTTAGTGACAACATTAACGTTTTGAACCAAAAAAAAAAACCACTGAAATACCAGCTACAGTTAGCAGAGCTAATTATACCTTGAACCCCCGCCATGCACTGCTTATGACCTCACACATTACATCACTCAATTCTTAATTGTGCCTAAACCAAAGCCTTGCTCGGCAAGAGAAATAACAAATAACAGAACTTCAGATAACTAGGCCTGGAGAGAATCAATCGAGTGTGTGCTGTACCAAGCCACATATTTGTCCTAAGAGGCGTATACAATTCTTGCTGAGGGATGCTTGCCAAGATGACATTAACCACCTCAGGAGGAGGGTCGAAGGTATTTAGCTGTCATCACTGAATCTCTAAGTATGAAGGTGAAAATTGCAAAGGCCCAGATGTAGAACCTTGCACTGTTGCTGCAACAGCAGGTCCTCCTGGAGGGGCAGCCTTATCGCAGAACAAATGGCTGGGTACCATACTCTCCATGGTCAATGCAGGGCAATGGGATGACTTGGGCTAGGTCTGTGATGATCTTCCTGAGAACTCAGTACAGGAGTGGTATCAGCGGAAAGGCATACAGGAGTCCAGAGTTCCACTCAAGGCAGAAGGCATCTGCAAGCAAAAGATACCTTTGAAACTACAACACACAGAAGTGCTGACATTGCACGTGCTCTCGACAGTGGGGAAAAGATCAAGCGAAAGCTCTCATTTGAGGAAGCGACCTTGCGGCACCTCTGGGTGTAACTGCCATTTGTGATTAATTAGGTGTAGATAGCAGTGCTTGTCTGCCCTGGCATTCAATGATCCAGACAGGTGGTTAACCGCCAGGAAAACTCTTTGATGGTCCAGCCATTTCCAGCAGGACAAGACCGTCTAGCACAGGGTCCGTAACCCCCACCCAGCCCTGTTTGTTGCGGTAGCACATGGCAGTGATGTTGTTCATGAGCACCTGTACCAGCTTCCCCTTGATAGATGGCAGGAATGCTTTCAAAGTTAAGCAGATGGCCCTCAGCTCTAGAATGGTTGATGTGGAGCTGGGACTTTGCTGGACACTAGAGGCCTCTAATCTACACCTCAGCCCAGAAGTGATGTATCGGTCACCACTGTCAGCATTGGGTGGGTAAGGGAGAGTGGTCTGTCACTGATCCAAACACGTTTCAGTAACCATCACTGCAAGTCTTTTCCAGTTTCCAACAAAATCTGAACGTGGTCGGAGAGGTCCCCTTGATGCTGGGTCCACTGAGTCTTCATATCCTACTGCAGAGTCCACATATGTCACCTGGGGTGCCTGCCCAGCAGGATGCAGGAGGCCATTAGTCTCAGCAGCCTCAGAGTAGACCTAATTGAAGCCCAGGACTGAGGCTGAACAATTGGGATGATTGCCTGAATATCCTCGACTCTTTCTCAAGGAAAGGTATGAAACCGAACCATGACCAGAGTGGTTCACAAGAAGGAGTTAGGTGTGACGTCGGCACATTGATAGTAAACCCCAAAGATGACCGGAGGTTTGCTACAGTCTGGAGGTGGTTGATGACTGATTGATGACTGCCTCAAGCGAGCCCACCATCAACAGCCAAATCATTGAGCAAGGTGGAGACTGGCACCCCTGACCTCCAAAGGTGTGCTGGCACCACAGAAATCACTTACGTGGACATCGGAGGGGTACTGGTGAGACCAAAGGGAGTAGAGCAAACTGAAATTGCTTCTCTACCACCATGAACGGCAGGTAGAGCGGATGGGCCAGCAGGACGGGAATATGGGTATAGGCATCCTGCAGGTCCAATGCTACCTTCCAGTCTCCAGAGTCAAGGGCAGGCAAGACCTGGGCCAGGGTGAGCATTTTGAATTTCTCCTTCCAAAGTAAAGCATTGAGAGGGCACAAATCTAGAATAGGTCGAAGACCTTCTTCCTTCTTGGGCAACAGATATTAGCGGGAATAGCAACTATGTCTTACTTCTTGCACCGGCACCCTCTGGACAGACCCTTTCGCCAAAAGGGCCTGCAATTCCTGTTGCAGATGAAAAGATGGTTTTCCATCAGTCGCTGAGGGGACGGTGGAAGGTGCGGCACAGAAGAGAGAAAGAGTAAGGTGTATCCCTTGCAAACATTCTGTAGGACCCACCTGTCTGACGTGTTTATTTGCCAGCCCAGTAAGAATCAGTAGCCTGTGCCTCCTACTGGGCGACCGTGTCCTGAGAGGTGGGGGGATGGGATGGGCAGTGCACTGACCTTGGTCGCAGGGGCATTGAGCACCACAGCCTCCATCACAAAACTGGTGGGTTCCCTGTGGAAGTTGGATAGGTTGGCGGGAAGGGACGCCTTACTCAAAGCTGCAAAATAAACAGTGGAACTGTTGGGGTTGGCGAGGTAGGGCAGAAAGGCCCGGAGAGCGAGTGGTAGCCTCGCTCTCAAAGCACACCAGAGTGGAATCAGCTTTTTCCCCGAACAGGCGAGTCCCCATCAAAGGGCATGTCCATCCGGGAGAACTGGACAATGCCGGAGAACCCAGTTAATTGAAGCCACACATAGTGGCCGATGCAACACTAGTGCCTATGGGTCACAGGAATCAAATCATCGACTTTGACAATTCACACTGGCTATACTTGCGATATATCGCTCTGCACTATAGCTTCTTATGTATCTTTATGTGGGTCTGGAGGTAGTTCCTCCCCCGCCCTCATATCACTACTTCATGTACTGTTATTTTGACTATTATTGCTTATCATTGTCTGCTTTGCTTACTTCTTTCACTCTGTTCATGTGTACAGAGTTCCGATACCGTTGTGGGTCATGTTCAGGCTATATAAAACTCTAAATAAATATATAAATATAGGCCATCCAATGGAATCAATTATGTCCAAGCCACAGCAAATCATGAACTTGGCAGCATCATTGAATTGCCTAAGATAGTACAGGGCAATGGTCTTTGGGCAAATCAGGGTGGGCTTTTGCAACTGCATGTGAGTAGAGTTCCAACAAACAGCTGGTGTTGGGGGCATGGCCAAGTAAGATTGTCAAACAGATGTGATTCTAGTGCACTCTGTCACCCTAGAACATAATCCTTCTGAATCCTGCCCATAAAATTCTGTAGTGCCACAACAAATTGCACAATGCACCTGCTATAACCAGCAGAGGTGGGAGAGGAGAAGTTGCAGCCGAATTAACACAGAGTGGTGAGGCGGGGAGCCCTGGGAGTGGAGGCCTGCAGACGCAGCTGACAACGGGAGCAGTGGCAGGTCTGCACTCGCCCACTGGAGACGCCCCATGTTGCTCAGGGGAGACGTACTTGGATGGAATGCCGCTTAGTGGGACCAGGAGAGTCTGCACGCCTCCCCCCACCTCTGTGATGCTGGGACGAGAGAGGAGGTAATCGATTGGGATTGGACCCGGGTTGGGACACCTGGGGGCCTGGTGGACGACGCCGCCTCCCTCACTCATTGCATAAAAAGGGGGGAGGCCGTGGGCTCCTCTGCCCGGATCGCTGCCAGTGGGTACTCAGAGAGACAGCAAGCTCTCACTGCAAAGTTGAAGGGAAATTGGCAGCGGACATCTTGGATCGAGCTCCGCCCGCAGGAAATGGTTGGCATACACAGACACCCAAGGCCCGTCCGGGGGGTGCCAAATTTCACAAAAACTTGTTGCCTGATGCCCACTCCTTCACTAATAACGTTCTTACGGCGACACAAAATACACATGGTCAGTCTGCAAGAGGCACATTTGACAGCTTCGGGGGTCCCCTTCGGAAATACATAATCTGAAGCAGATGTGGAAGGGAGATATATTATACTGCAGGGAACGCTGGATGGAAGGGAGCTCAGCGTCCTCAACAACTATGCACAGAATACAGATGACAGGTAATTCTTCTTAAAGATCCAGGACCTGTTGGCAGTCTGTCATAGAGCATCAATACTCTGGGCGGGTGACTTTAACTGTGTATTGGACGGATCCCTTGACAGACATTCCCCAAGACACCACACAAAACCACATATGGTGACTACACTCCGGCAGGTAATGTCCAACACTGGCTGTGTGGATCTGTGGAGGGAGCACCACCCAACGGACAAAGTATACTCAAGTCACTCATCGATGCATCAAAAGTATAGTAGATTAGATTGGGTGCTGGGTTCGGATGATATTCTTACCCACGGAGGAAGGGCACAGTACTTTGCAAGATACCTATCCGAAAACTCCTCATTGAGGGTTGACTTTCTCTAAGGTGACAGAAAGACGGCTATCAACAATTGGAGTGTGTCGCCAGGGGTCCTACAGGACCCGGAATGCTGTGAGGACCTTGGCCTACAGATAGCTACCTACTTAGATACTAGATACTAGTTACTGCCACCAGGGGAAATGAATGGGAGGTGTTATAAGCAGTGCTCCAGGAAGGTATACAGGGTTAAGGAAGCACTTGCAGAGGAACGTAATTACGCAGGAAACAACTAGCAGACTTACAGTGCAGGGAGACCGCTGGGGGAAGACTTGGAAACAGAGCTAGTATAGGCGAGATGATACCTTGGAGAAACAGCCGAAAGACGGGATGGTCTGCCATAAAAGGAATATATCAATAACCAACAAACAGCTGCCAATACTGATGCTCTTTCATACATCCCAATTATACCAGCAACCAAACGACCTAAACACTTTGGTTGGAAAAAAAGTTTAATTTTATTTTTATTTTTCAGATATATTTTTTAACTTTCATATTTGTTATCTTTGTTTTGAAAAAACAATACTTTTTTTTACAAAAATTCTTTACCAATATAAATTACATTTACGCACATACACTGAAGACACAACAACACTTAACATAACAAAACACATAAATGTGATCCAAATACATTACTAATCTCAACACAATACGTCAATAATATATACAGCTCTTGTTCTATACAGGTTTTAACATTCAAGTTCTTAAATAAGCATTACCTCTGATTCTTTTTGATTACATACTTAACATTTTTTGTTTTATAATTCAGAGGCAAAATCCAAAAGGTGGACCAACTTGGCTCACTTCATTTTCAAATCAAAGGACACTTAGTCATTAGTGAGCACTACGTGGTATGCCCATCTAGGGGGCACCTATTTGGTTAGAAAAACAAACTGTCAACGCGTTTCGAACCCTTAGGACATGAATGTTGGGTTCTCCTCAGGACGTAGAACTTCAAGCTCAATTTTCTCTTAAACGGAAGTAAATCTCCTTAATCACCAGCCGGTGATCTGAGTCCTCACAGGGAGGTGATGGTACTGCGGCGTCCGGATGGGAGCAGAGTCACCACACAGGTGGCTATTAATATGGTGTTTAAAAAGCATTTAATCGAGGTATACCGGAGTGTTGGGAATGTGACCCAGGAAGGCACATCATCCTTCCTGCTGAAATAGAGAATCCTCTGGTCCCAGAGGCATTTCAGCAGATGGGAGGCAGACATTTCTTTAGAAGAACTAAGAGAGACTGGGGACGCTGTCCAAAAATAAAGCCCCAAGAGGCGATGGCTTACCAATAGAATTCGTTCAATCCTGCATGCCCCTATTGTCTGAGAATTTGTTGGAGCGGTTAGTATAAGCACAGGCCAGCGGGGAGCTCTCCCAATCGATGAGAATGGGACTCATATATATGATGCTAAAACCTGGGGATCCCACAGAGGTAGAGTCCTATAGACCATTAACTATGATCAATTCAGATGCCAAGGACACGTGTAAGGTTGTGGCAGTGTGCCTACTGCGGGTGATCAGCCTCTTGGTCCACGAGGACCAGTGTGGCTTTATACCAGGTCGCAGCACAGCCCTCAACTTAAGGCACCTGACTCGCATATGGCACTCAGTGCAGGCAGCAACGACGAGCTGGTCTTTCATTGCTGGACATTGCCAAGGCCTTTGATAACCTGGAGTGGCCCTACTTGATGTAAGTGTTTCACTTGATGGCATTTGGAAGGAATTTCTGTGCCTGGATTAGCTGTCTCTATACGGATCCTTGGGCCCAGGTTTGAACTGGCAGGGAGATATCAGGGGCTTTTGAGACACAACATGGCACAAGACAAGGATGCCCGTTGTCGCCACTTTGGTTGGCGTTTGCCCTGGAGCCACTGGCTAGAAGGCTGCGGAGGGTGGTGGAGGATTGGAGAATCCGATTGGGCTATACCACACATGTGCTCTCACTTTACTCAGACAATGCCCTCTTCTACTTGAGGCGGCCTGGGGAATCGGCCCCGGCACTAATGGCACAGCACGAGGTTTTGGTGGAGATGCAGGACTGAAGCTTAATAGGAACTAGAGTATTCTGCTCCCACTGGTGCTCCGGCAGAGACCCTGATGGACTGCTTTCCAGGCTTGGGAATACACTTTGAAAAAGGTAAATTCCGATACCCTGGTTTGCTTTGTTTGCCCTAAGTTGGCAGGGTATGCCCAGACGTGGGTCCCTTGCTCATTTTGCCACTTGACTCAAGCTAGCCTGGCTGATGAGGGGTGTTACCCCGAAACCGGTCCCAGGATGCTTGTTTCCGGTTCAAGGAAGACCTGGCTTGGCAGTTCGGGCTGGAATGTTCCCATGAGGCACAGGATCAAGATTTATTTGCATATAGCTGGGTCTGAACTGAGGTGGCGAAGTGAGCTAAAGAACGATGATGGATTCAACCCAGATCCGTGACTGGGGGTGAGTGTCTGAAAAGTTTCAGCGATCCGCCCATCATCTCCTTGCGTTTGCTTTATCATGGTGGGGGAACCACCAGTGACAAAATGTTGGAGGGCTTGCATTTGTTGATCCAGTTTTGGGCGGGCTTGCCACTGTCCACCATGTGGAGTGTTGCTGTGGCTAAAATGTGTCCCTTTCCCGGTGTCTCTATGTCATCCAAAATTCACTCACCCCACCATCCCACAGGCTGTGTTCAGGCTTCTGAATAGCCTCTTGATAACACTGGTTTGGGCAGGCAATTGAAGCAGAGTGGTACTAGACGTACTGAAACGATCAGATAGAGTGGGGGACTGGGACTATAAGACATGGAATTATGGTACTACACAGTACATATCCAGTATGCGGCTAAATGGGTCACTGAAAATGATAATAGTGAAAAACTATTACTGTGAGGGGACACATCGGAATATACCTCCGATAGAATTATTGATGAGGGACACAAAGATGGGGGAGGAATATCCTTTCCTTGTGCGTCACACTGCTCGAATCTGGGAGTGGATAATCTCCAGGGTGCTATAGCGGGCACCCTTCTTCAGGGACCTGGATCGATGGGTGCTAAAACCGTTTAAAGATTTTGGCTTCTCCATGTCCATTGCCCAATGGCAAGTGGGAGGGTGGGCTGCCGAATACTAGGCAACAGGGGCATAACACAAACCCCTGCATCCCCTGCGGTGCGGGGGGGGCCCCCAGTTGCAGGGGGTGCCCTCAGCACAGAACTCAGATCCGAGCGCTCCAGATAAAATCCGCAGCAGGGACCCCTCCGTGTAAATTGCAGGGGGGGCCCTTAAACTTTAGTTACGCCACTGCTAGGCAACTTATATCCGGGGGAGCGCTTTGTCTCTTACCAGGAGGTACAAGAGGATTTAATCTTGGGCAGTGGTCAGTATTTACAATATGCAAAATTTACGAACACAGCACCCCGGATATGCAGCTGTATGCACTATGTGCACAAGCACAATTTTTACATTACTGGGTGCATCCAGCCCCCTTCCAACCGCATGTAGCGGTCGAGGCTGAGGTTATGGCCCCCATCCCACTCAAGGTTGCGCTATATCCAAAGCTGCACCGCCCTCGAGGCGACAGACTCTGCTGGGACCCTCTGCTGGTCGTGGGATGAGCTGCGCAGGAGGGCGGGGATCCCGTTGCTATATGCCCCCTCTGTCCCTCTCCCACAGAACCCAATGACGCCTTGCATACGGGACAGTATGAGTAAGTCTCTAGCTCGGAAAATGAATCTCCAGACATTTGCGGACCTATACCCTGAAGATGTATTTGGACCTCCTCCGGTTGCACCCGAGGGACAGGTGGTGCCATTTACTGAATTTTTTTTATATCATAGAATACGCACGGCGTGCCGTTCCCTCTGGAAGGAATTCCCGAAGGCGCCGCCGACCCTGCATGCACTAGACAACTTGCTGAAATTTCCAACCCATCGCAAGCTTGTTACACGCCTCTACACTCGCATGCAAGATACTGCCCCGATAGTGACGCCAAAGTCTTTCACACACTAGAATGAAGAGCTAGATATACCATTGACAGAAGCCCAATGGGAATACTGCTGTGGGCAGCTCTCGGAACTCTCCCCGAACTACAAGTTAAGATTGATTCACTTCAAATATTTACATAGATATTACAGAACTCCGGTGAGTCTTCATCGTATGGGACTTCGAGCCGAAAGCGACTGCTGGAGATGTGGTTATTCCCCAGCCACATTCCTCCATGTGGCGTGGCATTGCCCAGAGATCGCCAACTTTTGGGTGCAGATCTTTGAGGCGGTCAACAACATACTAGGGATGTCGCTAGACCTGTCCCCCACACTTGGTCTATTGGGTTATGTAAAGGACACCCCGCCCAAGTTACGTAAAGCACAAGTTACTAACTTGTGTAACGATATATCTGTAAGAGACAGTAGTTAGTGACAGATTCCTTACCTTAGAATATCCCCAGGCGTCAGGCTGGATCCGGAAAGTTTTTTGCGTAGCAGTACCCTTGCGCGTCGGTAGGCGGCGTCGTGCGGCTCCGCGTCCGTCGTCGGCGTCGTGATCGCCGGGATGACGTCGCGGGCAGTACTTAGGCGCCGCCCCTGCGCGCTGACGTCAGTTCTGTACACGACTTTCCGCGCCAGGAATGCAGAGCCATGCAAGAAGCTGACATAGGTGTCTGAAAAATACTAGGGCCCTGAAAGGGATGTCCTTAACCCTAGAAATCAGTTCGCAGAACGGGGAGGATGGGTGGGCGGTAAGGAATCTGTCACTAACTACTGTCTCTTACAGATATATCGTTACACAAGTTAGTAACTTGTGCATCTGAAAGAGACACGTTAGTGACAGATTCCTTACCTTAGAATAGATACCCCAGCAATACCAACCCCGGTGGTGGGTCTGCGAACAAAGATCAGACAAGGAAGTCCTGGAGGACAGAACGGCCAAAGAAGCCGTCCCTCCGGACCTGACTGTCAAGGCAGTAATGATTTGTAAACGTGTGCAGCGAGGCCCACGTAGCTGCCTGACAAATAACCGGCAGCGGAACACCGCGGCCCAAGGCCGTGGTAGCAGCCGTTGCCCTCGTGGAATGGGCACGCAGCCCAACAGGAGGCTCCTTCTTCGCCAAAGAATAGCAGGTCTTGATGCACAAGGTAACCCAGCGGGAGATGGTCCTCTTGTGCACCGCCCGACCTTTTGGCGCCCACGTAGCCAACAAAGAGCTGGTCATCCACCCGGAAGTGTTTTGTGCGGTCAATATAGAAGGAGAGCGCACGTTTTGGGTCCAGACGGTGGAGCCTCTCTTCCTCTCTGGAAGGATGCGGAGGCGGAAAGAAGGTGGGCAAAGTGATGGTCTGCCCAATATGGAAAGCAGTAACCACCTTTGGCAAGAAGGACGGACGCGTCCGAAGAACAACCTTGTCTGGATGAACAGACAGAAAGGGAGGTTTGCAAGATAGAGCCTGGAGCTCACTCACCCGCCGAGCGGAGGTGATGGCCACCAGAAAGGCTGTCTTCAGAGTCAGAAGACGAAGAGGACAGTTATGTAGAGGCTCAAAGGGAGCGCACATTAAAAGGTAAGAACCAAGTTCAAGTCCCACTGAGGCATCACAAACGGAACAGGAGGAAAGAGGTGAGTAATGCCTTTTAAGAACCTGTTAACAACAGGGGACTTGAAAAGGGAGGGCTGATCAGGGAGCCTGAGGAAGGCCGAGATAGCACAAAGATAACCCTTGATGGTACCCAGGGCAGAACCCTGTTGGGCCAGAGAGAGAAGGAACAGAAGGACCTCAGACAGAGGGGCAGAAAGGGGATTCACAGCCTTTGCTGTGCACCATGCCACAAATTTGTTCCACCTGCAGGCGTATACCACCTTAGTGGAGGGACGCCTGGCTGCCAGAATTACATCACAAACTTCGGGAGGCAAGTCGAAAGGAATCAACTGCCGCCGCTCAATCTCCACGCAAGCAGGTGTAGACTGGACAGGTTCGGGTGGAGGACCGTCCCCTACTGCTGCGACAGAAGATCCTCCCGAAGAGGCAGACGGATCGGGGGATCTACGCTCATATTGAGTAGCTCGGGATACCAAACTCTTCGAGCCCAGTCCGGAGCCACAAGAATGACTTGGGCCCGGTCGTGCCGAATTTTCTTCAACACTCTGGGTAGAAGTGGTATAGGCGGAAAGGCGTACAATAGACCGCAACTCCACTCGTGACGAAAAGCGTCGCCGAGCGAGTGCCGCCTTGGAAATTCCAACGCGCAAAACTGATGACATTGCGCGTTCTCTTCGGTGGCGAATAGATCTAACCAAGGCTCTCCCCACTGTAGAAAGAGTCCTTGCGCCACTTCCGAGTGAAGACGCCATTCGTGATCCATCATGCACCTGCGGCTGAGTTCGTCCGCCCTGGCGTTCAGGGAACCTGCCAGGTGTTGAACCATCAGGAACATGCCCTGATGTTCCAGCCATGTCCAGAGGCGCAGAGCCTCCTGACAAAGGGTCCACGACCCCACCCCGCCCTGTTTGTTGCAGTACCACATGGCGGTGGTGTTGTCGGTGAACACCTGCACCACCTTCCCTTTGACAGAGGGAAGGAATGCCTTGAGTGCAAGTCGGATCGCCCGGAGCTCCAGAAGGTTGATATGGAGCCGGGACTCCGCCGGAGACCAGAGGCCTCTGATCTCCGCCTCTCCCATGTGACCGCCCATCCCAGAAGGGACGCGTCCGTCACAACAGTGTGCTCTGGCTGGGGAAGGGAGAGGGATCTGCCCATGACCCATTGCCGGTTCGAGAGCCACCACTGCAACTGTCTTGCAGTCCCCTCCGAAATCTGGACGTGATCGGACAGGTTGCCCTGGTGCTGCGCCCACTGGAACTTCAGGTCCCACTGCAGAGCCCGCATATGCCATCTGGCATGATTGACCAGCAGGATGCAGGAGGCCATGAGGCCCAGCAGCCTCAGGGTCATCCGTACCGAAACCCAGGATAAAGGCTGAAAGATCGGAATCATAGCCTGAATATCCCGGACTCGCCGTTCGGGAGGATAGGCCCGAAACTGCGTCGTGTCCAGAACTGCTCCGATGAAAAGGAGCTGTGGAGAAGGAATCAGATGCGACTTCGGCACATTGATGGAGAACCCCAGCGAGTGCAGGAGTCCGGCCGTAGTCTGGAGGTGGGAGACGACTGCCTGGGACGAGCCCGCCTTCAACAGCCAGTCGTCGAGGTAGGGGAAGACTGAAACCCCTGCCCGGCGCAGATTAGCTGCGACCACCGCCATCACTTTCGTGAACACCCGAGGGGCACTTGTAAGGCCAAAGGGGAGCACGGTGAACTGAAAATGCTCGAGGCCTACCGTGAACCGAAGGTAACGCCGGTGGGCCGGCAGGACGAGGATGTGGAAATAGGCGTCCTGCAAGTCCAACGCTACCAACCAGTCTCCGGGGTCGAGGGCAGTCAAGACCTGAGCTAGGGTGAGCATCTTGAACTTCTCCTTCCGGAGGAAGCGATTGACGTTCCGGAGGTCCAAGATAGGACGCATGTCCTCCTTGTCCTTTTGGGCACCAGAAAGTAGTGGGAGTAGCAACCACGCCCTACTTCTGGGGTCGGAACATGCTCGATGGCCCTCTTGGCCAAGAGGGCCGTGACTTCCTTCTGTAGAAGCACCAAGTGATCCCCTGACATGCGGTGGAATTGAGGTGGCATGGCTGGGGGGTGGTCTCGAAGGGGAGGGAGTAGCCCCTTCGGACAATGTCCAAGACCCACTTGTCCGAGGTGATGGGACGCCAGTGGTGAAGGTGATGGCGGACCCTGCCCTCGACTGGCGTGCTGTGCACCTGAAAGGAGGGACTAGGGAGGGCTTGGAGGCCGCGGACGGGTTGGAGGTGGTGGCCTGACCCGCACGCTGGTTGCCCGAACCGCCACGGCGGTATCCACGTCCTCGGCCACGCGAAGGCGCTTGCTGCGCGGGCCGTTGGCCGGGCTGTGGACGTGACTGGGCGCCCCTTCCGTGGCCACGAAAGGGGCGAAAAGCAGACGTTTGCGGAGGGCGCACAACAGCAAGGCCCAGGGACTTAGCAGTAGCCCGTGAGTCCTTGAAACGCTCCAGCGCATGGTCTGCCTTCGAACCAAAAAGACCGACTCCATCAAAGGGCATGTCCATGAGAGTATTCTGGACATCCCCTGAAAAACCAGTGGTTCTCAGCCAGGCGTGGCGACGCAGCGCCACCGTCGTTGCAAGCGATCTGCCCAGCGAGTCGGCGGTATCAAGGCCACAGCGGATGGTATATTTAGCCGCATCACGCCCTTCCGCAATAGCGCGGGTAAGCAGTGTCTGGACCTCCTCAGAACACTGCGGCAAAACATCAGCCACCGAATCCCACAGGGAGTGGGTGTATCGGCCCAAGAGGCAAGCGGTATTAACAGACCGCAAGCCAGCACTGGAGGAAGAGAAAGCCTTCTTCCCAAAGTGATCCAGGCGCTTGGATTCCCTATCCGGAGGGGCGGTAGGGAAGGCTGTTTGGGAGGCAGAGGCTTGGACAACCAAGCTCTCAGGGGTGGGGTGTTGGGAGAGAAACAGGGGGTCGCCCGGAGCCGGGCGATGGCGTCGGGCCACGTTCCTATCCACAGGAGCCCCTGTGGTGGGTTTGGACCAGGCACCCAAAAGAACGTCAGTGAGTGCATCGTTGAACGGCAGCACAGGCTCCGAAGAGGAGGCCGCCGGCTGAAGCACTTCAGTCAGGAGGTTAGTCCTGACGGCCACTGTAGGCAACTGGAGATTTAAGGCTCCAGCAGCTCTACGCAACACCGTTGCAAAATTAGCCCCTCCTCCCGTTGCCACGGGAGGAGACAGCATGCCAGAGTCGGGGAGGTATCCAGCCCACTGGCATCCCCAAGTTCCTCAACCCAGTCCGGGTCAAACTCGCACTGTTGTGTGAGAGGGTCGTCAGACCCTCCCAGCTCTCCTGGTCCTCCTCAGGTTGAAAATATGGAGGAGGAGGGACATAAGGGACCCAAGGTCTCATCGGCGCCGGAACCGGCGTCGGGCGACGCCGGTCCGGCTCCATGTCCGGACCCGGGAGAACCGGGGAACAACGCCGCCCGGAGCCCCGGACGGCGTCGGAAACGGCACCGGGGACATCGGCGTCGGCGGAGGCGTGGTTAGGTCAACCGGCGCCGATGGGGGTTGCGGCACCACCGGAACCGGGGTCGAGGCCGGGGCCGGAGCCGAGGCCGGGACGAAGGCTGGTGGGACAGGCGACGCCGGGACCGGAGTCAACGGCGACGCCGGAGCAACCCCATCAGGGCCCGCGGGGCCCGAAGGCGCACCGGAGGGACCTTGAGGCCCGAAGAGGCGGGCCATGGCCGACAGGAATTTCTGTAGTTCGGCCGGAGTCGCCCCCGAACCCGGGTAGGACGGGTAATGCGGGGGCAACTCGACAGGCACGTCCGGGGCCGCGGGGGCGGGGACGGTGCCGACAGGGACCTCAGCCGAGTCGCGCGACCGGTGAGGCGAAGTCTTAGAGCGATGACGCCGCTTAGACTTCTTGTGCTTCGACTTACCGGAGGAGCGCGAAGACTTGGATTCCGACAAACGGCGGGGACTCCGCGTCCGGCCCCTCGACCTCTCCCGGGACCGGGGCTTGGTGCGGCGCGGAGCCGACTGCCGGACTTCAAAGAGCTTTCGAGACTGCTCTCGCAAAGCCTTCGGATGAAGTTTCCGGCAGTCAGGGCACGACTTCGTGTCGTGGTCTCGGCCGAGACAGAAGAGACACTCGAGGTGGGGGTCCGTGATGGACATCATACGACCACATTCCTCGCAGGGCTTAAAGCCGGGCATCCCTACGACACCTTAGGAGTCGTGAAGACTCGTTGAAGAAAACAGTGAAAAATTTCACAAAAAAGATAGTCAAAAAGTGACTAGGGCACTGCTCTTCCCGGATCTGCGCTTACTGGCGCGGAAAAAGAAGAACTGACGTCAGCGCGCAGGGGCGGCGCCTAAGTACTGCCTGCGACGTCATCCCGGCGATCACGACGCCGACGACGGACGCGGAGCCGCACGACGCCGCCTACCGACGCGCAAGGGTACTGCTACGCAAAAAACTTTCCGGATCCAGCCTGACGCCTGGGGATATTCTAAGGTAAGGAATCTGTCACTAACGTGTCTCTTTCAGATCTGCATGCTCTTCTCCTTCTGTTTGCAAAGCGCCAGGTCGCTGTACACTGGGGCAGGAGGCGAGTGCCCTCCATTAAGGAGTGGGTTAGAGATATTGCTTACGGGCACGCCCAATTAAGTACCTTCTGGGAATTGTTGCCACCCTCATCTAGACCCCGTAATATATGGGATCCGTTCTTGACTTGGAATGCGGGCTCCCAAGGGGCTGGGGGGGGGAGGGTTCGCAGACGTCATCGCATGCGTGATACATACGCACCTCCCACCAACTCCCAATTGTAATGAGTGGGAAATGCTGCATTCGGACAGGTTGTTAGATGGGCAAATGTACTAATAGCCCTCCCAGGGATACATGTGTGTAGCATTATTACCTTTTGAGATAGCATTTATAAAATGTGTGTACATAATATTGTAAAATTAACACCATGAGTGGAACCTGGGGAGGAGGGTTACGGAGACATCTGTCATGCAAAGTGTGTACTGTAAGGTAATCATATGTAGGTGCTCCTTTATTGTTCCATATCGGACTGGCTTGTTGGAATGTAATGACATTGTTTGTTTGAAATGTCAATAAAGAAAAAAAAAAAAATAATTAAAACTTTTTTTTTTTTACGAACACAGCAAAGGAGAATTGGAGGGAGTTCCACGAGGCACCCCCACAGTGGTAATCTTTACAGGCAATGCTGATCATTGGAAAATGGGGACACCCGATGATATGGTTGTAAAAATCCCTTAAAATGGATAGGCCCAGACGACAGTTGGTGGCCAGGATGGCCTTGGGGATGACCTGTAGAGCTAGCTTACAGAAAATTAATGGAAATGGACATGGTCACTGGGCAAGGGAGTCTCTGGAAACTGTGTGTTCAAGTTGATCCTTTTCGATTATGTTCATTGCACATACCTCAAGCTCATTAAACTACGCTGAGTAAATATGAACCAATCAGCAGCATGCCCCTGATGTGGTCAGGGAGGGGCAACGTTTCTACACATAGCATGGCAGTGTACAACCTTGTTGGCAGTGTAAAGGATCTGTGCAGCACCGAACTGTTCCCTAATCAGTGGCAATTGGACATTGTGGCGTGCTCCAAAAGCGGAAAGGTGAAGCACAAGTTACTCCAGTCAGCGCTCCTTCTGGCAAAACAATGAATTGGAATGGGATGTCTGGGTTTTCAGGGGCCAACGGTGGACCAATGGGCAAAAGACACCACTGAATGGGCACTGGCAGACGAGACTCATATTAGCCTCTCACATAGAGATGAATAAGTAACTGAAGACTTGGGGCCCTGGGGCATAATACTAACGACCTTCGAGGGGGTGCATGGACATAAGAGGTGGATCAGGCACCTCCTCTAGGGGCACGAAGGGGTGCCTCTAAGAGGACACAAGTCACACTTAAATCGGAAAGCTAGGGACTGCAAGGGAGAAAGGTGGGAAAAATGGTGAATCCACGGATCAAGGAAAGGATGCGACTTTAAATAAACTATGGGTAATAGGGTGAGCAATTGCAGTAATTAGACAGAGTGGAGGCAAGTGCTGGCAGGACTAACCAAGATAAAGCAAGCATATTGGGGTGGACTGAAAAAGATATGCTGCAAATGTTTTATTTTTTGATGTTCATGCATTTAATTTTCAATGCAAAATCAGAAATAAAGATTATAAAAAAACAAACAGCTGCTGTTAACAGATCGGAGGGTCAAGCTGGTAGAGGAAAAGACACAGTTTGGGGATTAGAGTGACTGGTGGAAGTCCGCACCACTAGGTTCTCTGGCGAGGGGTGCTGCGAAAGAAAAGATTGATATCCAGGAGTACGGCGATGGCCTATGGCAATTTGTCTATTGACAGGGGAGGGAGTCAGAGCAAGGTTTGGGCAAGCCCCCAATAAGGTATCCCTAAGTGCCTCGTTAAAGGCAAGAAGGGGCTCAGAAGATATTTGCGTCGGCTGGAGGACTTTTTTCAGAATATTAGTTTTAACCTCCAAGGTGGGGAGCTGGAGGTCAAGTACTTTGGCCGCCCTATGCATCACCACAGCATAGAAAGCGGATTTCTCTTAGGCTGGTCCAGGGGGAGAAAAAAGACTAGTCTGTGGGGAGGTATCGAGGCCACTAGTCCCCTGGAAGTCCTCGTACCAGTTGTCATCTTGGTAGGGCTGAGTGAACTCATGACACGGGTCACAGTCATTTTCCGAATCAGTCCCGAAAAGGGAATGCAAAGAGTGTTGTAGAGCCTGTGGTAATTCAAGTGGGAGAAGTAAGCACCTAGGACTGATTCGGATGTGATGTTGGTCGAAGTTGGATCGGCAGGGATTCTGCTCCGAAACAGAACTATGTTTGGGACCATAGAACGTCAGTAGGTACAGACTGAGTCACCATACCGCCTCAGTACCCATGAGCCCGAGTTTGACTAGATATAATGTCTCACTTGCCCTCCTAACCATATGCAGAGAGACAATTGAATTGACACCCCAGAACACAACACCCCCAAGACTCTCAGGGATCGCGGTAACAGGACACCCCTTTTTGCTCTCACAAATGTACCCTTCCACGAAAAGATACATCAGAGACACAAAGGAAGCTTGAAATGGTTATTTAAACTATTGTGCTCTAGTATGCAGAATTCGTGCCACAATTAGAAAACAAATGCCTAACGACAATACAGTCAGCATAGTCAGTAAACCATATATGAAAAGCCCTGTCATATTTTAAGAGAGATACCTCCCCTACCCTTCTACAGAAGCGGAATGATTATACAATAAAGATCTCTGGGATTAGTAGCGGATCCCGCACCTTAGCATACACAGGTGGACGTTCTACATCTCAGGTACAGACATGATCTCCTCTCAGAAAGTCTCTCTATTTATGTTACATTACTGTGCATATCTATATGACAAGGCTCATGTGCTTACAAACAACAGCTGCAATCATGTGTTGTGTCTAGGTGTTAGTGCCTGACCTGAACAAAATAACAAGGGACATTGTTGTTTGACCTGGTCTGCTGTGTTCAGACTAAATCCCAGGAAAGAACAGAAAGCGAAAAAAGCTGCATGCTCTATGTGAAAGTACAATGGGGCACAAAAATAAGTGTGTTTATATAGTAACTTGCGCAAAGCAAATGCAGCCTATATTGTGCACAGTTAGGCAAACATATGGAAAACTACAATGGGCCATGCACTGAACACATGACAAACTCCGCATCGGACAGGACAATTGGGGCAGTGTCTTCAGGCGGCAAAGTAGCATCAGCGTTAACGTGCCCAGGGCTGGTGTGGGTCGCGGCGCCGGTAGCAAAGTCGGGGGCAAGATGAGGGCAGAGGGCCAGCTGAAGCTGAGGGAAAACCCGCCAGCAGTGTCCGAAGTGGAAGACCTCTTTGCTCCTTGGTGCTCAAAGGCGAGCCAGAGTGAGTCAGCAAGGATTCAAAGAGCTGGAGAATGGCTGCACAGAACTCTTGTATCTGATGTGGCATGGCTAAAGGAACCAAAAACTCAGGTTGAGCCGGATCCAGTTGCGGGATCGAGATTGAACTTCTTATATTTCTTAAGGTTACCTGTGGACTTGGAGTGTGACAAAGACTGACCTCTGGAGAGGCTCCATCAACTCTGGGAACAGGACCAAGAGCGGACCTTGAGCGGGACTTGGTAATGTAAAGTTTCACCTTCTGTTCCCAGATGGCTTTCAGGTTAATCGACGCAAAGTTGCTATAGGCCTTGGAGTTGTGGCTCGACCACAGGCATATCTGATTGGGATCTCTCTCTTAGACATGTGTTTGTGACAGTCCCTACAGGGCTTGCAGTCTGTTGCTTTAGGAGGGGACATCTTTTGCACCCAGTAAGAAATTTTGAAAATATCAAGGTCAGAGAGACAAGAGGGTGCTCCAGATCCACATCTGGTGGTGCGGAAAGAAAGGAACTGACGTCAGCATGCAGGAGTGGTGCTTAGATAGGCCCCGCGCATCATTTCCAGAGCAGAACGAAGTAACATAAAAAAAAACATAACGCATGCCACCTTCTGGTGCGCAGAGACACTGTAAAAAAGTTTCTGAATACAGTCTGATACCTGGGGAATATTCAAAAGGTGAGGAATCTGCAGCTAGAGGTCTCTAGCAGAAATGTTTTTCATTCAAGCAATGTAGGAATTCGAACAGAAACATTAGGTAAGATATGATTTTACTTTACCGTGCTACCTGTGGTAAGGTCACAATGCATGCCATTTGTTCAATTTATTTAACCTATAATGTTGAAAAGGCTTTCCAGGGTACCACAATAATCTTACCTGTACATTCAATTAAACCTATACATAATTACTATATTATTTATGTTTAGTGTCCTAATGTGAAATCAAGGAGTCATCCTGAAGAAGACCTCCATCTAATATTGTGCCACATGTTCAGAAGGCCGAAACACGCTGGCATGTACAGCCGATTGAGGAGTGTAACATCACTAAAGGGCAATGCCCTAATGCAGAAGCAAAAACACCTCTGCGTTAATGGACTTGGGGATTTTTGAATGAGAACACTCCCTTCTTTTTGGAAGCAAGCACTAAAACATGTGTTAATTGTTGGATACAATAATTTGTGTCAAAAAGTATATATTTTTATGTCATATGGATTTAACTGTATGTGATGCACAGAATTTATGGCCAATTGAGGGTCCTTCTTTGCTTGTATTATTGTTTTGATCCCTCCCCCATAAGCCTGAACTGGATCAAACACGGTTTCATATAGGGCAACACGTGTCTCGCCTCTGAAAAGTACATGTATTTTTTTCTTGCTGCTGGAATTGGTGGCCTGAGGAGGGCAAGCCTAGGGAACGCGCCATCACATGGCTGTCCCTAAATCTCTCCAGTGACGCATCAGCTTTTATCCTCCATAGAGACTGAATCCATCAAACGGCATATCCTTGAGGAACGCCTGGATATTCCCAGAAAATACAAATGAAAGCATCAAGGAGCAACATCTAATCACCAAACTGGTGTCCATGGTGTGGCAGAGACAGATCTTTGTGTCAAGGCCAGATCATGCCACCTTTTATGCCGCATTCTGTCCATGATGAATTGTTTGGGCAAAGGTTGGTCTGAGGACAACAGGCAAGATCTCCCTGGTCATGTCCCAAAGTGCATGAGTGTAGTGGCTCAAGAGAAAGACCGCATTCAAAGAAAGTAGGGGCCAGGCTACCCGATAGGAAATACTTGCCAAATGAGTCAATGTATTTGGATTCCCTATTTGGCAGAGAAGAAGAATCTTTGCTCGCTGATGTCTGCACTACAAGGCATTCTGGAGTCTGGTGTTGGGTCAGGAAAGCCACATAATCTGAGGCAAGCCGAGGTCCCCTGGCACAGATCAAGGGACTAGGGGGGCAGAGTATATTTATGTCCACATATTATCAAAGTGTCTGTAGGCACCATAAAAAGGAGAACAAGTTCCTTACCTTAGGCAATGCCTTTTCTGGTGGATACAGTATCTACCTGCAGATTCCTCACCTTTTAAATATCCCCATGCACTTGCTTGTACCGGAAACTCTTCAATAGCTCTCTCATGCCAATAGGGGGTGCTGGCTTCAAGCAGTCAACGCATGTAGCCTGGCGTGACATCACTGGAGCCATAAAGTGCCCCCGTCGGTGTAATGACGTCCATTTCCATCCACTTTAAAAACGTGCCTTTGGGGCGAACAGATGTAACTAACATCAAAAGTGTAGGTGCAGTTTTCATTGTACTCAAAATACAAATATGAAGAGATGAATAGATGAACAGGACTGTTTTGGTATTTTCAGACATGCAACAGGGAGGAGGGTGGGTCGATGAGGAATTTGCAGGCAGA
Source organism: Calotriton arnoldi (assembly GCA_963921515.1). Taxonomy (NCBI): domain Eukaryota; kingdom Metazoa; phylum Chordata; class Amphibia; order Caudata; family Salamandridae; genus Calotriton; species Calotriton arnoldi. Next base: position 540,209 of record CAWUFW010005457.1, read on the forward strand.
TACTGTATCCACCAGAAAAAGCGTTACCAAAAGTAAGTAACAGATACATCAACCTGAGGATTCCTCACCTTTTGAATAGACTCCCCAAGCAACTCCACACCCAGAGGTGGGTGCACATCTGTCTATACCAAAAAATCCTGTAAATCTGAATGTGCAAAGTGTCCATCCCTCCACACTTTGGAATCCAGGCAATGTTTCGCAAAAGTGTGAAGAGAAGACCAGGTAAACTGCTTTACAGATATCAATTACAGGTACACCACTTTCAAGAGTGGAGGCAGATGACTTTGCTCTAGCAGAATGTGCACAAATACCATCTGGAGGGTCCATGTGGGCCCATGGCATAGCAAATCTTGATGCAAAGAATTATCCATCTGAAGATACTTCACTTGTGGATTGCCTTGACTTTGATTTTTTCAATGTATCCAATAAAGAGTTGATCGTCCAGCCTGAATTTGCGAGTTCTAGCCGCATAGAAGATTACAGCTCCCTTGGGGTTGAGATGATGTCTTTCCTCCTCTTCAGTAGGGTGTGGAAAAGGGTAAAACATGGACAGAGTGATAAATTGACCTAGGTGGAATTGAGTAACAACTTTTGGTAGGGAAGAAGGCCTGGTTTTCAACACCAACTTGTCAAGGAAAAAAAGGAGGTGAATGGAGGTTTTACACTTCAGGCTTGGAGTTCACTAACTTGTCTGGCCGAGGTAATTGCCTCTAAGAAAATTCGAACAGCAGTGAAGGAGTTCAAATGGTGAGCACATAGGAAATGTAAGGATAAAGTTAAGATCCCAATGAGGCATAATAAATGGTGTGGGGGAATATGTTTGTAAGTCCTTTGATGAATCTCAGAACAATAGGAGATTTGAACTGGGATGGTTGATCAGGCAAACAAATAAAGGCAGAAAGGGATCACATCCTTTACCTGTAGCAACTATGCAGCCCTGTCAGGCTAATGAAAGAGCAAAACAAAGAATATCAGACAAATGAGTGTTAAGAGGATCTAAAGAATTATCCTCACATCATTAGACAAATTTATCCCATCTGTTAGCATAAATGTATGTGTTTTCCTGAACATAAAGTAGCATTCAACACTTCAGGATTAAGACAAAAGGAACTCAGGTTGCCCCGTTTAATCTCCAAGCATTTAGGTGCAGGCTCTGGAGGTGGGGGTGCAAAACCTGCCCCTGTGACTGCGAGAAGAGGTCTTCCCTGTGAGGGAGAAGGAGCGGAAGGCACAGATAGAGGCGAACGAGGTCTGCATACCACACCTTTCTAAGCCAGTCTGATGCAATCTAGATTACTTGGGCCAAGTTGAGGTGAATCTTCCTCAGCACCTGAACATGTTTACTGTCACTGGAACCAAGCTGCACCCTACTGAAGAGGGCCAAATAATCCAAATACAGTGTGTTATTGCTTGTGTTCAGGTTCATAGGGGGACCTGACCTGGAAGTTCAGGCTGGGCAGGTCCTTTTAGTTAGGGCAGAACCAAGGCGTATTTCCAAATGGCTGGGTTCTGTCCGAGGTGGCATGGTGTGCGAAAAAAAACTAATAGACTGGGATGTTGCAGGAGTGATTACCATGGCCGAGATAAATTCATGTATTCCTCCGTAATCAGAGCACTGAAACTAAATTGCTCCTGGCAGATCAAACACAAGAACAGGGAGGAAAGCAATCAAATCAAGAGCACACACCAGAAACTAACAACAAAGCAATCCCACTTATAGTATATGATATATTTTGGAAACTAGGTCTGCCAACAGACAGTTAAAACTGTCCATAGCAGAGGCCTACAAATTACTTTTGTGAGCACCTCAGATGCACTTGCAGAGGTGGGGGCAAACATTACCACAAAGGAAAGAATACAATACACAAGGTAAAACACACGCGAGGAAAAATACCTTACAGGATCATTTAAGATAGTGACACTGCCAAATAAAATCCACTTCACAAATTACTAACAAAACCCTAGCAATGACATGCTAGAGGGCCCACTCTAAAAGCAAAACTAAATGAAGCAACAGGTTTTGTGGGATCAAAACATTCAACTAGAAGAACAAGTTACTTACCTTCTGTAACATTTCTGGTAGATGTCATCTTATGCATCTCCTCCAGGTGCCAGGTTAGATCTGAAAAATTGAAGTAGTTCCCCAGTGCCGATAGGTGACAACTCAGAGAACCACCCAGCACATGACATCATTGAGTGATATAAGGTGCTGCCTCAGCATACGGACGTCAGATCCCTGTCCTTTTTCCACATCTTCTGAGGCAGATGAGATTGACTCAAATTACAATGTACCAAACCTACTTGGGGCCTTATTAAATGTTGCATGAGCACTAGTTAGAGCGGAGAGGTAGGCAGGAACAATGAAGAACCTGCAGATAGGTACAATATTGAAATATTGTTACCAAAGGTAAATAACTTGTTCTGATGGATACTTCTACCTGTATATTCCTCACCTCTTGGATCAATACCCAATTGGTACCTTTCAAGTGGTGGGTCAGAGAAGATAGTCAAACTAGGAAGTACTGCAATGTAGATCTGGCAGAATGGCCAATCCTGCAGACTTCAGAATCTTGGCAATCATGCCTGGTAAAAGTATGGAGCGAAGACCACATTCTAACGCGACTGACATACAGGACAGAAACAACATTGAATGATGCAGAAGAAGCTAAAAGGGCCTAAAACAAGGGGCAGCATCTTGAACATCCAATGTGTAGGATCAATTCCATGACCCCTTCGTTCAACAGTGCGTGCACCTTCTGCTGCAGAATGAGGTCTGGTCATCTGAAGTGAAAGGGAACAGGAGAAAAGGGAGGAGGCCAGCCATGGAAGAGGCAGGTGTAACCTTGTCTGACAATTTGGAAAATACAAAGGTCCATGGTAATGGACTGCTAGTTTGATAAATGAAAAGACACCATCCTCTCTACAGGTTGCACAGTCTCCATAAAGAACAAGTTATAGCAGAGTTTCAACAGATTTATGGAAGAAGCAGGAAGGAGGAGGAGGACAGCCTTTGGAGCGATCATATCATCTTGATGTGTGACAGAAATCATTGGGCTGCTGCATGGCCTGTGAAGGCCAGGGATACTGAAAAGGCAGGTCATTGGATTATCCTCCGAACATAAGGCACTGTTGGTGAAACTGATGAGCAGTGGAATCCAGTCCCAAGGACTGGGCTATAGCCAGATCCTTTTTGAAGCACTTCAATGCCAGGTCGGTCTTCTCACCAAAGAGGTGTGTGTGCTCCATCCAAAGGCATGTCATAAGGTTGGTATGGATATCACCCCAAAAAATGGTGCAATGCATCTAGGCATGGCTGTAGATGACTACAATGGAGCTATTGGTGCACCACCAAATTCACCATATCTAGGTCTGAGTGGAGGATATATTAGGTTGCGCCTTGTCCATCATGAAAGTCAAGGTTCTGTTTTGAGTGAGAGGAAGCCTGAACAACATGACTCTCCGAAAAGGCATGAGCCATCAAAACCTTTGAGTTCTGAGAAGCCAGATGATTAGAGTGGATAAACACCACCTTCAAAACAGGCACCTTCCCAGAGGACTGGAAGCGCGCAGAAGTCAGACCCCTGCTCAAGAAGCCCACAGCTGACCCCACCGACCTCAAGAACTATCGGCCCATTTCGCTCCTCCCCTTCGCAGCCAAAGTTGCAGAGAAAACAGTCAACAGGAAACTGACACGATTCATTGAAGAGAACGCTGTCCTCGACCCGTCCCAATCCGGATTTCGAAGCAACCACAGCACAGAGACCGCCCTACTCGCCGCCACAGACGACATCCGCACCCTCCTGGACCAAGGCCACTCCGCAGCCCTCATCCTACTCGACCTATCCGCGGCCTTCGACACCGTCTCCCACCGCACACTAGGAACAGCCCTGGACTGGATCCGATCATTCCTCACCGGAAGAAGCCAAAGGATCAGACTCCCACCCTTCCTCTCCGACCCCACGAAAATCACCTGCGGAGTCCCACAGGGTTCATCACTGAGCCCCACCCTCTTCAACATCTACATGGACCCCCCTCGCAGCCATCGTCCGACAACACGGCCTCAACATCGTACCCTACGCCGACGACACCCAGCTCATCCTCTCCCTCACCAAAGACCCCACCACTGCCAAACTCAACTTCCAGAAAGGAATGCAAGACGTCGCAGTCTGGATGACCATTAGCTGCCTGAAGCTCAACGCCGAGAAGACAGAAGTCCTCGTCCTCGGTACCACCCCTTCTGCATGGGACAGCACCTGGTGGCCGACCACCCTCGGAAGCCCACCTACCCCCTCAGACCACGCCAAGAACCTCGGCATCGTACTCGACTCATCACTCACCATGAACCGACAGGTCAACGCCGTCACCTCCAGCTGCTTCAACACCCTCCGCATCACCTTCAAGTGGATCCCCCCTGAGTCAAGGAAGACAGTCACCCACGCACTCATCACCAGCAGACTGGACTATGGAAACGCACTCTACGCCGGCATCAACAAGTCCCTACTCCGCAAACTCAAGACAATACAGAACACCGCCGCCAGACTCGTCCTCAGCATCCCCCGACACGAACACATCAGCCAACACCTACGAAGTCTCCACTGGCTCACCGTGGAGAAAAGAGTCACTTTCAAAATCCTCACTCACGCCTACAAATGCCTACACAACAAGGGACCCAAATACCTCAACAACAGAATCAACTTCCACGTACCCAAAAGAAACCTCCGATCTTCCAACTTCGCACTGGCCGAAACCCCGCGCATCCACAGAGCCAGAGCAGGCGGAAGAGCCTTCTCTCACATTGCAGCCAAGACCTCGAACGAGCTACCGGCAGACATCAGACGCGCCCCCTCCCTGAACACCTTCAGGAAGACCCTCAAGACCTGGCTCTTCGGCTAAACAGATCTGCGGATCCCCCCCTCAGCGCCTTGAGACCCTCACGGGTGAGTAGCGTGCTTACAATTCCCCTGATTGATTGACTGGTGTTTCACCGCAGGTGCCGAAGCTGCTTCGTTCCAGGCGACCAAAATCCGAGCCATTAACGCCTCATTGTAGGGGAGCAACTGCTCCACACTGGAGGATGCCAACTGCCGGGTTCCTGTGAGGACCTTAGTTTTGTTCTCCTACAATGACAATGATATTTCAAGAAATGTCGCTGCCTTGCACAGGATAGCCAAGAATGAGGCAACTTTCTCTGTGAATAGGCAATCCAGAGCCACCTCAGGAGAGGTATCAAAACCACTGGCATTGTACAAGCCTAAATAGTCGGTGCAATCCTTGCCCAAAGGGAGAAGAAGAGTGACTGACCTGCTGCTATTATCATCACATAAACAATGTTGGGCATGTAAATGGGTTCTGAATCTGAGGGAAAAAAAAGCCCCCAATGCCTACCATAATATTCATCACAGGCCTAGGTCCTGTAAGTGCACTCTTCCTTCAACAAGTGTTAATCCCTATACCTGGAAATAATAGGATGGCCTTTGTCACCTTCTGCAACAGATCTGAAGTTGGCGACTGGTAAGTCAAGCCTCTGGAATGGAGCCATTGCTGGAAGCTCTGTCAGAGGACCAGAAGGCTTCTTGGGCCCTCAAGAACACCAGAGCGAACCAGGGTGGTGCAGAAGTGGGCTAGCATTAGAGTAAAAGCCCCAAAGTGTGCGGGGTGAGCGCTGGCGAGCTGGAGATGCCAAAAATGGTGTATGGAGTTCTGGGCTCGAAGCTAGGGCAGAATCCTGCACAGACTGAATTTCCACCTAAAACCGGGAAACATCAAAGCTGAAGTCAGTGAATGAATACTGACTGGAAGAACTACTCCTCGAGCTGGAGTGAAACCGAAGAGTTGCTATTTTTGGGGCTTCTTGTGCTTCTTCCTGGACGACTTGTCCTTGGATGTATTGTATTGTAATTGCATTTATATAGCGCTTACTACCCCAGATGAGGCGTCGAAGCGCTTTTTCGGCGAGTAGCACGCTACTCTGGAACCCACAGAGGATTAGTGGTAAATTAGTATAGTGAAAATATGAAAGTAATTTGAGCGGTGGATAGGTTAGTCAGGTATTTGATGTTGCCCACTTTAAGGATTACTATTCAAACCAAGTGGGAGCCAGTGCAGGGCCTTTATCACGTCCCATTCATGGAGCCAGTGCAGGGCCTTTATCACGTACCACTCATGGATAGCCTTACTGTGCTTGAGACCACACTTTTATCAGCACCTGGAGTTTCTGCTCTAGGTTTAGGGCTAGGCCTAAATTTAGCGTTCTGCTTTAAGGTTTAGAGCTGTGAGCAGGGCCGGCTCTAGGGCGGTGCAACCGGTGCCACCGCACTGGGCGCTGACTTTGGGAGGTGCCTTGTTTTCAAGTTCATTTGGATTTTAAAAGCACCTTCTTCCGCATTCCTCGCCCCCAGCAATTTTCAGGCAGCAATAAAAATGCAAAGATAACTCTAGTGATTAGCGGGCCTGCTCGAAAGAGATCAGAGTTTTGTCTAGTGACAGTTTTGACTTAACTAAAGTAGTGCGGATAGGGTTAATATGCCTGCTGCAAAGAAAGTGTACTATGCAGATCATTAAGTGCATATAATGTTGCTAGTTCAGCGGGTTAGTGCTTTTGTCAGAGAGATACCAATATAACTATTAACTATCTTTAAAGAGCTGCAACCACTGTGTTACGTTTTAAATTCTGAGTTTATGCTTCTCCAGATCAAGCACTCAAACTTTACAGTCTAAAAGTATGGATGATATGCGACTCCTACACCTTGTATTCCTCTGTCTTATGTAACATTTCCAATAGGCTGATGTACACATGTATGAATCATTTTCTCTGTATAATGTGTGTGTGATGTAAAGTGCTCGGACACCCTAAATTGGTATGTGTGGTGCTATAAAAAAGAAATGCATGTGAGAGAGAGTAGTTATGGACACTTAAGGGGCACTGTTTAAGGTTACTGGTGAGAGAATCCGCAGAGAAAGAGATCACTGGGGAGCGAAAAACAAGCATTGTCGCATCGGGGACCCCCAGCTCTAAAGCCGACCCTGGCTGTGAGACTAGGCTTGAAACTAAGATCAATGTGTCTGGTAGCACAAGAAATGTACTGTCAATGCAACAGGAACCTCAATCGTTAAATGAACAAACACCTTCATTACCAAAAGTACAAAGGTTAGGTATCATTCGATTTAAATATTACAGTTAATTTGCAAATGTGTAGCATGCCAATTTCAAAAGCCTTGTCTGCTTGTACAGTACATAACAGCAGATAAAATGCACCATCAAGCTTTCGAGTCTTTTCAAAGGTTTCATATCAGTGGATTTTATCTGCAATGCAGTCTGGCCGATAACCAATATTTTGCAATAAGAGAGGATTACTCGATAATGGGGAACCAAATAGACTACCCTAAATGCATATTTAGCACAGTTGAATAAACTGCTTCAAACATATGTTTCCAAGTTCGCTCCTTTGATCTAGTATAGAACACAGACTTTACAATCATATACCAACTAAAGAGAAAGGTATACGTTATTTTGTTTTGATTCATGTCTTACTAGGTTATTCTTACACATTGATATTTTCTACTCATGGAGTATTAATTATAAAGGATTAAGGTAACACTAACAGCTGCAGAAGAAAATGACTGCATTAGTCTCACAAAAATTAAGTTTTACCAAATTAAAAGTCATCCACCATGAACTAGGACTGCATTTAATAAGTAACCTATTTTAAATTACTTGGAGCTATGTAGAGCATGCTTTTCTATGATGTCGTATTTCCCGAAGCCTTAAGGTATGAATAAAAGGCACCTCTAAAAATATAACCCTATACGACAGGAGTCAGATGCACCAATTCATAGGTAAACAACATATGGTCAGCGAGTACATACCTGAACCCCTCCATTGCAATGTTCCGAAGTCAGGATAAGTCCAGGGAGGTTGCTGGGCAAGTCCAGGCGCCTGAAGTACCACACAAGGTTCCAGAAAATGATTGGATGCTGATTGATGAAAGTGGATGAGTGTATCACCTGATCACCCTCATTCTCCAGCAGAGATTCAAGTTCCTTATGTAATACCAGAGGACTCAAATAGGGCACTGACACTGGAAGAGGATTATGCCGCTTTTCCAAAGGGTCCTGAAAAAGTATAACAAAAACTTTTTTTTGTTGTTGTTGTTAAATGCAGCCAAAATATTGTTTATAATGTTTATTGTATTGAAACCTCAACACATAATTATGCAACCATCTGACGCAGTCTTCCAATCACTGGCAGAGATGCATGTCACAATATCACATGCCTAATTATAGTCCTGCCATAATATTGTGAAGGTAAGTCAGGAATGTGGAATTTCTATCACACAACACCTAAAATATATTCTTTGGGGTAAAGGGCAACATGTTGTCCTGTTTATTTTGTCAACTGGGCAAGTAGGATCAACCCCTGAAGCACAAATCCCTTAGCTGCCACTTTACAGCCCATTATGGATCTGTGAAAGAGGATTGTGTGCCACTAAAGACATGATTTGAATCCATATGTACAACTTGTTCAAATTCATATATACGATTCATTAATACTAAAGCCTTTACTAGCGATCTAAGGCAATGCAGTGAGCTCAGCTTGCATTACTGGCGATGGTTCCAGTATAAAAATGAGTAAACGTGCTTGCGAAATGCTAACAATTGAGGCTATTTATAATGCTCCTTAATTTTAAGCAAATTACACGTTTAAGCATAAAAACAAGATTGGTGATTCTTTGCTTTCAAAATAAAATGTACACAATAAGTAGAACTTGAAAAAAGGTTTTGCTAAACTATTCTGCAACTTTAAATACAATATCTCTGGAGTATAATTTAGCGAAACATGTTTGATGCATGCCAATATAAAAAAGATGAATAATGGATAATCAGTGTAAGACCATTATAGGCAATGTTATGGACAACATGAAAATAAATTTCATTTATATAAAAGAAAAAAAAAAAAATGGAAAGTATACCTGCAGGTACATGCCCTTGCACTGGTGTAGAGATTACAACTTAGAAATTCAAGCGTTTACAGAAGCAGGCTTTGAAGGTGCATTCCTAACCAACTTTTGTGAATTCCATTATCGAACAAGCAAATATGTATATTTGCTGATGCGATAATCTGCTGAGTGATTGCAAACTTACTTTCCCAACACCCTTTTTTCTCACCCTGGAAAAAGTTGTATTCTTGACCATGCCAGAAATACATTTCCAACCTTTTCCAGTGTAGGAAGAGGTGAATACCCCCCCTTAAAGGTGTTGGTGTGTAGGTATGCGCAGATTACCAATGTATTCGAATCTTCGATCCATTGTTTCCTGCCAACTTCCAACCCCTGTATGTAAATGTACAAAAAGTGATTAATTAAGAAAATTTTTGAGCTGGGTTTGGGCCCTTCGAGCTAAGAAAATGGGGGTAGAGTAACCTTTACTTCAATGAGGGACCATATATTAGTCTAAAAAAAAATGTTTTTTTTTCTTTTCTTTTCTCTGCTAAAACAAGGTCTATGCACAAATGGTGGTATCCTGGTTTCAGCCTATGTGATATGATAATTGTTGAACGCCATGCTGTATTTTAATAATTAATTTTAGTATTGACTATGTACAATTAAGAGTTTTAATAATGGATACATATTTATTGACGATTTTATGAAGAACTATGATTACTGTTGATTTTGTTTAATGCTAACTGGGAAAAATGCTAAGAGATGAATTATCTTTTTTATATATTTTTAATACTGTAATATTCTGTCTTTTGTGATTTAATAATCGAAATAAAGACTATAAAAAGAAAGAAAAGATTAATTAAGAGCCTAGTTTGCATCCAAATCCTGATGAACAAGTTACTTACCTTTGATAATGCTCTTTCTGGTGCGAGCTCGATTTCTGATGGATACTCTAACTGCAGATTCCTCACCTTGTGAGGGTCCAGAGATTTCTCAGCAATTCCTTTGCGCACCTGTAGGTGGTGTCATGCGGCTCCGCGCTGACTTCATCCCTCCCCGGAAATGGCACTTCAGTCACATGCAGCTGACACCCCTGGACGCTGACGTCAGTTTCTTTCTTGACTTTGTCTGCACTGTCTGAAGCAAAGCCAATACTGATCAAAGTAAACAGTGTGCAGATGTCCAACTCAGGATAGCTGGATCTTAGCTAGAGACGAGAGTCCTCTGATTTTCACCTCTCCCAGATGGCCTCCCCAACCCAGCAAAGATGCATTTGCCATGACTGGCAGCTCTGGATAAGGTAGGGAAAGGTGTCTGCCACTGGACCAATTTTGGAATACCAACCACCAATGCAGGTCTTTTGCAGTCTCTGCCAATTCCTCTATGGAATAAGATATGTTCCTTTGGTGATGAGCACCCTGAGATTTCAGATCCCAGTGCAGAGCCTGTATGTGCCACCTGGCTTGGTCTATTCGCATGATGCAAGAGGTCAAGTAGTCTCAAAGTCACTTTCACAGAGACCAAGGGCAAAGGCTGAAACATCAGGATCATAGCCTGAATGTCCAGGACTCGTTGAAGAGGAGGGAAGGTTCTAAACTGCACAGTATGGCTCCAATGAATGGGAGCTTTCTGCAAAGGAATCAGGTGTAGCTTTGGAATGGTTGATCATAAACCCTAAAGATGGGATGTTTGCCATCATTTGAAGGTGGTCCACAACGGACTGTGGTGAGGCCTCCTTCAACAACCAGTCATCATGGTATGGGAAAACCGGTATTCCCAACCTCCAAAGATGTGCAACGACAACCACCATCACTTTTGTGAACACCCAAGGGGCTATGGTGAGGCAGAAGTACAGCACTGAGAACTGAACATGCTTATGGCACACTTGGAACCTCCGGTAACGTCTGTCGGACTGCAGGAAGGGGACATGGAAATAGACATCCTTAAAATCCAACGATACAGAACTTGGGCCAGGGTGAGCATCCTGAGTTTGCCCTTTTTTGAGTAGGATGTTCAAAGGGCAAAGGTCTAAAATAGGGTGAAGTACTTCGTCATTCTTGGGCACTAAATAATAACAAGAATAGCATCCAGTCCCTATTTCTGATGCCGGTACCCTCTCAGTGGCTCCCTTGTCCAAATGAACGCAAACATCTTTTAGTAGGATGGACAAGAGGTCCTCTGGAAGCTGCTGTAGGGTCTGTGGCATATGAGTTGGCGGAGTGGTGAACCGGAAAGGTAGGACTTGTCCACCCTGAACAATTTAAAGCATCCACCTGTCCGATGTGATGCTTTGCCACCTGCTGAGGTAATAATTTATCCTGTTTCCTGGTATAATTAATTGTGCTTCCAACATAGTAACAATGTGCTGCCGTTAACAAGCTAAATGAGTTTGAGGGTTGTGCCACCCTGAGAGTCTGTATTTTGGAGGCCAGATCCCCGCTCTCTACCTCCAAATTGAGAGGTCTGCTGTTGAGGAGGTGGGTCTTGGTGTTGTCTCTGCCGTATCCCTTTCTTTTCTGAGGCCTAGAAAAGAAGAGTACTGTTGGTGATACTATCATACAGATGCAGAAAGGCCAAAAGAATGTGCTGTGGCTCTGCTTTCTATGAAGCGCCCCAGGGCTGAATCTGCTTTGTCTCCAAAGAGACTGGTGCCATCAAATGGGCAGGACATTACAGGAAAAGCCTGTGGATCTCATCCAAGCATGGCGACGAAGAACCGCGCTAGTACAGACTGCTCTAGCCAAGCAATCAGTGGTGTCCAGCCTCGATCTTATGACATATTTTGTAGCGCCTTGTCCATCCTGTATGATCTGAGCTCAACTGTGGAGTAACTCTTCAGGAACTGAGGGTAAGATTTAGTTCAGCATCAACCATAACGCATGGAAGTAACTTCTCAAGAGGGAACTGGATTTGACTGATCTGAGGGCTAGGCTGGCAGATAACCTTCTCTTCCAAAAGGCCTCCATGTGTTTGGACTTCCTATTAGGGGGTGTAGTAGGGAAAGAGTTGGGATTCAACCTGCTCGGGTGAAGCTTGCACCATAAGACTCTTAGGAGTGGGGTGCTGGAGGAGGAGAGATAGGTCACCTAGAGCAGGTCTGTGTGGCCTGCCACTTTGCCTTTTCACAGGCAGGCAAAATCTAGGTTTGGCCTAAGTGCCTATTAAGGCACTGAACGGGAGGGGTGGGTCTGAAGAAGTCTGCTCAAGCTGCAGGACATCTTTGAGAATGTGAGATTTTACTTTTGCGGATGGTAGCCTCATGACCATGGCAAAAGTTGCTGACTACTCTATGGAAGGGTCGGAGGCGAGTGTCAGGGGATGTATCTAGCGCACTGTCATCTTGAAGGTCCAGAAATAAATTCTCCTTTTCATAAAATTGGGAATCGGCATCCCAGTCATCCACAACATGTGTTGATATTGGCAATGTCTCATCCGAGTCTGAATGGGGCTGCCTGGGCTGTGTCTGAGATCAAAGTGGATGCGTCTTCAGTAAAGGTTGCAGTGGATTCACTGCTGAGTCCGAAAGGGCAATCTGTTCTTCCTCCGTCATCAGTGGTGACATGCGTGGAATTGGTGAGGATCTCTTCACCAGGAGAGAAGTTGGGACAGGCGTCAGCCTCGGAGTTGGGGCGGGTCCCACTGCGGGGTCAAGAGGCACAGTCGGGGTTGGAGACATATCCGCTGACAGTAGTCCAACTGGAGATCTCCTTCGATTCTTTGACCTCATAGGCGTTTCAGAAGGAACCAGTACGGCACTGAATACATGCAGCATGGCACACCTTAAAGGCTTTGACCTGATGCAACATTGTCGAAGGACCCCAAAATTCGGTTTGGATAGGGATAAGCTGAAGGATTGGCTCTGCGGTGGGGCACCAGGACCTAGATTGGGAGGCACCCTGACATCCGTGTGACTTCTATTGATGTGAGTGGTGGGAAGCAAGGGAGTCACGTTTAGACTTCATATGTTTTTTTCTTGGATCTCAACTTACTTGACAACTTGGAGTGGGAAGAGGACCTCTCTAGAGAATGAGCTTGAGAATGAGTCAGTGTCTTCAAGTGACACCAACCCATATGTAGTTTTTCGATGGTGTTCAGCGAAGTACAGCTTGGCCTTGCGGTCCTGGATGGCCTTTGGGTTCATCATCATAGCGCAGTTATAGCATGAATTAGAGTTGTGTGAGTAACCTAGACAATAGCAACATACCTGGTGGGGTTCTGGCACAGACACTGGTTTATGGCAGTCCTCGCAAGGTTTGAATCCTGAAGTTTTTGGGGGGAGACATGTCCCTTGAACACTGTATAAAATGTTCGATAAACTGAATTCTGTCAAAAGGCAGAAAAAGAGGGAGCGAGCTCCGGATTCACATCAGAAGGTGCAGAAGGAAAGGAACTGACATCACGCAGGGTTGGCAGCTATATGTGGCTCCAGTGTCATTTCCAGGGTGGGACCGAGTCAACACACAACCATACGATGCTCCTAACTGGTGTATGCGAGAATTGTTGAGAAAAATCTTTGAATCCAGTCTTGCGCCGGGGGGTATTCGCAGGGGGAGGAATTTGAAGTATTTATCAAAATACTGCTGTTTCAAGGTTCCCATGGGATTCCTAGCTTGACAACAAGGAATGGTTTAAGCATGAACCATCTAATTCTGGAGAACTCAATACTGTGGCAGAACATCCACTGACTGTATTTCAGATGTTATGGGAGAAAGAGCAGTTACAAATGGCCAAAGTTTTGTCATTAGTGAACTACTGTTTTAATGTGCTGACTGCAGTCTTTACAAAGTTTCTCTAGATAATAGATAAGAAAATGATTCTTTCTTGTGATGGTAGTTCTCCAGTACGGAAATCTTTCACAGATTCACATGCTTGAATCCTCCCATTTGTGGACCTGGGAGTCCCACTCTATCATGATAATAGCAGTCTCATGTTAAACAGACCATCATTTTTAAAAGAACCAAACTACATCCAATCAGAGACAAAAAGACCGAAGACCTCACCCAGGGGTCATCAACCCTCAGATTTCAAAGCACTCGTGTGAAGGACTAATATTACTAGGGGAGCTTCTCTGGGGAGGAGGGTGGGTCGCTTGTGAATCTATGAAAGCTGTTGATTCTGGAGAACTACCATTACAGATAAGTAAAATTTTCTTCCCCAGCATTGAATAGATTCACATGCTGGAATCATAATAACAAGCATTACATAATGTTAACAATGTAAATTAATATTATGGATGGAGGGAAAAAACAAAAATATGGCTCACTTTATGGCAGTAGTTCCCAAACTGTGCGCCATGGCTCCCCAGTGACAATCAGAACTCACCAGGGGTGCCGCGCACTTCTTGGGAACGTGGGAAAGGTTCTACTAAGTATTTCAACATAATGCCCTGCAGCACTGTCGAGTCATCGCACTGCATCAAGGGGACCGCCCCAGATTAACCATTACATGGAGGTGAAGTCTACAGCTGGGGAAGGGGAGGTACAATGCATTGGGGGGGGTTTACTTGTGCCCATTATATTACGGTACTGATGGCTGCCACTGAAGTGAAAGATCAGCCCTGATTACTCACAGGATGTGCAGTAATTAGCAACCAGCAGCAAAAAGAACGTTATGCATTCCAAAAGCTAACCCTTTTAAACTTAGCTCTGAGAATAAGACTATGTCTGCAAGAGATCTGCTACAATGTCAGAACTGTTGAAGGGTCTACCTTTGATCCAATTGTGGTTCAACAGCACACTATTGGGGATGGGGTACCTGCTTACAGAAGAGAAAGGCACCTCCAAAGAAGCATTACATAAAAATGCAGCTCTATAAGACAAAGGTGAGCTGAGAAGAGAGCACACGGTGACAGAGGGATACCACTTCACTTGCAAAATGGTTGTGTTTGCCTCAGATACCAAAAGTAGCAAATTTACATAACTTTTTCTCATTTATTACATCTACGTAATCACTGTAAATTCCAGCGCCTGTAGGACTCAATGTTCCATGTTCCAACTATTATATAATTTTTTGTTACAAATACGATTATAATACCTTCATCTGCTTCATCCCAATTATTTTCAGGGAGAAAAATGGAAGTGATCCCAAGGCCTGACTTACACTCTACCACCCATAAAAAAGTGATATAATGGGGAGCCGCAGCCAACGGTCAATAGATCAAGGGAGCCACGGGTCGAAAATGTTTGGGAACCACTACCTTATTGAAAAAGGGGAGGAGGTAATGCCTGGCTTACTGCTGCGTCCTTCCGAACTGTCACTTTTAGACAGTAATGTTGCTGCTCTGCATATGACCTCCAGCAAAAAGACTGACAGAACCTTCCACACTCCTGGTAGAGGATGTTTTAACGTTGCTGAGCAGCGGTCTACTTGCTATTGCATAGCAGAAAGAAATTGTCATAAGGTTACTGCACATACACAGAGCTATGCACAGGATAATGGGACCCCGGAATACAGTGGTTTGCCTACCATATACCGTAGCACCCAAAAACCCCAACCCAACTAGCTTAGCATCCCATTAGCACCCAAGTACCAATGATTAGACAACCCAGAACACGGTATCTTTATCTCAGGACTCGCAGAAGCAAGAACACTCTTTCGTCACTCACTCGTACTTGTCCACAAGGTGCGTAGGAAGAGACACTGGATAGGTTAAAATGTTTATTCCAACTTACGTGCTCTAATGTACAGTACACGTGTCAGTACTAATAGCATAATGCATATGACTAATATAAGCAGCATGGTTACAATTCCATAGAATACAAACGGGGAAAGCATTTCATAACTCAGTGGATAAATGTCTAAATAACATTACCACCCTCCCCGTGCAGTAAGATAGTTTATTATAAAAATAGAAGACCTCTGGGCTTTGACTAGCGAACCCCCATACCTCAGTCTCTAGATGCAGAATTACATCAGCAGGACATCATAGCTCTTCTCACTGAAAAGGATTTCTCCAAGTGTCAAGCGCCAGTAAAAACTGCAGTATTAAAGGCACACAAAGTTTCATGGCATTTGCGCCTAATGTTATGTCTGGGTGCGCGAGACTGGCCATATCAGGAAGAACCAAAATACATTGTTATGCGACCTTGTACATGTTGTGCAGTCTGAGCCCAAATCGAACAAGAGAAAAGGTGAAAGACAGAAAATGCAGACAGCGCAAAAGAACTTGGCAAGAGCAAAGGGCGAGGGAGCCCTGGCTCAGTGTAACGTGCGCAAAGAAAAGCAGCATGGCAGCTAAGCCTAGGCCAACATAACAAGGCAGGCAACAAACCACAAGACACCCTCCCCTGGTCAGTCCGGCGGCCAAGACAGAGATCCAATAAAAAATCCGGTGCAGCACAGGGAGCGCCCAAACGGCGAACAAACAAGTCAATCCATGAAAGTGTAAGTGCAGAAAAAAGCCATACCCTCCAAAGGGCATCATTGGAATCGTCGAAAAACATAGACGCCATCCAATCCATGAGATCAAAAGAGCAGGAATGCTCCTCAGCAGAGGGAGCATCCAAAAGCAATGCGGGACAACTTGCGTGATAAACGAAACAGCTTTGTTGTAGGAGATCCTGGGCAGCCGCCCAGATATCCCATTGCGCCAAAATCCCCAGTGCAGCCGCACGCGCCATACAGCCGGCAACGGAACAGTCCTGCTCATGGGCCTCTAAGGGACCCATCAACTGAACAAAATCCGGAACAGACAATGACGAATTGGAGAGGCAATAATCCAAGGTCCAGGTGAAAGGACAGCGGATGCAAGTCATTACAGGTTGCACGCAAGTGAAATACGCAAAGCGAAAAGAAAGAGTATATGACACACTCAGTGTCGCCAATGGCAAGACACCAAAACCAGCCAAAGGCGCTCACGAAGCAGCTGGAGGCGTTCTGGATGGAGCAGGTCCCATCGGGGAGCAGCCATTGCGCATAAAACAAATTAATAACAGGACACCAGCCGCCAAAGCGATGATCAACGGGAAACCGCCAAAGACGCTGGAAAAAATAGAATGAATAAAAGCCGGGATGACACCAAAAATAGTTTGGAAGGAGGACACCAAACCAGACCCCACGACTTTAAAAAAGTGTACTAGACCCTCTGTGTTAGATGCGTTAAAAATACGATGAATTAACTCCCCAAAATGTTGGGGGAGATTAGTGTTCAAAAGGGCCTGTATTTCACTGTGGGTACTCGCCACCTGGAGAATGAATGTCTCCCGGGCGGACGTGAGCATAACTTCCTCGTTCAATAATAGTGCCTTTATTCTGCTCAGTCTATTGAAATCTGCCTCCATGGTAGGGATGGAAGGCCAAATAGAGATATCAACCTTGCCATGAGGGGGAGGAAAAAGCACATTTTTGCAGCAGACAACCCTGTGCGAAACTGTTACAATGTAAGGAATGCCAGCCTGCAGGCCACAACAGTTTTCGTTATTTAAAAGTAAATAACTACCATTGGAAAGGAGAGTGAAAGTAGGAGAAATAACAGGAGCAGGAATACCTTTCAGCACACAAGCAAGATTAGGAGCGGAAACGCTACATGAGCCATGCAATTTAATGTGTTTACAAATAAGCGAATGACCCATAGTCGAGTCGCAGGACTCCCCCGTGAGAAAGACTTCCTTGCCGTCCCGAAGGCATTTATACATGAAAGGCAAGGACCAGAGTTCATGCAGGAAAGCACTGCCCAAGGGCCGGTAACGGCCCACAGGATAATGTTTCATGCACGAGTCAAATTCAAACAAGGAAAAAGGTAAAGCGATAACCCCATGAACTAGCCACACAGCAGAATCGAGTTCTGCAACAGAGAACGGCAAAGGATCCATCTTTTCGATATGTAATAGAGTGTAAGTTGCATCTTTCATGGACATAAATTGCTGTTTGTCAGTTAAGTTAAAAGGTAGAAACAAGGCAGAGGTGTTCAAAAAATGCCAAGGAACTTAACCTAACTTGAGCGTTTGTAAAGTCCATGCAAACTGCATAACTGAACGCAATTGATTCTGACCATGATATAACACAGAAACATCATCTTGTACAATATCAACAACAGAGGACACAATATTTTCTAAAGTATAAATGCGTGAAGACAGGGTATTAATACTATTGTCAACAACAGCAAGCACCTTTTCCATATTTGCTTGATCTATTTCCCGAAGACGGGAAGCAGCTTCCATTTGTGATAGCTTCCAGAGTTCATTATATGTCTCATAAATGAATCTTTTAGGTCGGGGACCACGAGGTCCCAAAACAAAGTCGGACAGATCAATATTGCCTGAAAGGAGGGACAAATGTTGTTTAACAGAATCAAGGGACGAATGTTGCAGCCATTGTTTGCATAATTTACCAACAGAATATGTAATGACAGTACGAGAAGCAGTAAATCTCGGATCAGGCCTATCCTGTGCGTAGCCAGTACCTAAGTCGTGAAAACGCATTTGGCATGCATTAGATGATATAGGCCATACCAACCAGGGTGACTGATCCAGTTCGGAAACATTAAATGAATTATTTTGTAATAGAGCCTGTAGGGTCGTCAGGGACAGGTTAAAACGTGAGCTATCATTGGGAAAACTCGAAAGGGATGGAATTGAGGGCGAGTTTAATTGTTTAGTGGTAGCTAAGCCCCAACACGTAGTTTGATAGATGGAAGCATTTAGGAACATAATTTGGGTAGGGATGAGGCAAGCACTATGCAACGCCTCGGTTCCCTGTACCTGCCATGGCTTGGAGCCCCAAATGGATTTCAAATCTATTGTATCCTCCCAGTGCTCATAACCACCCGCTGCTAGGGCATTTAAAAAGGAACCCGAATAAAGCAATTTGGTGTGTGTTAACATAATTTTCTGAGTTGATGTGATATTAAGTCTAAAATAATAGGATATAGGGTTCGACCGATTAAAATCAGTAAAATAGGTAAACTTATTTCGAAGAGTCTGTGAGCTACCTGGTAAGGGGTTTGGACAATGTTCCCATTGGGTGTAGTTAACAGAACTACGCAGGGCACTTGGCTTATGGAGAAAATGATTACCCCAATGTTGGTAACAATACAAATCGGCATAATTCGCAGAATTCATATATAAATCTTCAGCATTAAAAGATGCATAATATTTTAAATCGGCAAACAATGCTTCAACGGCATGCACATCCCAATCATCAGAATGAATATTATTTTGTACTACATCACCCATTGAAACACGAAGGACATTAGGTACATTAATAATTTCCGTCGGACCATGGATTTGATAGTTCACTGCATCCCATACGATGCCATCAGCAACTGGAAAAGCTGAAATGTTCACAAATGTGTGGTCACGCTTCATGATGTGAGACGAGGAATGAGGAGCCAAAGTTCCAGAAACATAGTCTACAGCAGAGCGTTCAGGTAAATAGTGACCATTGATTAGTAGAAAAAACACTGTGACAAAGCCAATGGACATGAACAGAAAAATCAAGAAAAGTACCAACCAGAGGTATGTCCAGGGTGGAATCAAAAAATTGTCTCTAAACCAGGATACAAAAATACTGAACTTGGATGGGACTTTTGAAGAGGTGGAATCCGAATCAAAGGAATAACGAGTCGGGCTTAGTGGCGTTATTGGTTGATGTGCCACCGATTCAGATGCAGGATAAGTATACTCGTCCTCGTCGATATTGGTGGAGAGTTGGGGATCAATTGTAGTTTCAGGCAAATCAACCATCTCAATTACAGCATCAGCGACCGTTCGTGTAGATGGGTCACGAACATATGTCCGATAAATGGCAGGACAAGAGACCGCTGGTGTGACACTATTCAGGATCGGCCAGGCGCTGTAGCTTGACATTTTCCACTGAGATGTATCTGTTCTCCTTGCGACCAGGAAGCGGTGGTAAGATGACTGTACGTGTTCCCTTCAAGCCCAGAACTGGAACCGGTGCACGAAAAGAGGGGCCAAATTCTTTTTGTTTTCAACCTTCTCTCGAACCAGTTCTCCAACCTTTGGAAGCCAGCCGGCTACCGGAATCTGCAACGCAGGATCTGTGGCTGAAGGCAAATGTGTAGTTGCAAGTTTGTCTCGGGCTTCTTGTAAGTCCTGTAACATAGCAGAATGGTTATCTACATCAAACTTGGCGGATTGCGCCGCGATGTCTGGACCCTCAAGGTCAGGCACAAACATTCTTATGCCAAAGAGCATTTCGTATGGGGTCCGCCCACCCAGAGGTCTTCTAGGGAGATTATTAAGTGCACGCTGAACGGTATACAAGTGGGCCAGCCAGTTCCTGCCAGTACCTATAACTCTAGCTGTTAAGGATTGCTTTAAGTCACGGTTCATTCGTTCAACGATAGAGTTGCCCTCAGGCCTATACGGAGACGAAAATTTCACCCGCACCCCAAGCGAAGCCATTGCATCCTTGTAAGCCCTAGAGGCAAAAGCTGGACCTTGGTCCGAATGGAAGGTGCCGCATGCGAAAATTCCCACAAAGACACGCAAATCCCTGATTACATTTCGAGCGTCAGCACTACGTTGTGGCCAGACCCAGAGGAACCGTGTGCACGAGTCCACTGCTACTAAGATGTATTTATAGGCAGTGTCTGATGAGAATGGACCGCAGTGATCCAAGTAAACACACCCAAAGGGTCTGTTAGCAATGCAGAGCGGGGTCTGTGGTGGGCGTGTTACCGTGGAAGGCTTAATCTGTTGACAAACATCGCAAGAAAGCACAAAAGCACGGGTGTCTTTATACAATCCACGCCACCAATAACGCTGCTGCAAGATGGAAACTGTAGCTGACACACCTGCATGAGCCGAAGCCATGCCTTCGTGTGCAGCTGATATCAAGGCACTCCTGCGGTCCGCGTTGGGGATCAGCCGATCTCCAACGTCAGGTATTGTTACATAAGGAACCTGATCGGGACTTAATTTGTAAGAATACTTGGAAGGGAAACCTGTAGGGTAATTATCACCTTCCTTGGTTGCAGCAATAGCTGCTAGAATAACAGGGTCAATTTTAGACATGGACCTGGTAACCGCTGCTACTGAACACGTGACTACTGCTGGACGGGCAAGCTTCATCTGCCAGATCGTTACCAATAGCGTGTGCGCCCACCCGCTGATGGCCTAAGGTGTGAACCACCTGTGTGAGGGGCAGACGTTGTTGCAATTCTGCCACTCGAACCCAAAGCATTTTATGCTAAATTGTGCTCCCTTTTGCGTCCTTGTAGTCATTTTTTGACCAGAAAAACAGATTGTCATTGTAAGATTGTACACAGTAGAAGGAATCACATACAATAAGAGTGGTCTCATCCTGAGAAGCGAACTCAAGCGCAAGTAGCAATGCATGCAGCTCTGCCAATTGTGCGGTACTATCTCCAAGTGTGCGAGTATGCACTGCAGAGGATTTGAACTTTCCATCAACAAAAGAACCTGCGACAATTGCACATGCAGCTGAATAAGCGTGCTTGGACCCAGTGGCCGGTTGCGCCGAACCATCGGTGTAGATCACACATTTGTAATCCTCAAGCGGTAGCAAAAACAAAGGAGGAGGATGAACGAATTCATACTGCAAATACTCCTGAGTCTGAAGAGAAGAATCAAAAACAAAAGTGACGTCCGAAGACGTCAAGGATGTAGCCCATTGTATCCAACGGGGATGCATTGCTTTTGAGTTCGGTACACTTGCCTTTGTTACTGCCTCTAGGGCAGGACAGGGTGTTACCACCAGAATTCGCTTTCCCTGTGCCAGTGCGCGTTCTTTTAGAATCGCCATTTGCACTGCAGTTAGAACTTTTTCGACAGATGTAAAGCGCAATTCAGCGGAAGTGTACAGATGTGACTTGTATGCAATGGGTACTGTATCACCTTCATTAAAGGTTAAGTATGTGAATCCCACCGCCCCGGAATTATTCTAATCACCAGGTTTGTGTGGTTATCACGAGTCAAAAGATATTTAGACTCCAATAGGTCTGTCTGCAAAGACTGCAGAATTAAGGTATGCTCAGGCAGCCAGCAAGACCTTGAATAAGTAGGTTGTATCAAAGCATACAAAGGCTTGATACGCTGGGCATATTCGGGAATGTAGGTACGCCCGAAATTCAGGAAACCCAGCAAAGACTGAAGTTTCTTCAGAGTATTTGGGGGGCACAAATGTGCACATTTTTCCAGGAAATGGGGGCTAAGCCCTTACCTTCGTTGTTGAGCTCATAGCCCAAGAACAGAACGGTAAATTCAGCAATGTGTGACTTAGCAAAGTTAAATTTGTAACCCTGCTCCGCAAATTCAAGAATAATGCGGTCCACACGGGACAGATGCTGAAATAATTCGTCGTCCGTCAGATAGATGTCATCTACGTACGAACATGCGTCTTGATCAATGTCATTTAACAAAGAAACAACACGGGCGGCGAATATACCCGGACTATTTTTGTAGCCCATGGGTAAACGCCGGAACTGGAATAATTTACCACCGGAAGTGAATGCGGTCCATTGACCACTCTCCGGGGCTAGGTTGTGCGTGTAGAAACCGTTTGAAAGGTCAAGTGTCGTTTTGTATTTTTTACGAACAAGACTGTCTACAAGCGCAGAACTGTGTGTATTCTGTACCGCAAAGTTCCGACAATGGGAATTTAAATGCCGGTAATCCAAAACTAAGCGGTACGATCCATCGGGTTTAGAAACCACGAAAAGGGGATTGTTCATAGGTGATACGCATGGGTCGATTACTCCCTGATATTCCAACTGTGTCAGAATTTCGGAGACGGGGCCTTTTGCCTGCCGTTTGATGGGATATTGGGGTTGTGGCTGCGGTAGTGACCGCAAAGGTATTGCATGAGGAGGTGATTCTTCATCCCATCCCACATGGTTGCGGTATAACGCTGGTGCCAGGTACACAGCCCACTCAGCTGCAAGTGCTTCAGCTTTGTCTTTTGGGACATGCCGTGAAAAGCTTGGAAGGATTACCTCCTCTCCTTTATGTGCAGCTAAAACGAATGGGGGTGGCCAATCCACCTCTGCTAACAAAATGTCATATGAAGAGGTTAGATTTTCCCCAAAAATCCCTTTTATTTCACGCGGTATGTCACCTTCAATTTGGATGACTATGTTGTAAAGTCTGTCAGGGGGTGCCACTCTCGTGTCAGCTGTCTCTACAGTAACGAATGTTTCAGTTGCTGTCGCCTCCATATGAGGACGTAGCGCCTCCCGCACTATGGTAACTTCCGCGGCGCTGTCTAGGAGGGTCACTGCCCACGTCCAATTCTGGAGTCTCGTTCTCACGGTCTGTGGCATATTTCGCTGTTACAGCGGCAACTTTTTTCTTTTGAAATTGTGGTCGAGGAAGGTGAAAGTCTTCTGCTTTCCCTCTGACTTGTTGTCGAGGTTGGTCTCGCTCCTGGGGAGCCTCTCGGCCCCTTCCTCTATCTTGCCGTCCTCCTCCACCAGCCTGTGACGACGTCTGGGCCTGTGAAGAACGAGGAGAACGGGTATCAGAGCTCTGAAACCTTTCTGGTGATTTAATTCTCGACCTATCACGTAAATCATAAGTACGTTCAGAAGAAACCGAAACTGGGGAAGCGCCTCTCGACCCCGGCTTCTTTTGTTGCTTACCCTGTTTTTTCTGTCTCCAACTCTTTTTAGTGAAGACTGGTCTATCATCTTTCTCAGATGTACTTTTTGTTTGTGTAATTTGTGGTTGCGATTGAGTTTGCATTTTTACAAAAGGCTTGTTGCCTAGGCTATTTCTTCCAATCGTTTTATAAGCCCGGGCTATAATTTTCGGTAATTCGCGGGGCCTGTCCAACTCTGGGACTAAAGCCAAAGCATTCGCTACTTGAAAATTCATAGCATCGCCCTTGACATTTCCAAGGATCAGTTCAGCTACTACATCAAACACTCCCACTAGTCTCATCCCTAATTCCACAGCCGCTTCAGGGCCATGTTCATCCTGTACTTTTTTAATTACAGAGGGTAGAACCGTCATGGAAGGAGTACCAAAACATTTTGAATAAACTGCTGCGAATACCTTACCCCAATTTTCACATGATGTCAAATCGGGGATTAAGTCTTTTGGCAAACTTATCGTAAGGATGCGATGTTTATCCACTGGGGACGTATGTGGAAACACCGCTTCTATCTGATCGAACTTTTCGGCAAGCCAGTAAGGATAATCGTCCTTACTCTGTGGACGTTTGCCCATCACAGAATTGACCATGACAGGACTTATGGTCACTCCAGCTGCAACAGCTGGTTGGCCAGCGACTACAGGGGCAGCTCCATGCAGGCTACCTGTAACGTATGTCACTAAGGCTCGATGCACTCGCACCAGTTCGGTATGCATAGTGCGCAGTTCCGCAATTGGTAATGCCAGATAATTTGGATGCGGGGTATACCCGGCCAATACAGGCCAAGTGGCCCCCAGAATGGATAAGGGGCCTAAACGAACTGCGGTAGTTGGTTGGGGGAGGGCGCCATTAAACCAAACACGGTGCTGCCAAGCCGTGAGAGGCACTTCAAGAGTAGTATAGGGTCGATAGGCAGCAGGAATAGCGGTGGGTTTATATTCATGAAACAGCTTATCACCTGCATCCACCGCTTCAAAAGTGATCCAAGTGTAAAACACTTCAAAGTGATAAGCCGGATCGGCTTGAACCACAAAGACCAACTCGACCCCAGCATCGGGCACTCCGTATACACCTAGGTGTTCTCGGATTGGTCCTCGGCTATGTGCAGCTATCGCCACACCAGCCATAACTAAACAATTGTATTCGACAACCTAACAGGGAGCACAAAATGGGTTATGTATGTAACCTTTTTAATAACTTCAAGCTTGAAAGAACCTATAAAACGTTCAATATAGGAGGTATCACCGTCACTTACGCCTCCGGAAGCGTATGTGAGGGTTTTGTGGACAAGCACAAGTACTACTCAAGCATCTCGCAGATAAGCAGCCCCACGGTGGTCGCACCATGTCATAAGGTTACTGCACATACACAGAGCTATGCACAGGATAATGGGACCCCGGAATACAGTGGTTTGCCTACCATATACCGTAGCACCCAAAAACCCCAACCCAACTAGCTTAGCATCCCATTAGCACCCAAGTACCAATGATTAGACAACCCAGAACACGGTATCTTTATCTCAGGACTCGCAGAAGCAAGAACACTCTTTCGTCACTCACTCGTACTTGTCCACAAGGTGCGTAGGAAGAGACACTGGATAGGTTAAAATGTTTATTCCAACTTACGTGCTCTAATGTACAGTACACGTGTCAGTACTAATAGCATAATGCATATGACTAATATAAGCAGCATGGTTACAATTCCATAGAATACAAACGGGGAAAGCATTTCATAACTCAGTGGATAAATGTCTAAATAACATTACCACCCTCCCCGTGCAGTAAGATAGTATTATAAAAATAGAAGACCTCTGGGCTTTGACTAGCGAACCCCCATACCTCAGTCTCTAGATGCAGAATTACATCAGCAGGACATCATAGCTCTTCTCACTGAAAGGGATTTCTCCAAGTGTCAAGCGCCAGTAAAAACTGCAGTATTAAAGGCACACAAAGTTTCATGGCATTTGCGCCTAATGTTATGTCTGGGTGCGCGAGACTGGCCATATCAGGAAGAACCAAAATACATTGTTATGCGACCTTGTACATGTTGTGCAGTCTGAGCCCAAATCGAACAAGAGAAAAGGTGAAAGACAGAAAATGCAGACAGCGCAAAAGAACTTGGCAAGAGCAAAGGGCGAGGGAGCCCTGGCTCAGTGTAACGTGCGCAAAGAAAAGCAGCATGGCAGCTAGGCCTAGGCCAACATAACAAGGCAGGCAACAAACCACAAGACAAAATAGAGGCAACCCATCTGGCAATAGTGTGTTTCGAGACAGCCTCTCCTTTGTGTGGATTTCCAAATGCTATTAGAAGTTGATCTGATTTCCTTAAGTGTTTGGTCTAATTAAGGTAGAACTTTAAAAAACTCTGTGTCAAGAGAATGTAAAGCTCTTTCTGGTACTGTGCTGGGGTTTGGAAAAATGTGTTTAGTATAATTGGCTCATTCAAGTGAAAGTCTGACGGCACCTTCGGTATAAACTTTGGATTCGTTTTCAATGTTACCCTGCCACTTTTAAACTGGAGGTAGGGTTCTTTTACTGAAGAACAAGTTACTTACCTTCGGTAACGATGTATCTGGTAGAGACATAGTCTAGCCGCAGATTCCTTAACTTAGAATATCCCCAGGCGTCAGACTGGATCCGGAAAATTTTGCGTAGCAGCAACTCTGCGCGCCGGGGGCAGCACCACACGGCTACGCCCTGACGTCGTCCATGGACGTGACGTCAGCGGAGCCATATATGCCCCGCCCCGGCGCGCCAACATCAGTTTGTCAGAAGACTTTTCCGCATCAGAACGCGAAGCCACCACCAAAAACTGTGAAAATATGGGAACAGTGTGCAGAAAAAGAAAAAACAAGGTATGGTGAAAAACATCACCATAGAAGGACAGTGCCAGGCACTGTACACTGTAAACTGAGGGAGGGAAACTAACAGAGCACCACTCTGGGAGGGACCCCCGCAATTGTTAAGTCCAAAACCTCCCCCGGAGGCAGAAGAAGATGCAGAGCATAGGCAGGATTCGAACCCTTGGCTTGTGTGAGCCTGTGCCACTAGAGGCACAAGACTTACCATTGATCAATAGCTCCTTGGGGAACTATCACAGCAGCCGGCAGAAAGGCTGCAACCATAATATATGACAGTGAAGGACAACCAGTCCCGAACCCAGGAGTAAGGACAAACTACTATAAGGCGTCACCCAAAAGGAGACGTCCGATCCGAATAAGGGACCTACCGAATGCAGCAATGTGAGAGACTGAAACCGCTAGAGTGCAGGGGAGGCAAGAGACCTCAAGCGGTTGAAGAAGATAAAAGGGAAGGACGGGGGGCGGGTGGGGGTAGAAGAATTTAGACTCACATCGGACAACCCAGGGTAAGGGTTGTAAAGGACACATGGCATATGAGCATACCGTCCAAGCACAAAGATGGGTAGAGCAGAGCCACGAAACCGACTGTAGGCTCGTGAGTCGGAGTGAGGATAAGACGTCACCCCGCAGAGGAATAAAGCCACCCAAAGGGAGGCGAAGGCAAGAAGCCCAACCTGAAAAGGTTGTCGCAGGATGGGGAGGACGGGCGGGCGTTAAGGAATCTGCGGCTAGACTATGTCTCTACCAGATACATCGTTACCGAAGGTAAGCAACTTGTTCATCTGATAGAGACGTCTAGCCGCAGATTCCTTAACTTAGAATAGATACCAAAGCCATACCCCTAGAGGAGGCGGGACTGCGACTGAACCCCACTAAGGTCCATAGAGAACCTAGTCGTCAATAATATGACGAAAAGAGTGCCGCCAACCAAGGGCGAAACACAGTGGGGACAGAAATGACAGCGCAGCCAACCACCAGACCCCTATGCTCTGAAGAGAGCGGGAATCAAGGGGAGGCTAGGGCACCACAGCCCATCCAGAATAACACGAAAACCCCTATATGTAGAGGGGATGAGAGAAGGAAAACACCAAGCCAGAACGCCGGTGCCCGAGTGAAAAATGCCAAACTTCGAAAGAAGACGAGCAAAGGGGCATGAGGGATCCGCAGGATCCAAGGTGTCGACAAGAAGTCCGAGCTAGCCCCAGCTAAACAACTAGAACAGCGTAAAACACTGTCGAACCTGCTCCTGTAAAGAGATGAAGGCAGCAGGATACCGACCCCTGCCCAGCAAGGGCCGATATGGAACAAAAACACACACAGTAAAGAAACCGGCGTGAAAAGGGAGTTCAGTACCTCGCAAGAAGTAGAACTGAACCTATGGGCCCAAATACTGGTAAGTGGGATGGGGAGTGAGCGCATACCGCCCCCGCAGGTACCACAGAGGAAGAGTACTGCTGAGGCCCTCGCCAGCCGGGCATGTGCGAGAGCATTGAAAGGATGCCCATACACCACCAGAAGGACGCCCATACGCGGCCAGAGGGTGCCTGTAGTATCATAACAGAAGAGCACCAGGAAGCAAGACAGCAGGAACAGCTGAGATGCGCACAATAGCAAGAAGGCAACGGGCCACAAACACCAGAGAAGATCTGGTGATGGAAGAGGGCCGGGCAAAGAACAAGGTAGGAAAGCCCGCAGAAGCCATTAGGAAGATTATGGCGCAGAAACAGCCTCAAGAGGATGCCGAAACTTGGCCAAACCCAGGGACTAGGGGACGCTCAAAAGTACCTGCATTTATACAGAAAGTGGAACTAGTCCAGGCTATAAGCCCCGTCTGCTTCCAGTCTGGAAGAGAGAACAGTCCACTCGCAGGACAAGTAGAAGAAGAGACGAGCCTAACAAGGGAGTACTCAGGACCAACTCACGGGTCCTAGACGCCAGGAAGAGCGGAGTTCAAGGAGAATCGGCCCCATGCGTCCACCACAGTAAGAATGCCAGCAAAACGCAGAAATCCCTGCGCGGAAGCAGCGGGGATGTGGAGAAAACTGCTGGGGAATAAGCCGAAAGGCCATAACAACGTACAACAGAGAGGTCCACGGCAACTCCTTACTGGCGAGGACAACCCAGAAGGGGCTGGCGCCAAAAGACGGACCATGTGACAAAAAGCAGGATGCCAGGCCATGCGAAGTAGATACTACACAGCATAGTCCTAGACCAGGAGTGAAAGCACCACATACAACAGAGCGATGCGACCCTGCGGGACGCAGTAAAGGGGTATATGAGTCCCAGAGGGATACCCCTAATGAAAACTCCACAGGAGCTTACAAATGCAAATGCAGACACCTGCCACCAGCCAATACCCCACATAGGGCGAGGGTCAACCCCTGGCAAGAAGGGGGGGTGGGGGGGGTCCTCTTGGCAAAACAGACAGTCAGAGGACTGAAAGCAACCCAGCCATACGGCTATACAGACAATACAGAGACAACAACCGGTCTCTGATAAAAACCGGGCCGTAAAGGAAGACCCGCAACCAGGAAGAAAGTCAGTCAGTGGCACGGCAGAATTACAGTAGCCCTGACAGAAGACTGGAGATCGCCGAGTCCGCGTGGGACCCAAAAAGGTCTATTCCGTTAAATGGCATGTCTTGGAGGCTCTCCCGAATGTTATCAGGGAAGCGACTGTCGCGCATCCAGGCATGGCGGCACAAAGCCACCGACCGTGCAAGAGCACGGCCCACAGAGTCTGTGGTATCCAGGGAGGAGCGTATTGAAAAATGTGCCATCTCCTTGCCATGAAGGACAAGACGGAGAAGCTCCGGGCGCAATCCATCCGGAAGGGAAGGAAGAAGGTTAGCCACAGAGTCCCAGAGTGCGGAGGACGCACGTGCAAACACGCATGTAGTGTTTAAAGCGCGGATGGCCGCGCTAGAAGAAGCAAAAAGCTGTCTTCCACATGCCTCCAGCCACCGGGATTCCAGGGTGGGAGGAAACAAAAGCAAAGTGGAGGAGTCCTGTAACCCAAAAGCCGCCTGAATCACCAGGGCCTGAGCAGTAGGGTGGAGGGACAGGCAAAGTGGATCCCCGGGGCAGGACTGTGCCTACCCGCAATGGCCCGATCAACCGGGGCTCCGGAATAGGGCCGTGCCCAAGCGCTACGCAGGACTTCTAATAAAGCACCCCCAAGGGGTAGCAAGGGCTCCATGGTAATGGGCTCGAGATGAAGCAGATCCATTAAGGGATCGGGAATGAGGGGTACCACAGGAGGCTGAAAGCCGAGGATAGCAGCTGCCCTGTTGATAGTCCGCGCATAGGCCCCTAGTTCAGTAGTCACCCTAGGAGGGGACAAGAGGCCGTCTGTAGGAGACGGCTGGAGACTAATCCTCCCAGTTGCCATAAAGAGCGGGGCTGGGGAACAACCCGAAGGCCAAGCCACACTAGGGACCTGCACCAGTGGCCCCCGACCAGGGGAAGCAGCAGCTTCCAGAAGGGCTGCAGCGGATACCGGTGTCGCCTGACACCGCTGAGGAGTCAGAAGCGATTAATCCGGAGGGGGGTCAACCTCAGGCATGGACGCTGGTGTTGATGAACGATGAACGTATGGACACCTGCGGCGATGGATGCGGCGACAGCGGCGTCGGTAGGCGCCGTGTCGGAGTAGACTGGACGTCGACGGCCTCCACTGGGGACGCCACCTCGACATCGACAGGCGTCGGATTATGCGTTGCTCCAGACATGGGATCAGGCTTAGAGCCGGGTGTGGGTGGCGTCCAGCCCGGCTTCGGGTCCGACTTGGAGCCCGGCGTCGCTGACGCCGCTTTTGCCGTCCGCACAGGAAGCCGCACAGGGCTAGGCGTTGACTGGCGGTGTCTCGAGCCCGGCACCGAGCCCGGCGTCGAGCCCGGCGTCGCCGACGCCGCTTCCACCATCCGCGCAGGAAGCCGCACAGGGCTATGCGTTGACTGGCGGTGTGTGCCAGAGCAACCAGGACCGTCTGGGCCACGGCCCAACGTCGTCGCCTCGGCTCCGGAGTCGGAGCACACAGCCTTGGTCGGGGAAGGATCCGCCGACGAGGGTCCGGCCGGAGTACCCTCCGCCTCTGTGGGGCCCGAAGGCACGCCAGGGACAGAGGGGGACTCGAAGTAGGCCTGAAGAGCCCGGGAGTAAGCCTCCATTTGGGCGCGCGTCGCTCCAACTCCTGGGAAAGGAGGGTATGGAGGTGGTGACATCCGGGCGCCCTTATCTGGCCCCTTACGAGAGGAATGGGCGCCAGCGGCACGCCTACGGGATGTGGACCTCAGTGGACGCTTGTGGCTCAGCTTACCTTTTTAAGGGCGCCGGTCGCGGAAGCGGCCTCGGGAACGAGCCCCCTCTGGAGAGGGAGAGCGGCGACAAGAGGAAGGTGGGCCGGACAGCCGTGCGGCCAACAGCTTCATACGGCATTCCCGTAGGGACTTCGGCTTCATCTGTTGACAGTCGCCGCATCTTTTGGAATCGTGGTGCACACCAAGGCACCACATGCAAAAAAGGTGCGGGTCAGTGCCAGACATCTGACGCGCACAGGCCTCACAGGCTTTGAACCCGGAGGGCATTGCACACTGTTCCGGTACGACACCAACGGTGCCGAGAAGGCCCAAAACTAGGCCAGGAACTGCTGGTTTCCAGGATCCACGTTGTGACGCGGAAAAGAAGAAAACTGATGTTGGCTCGGGGCATATATGGCTCCGCTGACGTCACGTCCAAGGACGACGTCATGGCGTAGCCGTGCGGCGCCGCCCCCCGGCGCGCAGAGTTGCTGCTACGCATAATTTTCCGGATCCAGTCTGACGCCTGGGGATATTCTAAGTTAAGGAATCTGCGGCTAGACGTCTCTATCAGATAAAGCCTACATCTCATTGAACCTCTGAGCTAATGTCAGTACCAGAAGTGCAGTTACAAAAAAGGGGTATGACCCAGCTAGCCACCGGAACCTGGGTAATTAACATTCAAAAATGTTCACTTCAAACGAGGGGGCCAAGATTAAATCCAAGGGTTCCCAAATACTTAAGAGAAAGAGCTGACATCATTACGTGGTTTGCAAAATTCAAAAGGCCTGTGAGGTACCAAACTTCTCCAAGTGAAATGCATCCGTTCCCTGCAATGGATAGTTGAAATGTGAAATTACCAAAAAGAAGTTGCCATCTGTCCGTTCTCTGACCTAGGAGCCCACAGGCCCACTACTATCATTTCAACCACCCAGCCAATGGTGGCACACGGTGCCCCTTCACAGTCCTGAGGAAGACCCCATTGTAAGGATCAAGGTCACCTACGTCTGTTAGGGGTCGAAACGTCGACATTTTGTTGTATATATGCCAGTGCGGGCAACAGTGCTTTTTTCATTGTGCCTATTCAGCTACATAATGGCTGCTAATTGATTTGTTTGTATATATTTGTCATGTAGGACAAACCATTTCTTTTGAGAAGAATATTGTTGTATATATTGTCACTCCCCTTTCCGCCCTCATTTAACCCTCACTTTGCATGAGAGTCCTTCCCTTCTACACGTTGGGGGCACTTTTGTATACCTATGTTCCAGGTGTTTTACTGGATTTTGAGCATTTTGATTGATGTTCAATATGAATAAATAATATTGAGCAGAATTTCATATTTCGAGTAAGTTTAATGGATGTTGCATAAATATTTGTGTTCTTTCAAATTGTCCCACTGGGACAGTCTATTTTCAGTACCAGAGGTGCAGCCACTTTCCAAGAGAGGAACTCAAGTCCAGGTCTGTGAATGGATTCTAAGGGCAACTGCATAAGTTGTGAAAGAACTATACTGAGCTGCCAAAGTACAGGAGGCTTTCTAACAGGAGGAAATACCATCAGGGCTCATTTTAATCCTAATGGTAGTACCCTGAATTGATAATGGCAACCGATCACTTAAAGAACAAGTTACTTACCTTCGGTAACGATATATCTGTAAGAAACATAGGTCAGTTATAGATTCCTTACCTTAGAATTACCCCCAGTTGTCAGACTGGATCCGGAAAGTTTTTCGTCAGCAGTACCCCTGCGCGTTGGTCGACTCTGCGTTCACCGTTAGCGTCATGGTCGCCAGGATGACGTCGCGGTAGCTACATAGACGCCGCCCTCGCGCGCTGACGTCAGTTCTGTACACGACTTTCCACGCCAGAAGCGCAGAGCCATGCAAGACACTGACCACTGGTGCACAAAACTAGGGCCCTGAAAGGAAGTCCTAAACCCTAGAAGTCAGTTCGCAGAACGGGGAGGATGGGTGGGGCGGTAAGGAATCTATAACTAACCTATGTTTCTTACAGATATATCGTTACTGAAGGTAAGTAACTTGTTCATCTGAAAGAAACAGTTAGTTATAGATTCCTTACCTTAGAATAGATACCCCAGCAATGCCAACCCCGGAGGTGGGTCTGCAAACTAAGTTCACACCAGAACGTCCTGGAGAACAGAACGGCCAAAGAAGCCGTCTCTCCGGACTTGGCTGTCCAGGCAGTAGTGTTTGGTAAACGTGTGCAGCGATGCCCAGGTAGCTGCCTGACAGATGTCATTAAGGGGGGACACATCGTCCCAAAGCAGTGGTAGCTGCCGTCGCCCAGGTGGAATGGGCGCGCAGTCCCACTGGAGGCTCCTTCTTTGCTAAAGAATAGCAAGCTTTGATGCACAGAACGACCCACCTGGAGATGGTCCATTTGTGAACGGCCCGACCTTTCTTAGCGCCCACGTAACCAAGAAAGAGCTGGTCGTCCACCCGGAATTGTTTGGTGCGATCCAAGTAGAAGGAAAGCGCACGTTTTGGATCCAGACGGTGGAGCCTCTCTTCCTCTTTTGAAGAATGCGGAGGCGGAAAGAAGGTGGGCAAAGTGATGGTTTGGCCAATGTGGAAAGAAGTAACCACCTTGGGAAGAAAGGAAAGTCTAGTTCTGAGGACGACCTTGTCCGGATGAACAGCCAGAAAGGGAGGCTTGGAAGAAAGAGCTTGTAGCTCACTCACCCTGCGTGCAGAGATGATGGCCACCAGAAAGGCAGTTTTCAAAGTTAGAAGCCTGAGAGGACAGTTATGGAGCGGCTCAAAGGGAGCGCACATAAGATATGTAAGAACCAAGTTCAAGTCCCACTGGGGCATTACGAAGGGAAAAGTAGGAAAAAGATGAGTAATGCCCTTAAGGAAACGATTTACAACAGGCGACTTGAAAAGAGAAGGCTGATCAGGAAGCCTAAGGAAGGCTGAAATGGCCGAGAGGTAGCCCTTTAGAGTGCCCAGAGCAGAGCCCTACTGGGCCAAAGGAAGGAGGAACAAGAGAACCTCAGAAAGAGGGGCAGAAAGGGGATCCACAGCCTTTGCTGTGCACCATGCCACATATTTGATCCATCTGCAGGCGTATACCGTCTTAGTGGAGGGACGCCTGGCTGCCAAGATAACATCACAGACTTCGGGATGCAGGTCAAACGACGTCAACTGCCGCCGCTCAATCTCCACGCAAGGAGGTGGAGGCTGGACAGGTTCGGGTGGAGGACCGTCCCCTGCTGCTGCGACAGAAGATCCTCTCGAAGAGGCAGTCTGATCGGAGGATCGATGGCCATGTGTAGCAGCTCAGGATACCAGACTCTTTGTGCCCAATCCGGAGCCACAAGAATGACTTGGGCCCGGTCGCGCTTGATCTTCTTCAGCACTCTGGGCAGAGGTGGTATAGGCGGAAAGGCGTATAGAAGACGGCAACTCCACTCGCGACGAAAAGCGTCGCCTAGCGAGTGCCGCCTTGGAAATTCCAACGCGCAGAATTGCTGACATTGCGCATTCTCTTCGGTGGCGAATAGATCTAACCAAGGCTCTCCCCACTGCTGAAAGAGACCTTGCACCACCTCCGAGTGAAGACGCCATTCGTGATCCATCATGCACCTGCAGCTGAGTTCGTCCGTCCTGGCGTTCAGGGAACCTGCCAGGTGTTGAACCACCAGGGATATGCCCTGATGTTCCAGCCATGTCCAGAGGCGGAGGGCCTCCTGACATAGGGTCCACGACCCCAACCCGCCTTGTTTGTTGCAGTACCACATGGCGGTGGTGTTGTCCGTGAACACCTGCACTACTCTTCCCCGGACAGAGGGAAGGAATGCTTTGAGCGCAAGACGAATCGCCCCAAGCTCCAAAAGGTTGATGTGGAGCCCGGACTCCGCCGGAGGCCAGAGGCCTCTGATCTCCGCCTCCCCCATGGGGCCGCCCCATCCCAGAAGGGATGCATCGGTCACCACTGTGAACTCCGGTTGGGGAAGGGAGAGGGATCTGCCGTCAACCCAATCCTGGTTCGTTAGCCACCACTGCAATTGGTGTGCGGTGCCCTCCGAGATCTGGACGCAATCTGACAGATTCCCCTGATGTTGTGCCCACTGGAACTTCAGGTCCCACTGCAGAGCCCACATATGCCATCTGGCATAGTCCACCAGCAGGATGCAGGAGGCAATCAGGCCCAGTAGCCTGAGGGTCATCCTGACCGAAACCCGGGATAGAGGCTGAAAGATCTGAATCATAGCCCGAATATCCCGGACTCGCTGTTCGGGAGGATAGACCCGAAACTGCGTCGTGTCCAGAACCGCTCCGATGAAGAGCTTCTGAAAGGGAGTCAGGTGTGACTTCGGCACGTTGATGGAGAACCCCAGCGAATGCAGGAGGTCGACTGTAGTCTGGAGGTGGGAGACGACAGCCTGGGGCGAGCCCGCCTTCAACAGCCAGTCGTCGAGATAGGGGAAGACTGAAACCCCTGATCTGCGCAGATGAGCTGCGACCACTGCCATCACTTTCGTGAACACCCGAGGGGCGCTGGTAAGGCCAAAGGGGAGCACGGTAAACTGAAAGTGCTCGTGGCCTACCGTGAACCGCAGGTAACGCCGGTGGGCCGGCAGGACGGGGATGTGAAAATAAGCGTCCTGCAAGTCCAACGCTACCATCCAGTCTCCAGGGTCTAGGGCAGATAGGACCTGAGCTAGCGTCAACATTTTGAACTTCTAATTCCGGAGGAAGCGGTTGACGTTCCTGAGATCCAAGATAGGACGCAGGCCTTTGTCCTTGTTGGGCACCAGAAAGTAGTGGGAATAGCAACCACGACCTACTTCCGGGACAGGAACTCGCTCGATAGCCCCCTTGGCCAAGAGTGCCGAACTTCCTGTTGGAGAAGGGCCAGATGATCCTCTGACATGCAATGGTACTGAGGTGGCATGGCTGGAGGGGTAGTCTCGAAGGGGAGGGAGTAGACCCTTCGGACTATTTGCAAAACCCACCTCTCTGACGTGATGGTTCGCCAGTGGGGGAGGTGATGGCGAATCATGCCGCCCACTGGCGATTGGTGGCCTGAAAGGTCGGACTAGCAGGGTTTGGAGGCTGCTGCAGAGGGGGCTGTGGTGGACTGGCCCGCCCGCTGGCCCCCAGAACCACGGCTGTGGTTCCCATGTCCCCGGCCACGCAGGGGCTGAACAGCTTGCGCTGGCCTGTGGCTCTGGGCGGGACGTGGCGGGGCACCCCTTCCGTAGCCACGAAAGGGGCGAAAAGCAGACTGCGCAGGGCGGGTGGTGGAGAGGCCCAAGGACCGGGCCATAGCCCAAGAGTCCTTAAAGCGCTCTAGCGCGTTGTCCGCTTTGTCACCGAATAGCCGACGGCCATCAAAGGGCATGTCCATAAGGGTGGATTGGATATCCCCTGAAAAACTAGTCAACCTCAACCAGGCGTAGCGTCGAAGGGCTACCGACGTGGAAATCGTCCTGCCTAGTGAGTCGGTGGTATCCAGTCCACAGCGGATGGTAAACTTCGCTGCGTCTCTCCCTTCAGCAACTGCTCGAGAGAGTACGGCCCGGGCCTCCTCCGGGCACTGATGCAGCACTTGCGCAACCGTATCTCACATGGAGTGGGTGTAACGGCCCAACAGACATGCAGTGTTTACCGACCGCAGTCCCAAGCTGGAGGAAGAAAACATCTTCTTCCCAAGATGGTCCAGCTTTTTGGGTTCCCTATCAGGTGGAGAGGTAGGGAATGTGCCCTTGGAGGTGGAGGCTTGGACCACCAAGCTCTCAGGGTTGGGGTGTTGGGAGAGGAAAGTGGGGTTGCCCGGGGCTGGGCGGTGGCGTCGGGCAATCATCCTATCCACAGGAGCCCCTGTGTTGGGCCTGGACCAGGTGCCCAAAAGGATGTCTGTTAGGGCTTCATTAAACGGTAGCAGGGTCTCCGAAGAGCTCGCTGCTGGTTGAAGCACCTCATTCAGGAGGTTAGTCCTGACTGCTACCGTAGGTAGCTCAAGGCTGAGAGCCTTGGCCGCCCTACGCAACACCACTGCGTAAGACGCTCCCTGCTTCGTAGCCACGGTAGGAGGAGACAACATGCCAAGGTCTGGTGAGGTATCCAGACCACTGGCTTCCCCCAGTTCCTCTCTCCAGTCCTGTTCATAACCTAACTGGTAGGTTAAAGGGTCTCCAGACCCCTCCCAGTCCTCCTCACCCTCCTCTGGCTGCCAATCTGGTCTCAAAGAGCCAGGGTAGAACAGGGGCACAAAAGTACCCGTCGGTGCCGGATCCGGCATCGGTCGACGCCGGTCCGGCTCCGTGGCTA
Source organism: Calotriton arnoldi (assembly GCA_963921515.1). Classification (NCBI taxonomy): domain Eukaryota; kingdom Metazoa; phylum Chordata; class Amphibia; order Caudata; family Salamandridae; genus Calotriton; species Calotriton arnoldi. The sequence goes on from CAWUFW010005457.1 coordinate 577,183, forward strand.
CCTCGAGGTGGAGGCCAGGGTCGACGTCGGCTGGGGACACAGCCGACGCCGGCTGCGAACGTGGTGCCGGTGGAATCGGCGCCGGGTGAGGTGTAACAAGGTCGACCGGCGCCGATCCGGATCCAGGCCTGGATCCAAGGGGACCCTGAGGTGCAGAGGCCGGAGCCGCCGACGTCGAAGGCCCAGGGCCCCCAGCCGAGTCCGCGGGGCCAGAAGGCGTGCCGGCAGTCAGGTTGCCCAAAGATGGCGTGCATCGCTTCGTAAAATTGACGAAGCTGGGAAGGGGTCGCTCTAGGACCCGGAAAGGGGGGGAAACCTGGAGTCGACCCTTCGGGCTCCGCACGCGGAGCCGCGGGAGGGGCTCCACCCGCATCCCTCGTCGCGTCGGCCGACGGAGGGGGAGAAGTCGAAGAGCGACGATGCTTCTTCGACTTCTTCTTGTGCTTCGACTTACCTGACCCCCGAGTACGAAGACTTGGAAGAAGAATGATGGTGGCTCCGCTACCGGTCCCTCGACCTCCTACGCGACCGGAACCTCGAGCGGCGCGGAGCCGACTGCCGGGCCTCGAGAAGCTTTCGGGACCGCTCCCGCAAAGACTTCGGATTCATGGTCCGGCAGTCAGAGCACGACTTGGAGTCGTGGTCGCGCTCCAGGCAGAGGAGGCACACGCGGTGCCGATCCGTCACGACATCAGTCGGCTACAGGAACCGCAAGCCTTGAAGCCGGGCATTCCTCGTGCACCAGGAGTCGATGGACTCAAAACCGATGTCGACAAAAGTCGAGAAAAAGTCAGTCAAAAAGTGACTGGAGGTAACGCTCTCACAAGATCTACGCTTGCTGGCGCGGAAAAAGAAAGAACTGACGTCAGCGCGCGAGGGCGGCGTCTATGTAGCTACTGCGACGACATACCGGCGACCACGACGCCAACGACGAACGTGGAGTCGACCAACGCCACCTTCCGGCACACAGGGGTACTGCTGACGAAAAACTTTCCGGATCCAGTCTGACGCCTGGGGGTAATTCTAAGGTGAGGAATCTATAACTAACTGTTTCTTTCAGATATCAAAGGTATTTACAATTTTTATGGTGGATCGGATATGAAAATATGCCTCTAATACTTCTAGACTGGTCATAAACTCAGACTCTCTTAACAGATGGAGGATTTGTTGTAAGGAGACCACACAATTTCGGTTTCTTGAGGAACTAATTAAGTTGCTCCAGATCTAATATTGGTCTCCATTCTCCTGATTGTTTTCTTAATTAAAAATAAATGAGAATAGAAACCTGAATTTCTCTGGGATTGGAGGATAATCTATATTGTGCCCTTATTTATCATGGAGAGAATTTCCTCTTGCAACTTGTGATGATGTAGATGTGGCATTTTTGTTGGAGGAGCTCTCAGAGGAGTCTTGACAAATGCTAGTGTATGGCCATTTTTTACAAGATCCATTACACATCTGTCAGTTGTAATACTTTCCCAACATTTTAAGTAAAAGTAGATTTTCCAACCTATTTGACATGATAATTATATTTTGGGCAATGGACCGGCCCCATGTATGGATCTCATCGTCATCATCTTCCAGAGTTCTGAGATCTAGAATGGGTGGCGTTTTTTCTTTTTGGAGCGGTCCTGGAGTAACCCATTGCTGATTGCCTATATTGAGATTGAAATAGTTGAACATGGTATGGTTGGTATTTGTACTGTTAATATCCACCTCTATAAGCATGTTATACTCACCCTCTATAAGGGTGAAAAGGCTACAGTCTATGCTGTTGCAAAACTTCCAGTGACCGTGCTGTCTTAGTATCAGGCTTTATAACTTACAACGCTTCGTCAACATGTTCCTCAAACACAAATTCACCGTCAAACAGCTTATCTAGTATTTTACTTTGCACCTCTGGTCTAAAAGACATACAACGTAACCAAGAAATGTTCTGTAGAATGACTTATCGAAGGAGAAATGAGAAGAGCTCAAGGGGACTACCTTCACACGCACCATGCTGCAGACAGCTGAAGGATGGTGACCTCTTAGGATGAATGAATATTCTGTTTGTCTCGAATTGGCTTTTTTTTGCTTGTTTTTTTAAAATTATGTGACTGAGTAACTAAACAGCAACGTTTACAGTCTATGGGCTATGTCTAACATGTGACTTCAATTATGATGATACTGTGGAACTCTCAGCTCAACGACTGGGATTATTCAAGCGTGAATTTACCAAAGAATCTGTACTGGAGAATTTCAACTTCCTACTCATTGGTACTCCTCTTACCATTCTAAGAAGAATGAAGATCCAAGCCGCATGCAATATTATTTTAAATTGCAACTTTCACAGCCCCCCCTCCAATTCCACTGTAGGAACATTAGCCTACTAAGCTACTTAATACCTGTATCTGCTAATCCAGTGTTCAAGTTGGTAATCTCGATTGGTGAATTATGCATGTTCACCCGAGATCCATATGTATCAGAGATTCAATATTGCACAAATGGAAATGTTACATGTAGTGGAATATTGCTGAATGGAAGGTTGCAAAGACCTCAACATTGCATGGATAATCTAATATGGCCTTACACACTCTGCCTGCAACTCAATTTCTAGATGCTAAGCATCTTTTTATATTAGAAGAGATTATTATTTATATTAATAATCGAAGACACTTGTATACCAAAACATTTTCACAAATTTTAAAAGATCACTATCAAATCTGTAACATATTCCCCCGTTGAATGTGAACTGACTTTGTCTGGACCCAACTTCGAGTAGGGCCATCAACTCTGTAAATATCAACATAAAACTAGTGGGTTTGTCTTTATTGTTTCATCAGATGATTTTCCATGATCCTTTCAGATAAAAAAAAAATTTGTATGAGCAGAAAGGTGGAAAAGGCAGAAAATAACATCCCCAAATTTCAACCAATAAATCTCGTTCTCAGAGGACATGAAATGCAAATCTGAACTACTCCCCCGATTGGAGTGTCAGACAATGGCTTTCTTTGACCTTTTTCATTATACTGTTAGAGATACTGTGGGCAGGGTTAACCAGATAAATTCATAAAGGCCTCAACTTGTTCTCCAGGATAGTTTAGTCAATTCTTGTAGGAATTCAAAAAGACAGTGTCACAAACTAGTGCCCAAATGTTGGAAAATCAGAGCATCACAGAATATTAAAGGCAGAGCTCTATAATTACAGAAAGATGTTTTACTGGAAAAAGATAGTTTAATTGTAGAGATGAAGAGCATATGAACCAGTTCAAGGACCATTTTGAAATCTTTTTGGTATTTACTAGTCACACGTGCTGTCTGCCTGAATCAATGCCCGCAATGGATAATGCAGAGACATGTAATCATTTTTATTTAAAGAAAAAGTTAGACTTTCAAAGTAGTTTCTATCAGGTTGGTACTGAAAGTGTGCACAGCTCTCAAGAGGAAGTACATACTTCAGAGAGGCAATTCAAAAACTTCAATTTCAGAAACTAAAATCATAAGAAAAATCTGGCCTACAAGCTGCAAACACACACTCCCCATTGTCACAGGAAGATAGCAACTACACCACAATACTGTGCCTCATCAAATTTGTTAAGCAGTCTCTGACACAAAGCTTTACATATCAGTACTGCACCCCTCGCCCACAAATTAATTAGGCTTCGCTACACCACTTTAAAAACTATTGCAGGATGCCTCTGGCCTTTGAAAACAAACACATAGCCACTTCATAATTCCAGCAGTACATGGGATACAAAGACTAACTGGATAGTCTACCATCTGGCCCCTGCACGGGGTGGAAACTGTTACTGCACAACTTGATTACCATCCTGGTGGCAGCAGTCGGAGGAAAACTTTCCTTACTAATTCTCCTGGATCAGTCCACATTAGATGCAGTGGACAATGACCACTCCTCAGCCTTTTGTAAACTGTGGCCCACGTGCCTTATTCCGCTCATCAGTGGTTCTAATCATTTGTTTAGGATGGGAGGCAGTGTGTCAAGCATGGACCTTTCAAATCTCCTGATACCGCAGTGAATTGTTGCCTTCCTAACGTGCACCCACGGACACTTCCCCACTTTTTCAAGTTGTAATACAATGAGTCTTGTAGTTTCACTCTTATGCAAGAACATAGAGATTTACTTGTGTCAATGACAACCAAAATGAGCTTGCCTCTTTAAGTGATGTGCTGGATGAAGTAGCAGATATGGATGAATTCCATCTGTCTTAAGCTGGCCAAGGAGGAGATCCTGTAGATCACATGCTGTACACTGATTGTAAAGCAGTACCCGCTCCTTTTCACACAGTGGTGAGCAGACAGAAGCAAAACAAGCATTGGCATAGCCAATAGGTCTCGCTTTTGGGACCTTATAAGTATTTAGTTATGCAGCACAATATCCTTGGTGCAATAACATCAACTGTTGCATGGCTAAAAACTTATAAGGTTCCAAAGGCGAGACCTATTGGCTATGCCAATGCTTGTTTTAATTGTTTGAGAGAATATTTGTGCTGGTCATGTTTATGTGTGTGTTCGTTTTTTATTTTGCCTAACAGAGTCTTTTTGCAGTAATTTAAACTTCAGCGGGGGCGGCTCAGGCCCGAGGTACATCTTTTAAGAGTCTTAGCGGGATTGGATCCTGGGCCGGCCATTGTGTCAAGGATCACACGGCTCGACTTAAGTCCGCCGTACAAAAGTAGTGATAAGGAGGTGAACTCGGAGCTGACTGGCGAGATTACAGGCCCTGGAGACGGCGGTATCAGCAGCAAAGCTCCCCGCGGGGTCCCAGTCACAGAGAGGGGCTGATCAGACAGCTAAGGTTCAAGAAAGGGAGGCCCATGGAATGGAATGTGAGAGCAGCGCCGAGGAGACGGAGAGCAGAGCGGTGTGTGCTGAAGAACACAAGCAGAGCAGAGTGTGCCCCCGAGCTAGACGGTTCTGAGACAGTGACCGGCATGGCACTGAGGCCTGGAAAGTAACTTCAGTAACGGAGCAGAGAGGCGGAGAAAGCGTGACGTAGACTCGTGGAAGAGAGAGCGGAGGCCCCTTCTAACACTAACGTGACAGCAAAGAGAGGGGGCTGCCGCGTGTCACTGAAGGAGGGGCCACCTCCTGAGTAGGATTAAACTACGTACACTGGGCATGGGGGGAGGGAGTGGGAGAAGGGAGGGGTGTGTGAGAGCAGAGAGAAACCATTAACAGCGCGGCGCTCGTAAAAGGGCGCTGTGCTGATTATGTTACAACAAGCCAGGACTAGTGTCTTTGTCAATGGCTGTTAGATGCATAAGATAAAAAACAAGCCAGCGAAGGTCTGGTGTAACAAGCACGGAGGAGCGGGGGCGAGCGAGCGCGGCAGCCTGCAAAGCAGTCCCAAAACGCTTGTGCGTCGTGGCTGGCCTTTGGATGAGTACGCGCGGCAGACATGTGTTTCCACTTATCGCGCCCGCGTCTGGGCACGATAATTGGAAACACGTTTGCCGGGCGTACCCATCTCAAAAAGGCCAGCCACGACGCACGAGCGTTTCTTGGACTGCTTTGAAAACTCACTTACATTAAGTCTTCGCCTCTAAGCAGCGCTTGCGCGCTACTCGAGGCTCGACCTAAAAGGACACATATGAAGACTTTAGCACAGTTTGATAGGTTTGTGCCTCGCATTGGAGTGACTGTTGTGGTTTTTAGTGAATGCGTGAACTCAAAATATAGAACCTCAACCACTCAAAGCAGTAAACCGGAGCAAATTAAGCTGATTCCACAATGGCATTCAACATCCATGAATAGCAGTTTGACAGGCTTCAGTGTGGTAGGTGTCACAACTGTATCTGCCAGGCCCTGTCATGCGCTCATGCTGTAGGTAAATGTCAATGACGATCGGACCCAAAATGAACTGTGACGGCCTCACCTTGGGCAAGATTTACGTGACACTCATCACAGTAATGTCATGTGCAATATTAGACTGAATCGTGTTCCAGGTTTTCACATTGAGCCCATTTACCTCTGCGTCATTCGAGCTCCTTACAATTGTTTTTCTAATCTGCCCTACTAGGTGTAATTCACTGTCGAGTTAGCGTGTGAGAAGGTTTTTTCCCCATTCAAAGATGGCCGGTGGCAAATTTTGCTGCCTACCCTCTCTCTATGGCAGTGTGCACCAGTGGACTTGATGACAGGAGGGCAGAGCTGGACAGCCAGCCCAGTGTGTAAGGATTATGTTACTTACCCTGTAAGCATCTGTTCTTGGCATGTAGTGCTGTAGATTCACATGCTTTGCATACTCCTGCCAAGTAGTGTTGGGTTTGGATGTTTGAAGTTGTTTTTCTTCGAAGTAGTCTTACGAGTCACAAGGTAAAGTGACTCCTTCGCTTGGTGATAATGAGCATGGGCATCAACTCCATTGTTGGATTGTTTTCCCGCAGGCGCGTGAGAATGGAGTGTGAATAAGTATTAGTAAAAAGTATCCATGCATATGACAAGGAAAAAGAACTGCAACAGCCACCGATGTCCGGGGAGGAGGGAGGGTGCATGTGAATCTACAGCACTACATGTCAAGAACAGATGCTTACAGGGTAAGTAACAATCCGTTCAAGGCATGTGTGGCTCTAGATATACATGCTTTGCATAGACTGTAAAGCATTGCCCTCCAAAAGCAGTGGCTAACACGTTTCAGTTGTTTGGAAAAGTGTACGTTGCACTGCCTGACCTACGTTAGCTTGTTGACGTGCTAGAACATCCACACAACAATGTTTAGTGAAAATGTATAGACCATGTAGCTGCCTTACATATGTCAGCTATTGGGAGATTGCCCCGGAAAGCCATGGAAAATTTTATGAGTAGATTGTGCTTTAGGCTGTCTAGTAAAGTTCTTTTAGCTTTGACGTAACATGTCTTAGTACATTTAATTATGCATCTAGAAATGTCTGATTTAGATATGGGCTTTCCTTTGTGAGGGGGCGAAAAAGCAACTAAGAGCTGTGGGAGGAATTACCATTTTAAGGACTTCCATAAAGGCCTTAATAATTGGCACTTTAAACAAAGATAAGTGTTGCCTATTTAGTAAATAGGCAGCCACTGCAGCGAGATGTAAACGTATTGAAGTGTAGGCAAGGCAAGAGAGCTGTAAATGAAGAAGGTAGCAAACAATGTTTTGTACAATTGCATTAAATGGATCAATGTTCTTATTACAGCAGTAAGACATAATTTCCACTTATCTGCACAACATGCTCTAGTGGTAGGCCTTTGAGCTTCTTTAAAAATGGACATACATTCAGGTGGGAGATTCATGTAACTGAATTCTATGACCTCAGGAGCCAAATCGCAAGGTAGGGCTCTTTTGGATTTGGATGCCTGATTTCTCTATGGTTCTGAGAGAGTAGGTTCGGGTTGAGGTGAAGTTTTTTGTGGGAAACTACTGAGAGTTCGAGTAGTGTTGTGAACCACGGTTGATTAGCCCAAGAGGCAGCTACTAGAAGGAGGGTGAGAGAGGTGTGCCTGAGCTCCCGAACCAGAAATGGAAGAAGAGGGAGAGCCGGAAAAGCATAGGCAAATATCCCTGACCAGTTCATCCATAGAGCATTGCCTTTGGATAAAGGGTGTGGGAACCTGGAGGTGAAGTTTGGGCATTTTGTGTTGTCTGCAGTTGCGAACATGTCTATCTGTGGAAACGTCCACCTGTGAAAGTAGGGGAGGAGGAGTTAGGGGTGGAGTTCCCACTTGAGAACTTGCTACTGCATCCTGTTGAGGAGGTCGGCAAAGTCGTTGTCTGTGCCCGGGAGGTGTTCCGCTAACAGATGGATGTTGTGATGTATTGCCCAACGCCAAAGGGTCCGAGATAGGCGTGATAACTGTAGAGAGTGTTCCCCCCTCCCTGTTTTTTGCATAGTACATGCCTGTCATATTGACCATCTGGACTAAGACAACCTTGCCTATCAGGTGAGGTAGAAACACTTTCAACGCTAGGTGAACAGCTTGAAACTCGAGGTAGTTGATGTGGAGACCTTGGTGTTTGGTGTCTCAGAGACCCTAAACTGTCAGATCCTGTAGGTGAGCACCCCATCCTGTGAGGTGTGTGTCTGCTGTCATAACAATCTTTGGAACAGGGCGGAGGAGCAGCCGCCCTATTAACCGGTTTTGTGTGTTCCACCACTGCAGTGAGTGATAAGTGCATCGGTGTATCAACACTAGATCCTCTAACTGACCCTGTGACTGACACCATTGTTGTGCTAAACATTCTTGCAGCGGACGCATGTTCAATTGTGCATGTGGCACTATGACGATGCATGAGGCCATTATACCCAGCAGACGCATGACAGTTTTTACTGTTAATTGTTGATTGGCTTGAAATTGAGGTAGCAGTGTCTGGAAATTTAGAATTTGTGCTGTATTGGGGTAGGCTAACCCTACTTGTGTGTTGAGAATAGCTCCAAGATACGGCTGAACATGTAAGGGTTGAAGATGAGATTTTTGGACACTGATGGTAAACCGTAGTTGATGGAGCAGATCTATAGTGGCCTGAGTGTGTTGGTGACACAGAGGGAGGGTACTGGCTTTGATAAGCCAGTCATCCAGATACGGGAAAACATGGATGTTTTGTCTGCGTAGATGCGCTGCTACCATCGACAAGCATTTGGTGAATACCCGGAGTGCAGTGGTAACCCCGAATGAGAGGACTTTGAACTGGTAATGTTTGCCAGCTTTGACAAACTGGAGGTATTAGCGGTGTGCAGGATGGATTGGGATATGAAAGTAAGCGTCCTTTAAGTCTACTGCTGACAAAGTTGCCTTGCTGGAGAAGTGGTATCACTTGTTAAAGGGTGACCATATGGAAATGATCTGACAGGATGTCATAATTTAAGGGCTTGAGATCTAAGATTGGCCATAGTGAGCCATCTTTTTTGGGGATGAGAAAGTACAGGCAGTACACCCCTGACCCTTGATGTTGATGAGGAATAGGCTCTATAGCTCCTTTGAGCAAGAGATCTTGTACTTCCTGTTTGAGCAGCTGTTGGTGTTCCTGAGAGAATTTGTGTGTGTGAGGTGGAATGTTTGGAAGTGTGGGGATGAGCTCCAGACAATAACCATGTTGGATAATGTCCAACACCCACTGACCAATGGTATGGATTGCCAGGTGGGGAAAAACTGCTATAATCGACCCAGACAGGTGTGAGATGATCGGGGGAAAGGAGATGGGAGTCACTGCATCATGTGAAGAAGCACCTTAATCCCGACCTTTGGAGTTGTTACCCCTGCCTTTGAAATAACCTCTTGAGGGAGAGTTGTGAGTTTGTGGTCTGTAAAAGGAAGAAGAGGCATCGAAAGATTCTGCTTTGGAACCTCCTGTATATAAGGAGACATTTGAAAGTGTCTGCTGTACTTCAGGGCTAAAGCCAGAGATAAGTAGCCAAGCATGTCTGCGTTACAGGACTCGTGTTAATTCCCTGGCAGCTGTATCTGCGGAGTCTAAGGCACATCTAATGGAGGAATTGGAGAGGAGTTTGCTCCCATGGACGAGTTCTTGTCCTCTCTTTCTATTCTTCTCTGGGAGGTGCCAGAGGAGTTCCTCCATCTCGCCCAAGTGGGCACGATTATATCTGGCTAAGAGGCCTTGTGTAGTTGAAATCCGCCAGTGATTGGGGGACTGAGCAGCCACACATTTCCCTGAACCCTCAATGAGCTTAGACTCTTTATCAGGCGTTGGAGCGTCAGGAGTCATTTGCGAAATAGCCCTTTTACGGGCATTGAAGACAACCAAACAGTCAGAGGAAAGCTGCCCTCCAATATCAATAGGGTCTGAGGGTACGGCTTTGTATTTTTTTTTATCAACCCTGAGAGTGATGATACGTGCTCACGCAGAGTCTTTAACGACGTCATCTGTGTGACGCATCATGCCCTTTAATATAGGGAGGTATTGGGAAGCCCTATGTGTAGTAGATATGGTTTTAAAAGAGAAATCCTCCTATATGGACTCTTTATGAAGCGGGACCCCATGGTACGCTGCAGCTATACGAATGTGATCTTGATATGAGGTGGTGTCATCAGGAGGTAATGGTTTTGCAGGGTAGAGGTCTGGATCAGTGTCCACTGATGGGATCATCATCATAATCCAGCCAGTGGACTGTGGTGCATCATAGGATTCATCCACCCCTGTCCACCTGGGAAGCAGTGTGGGGATCCCTGTGGAGTAATGTCTAGGGGATCACCCGGAGAATGAGGTAGAGAGGGTGTAGGAGGTGGAGTAATGAAGGGGGGAGGTTGTGGTAATGGTGGTGGAGAAGTAGGTGGAGGAGGGTGCGAGGGGCTAGTGGCCTTGTCCTCCTTCCTCTTTTTAACAGACACTGGCAAGTCAATTGCTTCCTCAAAGGAAAGTTGGCGATTTGATGGAGGGGTCGCCAACACCAGTCTGTTAGGATGCGGCAATTCTGAGGCTGGATATGTGTATCCACTTTTGTTTTGGATCGAGCCATTATTGCATGGGCTCGACCAGAGTGCTGGGAGCCGATTTCAGTACTGGCTCCGAAATTTTCAGTGCCAATGCAGGTTTGGGTGTCTAAGTGGTAGGTGCTGAAGTGATTGGTGCTGACGTGGCCGGAGCCGAGGATTGGCTCAGTGCGGAACCGGGTTGCTTTGTCTGCACTTTTGGTGCTGAGCTCGAGGGCGGGGCAGCTCGAGCCGTTGTTCGGTGCTGACCATGGCCTGTTGGCAGTGGTGGCCCAGAAGCCTTATGTTCGGTTGAAACCGAAGGTTTTTGAGATGGCAGGATGGGGACGTGAGTACTCATGGTACGTTGACCTGGTGGAAGATCCTGCATTTGGAGATTGATCTCCAAGTCGGAGTCCTGTACGGAAAAAATCTCTTCCTCAGCTGCAGAGGGCCTCGTGGAGTTCCTCTTCATTCTCCTCAACATCGTGTTGCACGAAGATGTCGGGTGTGTCATCTACCGTCAGACACTGCATCTCCCTGCGACGGCCCTTCAGTCCCATAAGGGCTTCTTGGATCGAAACGATCAGCAGGCCTCGTAGTCTCGCAGTCTTCTTCCTTGTGATCGGGAGACAAGCAAAGGTTGCAGACCTGGTGAAGGTCGGTCTGCGGGTACCTAGCGGGGCACCTCGGGCAGAAACGAGATGGAGTCTCTTCCATGAAGAGGGCTTTCTAGGTGAAGCCAAAGAAATGGAAAGGCAGGCCCAAAAGGGCAAGGCATGAAGGCCGCGGTCGCAGAGCGTCGATCTGACGAGCGAAAGTCTTCCAAATTTCAAAACACAAAGATGGGAACGCGTTCAATGACAATACCAACAAGGGTAAGGGTGAATTACGAACCAGAAGCAGTTAGAAAAGGTCTCAAACCGGAGCATAGTAATACATGTCCGAAACATACAGCAGAAAGAAAACAATCTAACAATGGAGTCGATGCCCATGCACATTATCATCATGAGAAAGAGTCACTTTACTGTGTGACTCAAAAGACTTCTTCGAAGAAAAACAACTTGCACAAATCCAGACCCAACACTAGATGGCAGGAGTATGCAAAGCATGTGCATCTACAGCCACACATGCCTGGACCACCTTATTACTCCTCTGCACTCCCACACTCATGATGAGGTATGGCTGCCTCTCCGGTTACTCACAGCAGGCTTTCATTCCAATGTGGGGTCAGCCACTGCGGAGTTCTAGTGAGATGTCGCCAACTTCCTCAGCCGTTAGCTCTGCCCATCTCATAACTTCTTTTCACGTGACAGTGCTTCAGGTTGCTGTTATTTATTTTACAGCTTATAAAGCGCCTGGTTACTCCAACGGAGTGTCCCCGCGCTAAGACATCGCAATCCATGACACCAAGCCCTATCCCCCCCCCCCCCCCCCCAGAGGCCACTGGCCCCAGCACCGCGATACCTTCGCAACCGGAGAGCTTAACACCAACCCCCGGGGGATGACAGAAAGAACCAGGTTTTAAGTTTGTTACGAAACATTGCCTCAGATGGGTACATCTTCAGTTCCATAGGTAAGTTATTCCAGGCCTTAGCCGCGAGAAACCCGAAGGATCTACCTCCCAAGCGTGCCTTTTGAACTTTTGGCACTACCAACTTAGCTGTGTACATAGACCTAAGATTCCTGGTAGGTCTGTAAACAGTAAGTAACGGGCGCAGGTACCTTGGCCCTTTCTCATTGAAAATCCTGTGGCATAAAAACAGAGCCTTGAAGGTAATTCTGGCCTGTACTGGAAGCCAGTGTAATTCCCTCAAGGCAGCTCCCACCGATGTACGCCTCGGAATATTCAATATCATCCGGGCAGCTGCATTTTGGACCTTCTGTAAAATATTTAATTACTCTTTGTGACCCCAAAATAGAGGACGTTACAGTAGTCCAGACGCGATGTAACCAGGGCTTGTATAATAGTTTTTTTGGCATCTAATGGAAGTATATCCAAGATTTTGCGCAACATTCTTAAGATGCCAAAGCAAACTCCTGCCACAGCTGATATCTGCCCTGCAAACGATAAGGTGTTGTCAAACCAGACTCCCAAATTTTTGATCTTAACCTTGGGAGTCGGGGTTAGTCCTAATTCCTCCGGCCACCACATGTGTGACCAGATGGAGGGCTGTTTACCGACCACCAACACCTTGTATTAGCTTCTTGTATTAGTATTATTACTAATATTACTATACTTTATTTATTATTCTGTACATATGTTCTTTCAGTAGGTATTTATGTTGCTGTACTGTTACTTATTATTCTGTTCATATGTTCTTCTGCTTTGGATATCAGCATGTTCTATGAGGTCTCCCTCAGATCATTGTTTTACTGTTGCTTTAAGGGGTAAGGCGTGTTGTATTTATGTCTAACAGTAGAAGCATATGTGTATCATACAGAATGTTTTTCCTCCAATTCGGTATAACCACCACTCATCCTAGGGCTCGACCCCATGCATTCTTTCTCAGTTACAACCACCCTTACAGTGACCCAGGGAAGGAGGCAAGGGACAAAATCACGGGGGTTTATTACAGACATGATAACCACCCACCCTCTCCTAGGAGTGCTGAAACCCACTGACCACAAAGAAATATAAGAATTAAGAGGGATAAACATCACTAACTGCGTATCCTCTGACTTATAGCTTGACTTTCCTACCACCTCTTACTCATTTGTGATCCTCTCCACAGGAGACGAAAACTGCTAAACCACCAGAGACCACTTTTCTTCTTTTAAATTATGTAAAGGCAGGGAAAGAGTGGGGAAGGTAACGGAGGATAGGTCCTCCCTGACCTAGTCCCCGAGCTTTCTCGCCATGCTACTCACATGTCATTTTGTTGTAATACACCCACAACTCAAACCCAATCCATATTGTAGGCAAAAAAGTACAATGCTGCATCATCATCATCATCAGTAGGTACAGATCTCCGCTTCCCTCTGTACATTGCCAAGACATCCTTTCTACTACTTACCATAACTTCCTGAAGGCTATTTGGAAGGCTCACTGTTGAGATGCCATGAGACGGTCGCTGTGAGAAGTCCATGTTCTGCAATGTACCTCCAACACTGTGGCTTCGAGTTAAAGACACTCCTTGCTTTGTCATACTGCTAGCTACAGATCCTTTCTTTGTTGTGACATCTCCACTTCCTTCCACCGGTACATCACTTTTGAATAAGGCAAAGAATGGAGTTAACAACAATCACTACATCTTCTGGTGTCTAGTATGAAACTATTTGAAAATAGGGTCTTACAACTATGCCACCTACTCAACTTAGTCTATTTCACGATTTTCCTATTTAGTCATCCTGAAATATATTAACTGCTGACTTATTTGCTTAGCATCTACTTTTGCTCACCCCCAGCTTTCAAAACCATACTGTTTTCCTTCTGCTCAATACATAACCAAACCTTTGCATTAACCATCCATTAAGAAAACAGGCCTATCCTTTCAAACTGCATGTAGATCGAGGAAGTGGAGAAGAGTGGAGGGCATTTATTCATTATAACAGCACTGAGTTTCTAAGCCTTCAGAATTCTTTTATTTATACATAATAGCAGTATTTTAAATATGTAAAAGCAATAGTACATGCTGGATGTGCAACTTGTCACTTCCTAGGGAGGTTTGCTCTCTATAAGGTCCAATGCTGACATAATACAGTTATAGCATGTCCACAGAATCGACAGCTCAGCCCAAAGGAAGAACCAATATTAACAAAGCACATCTTTTGGTGCTAAGGAAGGAGTATGTAACTTCCCCTATAAGCATCTATTCGTAGTGTGTAGTGCTGCAGATTCACATGCTGTGCGCACTCCTGCCATCTAGTGTTGAGCTCAGACTGTGCAAATTGTTTTTCTCGAGGGAGTCTTTTTACTGCTGGTGTGATGTTGAGTCTCCACCTCCTCAAAGGAATACGCATGTCCAAAGCCTCCTTTGTTAGAATGTTTATTGCTTCCCCTGCCATGTTGGCGAGTGAGGATGTAGTCTTGTAGGATAGTAGTTGCTGTTGAACATGCATGTAATACGCTAATAATACATATATGTTGTTTTATAGGTGTACATCTGACACCATCTTACACCTGCCGGGGAGGGACCATGTGAATATGCAGCACTACACGCTACGAATAGATGCTTATAGGGTAACATACTCCATTCGTATCATGTGTTGGCTGCAGATACACTTGCTATGCATAGACTGTAAAGCAGTACTCTTCTCGTGGTGGCTTTAGGAATTAGATGGTATAGTTGTTTGAAATACTGTACGTAAATATGTCTGCCCTACCAAAGATTGTTGTCTGGCATGAACATCCACACAGTAGTGTTTGGTAAATATTTGCGGGTTTGTTCATAATGCTGCTTTGCAGATATCTATTAAAAGAACGTTCCCCAAAATAGCCTTTGATGCACCTTTCTTTCTTGTAGAATGAGCTCTTGGAACTGTTGGCAGAGCTATTTTTGTCTTTACATAGTAAATTTGGATGCATTTAACAATCCATCATGGAATACCTGCTTCTGAGATGACATTACCTTTCATAAGGTTTGAGAAAGCTACAAATAGTTGTTGTGTCTTTCTAAATTGTTTAGTTCTCTCAATGTAGTATATGAGTGCCCTTTTAATATCAAGTGTATGAAGGGTCCGTTCTGCACGGTTTCTGGTTTTGGAAAGAAGACTGGCAGATCCAGTGTTTGATTTAGGTGAAAAGGAGAGATAACCTTTGGGAGGAAATGTGGGTTAGTAAGTAGTCGAACCTTATCCTGGAAGACTTGAAAATAAGGTTTTTCAATGGTTAATGCATGAATTTCACTAGCTCTCCTTAAGGAAGTTATAGCTACAAGGAAAGCTATGCTCCAGGAAAGGAACTGCAGAGGACATGAATGCAGTGGTTTAAAAGGTGTGGACATTAGTTGTGTGAGCACCACATTTAAGTTCCACAATGGGACTGGAGATGTATGTGGCTTGATTACCCTCTTTAACCTTCCCATAAAAGAATTGATGACTGGGATTCAAAAAAGTGACTGATGTTTGCGATTTTGCAGATAAGCTGCAATTGCTGCTAGATGCAGTCTTATGGAAGTGTATACTAAATGTGACTTTTGTAGGTGTAGCAAGTAGCACACTAGTTGCACTGTAGTTGCACAAGGATCTATCTATGTCTTGAGCCATGCAATGGTGTACACATTTCCTTTGGCTGCATAATATGCTCTTGTTGTTGGCCACCTTGCTTCCTTAAGAATGTTCATGCATTCTGGAAGAAACTGTAAATATCCAAACTCCATGACTTCAGGAGCCAGATTGCTAGGTTGAGTTGTTTGGGATTTGGGTGCCTGACTCTGCCTGCCCTTGCTGTGACTGAGAAGATCTGGTATGTTGGGAAGCTTCTCGTGATGTACTAGGGACAACTCTAAAAATGTCGTGAACCAGGGCTAGCGTGCCCAGGTTGAAGCTATGAGAATCTTCTTGAGTGAAATTTGCCTGAGTTTCCTGACAAGAGTGGGAGGGGTGGAAAAGCGTATGCAAATATCCCTAACCAGTTCATCCACAGAGCATTGCCCCTGGACTGTAGATGTGGGTGCCTGGAGACGTAGCTAAGGCATTTTGCGTTTTTCTAAGTTGCGAATAAGTTTATTTCTGGTGTTCCCCAGCGCTGGAAGTACTTGAGTTGGACTTGTAGGTGGAGTTCCCAGTCGTTGACTTGTAGTTGCATCCTGCTTAGTAATTCCACTATTGAATGTTCACTCCTGGAAGATATTCCGCTAGGAGGTGAATGTGGTGTGGAATAGCCCAGTGCCAAATGGCCTGGGCTATTTGAGACAACTGTATTGAGTGTGTCCCTCATTGTTTCTGATTGTACTACATTACAGTCATATTGTCTGTGCGTAGAAGAACATTCTTCCCTGCTATGTTAGGGAGGGATGCTTTGAGAGCCAACTGTATGGCTATAAGTTCTAGGACATTGATGTGGAATATTTGTTGGTGAACAGTTCATTGTCCCTATACTGTGATGTCCTCCATATGTGCACCCCATCCAATTAGTGATGCATCTGTTGTAATAGTCACTTGTGGGATTGGGTCCACGATAGATCTGCCCTGCGGGGTGTTGTGTGCGTTCCACTACTTTGAAGATTGATGGACCCTGGGAGAAACCAACACTAGATCTTCCAAATTGCTCTCCGTTTGTGACCACTGAAATGCTAGACAGTCTTGTAATAGGCGCATATGTAGACTGGCATGTGGGACTATTGCCATACAAAAGTCCATCATACCCAGAAGGCACATCACTACTCTGTTGGTTGATGATGTGGCTGAAACAGAGCCAGTTGGTTCTGAAGATTGCGAACCCTTCTGCGAATTGAGGTAAGCTTTGGCAGAGTTCGAATTGAGTGTCGCTCTCAGATATGGCTGTATCTGAAGAGGTTGTAAGTGGGATTTTGTGGCATGTATTGTGAATCCAGGTTTGTGTAATGGATTGATGGTGGTCTGTGTGTCTTGCAAGCACTTCTGTTTGCTGGAACTCTTGATTAGCCAATCGTCTAGGTATGGGAATACATGAATGTTCTGTCTCTTTAAATGGGCTGCTACCACAGCTAGACATTCTATGAAAACCCTTGGGGCAGTTGTTACCCTGAAAGGTAGTACTTTGAACTGGTGATGACTACTACTTACCACAAACCTGAGGTACCGGTGATGTGCAGGGTAAATTGGTATATAAAAATATGCGTCCTTCAGATCTAGTGCTGTCATGAAGTGGATGTTTTTTGTAGTGGTATCACATCTTGTAGTGTCACCCAGTGGAAATGTTCAGATAAGATGTGTAGGTTGAGCGGTCATAGACCCAGTATTGGTCTTAGTGTCCCATCTTTTTTAGGTATTAAAAAATTTAGGGAGTACACCCAATGGCCTTGGTGTCTGTGTGGTACAGGCTCAATGGCCCCCTTTTGTAGCAGAGCTATTACTTCTTCCTTGAGAAGATGTACATGCTGAGGGTTTGTTTGCAAGGAGGAATGTTTGGTGGGTGGCTTTTTCTAGGTAATACCCCTTGTGGATAATATCCAGCACCCACTGATCTGAGGTTACCTCTGGCCACAACTGGTGAAACTGTTGTAGCTTTCCCCAGACAGATGTTGCATGATCGGGGGAATGGAAGGTAAGTCACTGCTTAGAGGCAGAGGCTCCCCTTGCGGGTGTTCCTCTACCGTTTCCTCGTTGTTTAAACCCTCCCCTGTAATAGCTTTTGCCAGTCTGCTGACGGAATTGTTGTTGCTGTTTCTGGTAAGTTTGGGTGTCAGGTGGGGTGATTTTGGAATCTCCTCTTCCCTGATACCTCCGAAAGGAATTTTGCTTTGGTGCAGCCGACTGAAAGGCTCCCATAGACTAAGCAGTCTCCGTGTCTTTTTAATTAATTTTCTAGTTGGGATTCCTCCCTTGGTCCGAGTATGTGTTCCCCATCAAATGGGATATTAAGTAAATGTTGTTTCACCTCCGGCTTAAACTAGGAGATGCGTAACCATGCATGTCTGTGTAGTAGGATGGAGGAATTTATTCCTCTTGTAGCCATGTCAGAACTATCTAGGGCACAATGTATGCTTGTTACAGCAAACAAATGATGGACGGAATGCTGACAATGCAAACATTCTCCCCCAGTCAAAAGATCTGGGTTAAATCCATCGTTCTTTTGCCCACTACGCCACCCCAGTTTGGACCCAGCCATATGCAAATCAGTCTTGACCCTGTGCCCCATGGGAACAGTGCAGACCGAACTGCCAGGCCAGGTCCTCCCTGGACCGGAAACAAGCATCCTGGGACCGGTTTCAGGGTATGTCACCCTTCTTCAGCCAGGCTAGCTTGAATCCAGTGGCATAGTGAGCAAGGGACCACTACGCCACCCCAGTTTGGACCCAGCCAGTTCAACACTCCGTCCATCATCCCCTTTGGTTTTGCTATGTTCGCCCTAAGTTGGCAGGGTATGCCCAGACGTGGGTCCCTTGCTCACTTTGCCACAGGATTCAAGATAGCCTGGCTGATGACGGCTGTAAGCCAGAAACCGGTCCCAGGATGCTTGTTTCCGGTCCAGGGAAGACATGGCTTGGCAGTTCGGGCTGGACTGTTCCCATGAGGCACAGGGTCAGACTGATTTGCATATGGCCATGTCTGAACTGGGGTGGCGGAGTGAGCTAAAGAATGATGATGTATTAAACCCAGATCAGTTGACTGGGGGTGAGTGCTTGCAATGTGCAACACTCCATCCATCATCCCCTTTGGTTTTGCTATGTATTAGATACTTGTCTCCTCTCTGCAACTAGTTCTCCCCCCCCCCCACCTTTTCTGTACTGCTCAGGGAGATGTTGAATAAGATCTTCAATCTCATCCCATGTTGCCCTGTTGCATCTGGATAGGAGACCTACTGCATAGCAATGTGCCAGTGATTGGCGTGTCCAGTTGCTACCCTCTTCCCTGCCGCATCAATACGCTTACTTTCCTTATCTGGAGGTGGCGCATCTCCAGTGGAGTGGGAAGCTGCTCTCTTTCTGGTGGTTGTCACAACCAGTGAATCAGCTGTTGGATGTCCCCTAATGTAAAGAGGGTCGTTGGAGGAAGATTTGTACTTCCTCTCTATATGTGGAGTGATGACTCTGGTCTTGACAGGGTCTTAAAACACTTCTGTTGAGACTTTCAGAATGGACCCTATCATTGAGAGATATTGACCTGTGCGCTCTGTTTAAGAGAGTGTCTCCACTAGGTAGTCTGTTTCCTCCTCTGTGGTGTGCATTTGTACCTTATGGTATTCAGCTGCTCAACAACACTGTGGTAAGATGATGTATCGTCTGGGGGAGATGCCTTTTATGGTATTGGGGGGTCTGCGTCTGATAGCACTATGTCATAGTCAACCCAGGGGTCTGGGCTATGTGGGGGCTCTCCTTGGGAGTCTGAATCATGGGTATAGTGACTGACTCCCTGCCTCTTCCTCTACTGATTGCGTAGAAGATGGTGATAAGGGCTGTGGAGATGTATTAAAGTCCCGTGGCATAGGGCTTGTGACTTTATGCTTTGTGGTTGCCTTTTTAAAAATTGGCTGAGGTATGTCAGTGTCCTGCCTTTTCCTCATTTGCGATTTTTCTGGCAAAAGTTCAACTCTTGTTTGGCGACTCTTATTTCGTGCTTTTTCTGCATTATTTCATGAAGGTTTTCAAAAACATTCCCTTCTGTCTCAGAAGCCTCTGTGTTTTTGGCTGGTGTGTCCTTTTCAGTGTGTTTCTTCATTGCCTCGGTAGAGGTGTGTGGTCTCGGTGTCGTAGTGGTCAATGCCTTAGCCTTCTTTGGAGCCTAAGTGTGGTTGTGCTCCGATACATTCTTCGAAGTTGATGTGCATCTTGGCTCCGATAAGGAGTGTGTCGACACTGTGTGTTTGCTCGTCTCCAATAGTTTTGTCTGTGCCGGAGGATGGTGAGGTGTAGGTGACGTCTTGTGTGCAGGAGTCAATGGCTTTTTCAGCAACGAGTGCTGCTGTGTCTCGGCTCCATGCCTGTCTCTATGGCCTGTAGCCCAACTGGAATCGAGTGGTGACTCGTGCTGTCTCAGCTTCGAGGTGCGCTCTCGATGACGACCAGAACCTGAAGGTTGTGGCATTGTAAGGCATTGTTGGGAGAGCTGGGCGATTACTTTAGGTATGTGGGATGAGTCTTGAGTACTCATGGCCCTTGGTGGTGTCCTCATCTTGGGACCGACCGCACTGGTCTCTGTTCTTGTGTTATTTCCATGACCAGCAAGGCAGAGTCTTCGTCTTTCTTCTGCTGACTGGAGTCATCAGAGTCGACATAGAGCAGACTGGCAACAATGGCGCCTTCTGTCGCATCACCTTCTCCTTCGTCTCCGAATGACTGAAGTTGTTGCTCTTCTGGTGAAATTCTGCTTCCACCGCCATCTCCATATTATGGGCTAGCCAGCAGTCTTGTCTGGTCCGAAGTGTCTTTTTGTTTTTGAACAGGCTGCAATATGCGCAGTCCTGTTCCTTATGTTCCAGCGATAGGCAGACATTGCAGATGGTGCGATTGTCTGAGTACACGTATTTAGCCCCGAACTGAGGGCATTTACAAGAGAGACTGTCTTTTTTACCCTCCATTACCCGGAGCTGAACATTCTCGACAGGTCCTGGAAGGAGTTAATGAAGTCAACTATAGAAGTCTTGTGGCCTCTGAAAAACTCTGATCCTCTAGTCGCTGATGATTCGTCGAACTTCCGTCCGAGAAGTAGAGGCCGTTACGAACCGTTAGGCGTTAAGCTGCAAAGGCGTCAAAGCTGGATGGTGCTCCTGCGCCATTCCGTACTAACCTGATGGTGGAAAAAAATCTATCTAACAAAGGAGCCATTGGACATGGGCATTCCCTCGAGGAGGTGGAGACTCAACATCACACCAGCAGTAAAAAGACTCCTTCAAGAAAAACAACTTGCAAAGTCCAGCCAAACACTAGATGGCAGGCATGTGTATCGGCAGCCAACACATGCTACGAATACCAAATTTACATCCTAGGAATAAAAAAATAAATAAACATATGGAGCATTCGACCAAAATAAATATTCAAACTTGTTACACAATCTTCTTTGAAGAAAATGTGAGTTTTTAAGCCTTCTGACGGTTAAATAAACACTATGAGCATCATGGCTATAGAGTACAAGACTCCAGAGGATCTCACCAGCTATAAAGGAGTGATTAAATATAATCTTATAATAAACAGATGAGTTTGCAAGACTGCAATAAATTATGGGACGGACGGGGACACTCTCTCTCACTCACTCACTCCCTCCCTCCCAGTGGTTCATAACATTGCTTAGCAAGGAGATGGTCAGAAGAATTATTTTGTGGAATTTTTACAAGCAGTGAAAAAATGACAACGTCTTTTGCATGCTCTGAGTTCTGCCTTGTGCCCTGCTAGGTCATAGAACTAGCTGAGGGCAGCTGGTGAAGGCAGTAGAGAGAAGCAGCTGTTAAAACTGGGACCTTGGTGGTCGCTCTTGTCACCAATAAGCACTTGACTTACTATGCTATAACTCGTGGAATTTACTTCTAGATGTATGCAAACTTAAAACCTCTAGGTCATATGGAAAGTCACTTAATAGTATCCCATCAGACCAGATATCCTAGAGAATGCATGATAAAAGGTCAATAAGTAAGGCAGTTTCTTTAATCGGCTCCTATTAGGGTTACAGAATACCATTAAGAAAGCTCAATCAAAGATTGAGCTAATGGCCAAACAGTAAGAATTGAAAAAGATTCAGACAATCTCAGTTTTTTGTGAAACAGAGTCTTTAGAGTAGACATTTTAATCACCTCTGATCCTGTGTCGAACTTGATTCTTCAGCAATCGTTCCACTGGACTTTGAAGAATCCCCAAAACAGATCAAATCCTTTGTGGCACAGGGCACAGACTTCTGTTCCGCCGGCTCTGTTGTCAGTGTGATGTTGCCACTCTGCAAGCTATCTCCGGAGTTACTTGGTTTAAGGAAGAGACTAAATAAAAGGATAAGAAAACCACAATCATCAAATTAAACAGCACGACTCCACATGTATACTTCGAAGACGTAAATGTACACTTTAGGAATGTAGCCAAGTCATTTGATTACATGATACAAAGCGGTTTAAGGATCGCTGCCTTTTGAACTAAGACTGTTTAAGCATAGTCAACAATCCACCTACATTCCAACAGCAGCAACTACTATATTCTAAGATTGCATGGCTGTGCATTACCGAGGGGTTACCAAAATACCCTGTTCCAATCCTGTGATTTTTAATCAGCAACCTAACACGTAGGATGGCAACATTTGTCATTTCAAATGAAGCAATTGTACTAAATACCAAATTCACATGGTTTGGAAAAAGAAAATCCCTAGCAGCATGACTGCATTTCACCTTACTGCCAGAGACACCACCTCTTATAACACATGGATTGTGTCAGATTAAGAGGATAAACACCTAAATTGTAATATCTCATTCACTACTGGCTTCATGGACCTTCCTAAACAGACAGTAGAAATAGTCTACTAACTGGGGACAGAAACGGTTCCAAAAGATTTACAAGAGAAAAAAAATATTCAATTCAGGGGACCAGCCATGCCTTGCTATCATCAGGCCCTTTATTCCCTCATTACTTAACATCCACTACAAGCCTTAATACTACGGTTCTGAACACAAGCAACTGGAGAAATAACTGCATGGTCAGGGCAAAGTACTAAAGCTGAAGTGGTGTTTGTAATGGAAGAAGCATAATAATACAAACACTACTAACGTTAGCACAGATAACTCTGCCTTACTGTACAAGCAGCAATTCTTCCATTTCCAACGCTGGTAAACTGCCAAGAAGAGAATTGTAGGGCAGACAGTGGTAGCTTATGCGAGGCCAAGCATCGGATGAACATGTTTCACAGGAAACATTCAGTATGTGGTCTCCAACTTGCAAACTTGATGCATAGTTTTACATTTATTTAGGCTTTATTCAAATATAAAACCATGTCCTAAAAAAAAAACCTGAATCTGTTCTACTACACCAACAAGGTTTTTAAATAATCCGGTATGGCTGATAAAATATGATTTAATTGTTAATGGAGTAATCTCCCATTAATTAGTCATCTCATGGGATCACTTGAGGAGGCTAAAGTAGGTCAATCATTGGCCAAGCCAACATTTTCTTCTCCAAGAGGTACGCTTAGAGCCTTCGAAGCTGCATGTTAATTTTTGCCTCTACCACTTTAATGGGACTACCTATCTAATATGTTCTCGTGTCAATTGTATTGCATGGAAGTAATGATTTTCATAAACTATTTTTTCGTTAACGCCTGCTAATTCTCTGGATTTCCTACTGAAGCACAAGTTACTACTTGTGTAACGATATATCTGTAAGAGACATTAGTTAGTGATAGATTCCTTACCTTAGAATATCCCCAGGCGTCAGAGTGGATCCGGAAAGTTTTTCGTCAGCAGTATCCCTGCGTTCATCGCTGGCGTCGTAAGCGCCAAGATGACGTCACAGAGACTACTTAGGCGCCACCCATGCGCGCTGACGTCAGTTCTGTACACGACTTTCTGCGCCAGGAACGCAGAGCCATGCAAGAAACTGACCACTGGTGCCATGAAACTAGGGCCCTGAAAGGTATGACCTTAACCCTAGAATCAGTTCGCAGAACGGGGCGAATGGGTGGGGCGGTAAGGAATCTATCACTAACTAATGTCTCTTACAGATAAATCGTTACACAAGTAGTAACTTGTGCATCTGAAAGAGACACGTTAGTGATAGATTCCTTACCTTAGGATAGATACCCCAGCAATACCAACCCCGGTGGTGGGTCTGCGAATAGATTACACCAGAAAGTCACGGAGAACAGAACGGCCAAAGAAGCCCTCTCTCCGGACTTGACTGTCAAGGCAGTAATGCTTGGTAAATGTGTTCAGCGAGGCCCACGTGGCTGCCGGACAAATATCCTGCAAGGGAACGCCACGTCCCAAGGCAGTAGTGGCTGCTGTTGCCCTGGTAGAATGGGCACGCAGCCCCACAGGAGGCTCCTTTTTAGCCAAGGAGTAAAACGCTTTGATGCACAAAACGACCCACCGAGAGATGGTGCGTTTGTGCACGGCCCGACCTTTTTTGGCACCCACGTAGCCAACAAAGAGCTGGTCATCCACCAGGAACTGTTGTGTGTGCTTTAGATAGAACGAGAGCGCACGTTTTGGGTCCAGACGATGGAGTCTCTCTTCCTCTTTTGAAGGATGCGGAGGCGGAAAGAAAGTGGGCAAAGTGATGGTCTGCCCGATGTGGAAGGGCGTGACAACCTTTGGCAAGAAAGAAGGACGGGTCCTTAAAACCACCTTGTCCGGATGAACAGAAAGGAAAGGAGGTTTAGAAGAAAGAGCCTGGAGCCCACTCACTCTTCTGGCAGAGGTGATAGCTACCAGGAAAGCCGTCTTGAGAGTAAGAAGACGTAAAGGACAGTTATGAAGGGGCTCAAAAGGAGCGCACATCAGATAGGTCAAGACAAGATTTAAGTCCCATTGAGGCATTATGAAAGGCACGGGAGGAAACGTGTGTGTAATGCCTTTGAGGAAACGGTTAACAACCGGGGACTTAAAGAGAGAAGGCTGATCTGGAAGCCGAAGAAAGGCGGAGATGGCCGAAAGATAACCTTTGACAGTGCCCAGAGCAGAGCCCTGTTGGGCCAAGGATAGTAGGACCAGAAGGACCTCAGAAAGAGGGGCAGAAAGGGGATCCACAGACTTAGCTGTGCACCATGCCACAAATTTGTTCCACCTGCAGGCGTATACCGATTTAGTGGAGGGACGCCTGGCTGCCAGAATGACATCACAGACTTCAGGGAGCAAGTCAAATGGAATCAGCTGTCGCCGCTCAATCCACGCATGGGAGGTGGAGGCTGGACAGGTTCGGGTGTAGGACCGTCCCCTGCTGCTGCGACAGAAGATCCTCCCGAAGAGGCAGTCGGATCGGGGGATCGATCGCAATGTTGAGTAGCTCGGGATACCAGTATCTTCGTGCCCAATCCGGAGCCACAAGGATGACTTGGGCCCGGTCGCGCCGAATCTTCTTCAGCACTCTGGGCAGAAGTGGTATAGGCGGAAAGGCGTACAACAGACCGCAGCTCCACTTGCGACGAAAAGCGTCGCCGATTTAGTGCCGCCTTGGAAATTCCAACGCGCAGAACTGATTGCGCGTTCTCTTCGTTGGCGAATAGATCTAACCAAGGCTCTCCCCACTGCAGAAAGAGACCTTGCGCCATGTCCAAGTTCAGACGCCATTCGTGATCCATCAAGCACCGGCGGCTGAGTTCGTCGGCCCTGGTGTTCAGAGAACCTGCCAGGTGTTGAACCACCAAGGTAATGCCTTGATGTTCCAGCCATGTCCAGAGGCGCAGAGCCTCCTGACATAGGGTCCACGACCCCACCCCGCCCTGTTTGTTGCAATACCACATGACGGTGGTGTTGTCCGTGAACACCTGCACTACACTTCCCCGGACAGAGGGAAGGAATGCCTTCAGTGCAAGTCAGATCGCCCGTAGCTCCAAAAGATTGATATGGAGCCGGGACTCTGATCTCCGCCTCTCCCAGGTGGCCGCCCCATCCCAGGAGGGACGCATCCGTCACCACTGTGTGCTCCGGTTGGGGAAGGGAGAGGGATCTGCCATTGACCCAATCGCGATTGGTGAGCCACCACTGCAGTTGTAGTGCAGTGCCCTCCGAGATCTGGACAAGATCGGACAGGTTGCCCTGATGATGCGCCCACTGGAACTTCAAGTCCCACTGCAGAGCCCGCATATGCCACCTGGCATATTGCACTAGCAGAATGCAGGAGGCCATCAGGCCCAGGAGCCGGAGGGTCATCCTGACTGAAACCCGGGATAGAGGCTGAAAGATGGGAATCATAGCCTGAATATCCCGGACTCGCTGCTCGGGAGGATAAACAAGAAACTGCGTCGAATCCAGAACCGCTCCGATGAAGGGGAGCTTCTGAGAAGGACTCAGGTGCGACTTCGGCACGTTGATGGAGAACCCCAGCAACTGCAGGAGGTCGGCCGTAGTCTGAAGGTGGGTGACGACTGCCTGGGGCGAGCCCGCCTTCAACAACCAGTCGTCGAGTTAGGGGAAGACTGACACCCCTGACCTGCGCAGATGAGCTGCGACCACCGCCATCACTTTCGTTAACACCCGAGGGGCGCATGTAAGGCCGAAGGGGAGCACAGTAAACTGAAAATGCTCCTGGCCTACCGTGAACCGCAGGTAACGTCGGTGGGCCGGCAGGACGGGAATGTGAAATTATGCGCCCTGCAAGTCCAACGCTACCATCCAGTCTCCAGGGTCGAGGGCAGCCAAGACCTGAGCCAGAGTCAACATCTTGAACTTCTCCTTCCGGAGGAAGCGATTGACGTTCCGGAGGTCCAAGATGGGGCGCAAGCCCCCCTTGTCCTTCTTGGGGACCAGAAAGTAGTGGGAATAACATCCATGTCCTACTTCTAGCCCAGGAACGCGCTCGATGGCCCCCTTGGCCAAGAGGGCCGTGACTTCCTGTTGGAGAAGCGCTAAGTGATCCCCCGACATGCAGTGGAACTGAGGTGGCATGGACGGGGGGCAGACTCGAAGGGGAGGGAATAGCCCCTTCGGATGATTTGTAGCACCCAGCTGTCCGAAGTGACAGAGCGCCAGTGGGGGAGGTGATGTTGAATCCTGCCGCCCACCGACGTGGGGTGCACCCCAAAGCGCAGACTAGGAAGGCTTTGAGGCGGATGCTGCGGGAGCGGAGGTGGGCTGACCCGCAGGCTGACCCCCTGTGCCGCCACGGCAGCCACCGCGCCCGCGGCCACGCTGAGGCTGGTTCTGCGCAGGCCTTTGGAACTGACGTGTAGAGGCGCCCCTGCCACGAAAGGAACGAAAAGTAGACGTGGCTGGGCGGGAGGTGGAGAGACCCAAGGACTTGGCTGTAGCCCGAGAGTCCTTAAAACGCTCCAGCGCACTGTCTGCCTTATCGCCAAAAAGGCGAGTACCATCAAAAGGCATGTCCATGAGGGAACTCTGGACATCCCCCGAAAACCCCGTGGACTGCAGCCAGGCATGTCGCCGCAAGGCCACTGTCGTGGAGATGGCTCTTCCCAAAGAGTCCGCTGTGTCCAACCCACACCGAATGGCGAACTTCGCGGCATCCTTTCCCTCTGCAACAGCTTGGGAAAGCACAGCCCGAACCTCTTTGGGGCACTGGGGCAGAGTTTGCGCCACCGTGTCCCACACAGCGTGAGAATAGCGGCCCAAGAGGCATGTGGTGTTGACCGACCGCAGCCCCAGGCTGGCAGAGGAAAACAACCTTTTGCCAAGCTGCTCCAGCTTTTTGAATTCCTTATCAGGCGGAGCGGTAGGGAATGCTGTTTGGGAAGTGGAAGCCTGAATGACCAGGCTCTCCGGTGTCGGATGAGTTGTCAGAAAGGCAGGGTCACCCGGTGCCGGACGGTGACGTCTGGCCACATTTTTATCTACAGGGACCCCTGTGGCCGGCCTAGACCAGGTACCCATCAAAACATCCGTCAAGGCCTCATTGAACGGAAGCAGAGGTTCCACAGAACTTGCTGTAGGCTGAAGCACCTCAGTAAGGAGGTTAGTTTGGAGGGCAACAGTAGGCAATTCAAGGCCAAGAGCCTCAGCTGCTCTACGGAGCACCACAGTGTAGGTTGCACCTTCCTCCATGAGAGGGGGAGGAGACACAAACCCAGGCTCAGAGGAGAGGTCAAGGCCACTGGCATCCTCGGAGTCTTCTGCCCACTCCTGTTCGGACTCACACTGCCGTGCAAGAGGGTCCTCCGACCCCTCCCAGTCCTCCTCTTCCCCAACAGCCCGAGGCACAGGCTGCAACGGCGAGGGAGGCACAGGGGAAAAGAAATGCTCCACCGGCGCCGAGAACGGCGTCGATCGGCGCCGCTCCGGCTCCAAGGCCCAATCCGGGTTCCAAGCTGGAAACGTGGGCAAGGGCGGAGGTGGGCCGAACGGCACCCATGGCGGTGCCGGTGGAGGACCCTGCGGCGCCGGGGCCGGAGCCGCCAGCGGAGGACCTTGCGGCGCCGGGGCCGGAGCCGCCGGCGTAGGACCTCGGGGCGCTGGGGCCGGAGCCGACGGCGGAGCCGGCGGCAACCAAGGGCCCCCAAAAGGGAGAGCGGGGCCCGAAGGCGCACCGGCTGGTGCCCTAGGTCCAAAAAGGCGGTCTATGGCAGTAAGAAACTCTTGCACCTGGGCCGGAGTCGCCGACGGACCCGGGTATGGCGGGTAGGCCGCGGGACTGACCGGCTCCAACGGAGCCGCGGGGGAAAGACCCTGGACCCCCTCGTCCGAAGACCGACGGGGGAGGTCGGAGAGCGTACGCGCTTCTTCGACTTCTTTTTATGACGTTGCTTACCCGAATCCGAGGGTGAAGACATGGACCCCGAGGAGCGATGATGGTGACTCCGCGGTCGGTCCCTCAAGCGACCCCTGGACCTGGAACGGCGCGGAGACAACTGTCGGGCCTCCAGCAGCTTTCGGGACCGCTCCCACAAAGCCTTCGGAGCCATGGCCAGACAGTCGGAACATGACCGGGAGTCATGGTCGCGCGCTAGACAGTAGAGATCGACGCCATGGGGGTCGGCCACCGACATCGTACAGCGGCAGGCCCCGCAGGATTTAAACCCAGGCATCCCTACGTGGCACCAGGAGTCAAAATATAGAAATTATAGACAAAAAGTCTCAAAAACAACTAGTCAAAAAGTGACTAAGGTACGTGCTCTAACCGGATCTGCGCTTGCTGGCGCGGAAAAAGAAAGAACTGACGTCAGCACGCATGGGTGGCGCCTAAGTAGTCTCCGTGACGTCATCTCGGCGCTTACGACGCCAGCGACGAATGCGGAGCCGCACGACGCCACCTACCGACACGCAGGGGTACTGCTGACGAAAAACTTTCCGGATCCAGTCTGACGCCTGGGGATATTCTAAGCTAAGGAATCTATCACTAACGTGTCTCTTTCAGATTCCTCCTTACTCAGTTGTTTTTAGAGCAGGGTCTGAAAAATCGTCCACGTCTCTTCTCTTTTATTGTTCCCCAACATATTGAGGTAAAAATGAAGGCAAATCAGTCACATACACTTCCTACTGTTTTAGTTTTGGGTTCACCCCTTTACAGTCTTTAGGTTTTGTCCTGTTTGGAGGCAAGACAGTATCCCAGACAAGTCTTCCCCCATCACAGAAGACAATAGGATGGCACCTCCCTTCGCTATCGCTATGACAAATGGTGCTCCACTGCTTCATAAACACTTTTCTACCACCATGCTGCCTCTCGGAGCATGGGGTAAAAGGACAGGCAATTAGAAAGGTGTTTGTGCTGCTCATCATTAAATCCTTTTATGTGCCACCAATCCAAATAAGATGAAAATGCATACTACAGACATTTTAATAGATTCTGTTGGGAAATACATTAACATGAGAAAGGACTACCTTCTAAATAGCTGGTGTTGAGTGGTTATCATTTATGTGGGATATGATGAGGCCTGCAACATCAGACAATCTCTCACAAGATGGTTCGCTAGAAGGTTAAATATGTTGTCGATTGGCCACTTCCAGAGCTTTGTCGACTGTCTTCAAAGAGAGTATTACTAAGCGCCTTGATGGCTGTGTGAATAGAAGTGATGAAAAGCTTTAAGAGTCAAGAATGCGGACTTCGATTTCAACAGGTTATGTAAAGTTCTCTTCGGTGATTTAAAAAACTATTGGACTTGATGAACTCTATCAAAGCTCCCCATCTGAATATTTATTAACTGAACTGGATGGATAACTGGAGGATACTGTGCACTGACGCAAATCTATAGCACTACCCAGTTCTTAAAAACATCTGGCACAAGATATACGTACCAGGCAGATTACTGGACTAAGTACATTTGAAATCTTGTAATTAAGAATCTGACCCGAAATTAAGTATGTAGATGCAAAATGGATTCTGACCGAGGACAGTCTGAGACCACAAGGCCAAGTGCGCTGGAAGAAATCATTGTTTCCGTTGAGATGCAGAGCTCTTTGGGGGCCTGGAAAGGTCAGTCCAAAGCATGAGTCCAGTGCCATGCTTACGACCGGGATGACTTAAGAAAACTGAAAGGAGAGATTTGGCTAAATTAGGCTGAACCCTTGAATATGAGAGGGTTCCAGAACTTCGCACATTTGACAGAGCCAGCTGTAGAGTCTGGGCCCTTATTAACCATTTTCCTTTGTAAATTTGCAACTACTTTTGATACAAGTGGTAGTTAACAAGCAGTCAACGTGAGAAGCTCCTGCGGAAAATAGTTTTGTAAATTCTGTGGTGGGGGACAGATGCATTTACGCCCAATAAAACCTTTTATTTTTTATCTTTTTATTAGGTTTTGATAAACACAAATGCACAGGTGTACACAGTATATCAATGCAGTTCTCACAATGTTAAGGTATGGATGTCCATGTTTAGACACAATTTCAGGATAAACAATAACGTGCCTGCTGCATACCAAGTATGAACTGAGAGAATAGGATAGACAAGATGACGGTTATCACAACACAGTAGGAGCGTAGTGTTCGATTTCAAATAGTGGACAATCTGTGTACATCCAATAAACAATACCAACTATCAAAAATAACAAACACGATGACAGAACCAAAAGTCGAGTTGCTTTTGCTGTAGTAGTATAAGAAGTAGTGAAGTCCAATCAATCATAATACAGTAGAGGAGTACAAGCAGGCCCCCCCCATGCCAGTCAGGAAATACCAGGGTAAAGCAAAGGGAAACAAAAAAAGGAGGGGGCGGGTGGAGGACACGTCTGAGGAGAATAGAACACTGAGTGCATATAGGTCCCCTACGAAGGGTTGGTGCAGAGAGTAGGCGGGTGTGGCGGGGGGGGAATAAGCTGGTTGGTCACAATGGAGAGTCTCCGGTGTGAGGTTGAGGGATACCTGTGAGAACTCAGTGGATGAAAGCAGGCAGTCACGCAGGGGTTGGCAGATATCTTTCATTCTGGAGGTGGGGGTTGAAGAGAAGCATACAGCTTGCTAATAGTGTCGCAATACGTTATGCTGGCGAGCCAATTAGAAACCATGGACGGGTGGGTCGTACCCCAGTGTAAAGCTAACTCGCGCCTGGCAAGCACTAGGGCAACAGCAGTGAATCGTCTAATGCTCTTTTGGAGCTCTAGTACAAGCCCAAGAGGGTGAGGAGTGGATCCGGTTCCAGGTCAATTTCTACCATGCTCGTCAGACGGGAGAAACTCCCGCCCCAGCAGTGTGCAATGTGCCTGCATGTTCACGTCATGTGCAAAAATTAAGCACTGGTAATGTGTCATTTGGGATATTCAGGAGATCATGTGTGGTCATATTTATGTTGGTCTGCAGGAGTAATGTAGGCTCACCGCAAAAATGTAAAGTGAATAAGTGTATGGCGATTATTGGGTGAAACCAATCAGGTTTGTGCACAACAGACCGCATCTTGTCCGTCAGAGGCCACCCCAAGTCCTTCTCACAGTGGACTCTGAGCTTTGAGTCCTGGGCCGGTAATAACGTTATACTAGCATGATACAAGGTGGAAACTAGTCGTCTCCAGTCTGAATCATTTATGATTAAGGTTAGTGGAGAAAATCCATCAGGCTCTAATGGGTACGTCAGTGTGTTGGCCCTTAATGTACTGTGTACGCGTTGGAGGATAAAACAGTTCACAGAGGGGGTCTCAACGAAGTGAGTGTCTGTAGAATGCATCAAGGCATGACCATCTGGGAAGATATCACCAAAAGTATGTAGGCCATGCTTAATCAAAGTGCGTTTGGCCAGTGGGTCACAGGTAATGGGAAGCCAGGGATTATCTAAAAATGATAAGGCTGGAGAGTAAAGTAGGGTGCCCCCATGGACCCGCTGTAGTTTCCCCCATGCCCACTACATGGTGGACAGAGTTTGGACATCATGGGGATCGAGAGGGAGGCCTCTGGGAAGGAGAGAGGCTAGCTGAGTTGGACCAGCGAAATCAGTCTCAGGTTTGGTGTATGGGAGCTTGGCATCTGCAGGATACCAGTGATGTGCATATTGGCATTGCGCCGACAGGTAGTAGAAAGGGAAGTGAGGCACAGAGAGCCCGCGCCTCTCTTAGGGAAGCACCAGTATGTCCCAGCTGACGCGGTGCCGCTTACCGGCGCAGATGAGTTTCAGGAGCAGTCTGTGCAGCATGACAAAAAATGAGTTGGTGAGAGGTATAAGGATATTTAAAAAGAAATATAGGAACCGAGTGAGAACCACCATTTTGATGATTACAATTGCATTTTGATTATTGTAATCCTCCCAGCAATTGATAGTGGCCATCGATCCACGTTCTTGGAGAGTGCATCAACGACGGGGCCATAGTTCAATCACAAGACTTGTTCCTTGTCTTGGTGTAGAAAGATACCTAAATATTTAACCGGTCCATCGCACCACTGCAGTGGGCTGGCTTTGTGGCAGGGGGGAGGGGGAAAAGTTTTGATTTTGACCAATTGACCTGGAGGCCGGAATGACCCCTAAACCGGATAACTTCCAAAGAATCAGGCTAGATTTTCTTCCGGATGCCACACAAAGGGGAGGATATCATCAGCATTGAGTGAAATAAGAAGATGGCCTGGCTTGAATTGCAGGCCACGATGCATATGACGCAGTTGGAGATGTCTAACCAAGGGGACCATGGCTATGACGAAAAGTAAAGGGGACAGGGGGAAGCCTTGCCGGATACCACGCCCAATGGAGAAGGGGGCAGTAAGGGAGCTGTTGGCCCTGATGTGAGCCACAGGGCGAGCATAGAAGAGATCTATCAAGAGGGAAATCAACGAGGGATACCAAGTTTGCTGAGAACTGCAGGAAGAAACGGCCATTCGAGGGAATCGAATGCCTTCCTGGCATCTAATAAAGCTATTGCAGCAGGAGTGTGTGGGGAGATCCGATTGAGAACAGAGAGGACAGTGCACAGATTCAGAGCCGTAGAGTGGTGAGGAATGTACCCAGATTGTGCCGGGATATGATCTGCTCCATGAGGAGCGAGAGGTGGCTTGAAAGGATCATAGCTAAGATTTTGTTGTTAGATTTAGAAGTGATAGGGGCCTGTAAGAGCCACAGTACAGAGGGTCCTTGCCTGGCTTCGGAAGAAAGGTTATTCCCGCCTCCCACAGGAGGGGGGCAGGATGCCTAAGGTGAGGGATTCCTCATAGACGCCCAATAATCATGGTGCAAGAAGATGTTTGAAATGTTTGTAAAATTCGCCCGTGAATCCATCAAGGCTGGGAGCTTTGCAACCATCTAGAGAATCAATGGCTCGAACCACCTCGCCACTAGTAAGAATTTCACCAAGGAACTGACACTGTGGATTGGACAGCCATACCAACGCCACTTGCTCCAGATAGGCTGCCTGTGCAGTCACATCGCCTGAGTGCCAGGTGGTGCAGAGATGGGTGTAATATTGAAGGAGCATCTCCAAGATCTCCTCGTTAGAAGTAACCATTCCACCTCTGTCAGCCTGCAGCTCAACTATGTAAGAAGTGTTTCTAGGGGGATGGAGAAGGCGGGAAAGCATCCGCCCGCCCTCCCCGTACTTTCGAGTCCTAGCATATTTGCACAAAAAGAGGACCTCCCTGTCCGCCAGATCACGATATTCGGTCAGCAATGTAGCACGGACATGCGGTGGGGGCTTCCCACGGCGTTGGGCAGCTAGAGAATCCAACTCTGTAAGCTCTCTCTCTAGATGCAGAAGACCTTTGCATAAGTCCTACAGCACAACAGAGTGCTTGGATATGCAGATGCCCCTGATGTACGTTTTACAGTCCACAGATCCCTTGTTAAGTCGAAAGTATTCCAGAACTGCAGTGCGTAACTCAGAGCGGAAGAGCGAGTCATGCAATGCCAGTGGCGGAAACCGCCAGTTGGCTTCCCTGCTACCCCCCAAAGGGACGGTAGGTGACACATGCAGGGGGGAGTGGTTCGAGAGTGTGCAGGATAGATGTTTGGTTATACTAAATCAGGGGCAAAGGGTTGCGGAGAGAAGACAGTAATCGAGACAGGACCACTTGTTGTGGGGGGCAGAATAGTGGGTAAACCCTAAGGAGGATGTGCCCTTCAGGTGCCCCTTAATGTATGTTATGCACAGATGTCCCGCAAGATGTGAAGTGATCAAGGCTTACCAGCCAGGGAGAGCGCAGTGGTGTCGGAAGCGGAATCCATAAGCAGATTATGAGGTGGTCAAATCCATAAGCCCAATCGGAGTATGCAGTGTCTGGAAAACTCTAGTGAGTCCACATTAGGGGCATAAAGGTTAGCCAAGAGTATAGAGTGCCCAGCTAGTGTTCCAGCCACCAGGACATATCGGCCGTGGTCATCTATGATGGATGTTGTGGGATTAAATGGTAAATTTTTATGAATAAGTGTGCAGACCCCCCTTGGAATAAGTGCTGTAACAGGAAAAATAGCAATGCTGGCCACATGTGGACACATGTGTGAGATGTCCAGGGTGCAAGGTTTGTTCCCTGCAAAAAAAAAAGTCTGACGCTCCATGACGCGTCAGATATTGCAGAACCTGTTTGCTTTTAAGTGGGTTGTTTAGGCCCCGTATTTTCCAAGACATGAGCGTGAGGGCGATCGGTCTCAGGTCAGTGGGACGTGTGTGCACCATGAGAGCGGTCTAAGGAGTTTAGAAAGTGTAGGAGATGCACGACTCAGTTGGACAGTTGAACACTGAGGAAAACAGCTGACAAGTAATCAAAACCAACCCCCCTCCCTTCACCCACACCAGGCAAACAGGAGCTCGGAGAATCCTCAAACATATAAATCTGTACATATAATGAACAAAACAATTAGCATAGATGTGTGTACCACTGAGGGGTGGCAACGCTACGGTGGACACCCCGATGCAAAAATATCCTTGTAGTTAGAAAGTGATGAGTTCCTTTAGAGAGCGTTAATCAGTTACGTGAGGGCAGGATTGACTCTGGCCATTCAGCGTTGAGGGGCAGGCGTAGCAAGGTCGCCACCCAACGTGGTGTAGAGACAGGAGGGAGCAGGAAGGTTCAGCCCGTAGGGTAGAGATCAGCACTGGCACTGGAGTGGAGGTCCGGAGGAGACCTGTCAGGAGTAGGATGGCAGGAAGTAGCACGATCCTTGAAGTACTGTTTGTAGAAGTCCTGTGCCGCCCCCGGCGTGTCAAAGAAGTGGGTTTTACCATTTGCATTCTTCCTGAGCCGCGCAGAATACAACATGCCATATCGGAGTCCCAATTTCCGCAGCGTGGATTTGACATCTGCAAATTTCCGGTGTGCTTCCTGCACGACCACAGTGAAATTGGGAAACAGGGAGACAGTTGAGCACTACCATTGAAACAGTCCATTTTCACAAGCTAGCTGTAGGGCCACTTCCAGGTCACGAAAATTGAGCAGCCGTGGAATAATAGGTCTGAGGGGGGGCATCTTGGGTTGGGACGTGGGCCTAACGAGCACGCTCCACTACACATGTGGGAGTAAAATGTTGCCTGCCCAGCAGGTCCGAAAGCAGTCTCTCCACAAACAGATCAAGGCGCCCATGTTGGTAGATTCCGCTATTCCTAGAATCCGCAAATTATTGTGCATACCCCACGCCTCCAAGTCCTCGTTCTTGATGGCCACAGATTTCAACAGTTTTTCCATTCTCTCCAAGTGCCTTGTGGTCTGAGCAGCCCCATCCTCCAGATTCGATATACGGCCCTCCACGGCCTCCAGTCTGTTCTCATGGTGGTCAAGCCTTTCACCCATGGTATCCAGTATTCTGGCCAAGGTATTGAATCTACCATCAACAGACTGAAAACCTGCCCGAAGTTCAGCACTGAAAGAAAGAAACTGATGTCAGCCGCATGGATGGTGCCTATATAGGCCAGAGCACATCACTTAAGAGAGCAAAACTGCATTGACGCAGAACCATCACCACCACCTTCCGGTACGCAGGGGGACTGCTGAAGATATTCCAGATTCAGTCTGACACCTGAGGAATATTCAAAGTTGAGGAATCTGCAGTTAGAAGTCTCTATCAGAAGAGATATAGTTGGATACCATTGCCACATTGAGCAATGGACATACATCAGTGCACACCCATCACATTTTGGTTCAGATTTAACAAGAGGTTGTGCTGGCGCTTCCACAATGCACGTCTTTGCCAAGCGATGCAAACAGCAGCATGGGATCAACTTTCACATGCAAAAGCTATTTTGCACCGAATGTTGACCCTTGCCCTGCACCATCCTCCAGTTAATTTATGAAGGTGGGGCCATGTCTACGGTGGGTCAGCACGAAAACCTTGGATTTTGGTGCAAAGGTGGGTCTACTCAATTTATGTGAACTGGTTTTTCCCTAAATCCTAATGCGAAGTAAAAGCAGATGCATACAAGTGGTCAGGCAGTGTATTACATAACACACCTTAAGACACGGGTACTCCTAGTACGGCCCGCGGGCCGCCAGCGGCCCGGCAAGCCTTCCTTGGCGGCCCGCGGACCTTGCAGACATCGTACCTGTGCTTTTAAACATTTTTTACAGTGTGTCAGCAAACACAGACTCTGCTCTATGGGGGCCGGGCGATTCCGATAGTCCGAGTGGAGCTGCAGGGGCGCTAAGAGGTGAAATACAACAAAGCCTCGTTATCATGCAAATGGTCTTTTAAAACCTGTGAAGTACTCGGGTGCGGCTGTGTGTGCGCCCGGGAAGCTGTCTCAGCCCGGGCTGCCACACACGCGGGGTGAGGTGACAGAATGATAGAGGACAGCAGGGTGTGAGAGCCGGGTGAGGTGACGGAGGGCAGCAGGGAGTGAGAGCCGGGTGAGGTGATGGAGGGTAGCAGGGAGTGAGAGACGGGTAAGATGGCAGAGGGTTACAGAGGGCAGCAGGGAGTGAGAGCCGGGTGAGGTGACGGAGGGCAGCAGGGAGTGAGAGCCGGGTGAGGTGACGGAGGGCAGCAGGGAGTGAGAGCCGGGTGAGATGGCAGAGGGTGACAGAGGGCAGCAGGGAGTGAGAGCCGGGTGAGGTGGCAGAGGGCAGCAGGGAGTGAGAGCCGGGTGAGGTGACAGAGGGTTGCAGGGAGTGAGAGCCGGGTGAGGTGACGGAGGGCAGCAGGGAGTGAGAGCCGGGTGAGATGGCAGAGGGTGACAGAGGGCAGCAGGGAGTGAGAGCCGGGTGAGGTGACAGAGGGCAGCAGGGAGTGAGAGCCGGGTGAGATGGCAGAGGGTGACGGAGGGCAGCAGGGAGTGAGAGCCGGATGAGGTGACAGAGGATTGCAGGGAGTGAGAGCCGGGTAAGGTGACAGAGGGCTGCAGGGAGTGAGAGCCGGGTACGGTGACAGAGGGCAGTAGGGAGTGAGAGCCGGGTGAGGTGACGGAGGGCAGCAGGGAGTGAGAGCCGGGTGAGGTGACGGAGGGTGACAGAGGGCAGGGAGTGAGAGCCGGGTGAGATGGCAGAAGGTGACAGAGGGCAGGGAGTGAGAGCCGGGTGAGATGGCAGAGGGTGACAGAGGGCAGCAGGGAGTGAGAGCCGGGTGAGATGGCAGAGGGTGACAGAGGGCAGCAGGGAGTGAGAGCCGGGTGAGATGGCAGAGGGTGACAGAGGGCAGCAGGGAGTGAGAGCCGGGTGAGATGGCAGAGGGTGACAGAGGGCAGCAGGGAGTGAGAGCCGGGTGAGATGGCAGAGGGTGACAGAGGGCAGCAGGGAGTGAGAGCCGGGTGAGGTGTGCGTTAAGAGCCTGTGATGTGATGCTTCCCGCCAGCCTGTAGTCAGAGAGTTGAGCCAAGGCCAGGGAGCTCAGGCCTGGGAGGGAGACAGAGAGGGAGGGAGACAGAGCGGGAGGGAGACAGAGCGGGAGGGAGACAGAGCGGGAGGGAGACAGAGCGGGAGGGAGACAGAGCGGGAGGGAGACAGAGCGGGAGGGAGACAGAGCGGGAGGGAGACAGAGCGGAGGGAGGGAGACAGAGCGGAGGGAGGGAGACAGAGCGGAGGGAGGGAGACACAGGGAGGGAGACACAGGGAGGGAGACACAGGGAGGGAGACACAGGGAGGGAGACACAGGGAGGGAGACACAGGGAGGGAGACACAGGGAGGGAGACACAGGGAGGGAGACACAGGGAGGGAGACACAGGGAGGGAGACACAGGGAGGGAGACACAGGGAGGGAGACATGGAGAGAGACAGGGAGGGAGACAGGGAGGGAGACAGGGAGGGAGACAGGGAGAGAGAGACAGGGAGGGAGAGACAGGGAGGGAGACAGGGAGACAGAGAGAGAGGGAGGGAGACAGAGAGAGGGAGGGAGACAGAGAGAGAGAGGGAGACAGAGAGAGAGAGAGGGAGACAGAGAGAGAGAGAGAGGGAGAGAGAGATAGAGAGAGGGAGGGAGGGAGACAGAGAGAGAGAGAGAGGGAGGGAGACAGAGAGTGAGAGAGGGAGGGAGACAGAGAGAGGGAGGGAGGGAGAGAGAGAGAGAGAGAGAGAGAGAGAGAGAGAGAGATGTGTATGCCGGGTCCGGTGGCTCAGTGGACGAAGGCGTCCGCTGCAGGGGCCTGTGTTCCATCTCATGGTCACAGTTTTGTTTTGCTCTAGCCCCGCCCCCTCCCCCAATGACCCCACCCCCACAGGTGCGGCCCTCGGCCACAAACCACACTGTAAATTTGGCCCCCAAGAGAAAGTTTGTGAGTACCCATGCCTTAAGATAACCTTACTCAAAAGCACACATCTTATATGCCTGGCTCCTGTGCGGTTGTCTGTACCTAAGGATAGGTACTGGAAGGTGTACCTCCAAGACAAGTCCTAGACTACACACTAGTAGATCGCCATTGCACAACACCACAAGTCTTAGTGTTGAACAGAACAGCCAGATTTAGAGCAAACTCTGCCACTGTCATCCACGAGTGACCCTTACTAAATTTCGTACTGCACTATTTTGTGCCCTTCGGGAAATGCAACACTGAACTTTTTCATGCACTGATCCAGTGTATGAAAGACCATAATTCTAGAACTTTGGACTTCTATTGCCGTAAACATGAAAATGATGCTTACATTCGCTTAGGTCTTGAAAATGATGGAAGGACTGCATGAATTAATCTCCGCCTTTGCATTACAGACCATCATTTTTTGTCCACTCGTCCACAGTTGACAGACCAGCCATAAGCCAATCAGCATGGTCCTGCTGCAATATGCACAGTTCAGCCACAACTGCCAGGTCAAGTCTCCTCTGGGAGGGAAAACAAGCAACCGACAAGTTACTTACCTTCGGGAACGCCTTATCCGGTAGAGTTCTATCTAGCTGCAGATTCCTTACCTTAGAATTATCCCCAGGCGTCAGACTGGATCTGGAAAATATTCATGAGCAGTCCCCCTGCGCGGCAGTAGGTGGCGTCGATCGGCTCTGTGTGGCAGCGGCGCCCACGGCGGGAGTGAGACACACTGTGTCTCTATAGGCGCCACCCCAGTGTTCGGAGGTCAGTTACTTTTTGCGATTTTCTACGCCAGGATCGCAGTGCCACGAAGAACACTGACCACTGGTGTGGAAAACTAGGGCCCTGAAAGGGGAAAGCCCTGTCCCTAGAAATCCGTTCGCAGAGCAAAGTGGATGGGTGGGTCGGTAAGGAATCTATATAGAGTCTCTACCAGATAAGGCATTACCGAAGGTAAGTAACTTATTCTTCGAGCCGCAGATTCCTTACCTTAGAATAGATACCCACGCAATATCTCCCTGGAGGTGGGTCTGCGAAACACTTTCATACCAAAACGTCCTGCAGGACCAAACGGGCAAAGCACCCATCCCTACAGACCTGACTGTTAAGGCAGTAGTGTTCCATGAATGTGTGCATGGAAGCACACACTGCTGCCTGGCAGATGTCCAGGACCGGGACTCCACAGGCTAACACAGTGGTCGCAGCCTTGGCTCTGGTGGAATGAGCACACAAACCCTCAGAGGGTTGCTTCTTGGCTAATGAGTATAAGATTTTAATGCACAGCATGATCCATCGAGAAATAGTCTGTTTCAGCACAGCCTTTCCCTTCTTCGCTCTGACATGCCCCAAATACAGTTGGTCGTCCACCCAGTACTCTTTCGTGCGATCAAGGTAGAAAGAAAACGCTCTTTTTGGGTCCAGTCAGTGAAGTCACTTCTCTTCCTTAGAGGAATGTGACGGAGAGTAAAAAGTAGGCAGAGTGAAGGGCTGCCCTACATGAAAGGAAGTGGTGACTTTCGGCAGAAAGGAAGCTCTAGTGCCCGAGTAGATGTTCAGGTATGGAGGTTTGGATGACAAAGCCTGAAGCTCACTGACCCACAGGGAAGATGTTATTGAGACCAGGGTGGCCACCTTGATGGTAAGGTGCCAGAGAGGACAGTTGTGCAAGGGTTCAAAAGGAGCACACATCAGGAACGTCAGGTCAAGATTAAGGTCCCACTGAGGCATGATAAAGGGAGAAGGAGGAAACACATGCTGTACACTTATCAAGAATCTATGTACAATAGGGAATTTGAAAAGGGATGACTGGTCAGGCAACCGCAGAAAGGCTGAGATAGCAGAAAGAAAACCCTTTAAGGTACCCAGAGCAGAGCCCTGCTGGGCAAGGGAAAGAATGAAGAGAAGAACCTGAGAAAGGGGAGCGGAAAGGGGGTCAACTTGCTTTTCTGCACAAAATGCCGCAAACTTGCCCCAACGGCAGACGTACACCGTTTTGGTGGCGGGACGCTTGGCTGCCAGAATAACATCGCAGACTTCGGGTGGAAGCTCGAAGGCTGACAACTGTCACCGCTCAATCTCTAAGCAAGAAGGCAAAGTGTTGACAAGTTCGGGTGGAGAACCCTTCCCTGCTGCACCAGAAGATCCTCCTGAGGGGGCAGCCTGATCATAGGACCGATGGCCATACTTGACAGCTCGGGGTACCAGACTCTCCAAGCCCAATCTGGAGCCACAAGGATGACTTGGGCCTGGTCATTCCTGATCTTCTTGAGAACTCTGGGCAGGAATGGTATGGCCAGAAAGGCACACAGAAGGCCCGAGCTCCATTCAAGACAAAAAGAGCCTCCGAGAGAGAGTGGCCTTGGAAACTCCAGCGCGCAAAACTGATATAAGGTGAGGAATCTGCGGTTAAAAATCTCTATCAGAACACTGAATTTGTTTGTTGGGGACCATCAAGCCTAGGACAAATCGTGGCAATCACATAGATGAGACTCTTTCCAGAATGCTTCTCTTTAGGCCTTCGGACTTCTCAATGGCGCACTCCTTGCTGTATGTTTGAGGCCATCCACCTTGATGCTGGTCATCCTCTCCTTTTTTCCTTTGACTTTCCTAACATCACAGTTGTTTACAGGAAATTCTGTCTTTGCATTATGCATGCAAGACCTTCAATCTGGCCATCGGTGCTTTGCGTGAAAGTTCTGGCTTGATTTGATTAAGGATACATCTGTATATCCCTGGCTGTTCATAGCATTCCTACTAGTCTTCAACACTACAGTTCAAAGGCACCTACGCTCTTCCTGTCCTGTTTCCTAATTGCCCATCTTCACATCCATCCATGCAATGAATGGCAACAACACTACATCTACAATTATGACATTTGTTATTGTAGACACATCAGTGCATGCATTTGTAAATAGTCTTTCATTGCTCAGTGCAAATCTGCAGCTTATGTCTTAACTGCTGGAACCTTTGCTATTGATGGTTGATACCAGAAGACAAAAGTTATCCAAAAGTTCAAGGTCTTCACCATTAACTTTAAAGTTGGTTGTCGCACCTACTGACATCACTTTGCTCTTTTTTACACTTAGTTATAGTCCTATTCTTTCAATGTGCTCCTTGACTTTTATTATGAGGGTTCGCAGAGGTTTAGAGGCCTATCTTGGTTGACCCTGACAGCATAACCCCCTGCTTCATTGATGCATGCAAGTTCTCACCCAGTCAAGGTACT
Organism: Calotriton arnoldi; assembly: GCA_963921515.1. NCBI lineage: Eukaryota > Metazoa > Chordata > Amphibia > Caudata > Salamandridae > Calotriton > Calotriton arnoldi. Next base: position 619,077 of record CAWUFW010005457.1, read on the forward strand.
AACCCATGAGGGATAAACACTGAATATCTCAGCCTAAATTTAAAAAGTATTAGAACATTGGAATGTTGGGAGTTCCATTGAAAACAATGTAGTAGCTCCGGGCTTATAATGGCTGGTATAAGCCCGGAGCTCCAACATTCCAATGTTCGTCTTTTTGTTTCTCCATTTTTAATTTAGAACATTCTACCCTTAGTGGGTGGAATGTTCTAATAGCCTTATAGCCCTTCTGCCTCAGGCTATACCGGTTGTTAAAGGCTCTCTCCCTCGTTATAGGCCCTCACCTGCGGCTCGGGCCTATAACTTGGGATCAGGGCCTTTAACAGCCGGTATAGCCCTCGGCAGCGGGCTATAGTAAAGTATATAAGAAACAAAGAGATCCACCCTCAGACAGGTGTATGACCGTGTTCTCCCAGACTACGCGTGTTTCCTACAGTGGTGGAAAGCACACAGCTTTGTTTAAATACCCCTCACACACCAAAAGGACCCTTGGTGTCATGCTTCATCATAGGGGTCTTCCCGCCCCGCTGCGGGACGGGGCGTGCTACGACCTACGACTACGTGGGAGCACTGTTTATGAAAAACAAGACTATGTGTAGTGTAGGAATGTGAGTGGAAGGGTCAGGAGTGAGTGAAGGAGTGATTATGAATGAAAAAATACCTGGCTCTTTGGAAAAAAGACTTTAATATTCCTTTGAGCTGTTCAGGTATGCTGGTCCGGTGCCGTGGAGGGCCTTGTGTGCGTGGGTGAGCATCTTGAAGGTGATTCTCGCCTCGACGGGGAGCCAGTGGAGTGTGCGCAGGTGCAGGGAGATGTGGCAGTGTTTTGGCAGGTTGAGGACCAGTCTTGCGGCGGCGTTCTGGATGTTCTGTAGCTTGCGGGTGAGGTTTTTGTTTATTCCGGCGTATACCCATATACTGGGTCTGACAGACACATTTAGCGTTTAAGGATAGATTTCAGCTTAAACAGTTAGGATTTGATGTAGTAGTATGCACGTCACAGGCAGTCTATACGAGGGGTAGCCATATTAAAGTCAAAAAACTGTAGAGCAACAGTAATACGCACACTAGCTGATTCTAAAGGCAGATGGGCAATTGCCCAATTGATGAATAGGGGGCATAAATATACAATATGTGTGGTTTATGGTCCAAATACGGATTGTCCGTAGGTTATTCATTTTATATGTTCTGAATTGTTGGAATGGGATGGTGATCTGATGCTAATGGGTGATTTTAATTGTATAATTGATAAAAAGATTGATACTACTAATACAACACAGCGGGCTAGAATGGGACGGACTAGGGCGGCAATTCTGGAACTCCTGCATCTGCATCAGTTGGAGGATGCTTGGAGGAGGTTAAACCCAAGAGATCCAGGGTTTACATTTTACTCGTTCCCGCATAAACATTATTCCCGGATAGATATGATTTTTACCACCAGGTCAATATTGGATAAAGCAACTATGGAAGTGTGTCCAAAGATTACATCGGACCACAACCCGGTGATGTTAATCGTACAAAACAAGTCAGACGCTAAGACGCCACGTAGAGAATTTACATTTCCAAGACATCTCTTAAGTAACCCTGAGTACGGGAAATTTATGCAGGATACTTTACGGGAATACTTAGAAAATAACAGGGGTACTGCAGCTATCGCAGTGGTATGGGATTGTCTGAAGGCGTATGTTAGAGGGGCCACATTGCAGTTCATTTTAAAGCAGAATCAGCATGCTAACCGGGAGAAGGAACAGGAGTATAAGTTGTTATTAGAGTTGGAGCAACAACATGCTAGAGCTATAATAGCTAAAGATAAGGAGGAACAGCAAATATATTTAGACCTGGTGGAAACTAGAGCTAAACTTAACCGTGGGCTGGTGGACAAAGTAGCTATTAGATATCATAAATATAAGGCTAAGCAGTATGAATATGGAGAAAGAATAGGACGTCTGTTAGCCACACAAATTGCTGATCAGAGGGCTAGATCATATATTAAAATAATTAAAGGGGGGATGGCTTAACGCATATGAAATCAGAAGACATTGTGGAACAATTTCGACTTTTTATGCTGAATTATACGATGAGTCAGCGTTTACTAATACACAAATAACTATGGATTATATTCAAGAATCTGAGCTGCCGGTCCTGAATTTGATAGACTCTGAGGGGCTGCAATGTGATGTAGGGCTTGGGGAGGTTGAGTTAGCGCTGAGCTCTTTACCAAATGGTAAGGCGGTTGGTGAAGATACTATCCCGCTGGAGTTTTATAAACGTTTTAAAGACATCTTGGCACCAGTTTTTATTACATTGTTTAATATTATGAATGGGGAGGATGTTCCTTCTACTTGGAAGATTACTAATATCATAGTATTACCTAAAAAAGGGAAACCAGTAGAGGAAATGGGCTCGTATCGTCCAATTTCACTGATTAATGCTGACGTGAAAATATTTTCTAAAATTTTAGCTTCTCGGTTGGCCCCAATAATACATCAGCTAGTATTAGGACAGCAACATGGATTTGTCCCGAGTAGAGACACAGCAGCACATATAAATACAGCAATTGCTGCATTTGATGTATCTGGCCAACTAAATCAGCAAATGGGGATGATGATGTTGGATGCGGAGAAGGCCTTTGACAGAGTTGCCTGGGGAGCACTATGGTCGACTATGTCATCATTTGGCCTGGGTCAAAGGTTTATCTCTGCTGTTCAAAGACTGTATAACAACCCGATAGCAGCACTGAAGCTGAATGGTCTGACATCGGCTTATTTCTCTATTAAAAGGGGCACGCGGCAGGGATGTCCGTTATCCCCGCTACTGTTCGCATTATATATTGAGCCCTATATAAGACACTTGCTGCAAAATCCAAGGATAGACCCCGTTGTGTTTAATGGCATAGAACTCAAATTAACTGCGTATGCAGACGATATTGCCATTTTTTCTTCCAATCCAGATGAGGCCATAATTGAAGTTATGCAAGAAGCACAGCGTTTTGGCTCATTTTCAGGCTATAAACTAAACGTGAATAAAACTCAGACTATTTTAAATTATCAATCTGTCAGGACTGCGCAAGAGCTAGGAATTACAACAACAGCTGTTTATTTGGGAATATGCTTAAGCAGTCAAGTGGAAGAAGTGGTTTTTTTAAATTATGAGCCACTGCTTAAAACTATTACGGCTAAACTCCGTAAATGGCATCGACTCCCACTTAGCATCTACGGAAGGTGCAACATAGTTAAAATGAATATTTTGCCGAAAGTTTTGTATCTGTTTCGGACAATTCCTCTAAGAGTTCCGTATATATTTTTCAAGCGGCTAGAAAGTGTAGTAGGTAGTTTTATTTGGGGTTATAGACGTGCAAGAAGAGCTCTTAGGTACATTAAATTATCTTACAAGCAAGGGGGTTTCAAGCTTCCAGATTTTAAACTTTATTTTTGGGCTGCCTTTGCTGGTCGTATTCGCAGCCTACTGGATGGGCCAGATACTAATTCAGTATGGCTTTCATATCAACTGGCCTGCGGATCTAATACTGGAGTTCTTTTTTATAAAACGGCAGACCCGAATTACTACAAACGGGTCAAGTTCAAGATAATAAGGGACATCACTAGGATATGGCAGGATATTTGTAAGGAGTATTCGGTCCCAGTGTTTCACTCCTATATGAAACTATGGGGTAACCCTATAATGCCTGGTATATTTCATGATGCTATCGGCAAAAATTGGCAGTGTAAGGGTGTTCTGCAACTTGGTCAACTTTATGATAAACAGGGGTTTCGATCCTTTGCAACTTTGAAAGAGGAGTTTGGTTTGCAACAGAGTACATTTTTTAAATATTTACAAATAAGAGATTATTTCATACGGGGTCAGAGGCTTATAGAGCTGACAAATACCCCAGAAGTAGTAGATACACTGTTTATGACTGAAGGTCGAGGAACTATTGGCAAGGTTTATAATAAGCTGATAGCAGCCGTTGAGGACGATGGGGTACAGGCCTCAGAGAAACTCAGTCGGATTTTTCAAACTGAGATAACTAAGGAGCAAGTACAGGATTCGCTGGAGTGCATAGATGCAGCAATAACATCAGTTAATTTGAAACTCCAACAACATCGGACAATATTTATGTTATACTACACTCCTGAGCGTATATCTAAATGGTCTACTATTCAATCACTGGATAAAGCACAGTGTCCCAAATGCCAACTGTATGCTGCAGATTTAAAGCACATGTTTGTGACTTGTCCAAGTTTGAATTCATTTTGGGCGGAGGTAACTTTAGCACTTGTAATGTTGATAGGGCATAATGTCCAGATCGGCGAGAAGGAAATAGTATTAGGGGCTATAAGAGAAACGGGCAGTTATCTGAGACCTTTCATTTCTATTTTTATAATTTGTGCACGATTATGTATTGCTAGAGTGTGGATTCAAAATAAGAGTCCAAGTATCAATGAATTTTGGGTTTTACTTAGGCAAATATATGAAATGGAATTAGCTGTTGCTAAAGCTAGGGGTCCACGATCATGGTTTAAATTAAAAAAGATATGGGCTAGCCTCAAATGGAATTGATTAATGAAATGTTATGTTGTCTGATATCCCGGCTTGTTTGGCATCTTTCTTTCCATTTACATAAGCTTTAATTAATGATATTGTTTTCTTATTTTATATGTAGTTTCTTCCTCTTAGGTTATATATGTCTAAACATGTGATATGAGATGTTTCCCTTTTTTTTTTTCTTTGTTTGTATATGAAGTAAACGTATGGCTAAAAATAAAAATAAATTATATTCCGGCGTAGAGTGCGTTGCCGTAGTCGAGTCTGCTGGTGACCAGGGCGTGAGTGACGGTCTTTCGGTGTTCGAGGGGGATCCATTTGAAGGTCTTACGAAGGAGGCAGAGGGTGTGGAAGCAGGAAGATGAGACAGAGTTGATCTGGCGGTCCATTTTGAGCTCGGAGTCCAGGATGATTCCCAGGTTGCGTGCGTGGTCCGTGGGGGTTGGTGGGTTTCCGAGGGCGGGGGGCCACCAGGTGTCGCTCCAGGCGTCTGGGTTTGGGCCCATGATGAGTACTTCTGTTTTGTTGGTGTTTAGTTGTAGGCAGCTGTGTTTCATCCATTTGGCGACGGCTTCCATGCCTTCTCGAAAGTTGCGTCTGGCGGTGTTGGGCTCGTTGGATAGGGAGAGGATGAGTTGGGTGTCGTCTGCGTATGACACGATGTTGAGTCCGTAGGTTCTGACGATTGGGGCGAGTGGAGCCATGTAGACGTTGAAGAGCGTCGGGCTGAGGGAGGAGCCCTGGGGAACTCCGCAGGTGGTAGGTGTGGGGTCCGAGAGGAAAGGGGGGAGTCTGAGCCGCTGCGTCCTGCCGGAGAGGAAGGAGCGAATCCTCTTCACTCCCCCCCTTTTGGTTATTTGGATATAGTAAAGTATAACCAACTGATGAAAATGTCAATCCTCTTGGAGTGGGGATCCACACATCCCAACACAAAATTCTGACTTTTCTGCCCTGAGGCTATGTGAATGAGTTGTACTATTGTATTGTATTGTATTGTATTTGCATTTGTATAGCGCTTACTACCCCCGATGAGGCGTCGAAGCGCTTTTCGGCGAGTAGCACGCTACTCCGGGACCCATAGAGGATTAGTGTTGAATTAGTATAGTGAAACATGCAAGTAAATTTTAAGTGGTGGATATGTTAGTCAGTTATTTGGATTCGGAAGGATAGCAGAAGGATAGAAGAGGAAAAAAGGTTTGTATTTATATAGCGCTTCTTACCCCTGGAGTTTAAAGCGCTTTTTTGGTGAGTAGCACTCTACTCCGGAAACCCATAAAGGATTAGTGGTGAATTAGTATGGTGAAATATGAAAGTAATTTGAGTGGTGGATATTAGTCAGTTATTTGGAGTGAGAAGGATAGCGGAGGGATAGAAGGGAAAGAAAGGTTTGCATTCATATAGCGCCTGTTACCCCTGATGGGGTGTTGAAGCGCTTTTCTGGCGAGTAGCAGGCTACTCCGGAACCCATAAAGGATTAGTGTTGAAAATTAGTATAGTGAAATATGAAGTAATTTGAGTGGTGGATATGTCAGTCAGTTATTTGGATTGAGAAGGGTTGGGGAGGGGTAAAAAAAAAGGAAACAGGTTTGCATTTATATAGCGTTTGCAACCCTGATGAGGTGTTGAAACGCTTTGTTGGCGAGTAGCACGCTACTCTGGAACCCATAAAGGATTAGTGGTGAATTAGTATAGTGGAATATGGAATTAGAGAAGTGAACATGTTAGTCTGTTATTTTTATTGAAAGGGATAGTGGAGGGATAGAAGAGTGAAGGATTTCTTTTTTAGGTCATAGCAATAGGAGGAGGCTTTTGGATGAGTAAAAAGGGTTTTTGGAGGGGAAGAGTCAGAGGGAAGAGTTTAGAAAGGTTTGTTTTGGGGGATCGGTATAGTAAAAGAGGTGTCAGATGATGCAAGGAGGGGTAGAGTAGGAGAGAGTCAAGAAAGGGTTATTTTGGGGAACATAGTAGTGGTATGGGGTTTGGGATAAATGAGAGAGTGGGTGTAGAGGATGTAATGATAGATGTATAGGGTGAGAGATAGGGTAGTGCATTGGAAAGAATAGTAGAAAAGTTTGAAACGAGTCAGAAAGTTGGGCTAGAAGATATATTGAGAGAAGTATAGGCTGAGAAATAGGGTAGTGCATTGGAAATGCTAAATTAGAAGAAAGTGATAAACATATAGATTCATAAGTAGACTGAAAGTAGATAGTTGCATAAAGGAGGTAAGTATACGCAGATTAAAGATATTGATAGAGGTACAGGATGAGAAATAGGGTAGAGCATTGGATATGCTTTTTCAGGGTCATTGATTGAATCACAGACCCAGAAACCAATCAGAACCCTCAAATACCCAACCAATGAGGACACTAACCCTAATCCAATAGAAACATCAGATACAACCTCCAATCAGTGTATACATGTACCTACCACTAGCCGACTATATAAGGTCCCAGCAACCTCAGACAAGGTTTGCTGGCCAGGGAGTTGGGAGCTGCTTCTCTTGTTCAGAATCTCCCAGGAGACAGACAGGCTCAATCCACACTTTGGACTTCTGCAGGTAAAGGGCTAACTTGTCCTCTGAAAATAGTGTTTGTATAAAACTTTACTCCCTCACCTGGACAAAAAACGAAGTGCACAGTCCCTATTAAGTCCCTATTAAACACAGTTTAAACAGCACACAGAAGATCACTGCTGCCTCAGAGCACACTCTGATGTAGAATATCCCTGTTGTGGGGAGGGAGGGGGGGGCTGGTTTCACTGACTTGTTAACACAAAATGGTGGCTGGGGGTGCACTGTTTAACATACAGGTCTTAGCACAGAGACAAGGGGAAATTTGGAGGGAAAACTGATAGTCACCGGGAATGAGAGGGAAAAACTACAGAGATTTAGGACCTCAAATCCCACAATTCAACACGTTAAATGGAAGCAATCATGGGCAGGAAAAACCACAAGTTTGAACACAAAACAGGTAATTAAATATGCAATCACGGGCAGGTTAAAACTACAATTTTAAACTGTAACAACCACAGGCAAAGACAGTAATCACAGATAGGGAAAATCGTTTTTTAACTCTTTTAGGAAAGAGACAGCACTAGTCTGCCTCCTTACCACTTCCTGGACTCTGCTCACTGCAATCTGGGGCACAGGTAGGCTACAACACACAAGTAGGAGGAGAATCATTTGATGCTTAATGGGATTTAGTGCAATAAGAAGCTACTCATATAATACACCAAGACATTGTATTATTAGTGTGCATTTGCAGCAATTTAAGAGCTGCATGGAAAAACGGCCTTAAAAAAAATAAAAAACCTCTGGATCAGCCTACACAGCCATTAGCATAGCTGTCACAATGTACAGCAAAGAACAAGGTTTAAAAACTGGGCGCGACAAACGGTTTCCAGTCTTGTGTGATATATACACACAAAAGTGTAAAGTGGGTGCCAACAGTGTTATTTTTTTTTGTTGCTATTTCGGTCTGCATTTACTCTCTGCTTGTTTTATCTACGTTTATCCATATTTATTTTGGGGTTGTAAAAAATAAAACATGAACTGGCAAATGTTTTCTTACAAGCTGCTTAGCAAGCGGTTGGGGGGGGGGGGGGAAGAAAGGGGGAGAGGAATGGTATTGTGACGCAGGCAGCCTTGACCAGGTTATAATTTTCTTTTAATACTATGGTTGATGAATAATTTTTCATGCACTCCAATGTTACAGTTTTGTGACAGTTATGTTTAAAATCGACTCAATGGTTAAGGTTGAATCTGCCCAATTGCTCTGAAGCTCCAGATTACAAAGTATCTTGTAAATGATTTGGTACTCTTCTGTGACAAGAACTATCTTTTAATTGTCAGTCTTTTAAGTGCAGATAGACACAAAATGTACTCTTTCTTAGGTAGGCCACTGCTCCTGCATGCCCTTGGAGGAAGCATGTGGAGTAGACTTCAGATTGAATGGAAAGAATGTGTATTTGTATTATGAAGCTCTCTTTCGGTCTTTTTCCATGAGAAAGTAGAAGACTAGATACCTTTGATTTTTTTGAGTTTACAAAGTTTTTCCACTGTTGTCATAAGGATGTGACCCTTCTGGAACAATCAGTGTGTGAAGAAGCCTGCCATTCATGTGTTCTACAAGTGGATGAGCCTTCTGAAACTTGAGGGTATATCTTTACTGTAAAATGTTGAGCACGTTTAAGTTGTTTTTACCTGCCAAGCTGGAAAGTGTATACAATCTTCTCTCCTACGAGTTGGAAGCTAGGTCTCAATGCTGCAGTTATAAGGTTAGTAAGAGCTAAGATCACTCTGATCACATACTTACACCCGTCTTTTCCTCAGGACATCTGTTCCAAGCCTGACCACTCAAGCCCATTCTTTTTGACATGCTGTGCCAGTAAACTTAGATTCAAGTCAAAGACTGTAGTTCTGAAATAGCTTCAATGAAAAAGTTACTCTTGGTAAAGCGCTTTCTGGTGGATACTCTAACTGCAGCTACCTCTCCTTCTGAATACCTTTGTGGTGCCAGAGTGGATACGGAGATTTTTTCTCAGCAATTCCCTTGTGCGTCTGCAGGTGGCGTTGTGTGACTCTGCGTCAACTCCATCCCGCCACGGACACTGGAGTCACATATAGCCAGCACTCCTGTGCGCTGAGGTCAGTTTCTTCTTGACTTTGTTCAGGCACATGGATGGGGAGCCAATAGTGATTAGAGTAAACAGTGTGCAAATATCTAATATGGAATCTTTTTTGGTGGATAAAGCGAGTCCATTCCAAAGAACGGGTAGGTGGGTGGGTTGGTGAAATGAGTCCTCAAGCCCCCTGCAGGCTGCTTCTTTTGCATAAGACTATCCATATAGCAATCATTCTTTTATGCACTGCTTTATCCCCTTATTGCACCTGTGAACCCCACAAACAGCTGATCATTCTCCCGGTGTTCTTTGGTACGATCAACGTACAAACTAGAGGATCTTTCGGGATCCAATCGATCTAGTCTCTACCTCCTCAGGTGCATGAGGTGGGAAATAAAGACACAGGAAGGGAGACAGGCTGACGCGAAATAGAGTCACGACTTTTACTAGGAATGTTGCCCTTCTCCTGAACACCAGTTTGTCAGGAAAGAAGGTGGTATATGGTGGCTGGACAGACAAAGTTTGCAACTCACTCACGTGATGATCTGCCATCGCTATGAGGAAAATTGTCTTCAGGGTTAAAAGACGCAGAGAGAGCTATGCATCGGCTTAAATAGGGTGCACATCTAGAATGTTATGACCACATTAAATAACCACTGTGGCATCACAAAGGGTTCGGGTGGAAACATGTGGGTTAGCCCTTTAAAAAAAATCACAACAGGTGATTTGAATAACATTTGTTGATCAGGTAACAGCTGAAAGAGCTGACAAATTACCTTAACAGTAGTCACTTATTGTGCTAGAGAAAGAAAAAACAGCATCGGCTGGTAAAGGGCGGATTTCCTGTGAAATACAACAGTTGACAAACTTTTCCCACCGTCCAGTATAGATGGCTTGGTGGATGGATGCCTAGCTGCCAAAATGACATGATCTGCTTCAGGAGGGAGATAGAAAATAGCCAACTGTTGCCGCTCAATCTCCTGTGCAGGTTGCACAGGATCGGATGCAAGACTTTGCCCTGTTGTTGCAACATAAGGTCCTCACAAGGCAGCAGCTGGAGCAGAGGACAGATGTTCATGGCTAGAAGTTCTGGGTATCACACTCTGCTGGTCCAGTCCGGGGACACTAAGATGGCTTGGTCCTTTCTGATGATCTTCAGAACTCTGGACAGGAGAGGTAGAGACACGAAGGCGTACAGGAGAACCAAATTCCATCCCCGTCAGAAGGCATCTCTTATGGAGACCACCTTGGGAACTCCAATGCGCAAAAGCTTGGACACAGCGCATGCTCAGTGGTGGCGAAAAGATCGAGCAAAGGTCCTCCCTACTGCTGGAAGATGACCTATGCCACCTTTGAAGGTTATTGCCATTCGCTGTCTGCTAGGCAACACTGACTGATTTTGTCTGCCCCAGCATTTAAAAATCCTGTCAGGTGCTGTAAAACCAGGGAAATGCTTTGATGACTGTCAGTTCCAGAGGCATAAAGCATCCTGGCAAAGAGTCCGCAACTCCACCCCATGCTTTTTGTCATCAGACCACATGGGGGTAGTGTCCGTGAGCCCCTGCACCCATTCCCCCATTGATGGACGGGAGGACGATCCTGCCACTCCAGCAAAATGATGCAGAACTGGAGAGGTGTCTGCCACAGGTCCAAATGCAGTCTAGCAACCACCACTGCAGATCTTTTGCAGTCTCATTGCTACATGGATGGAATCTAACAGGTTCCCTTGGTCCTGAGCCCACAGATTTCAGACACCACTGCAGAGCCCGCATGTGCCACCCAGCATGGTTCACTAGCAGGATGGAAGAGGCCAAGAAGTCCCAGAGCCATTCTGACTAAGATGCAGGTCAAAGATTGAAACATTGGGATCATAGCCAAAATGTCAAGGACTCAAAGTGGAGGGAAGGCGCAAAACTGCATTGTATCCAGAATATCTCTGAGGACAGGGAGCCTCTTCGATAGAGTCAGGTGTGACTTCAGCACGTTGAATGAAAACCCCAAAGAATCGAGGAGGTTTTCTGTCGTATGCAGGTGGCGCACGACTGAAGTGATATCACCATCACCAGTCAGTCGTCAAGGTATGGGAAGACTGATATTCCCAACATCCGAAGATGTGCAATGACCACCACTATCACTTTCAAGGGGCACTGGTGAGGCTGAAAGGGAGCCCAGAAAACTATAAATGCTTTTGGCCCACATGGAACAGTGGGTGTGAGGGACTGCAAGACAGATGTGGAAATAGGTATCTTGCATTTCCAACGCCACCATCCAGTTGCCTGGATCCAAGGCCGATAGAACTAGGGCCAGGGTGAGCATTGTAGGATGAAAATGTGGTCCTCTGGAAGTCGCTGTAGTATAGGTGGCATATGAGGAGGGGTGGACAGGAAAGATAGGGTGTATCCATCCTCGACAATTTGAAGCACCCATCTGTCTGATGTGTTGCTTTGCCACCTGTGGAGATAATAACTAATACTGCCTCCAACAGGGTGACAATGTGCTATCGAAGGAGAGCTAAAGGGGTTTGGGAGACGTGGTGGGAAAGTTTGGGGGGAGGGGCAAGGGAAAACATGTAGTGCACAGGCCCTGAAGGGCCTGGATATTGTCCGACAGATCCCGACCTCTACCTGGAAAGAAATGGGAAGTCCATTACTGCGGAAGCGGGCCTTGAGGTTGGCTCTGCTGGATGCCTCTTCCCAAGCCTCGAAAAGAGAGGTACTGTTGACCACACAGGTGCTGAAAGGCCAAGGTGGCGTGCTCTGGCTCGGCTTTCTTTGAGCCAAACCGGCTTTGTCCCTGAAGAGAAGAGTGCCATCAATTAGCAGGTCCATCAGTGACATATGTAAGTCACTGGAAAAGCCTGTGGATCTCATCCAGGCATAGTGGCAAAACACCACATGGGTATTGACTGCCCTACCCAAGCAATCAATGGTGTCCAGCCCCGATCGAACGACATTTTACAGCATCTTGTATGACCTGAGCCAAATTGACACGAAACTCATGAGGGACTGTGGCAAGATTTCACTCACCCTATCCCATAAAGAACAAGTTACTTACCTTCGGTAACGATATATCTGTAAGAGACATAGATTAGTTATAGATTCCTTACCTTTAGAATTACCCCCAGGCGTCAGACTGGATCCGGAGAATTTTTTCATCAGCAGTACCCCTGCGCGTCGAAAGGTGTCGTCGGTCGGCTCCGCATTCGTCGTTGGCGTCACGGTCGCCGGGATGACGTTGCGGTAGCTACTTAGACGCCGCCCTTGCGCGCGGACGTCAGTTCTTTTACACGACATTTCACGCCAGAAGCGCAGAGCCATGCAAGACACTGACCACTGGTGCACAAAACTAGGGCCCTGAAAGGGATTACCTGACCCTAGAAGTCAGTTCGCATAACGGGGAGGATGGGTGGGGCGGTAAGGAATCTATAACTAATCTATGTCTCTTACAGATATATTGTTACCGAAGGTAAGTAACTTGTTCATCTGAAAGAGGCAATTAGTTATAGATTCCTTACCTTTAGAATAGATACCCCAGCAATACCAACCCCGGAGGTGGGTCTGCGAACCAAGTTCACACCAGAAAGTCCTGGAGAACAGAACGGCCAAAGAAGCCGTCTCTCCGGACTTGGCTGTCCAGGCAGTAGTGTTTTGGGAACGTGTGCAGAGATGCCCCCGTAGCTGCCTGACAGATGTCATTGAGGGGGACTCCCCGTCCCAAAGCAGTGGTAGCTGCCGTCGCCCCGGTGGAATGGGCGTGCAATCCCACTAGAGGTTCCTTCTTTGCCAAAGAGTAGCAAGCTTTAATGCACAAAACGACCCACCTAGAGATGGTCCGATTGTGCACGGCCCACCCTTTTTAGCGCCCACGTAGCCAAAAAAAGAGCTGGTTATCCACCCGGAATTGCTTGGTGCGATCCAAATAAAATGAAAGCGCATGTTTTGGATCCAGACGGTGGAGCCTCTCTTCTTCCTTAGAAGGATGCAGAGGCGGAAAGAAGGTGGGCAAAGTGATGGTTTGACCAATGTGGAAAGAAGTAACCACTTTAGGAAGAAAAGAGGGTCGAGTTCGAAGGACAACCTTGTCCGATGAACCGCCAGAAAAGGAGGTTTCGAAGAAAGAGCCTGGAGCTCACTCACCCTGCGAGCAGAAGTGATGGCAACCAGAAAGGCAGTCTTTAAAGTGAGAAGTCTGAGAGGACAGTTATGTAGCGGCTCAAAGGGAGCGAACATAAGATAAGTAAGAACCAAGTTCAAGTCCACTGAGGCATTACGAAGGGAGCAGGAGGAAAAAGATGAGTAATGCCCTTAAGAAAGCGATTTACAACAGGGGACTTGAAAAGAGAAGGCTGATCAGGAAGCCTTAGGAAGGCTGAAATGGCCGAGAGATAGCCCTTAAGAGTGCACAGAGCAGAGCCCTGCTGGGCCAAAGAAAGGAGAACCTCAGAAAGCGGGGCAGAAAGTGTAGTGTAGTTCCTATTTCCCGAATAGGCTCTGCGCATTGGAATAATATAACCTATAGGTTTGACATAGGACTAAGGTCGGTATGTCCCTATCGATTATATTAAACTTAATTACCTGTGCCAGCTAGCTCAGAGGCCACTAGAAACTCCTTGAGAACAAGAAGGGAGTAGTTTCTGGCAACCGAAAAACATGACAACTTTGTTTCCCTTTAGAAGCGGAACATGTCTCAGAATCGTGGAAACAATAGATAACAGTTTCACTCATTCAATCGTGCATGCTTAGTTTCTATAGAGTTACACAGAAAGGGAAGACGGGCGTTTCAATAAAAAGGGTTTTATTGAACAGTCTTGTTTCTCGTGTAAGAGATGTGCTGTTATGATCACAAGACAGTATGCAAGATAAATAATGTACAGCAGTAGAAATAAATAATACTGCGCTAGCATTATCTTTTAGCATATATTCACGTACATAAATAACATGAGTTAAGAATGCGAGTACTCATACGATGCGTCTCTAAGCTAGTTCTACCCCAATGTACCTAACCTAGTCTAGGTGTAGGGAAAGATAGAAGTAGGTGGAGTATTCTCTAGTATGGTATACTAAGAGTATGTTAAGTCTAGTATGCCAAGAGTCCCTCTAGGTTCTAGTCAGCTCCATACCTTGAGAATGAGAGAGGTGGGAATCTCCTGCCGGATCTTGGAACTCTAACACCCCGCGAAGAGAGTCAGAACACTGGAAGCTGGATTCGTCTGCGTGCAGGAATGACAGCGTCTTCTCAGTGCGTCAGGCCGGGATACGGGCTCCTCTGAAGTCGAGGTCTCCTCTAACTTGCTTGGGCAAGGGAAGGTATATTTATACCTGGTAGGTGTCGTGGAATGTTAGCATTGACGTGAAGTCGGACAGAGGAAGACATCAGGAATGAACCCTTAAGGTATAACGGTTCATACATAATAGATGAGTTCTTGGAGAAATCAATAGTCCTGTGCTAGGGGAACTCCCGAAGCTTAAGGGTCTGGTTTCTAAGAACTCGTTGTGACGTTAGGGTGGACGGATGTCGGTGACCATGCCTGTATTTGGAGTGCACGGTTAATGCCTAAATAAGGACAGGGATTCTAGGCCTATATAAGGGCAAGGCGAATTGTGCCTATATAAGGACATGTTTCAGGAAAACCTATATACGGACCCCTAAAGCGGAATACAACACCCACTCCATCTTCGATTGAACGATAATACTAAATGCTAAACATTTTAAATGCTAAACATAAAATTGAGTACCACATATTACTAAAAACATTTCTAAAAGCATTTTAAAAGAAGCTCAAAACTGTTGAAATGCCATACTGTACATTTAAAGCATTGTTTTCATTCTAAGCATATAACAGAAGTGGAATACAACGTGAATGAAACAGTAATATATACATATGATGAAATGGTCGATAAGTTCTTACAATCAAAGCCATTGCATATCATGGAAGTAAATGAAATGTTAGACAAGTAAGGTGACAATGTGTCCCTGGAAGTGTTCAAAGAAGTCCGTTTTATAAGACTAGTTCTACTGTAAGCAGATTGTTCATTTGCCATGTCATTTCAAAAATGTAAAAAGAAAAAAAACTTCAATTCTGGGAAAAGTTCCAAGTTTGGAAAATATGAAGGCCAAATTTCATTGTTGCCCTGGTACACTGTGAGCCGAATCAAAGTCAGTGTAGGGGTCTGGCGTAAACATTAGATCATCTATTTCCGTAGCCAAAATATCGTCCACCGAAGTTGGCGACATTTGGAACACCTCGTTCAGAAGGTTAATTGCACAGAGATGAGAAACATCGCCTTCAGCAGAAGATGCAATGTTCGCGTCCGTTGTTATCTGTGTGCCCGTTGATCCATCTCGTACCTCAGCAGCAGCCGGAAGCGTCTGTGAGATCTCAATGAATGCCGCCATCAGGATTGGAAGCCTCTGGGGACAACACACAGCATGGGCCGTTATCGGGTCCAGCAGAGTATCGATATCCGTTGGCATGACTGATGGGAGTGTTAGACAGGTGTCTAGCACGCATTCTTCACCGCAAAACAGGCAGCGTAGAACAGGTAAGATGCAATCTTGCCAGATTGGTCTGAATGACAGGAACCACGTTGTATTAAGTTCCCATAGACGAGGCATGCCCAAAAGCTGTACTATTCGCTCACGGCATTTCCGTTCAAGGAGGGCTCTCTCCACATCGCTCGGAGTGATGTTGGCGAAGAGGCTTCCCATAGCGTAGTAGGAGGAATAGAAACAGAATTCCTGCAACAAGTGCTAGAATTAACGGCACACCACCAAACACCGAATGTGCGAAGTTTGGGATGATTCCGAGGACAGCCTGGAAAGGTGCTAATAGTCCGGAACAGATGGTCTTAAATACATGTACAATTCCGCTTGTATCAGACATGTTAAAGATACGTCCTATCATTTCTACGAAATGTATAGGGCAGTTTGTACGAATTAAAGCTTGTATCTCAGCCGAAGTCCTTGCAACTTGTAGATCATAGGTTTCTTTGGCCGAGGTCAAAGGCACGGATTGTTGTATAAGCATGGCTTTCATTCTGCTTAAAGTATCAAATCGTATAAAAGAGACATTCAACGAAGGCCATAGAGGCGACTCCCTGACTGTGTCTATTGGGGCAAACAATACTTGCATACAGCAAGTGACCCTTGAGTTGACCGTTACTAGATATGGGATGCCTGGCAACATGCCACAGCAACTCTGATCATTCAACATGAGGTAACTCCCATTAGAAAGTTGTCCAAACGTTTGATTAATCACAGCAGCTGGTGTACCCTGCTGGTGGCAGGACAAGTTTACCACAGAACCATTACAAGCCCCGTGTAAAGAAATGTCCTGACAAATCAGTGAACCGCTTAGTGCACTTTCACAGTGTGTACCGCTTAGAAACACTTCACGATCCCCACTCCAACATCTATAGGTGTAAGGTAAATTCCAGGATGTCTTAATGTATTCTTTACACAACCTTTCATATTTGCCTGCTTGCATCTGTTTAAGGCAATACTGAAACTGGAATGTAGTCACAGGTAGACTAATTTTGCCATGAATAAGCCATTCTGTAGCTGGTTTTTCTGCCACTGTGAATAGTAATTTTTCAAGTTTTTCAATGATCACTACTGTATACTTTGCTCCCCTTTGTGCCAGTTCGATCTGTTTATCAGTTAGATTGTATTCTGCAAACAGAGCCGTCGTGTTGATAAAACGCCAAGGCACATAGCCCGCACGCAAAGATTGCAGCGTCCAGCTTAATAACATAATAGAACGTAACTGAGACTGGCCTTGCTGTAACATAGCTAAATCTTGTTCCAGTATGTCGATAGCAGAGGATACAATACTGTCCAATGAATAAATTCTGGAGGACAAAGTTGTTAACCCATTGTCGACCACAGAGAGAGTTCTCTCTAAGTTAATACGATCAAGTTCACGTATTCGTTCTGCGGCCTCCATCTGTAACACCTTCCATGCTTCATTATAAGCAGCATAAATGCCGGCATATATGAAACGTTTTTGACGCGGTTTTCTTGGTCCAAGCAAGAATTCTCTAAGGTCTGCGTCTTCTTTAAGTAAAGATAAGTGTTGTTTCACATCCTTAAGTGTAGATTTTTGCAGCCAATCGAGGCATAATTTTCCTACACTGTATGTTGTTACTACCCCCGGATGCTGTCTTTGGACGTATCGTGGGTCTGGCCTATGAATAGTAAACCCCTGTGTTTTATTCAGGAATCTCCCTTGACAGTTGTTTGTGTCTGTGGCCCAGATCAACCATTTTTTCCAATCAGGATTTGTTCTGTTGAGTTTTAGTATGGTGTCAACTGTAACCGCTGCCTGTGTATTGTTATCACTTGCAGGTGTTGGTACAGAAGGATTTTTCATGTCTTTAATCTTGGCTAACCCAAGGCAAGACGTTTGTTGGACCGTGTCATTCAAAAACATTATTTGCTGAGGGACGATACAGGCTCTAAATAAAGCTTCTATCCCCTGCACTTGCCAATCTTTAGTACCCCAGACAGATTTTGTGTCTATTGTGTCTTTCCATAAGTCGAAACCCTGTCTAGACAGTTGGGCAATAAATGCTGCAGAGTAAATCTGTTTTGTATTTGTTAACATAATTTTCAGTCCTGTTTTGTTTACATTTCTATAGTAAAATGTTTCTGGATCAGATGTATTGTATCCTGAAAAATATGGAAACTTCTTAGCAAATGTTTTTGAACTACCTTTTGGTGGTGTAGGACAATGCTCCCATTGGTTAAACAAACACATTTCTAGGTGTTGCAGATTTATGCAAAAAATGATGACCATAGTGGTTATAGCAATACAGCTGTTCATAGTCTGATGAACCCTCTAAATATTCATTATTAGAAAATGTAGCAGATTTTTCTAGGTCAAACATCATATCATTTACAGTTTCAAAGTCCCAATCATCAGAAAAGGTACTGGATGAAACAAAATCACTTAGTGAGATCTTAAATAAATGTGGAATGTTCAAATGTTCCGTCGGGCCAAAAATATCGAAATCTGTTTTGTCCCACACTATACCATCCTGTATAGGAACGGCTGTGATGTTCACTGCAGACAAGTCTCTTGTTTTACGATGGGATGATTTGTGAGGTTTCAAAAGTAAGTTCACTTCTTTTCTTTCAATGTCCAAATGGAGGTATCTCCCATTTATAAGCACGCTCATAGTCATAACCAAAGCTAGCCAAAGCAGGAAGAAAAATATTCCAGAAATAACCCAAAGTTCAATCCATGGTGAAACTAGATAAGTCTTTTTCCAAAAATGTAAAAAGTCTTGTACTTTCTGTTTAAAGGTTTTTGATGCTGGCGACGTCTCGGGCTCACTTGGATCCTCAGAAAACGTATCAAAGTTAATGAAATGGCCAGAAGCAGTTCTGTCAATTGTTGGAATTGCATCAGGATTTGTAGAAATCGCTGGGACCAGTTGATCACTTGTTACATTGGTGTAGACTGGTGTATCTGGACGAACTGTTACTTGTGTTTCAAGAGGGATGAGTTCCATAGTATTGTTGCTCAGTCCTTCATATGTTACTGCTGAAGTCTCGATTGTTATCAGTCTTTCAGTCTGAACCTCTTGGATAGTAGCGAGAGGAGTGTGTCTGCTACTAGGTCGGAGTACTATTTAGTATTGGCCACATACTGTGGTTTGATGAGGTCGATGGACACATCTTTTCTCCTTTTTTCCAGCAAGGGGCGGCAGAAGTACTGTTCTTGTTCCGTGTATGGCTAGGATAGGTACTGGTTGTCTGTATGAAGGTCCAAATTCCTTCTTGTCCGCAATTTTCTCTCTGACTAGATCCCTAACTTTTGGAATCCAGACAGGCCTTGCTGGGACTGCCGGTTTTTCCCCAGTGGTGGTTGGCTGCAGGAATACGTTGCTTTGTTTCGTTCTTAGTTCATTTAAGTCCTGTAAAACAGCCAAACGATCTTTGATATCAAAGGGTTTATTTTCCACCACTGTGCCACTGCATTCCAGATCAGGCACCCACATTCTTGTCCCAAATAGGACCTCATATGGAGTGACCCCCCAGAGAACTTCTTGGCAAGTTGTTTAATGAGCGTTGGACCCCATAAAGATGTTTGACCCACCCATCACCCGAACCTAATACCCTAGCTGTTATAGACTGCTTTATGTCCCGGTTTTTCCTTTCCACAACAGAATTTCCCTCAGGATGAAACAGAGGAGTACCGCAATGCAACGCCCAGACTGGCCATGGCGTCTTTGCAAGCCCGAACGCTAAACGCAGGGCCCTGGTCAGAATGTAGCGTGCCTATTGCGTATGTGCCGATAAAGACACGCAAATCTTTTATAACAGTTCGAGCGTCAGCCGAGCGCTGAGGCCATATCCATAGGAACCTTGACTTAGTATTTGTGGGATTGCACTTGTCCATGAGGACGCCTGTGCATAGATAGTCTAATGCTGTCTAACAATGGTGTCTGTACTGGGCAGCTACATTCGTAGCATGGTGTCTGGTGGCTTTGTCGCTGTAATTTACAGTCTAAGCAGTTGTTGATGAATATGTGTATTTCTGTATTCATCCCAGGCCACCAGTACATCTTTTAATGTCAATATTGTTTTAGAGATCCCTTGATGTGACAGACCCTCCCCCAAATGCGTTTCATAAATCAAGGCTGCTCTTCGTTCCATGTTTGGAATTACCCTATCCCCCACTCCAGGGATTCGAGCAAAAGGAACGTTATTCGGATCAATTACATGAGTACTTGAGTGGAAACTTTTTTGGTAACGCTGCACCACTGCCTTTGCTCGTAGCATTGACAGCCAACATTATCTCACTGTCTATTTTCGTTTTTGAACGAGTGATCGCAGCTACGGAAGCCGTCTGAACAGCCCCCTTTGCGGCTTCGTCAGCCAATGAATTCCCTGCAACTTGAACACCATCACGTTGATGACTCAGTGTGTGTATCACGTGAGCCTTTGGTAGTTCGCTTTTTAACTGAACTACTTGTTCCCAAAGCGTTTTATGCTTTATTGTGCCACCTTTTGCATCTTTGAACCCGTTTTCAAGCCAAGTTTGTATATATTCATTATACGACTGCACACAGTAGAAAGAATCGCACACTATTAGTGTGGGGAATTCTCGATCTGTACTTTCATGTGCCAGTTTGAATGCTTGTAGTTCAGCTCGCTGAGCTGGGCAATCTCCTAGAGACTGGGTTTTTGTGACCATAGGTCTGAAGTTGCCATCTCGCATGCAACCTTTAACGATTGCACACGCTGCACTGTAAGCTTGCTTACTCCCTGTTGCGGGTTGTGCGGATCCGTCAGTGTAAATTATGAATTCATACTGATCGAGAGGCAGAATCTCAGTGGGCAGAGGACATTCATGTTCATATTGCAGGAACGCTTGTGTTTTTAGATCGGGATCAAAAACATATTCAACATCTGTTGCAGCAAGAGAATTAACCCATTGTATCCATCTAGGATGTAATGTTTTAGCATTTGGAATGCTTGCTTTTGTTACCGCCTCTAAGGCCGGTACTGGGGTTACGACAATAATGCGTTTCCCTTGGACTAGAGCTCTTTCTTTTGCTACAGCGGTTTGAACTGCTGTCAGAATTTTTTCTGTTTAAGTGAAGCGCATTTCTGCTTGTGTATACAAGTGTGATTTGTATGCAATTGGTACTTTCTCACCCTCATTAAATGTTAAGTAGGTGAATACGCATTGACCCGAAATTATTCGGATCACTAAGTTGCGTTGACTTACGCGTGTTTGTAAGTGATTTGTTGCTAACATGTTAGCCTGGAGTGAACGCAAGATTAATGTGTGTTCTTGGGTCCAATTTTTGATTGAAAAATCAGGTTTGATTAGTGCGTAGAGAGGTTTAACCCTTTCTGCGTAATTTAGAATGTAAGTACTTCCAAAATTTAGGAATACCAGGATGGATTGTAAATTTTTCAGCGTCTTTGGAGGTTGGAGCAGCGCACACCTTTCTAAAAAGTTGGCTGCCAAGCTCTTGCCTTCACTTGAAAGCTCATATCCTAGAAACAGGACATTGAGATGGGCAATTCTGGACTTTTTGAAGTTGAATTTGTAGCCCTCAGAGGCGAAGCCCAGTATAATGGTGCTCACCCTGTTCAAGTTTTTGTCCAGGTCATCGTCTGTCAGATAGATGTCATCGACATACGACAATGCCTCATTATCATAAATTTGTAGTAACTCCGTTACTCTCGCTGAGAATAACCCCGGGCTGTTCTTGAACCCTTGTGGGAGTCGACAAAATTGACGCTGGGTCCCCATTATTGAGAAAGCTGTTAAGTACCTGCTTTCAGGTGCTATATTTTGACAAAAGAAACCATTTGAGATATCTAATGTGGTTTTGTATTTTTTACGCACAATGTTATTCATTAATGCTGTACTATGTGCATTTTGCACTGCAAATGTTTTTGAACAAGTGTTTAAGTGTCTGTAATCCAAAACTAGACGATAGGTATTGTCTGGTTTGGAGACAGGAAACAAAGGATTGTTCATTGAGGAGGTGCATGTTTCAATCATCCCCTGGTATTCAAGTTGATCTAAGATCTCCCTGACCTGTTTTTTAGCTTCTTGCTTTATTGGGTACTGCCTTTGTGCAGTAGGTTCATTTTTCAGATGTATTTTATGGTGAGGTGAATCCTCATCCCATCCTACATGATTTTTGTATAATGCTGGGGCCTGGGCAACTGCCCATTTCCTGGCATAAGTATATTTTAGGTGAACGCGAATATGGTTAGAGAAGGCAGGCATAATAATGTCCTCGCCATGTGGGCACTCCCTGACAAATTGTGGTGGCCAGTCTTTTTCTGCTAGAAGTATGTCATAGCCCCTTGAAAGTTTTTCCCCAAAAAGTGCTTTCACCTGTCTAGGTATGTCTCCCTCCATCCGGAGTGTCATTTCATATAACTTTTGTGGAGTACTAACCCTGGTGTCTACAGTCTCAACTGTAATGTACTCATTCAAGTCCACTATCTCCAGAAGTTCCTTCAGGTTCTGGCGAGCTATTGTGACTTCTGCTGCACTGTCCAGCATTGTCTGAGCCCATTCTCCGTTCTTGAGTTGTGTTCTCAGTATCCTCGGCATGTCTAACCTTCAGACCTGCTACCTTCTTCTTTGAGAATTGAGGTTTTGATTTGTTTTTCGGAACGTGTTTGTCGTCTTTCGATTTCATGCGTTCTTCTCTATGTTCTGACCGTCCTCTTCTTTCCGATGTCTGTGACGAGATCTGAAAGGTATGAGAGGAACGTGTATCAGTATCTTGATACCTGTCAGGCTTTTTCAAATTATACTATTCCTGAGGTTATACCTCCTTTCAGAGGGCTCCTTTTGAGGAGACCTACCTCGGGATTGAGAACATTTCTCTGAATTATTTTTATTAGTTTCCCACTTCTTTTTAGAAGATGTAGGAAGTTGTTTAATGGAGTCCTTCTCAGGACTTTCAGATAGTTTTGGCTTCATTGGTCTTCCACCCAAACTATCTCTGCCTAATTCTGCATATGATTGTTCTATTATTCTGGGTAGCTCAGTTTGATGTTCTGTAACATCGTATTCCCTTAATCGTTGGCGGATCGCCACTGCTGCTGCCTCCCCTTTAATATTAGATAATATTATTGTTGAGACTGTCGAAATTTTTCAGTAATTTCATACCTAAATTTAGAGCAGGCTCTGCCCCGGATTAGTTTTGAATTTGTTTCAGGACATCTGGTATTACTGCAATTGATGGAATACCATGTGTTTTAGTACAGATGGCAGCAAAGACTGAGCCCCAAGTGGTACAGTCTTCCAGTTGTGGTGTGATCCCCATCAGTAAACAGATGGTTAAGATTCTGTGTTTCTCATACGGGCTAGTATCTGGAAATTCTGCTTCGATTTGAGTAATTTTTTGAGCTATCCAAAATGGAATTTGCTCACGTTTTGTGGGCATTTTTCCCATGACTGCGTATAGAGTCTGTGGTGTAATTTTTAGTGTATTTCCCTGTTGAGGAGTTTGATTTGGAAGTGTCAATGGTGGTTGGATTGTGAAAGTCCGCATGACATATTGGACTAGTTGTCTGTAGATTTTTATTAACTCTTGTAGTTGAGTAAGTAGTTCCTCGTCTGAAATTATATCGAGGTCAGGATGAGGATTGTAGCCGGCTAGAATCGGCCATGTTGCTCCTGGTCTACCTAGTGGACCGAGCCTGGTAATGTTTCTGTGATGTTTTAGGGCACCTTTAAACCAGAGCTGATGCTCCTGGTATGTTAGTGGAATTTCAATATCCTCGAAAGGAATGTATTCCTCTGGTGGATCATCTTCTTTGTAGAAGTGAAACAGTCTTGTTACTGAATTTGATTCAGGAAATATGACCCATGAATAGAATACCTCTGTCTGAAAGGATTCGTGTGCCTCTATCACGAAAACTGCTCTACCTCCTCTTGGTGGTAGGCCGTGTTTTATAAGTTTTAGAGTGATGGCTCTTCTTAAGTTTGGATTGATGTCTATGACACCCTCCTCAGGTTCATTTAAACCTGTAAAGTTAAAAACTGTTGCTATGGCTGCGTCAGCCGCAGCTCCACCGGTGTCGGTGGCATTTTCCCTGTTGGACATTTGTTTTTTGAAAAATGCAGAACAAGTTTCAAGGAAACAAAAAGATAAGGTGCCCAATATTTTGGAACACTGTATCCTTCAACGTTGAACAAACCAAACAACTAAAATATAGGGTGCTTCCCTATTTAGTTATGGCGGATATTTAACCCTACCCACTCCGGACGACTTATGGAGTATGTGAGTAGGGGTCTCTGAGAAAAGCACGAATGAGTTACTCAGTATCTAGCGTTAAATTACTGCCTTACCAAACCGTTGGGCGCCATGTAGTGTAGTTCCTATTTCCCTAATAGGCTCTGCGCATTGGAATAATATAACCTATAGGTTTGACATAGGACTAAGGTCGGTATGTCCCTATCGATTATATTAAACTTAATTACCTGTGCCAGCTAGCTCAGAGGCCACTAGAAACTCCTTGAGAAAAAGAAGGGAGTAGTTTCTGGCAACCGAAAAACATGACAACTTTGTTTCCCTTTAGAAGCGGAACATGTCTCAGAATCGTGGAAACAATAGATAACAGTTTCACTCATTCAATCGTGCATGCTTAGTTTCTACAGAGTTACACAGAAAGGGAAGACGGGCGTTTCAATAAAAGGGTTTTATTGAACAGTCTTGTTTCTCGTGTAAGAGATATGTGCTGTTATGATCACAAGACAGTATGCAAGATAAATAATGTACAGCGTAAGCAGTAGAAATAAATAATACTGCGCTAGCATTATCTTTTAGCATATATTCACGTACATAAATAACATGAGTTAAGAATGCGAGTACTCATACGATGCGTCTCTAAGCTAGTTCTACCCCTATGTACCTAACCTAGTCTAGGTGTAGGGAAAGATAGAAGTAGGTGGAGTATTCTCTAGTATGGTATACTAAGAGTATGTTAAGTCTAGTATGCCAAGAGTCCCTCTAGGTTCTAGTCAGCTCCATACCTTGAGAATGAGAGAGGTGGGAATCTCCTGCCGGGTCTGGAACTCTAACACCCCGCGAAGGGAGTCAGAACACTGGAAGCTGGATTAGTCTGCATGCAGGAATGACAGCGTTTTCTCAGTGCGTCAGGCCGAGATACGGGCTCCTCTGAAGTCGAGGTCTCCTCTAACTTGCTTGGGCAAGGGAAGGTATATTTATACCTGGTAGGTGTCGTGGAATGTTAGCATTGACGTGAAGTCGGACAGAGGAAGACGTCAGGAATGAACCCTTAAGGCATAACGGTTCATACATAATAGATGAGTTCTTGGAGAAATCAATAGTCCTGTGCTAGGGGAACTCCCGAAGCTTAAGGGTCTGGTTTCTAAGAACTCGTTGTGACGTTAGGGTGGACGGATGTCGGTGACCATGCCTGTATTTGAAGTGCACGGTTAATACCTAAATAAGGACAGGGATTCTATGCCTATATAAGGGCAAGGCGAATTGTGCCTATATGACATGATTCAGGAAAGCCTATATACGGACCCCTAAAGCGGAATACAACAAAAAGGGATCCACAGCCTTTGCTGCGCACCATGCCACAAATTTGTTCCATCTGCAGGCGTATACTGTCTTAGTGGAGGGACGCCTGGCTGCCAAGATAACATCACAGACTTCGGGAGGAAGGTCAAAGGCTGTCAACTATCGCCGATCAATCTCCACGCAAGGAGGTGGAGGCTGGACAGGTTCGGGTGGAGGTCCGTCCCCTGCTGCTGCGACAGAAGATCCTCCCGAAGAGGCAGTCTGTTCGGAGGATCGATGGCCATGTGTAACAGCTCGGGATACCAGACTCTTTGTGCCCAATCCGGAACCACAAGAATGACTTGGGCCCGGTCGCGCTTGATCATCTTCAGTACTCTGGGCAGAAGTGGTATAGGCGGAAATGCGTATAGAAGACCGCAACCACACTGGCGACGAAAAGCGTCACCTTGCGAGTGCCGCCTTGGAAATTCCAATGTGCTGAATTGCTGACATTGCGAGTTCTCTTCGGTGGCGAATAGATCTAACCAAGGCTCTCCCCACTGCTGAAAGCGACCTTGCACCACCTCCGAGTGAAGACACCATTCGTGATCCATCATGCACCTGCAGCTGAGTTCGTCCGCCCTGGCGTTCAGGGAACCTGCCAAGTGTTGAACCACCGGGATATTCCCTGATGTTCCAGCCATGTCCAGAGACCGAGAGCCTCTTGACATAGGGTCCACGACCCCACCCAGCCCTGTTTGTTGCAGTACCACATGGCAGTGGTGTTGTCCGTGAACACCTGCACTACTCTTCCCCGGACAGAGGAAAGGAATGCTTTTAGCGCAAGACGGATCGCCCGGTGCTCCAGAAGGTTGATGTGGAGCCCGGACTCCACCGGAGAACAGAGGCCTCTGATCTCCGCCTCTCCCATGTGGCTGCTCCACCCCAGAAGTGATGCATCCGTCACCACTGTGAACTCCGGTTGGAGAAGGGAGAGGGATCTGCCGTTGACCCAATCCTGGTTCGTTAGCCACCACTGCAATTGTCGTGCAGTGCCCTCCGAGATCTGAACGCAATCGGACAGATTCCCCTGATGTTGTGCCCACTGGAACTTCAGGTCCCACAGCAGAGCCCGCATATGCCACCAGGCATGATCTACCAGCAGGATGCAGGAGGCCATGAGGCCCAGCAGCCTCAGGGTCATTCTGACCGAAACCCGGGAGAGAGGCTGAAAGATCGGAATCATAGCCCGAATATCCCGGACTCGCTGCTCGGGAGGATAAACCTGAAACCGCGTCGTGCCCTGAACCGCTCCGATGAAAAGGAGCTTCTGGGAGGGAAACAGGTTTGACTTCGGTACGTTTATACTGAACCCCAGTGCAGGAGGTCCGCCGTAGTCTGGAGGTGGGAGACGACTGCCTGGGGCGAGCCCGCCTTCAACAGCCAATCGTCGAGATAGGGGAAGACTGGAACCCCTGATCTGCGCAGATGAGCTGCGATCTAGCGTTAAATTACTGCCTTACCAAACCGTTGGGCGCCATGTAGTGTAGTTCCTATTTCCCGAATAGGCTCTGCGCATTGGAATAATATAACCTATAGGTTTGACATAGGGACATACCGACCTTAGTCCTATCGATTATATTAAACTTAATTACCTGTGCCAGCTAGCTCAGAGGCCACTAGAAACTCCTTGAGAACAAGAAGGGAGTAGTTTCTGGCAACCGAAAAACATGACAACTTTGTTTCCCTTTAGAAGCGGAACATGTCTCAGAATCGTGGAAACAATAGATAACAGTTTCACTCATTCAATCGTGCATGCTTAGTTTCTACAGAGTTACACAGAAAGGGAAGACGGGCGTTTCAATAAAAAGGGTTTTATTGAAAAGTCTTGTTTCTCGTGTAAGAGATATGTGCTGTTATGATCACAAGACAGTATGCAAGATAAATAATGTACAGCGTAAGCAGTAGAAATAAATAATACTGCAAAGTACCGCTCAGCGCCGGATCAGGCGTCTGTCCGGCTCTGTGTCCAAGTCAGGGTGGAGGCCGGGAGCGATGTCGGCTGGGGACCCAACCGGTGTCTGGAGCGGACATGGTGCCGGTGGAATCGGCGCCCGGGGAGGGGTTACAAGGTCGACTGGCGTCAATCCGGATCCAGGCCTGGATCCAAGAGGACCCTGTGGTGCCGGGGCTGGAGCCGCCGGCGTCGAAGGCCCAGGGCCCAGGGCCCCCAGCCGAGTCCGCGGGGCCCGAAGGTGCGCTGGTGGAGTCGGGCTGCCCAAAGATGGCAAGCATCGCTTCGTAGAAACTGAAGCTGGGCAGGGGTCGCTCCGGCTCCAGGAAAAGGAGGGATACTCGGAGTCGACCTTTCAGGCTCTGCACACGGAGCCGCGGGATGGCTACCGTCCGCATCCCTCGTCGCGTCGGCCGACGGACGAGGAGAAGTCGAAGAGCGACGATGCTTCTTCAACTTCTTCTTGTGCTTCGACTTACCTGAGGAGCGAGAAGACTTCGATGACGAGTGGTGGTGACTCCGCGACCGGTCCCTCGACCTCCCCCGCGACCGGGACCTCGAACGGGGCGGACTGCCGGGCCTCAAGAAGCTTTCGGGACCGCTCCCGCAAAGACTTCGGATTCAAGGTCCGGCAGTCGGAGCACAACTTGGGATCATGGTCGAGCTCCAGACATCACAGGCACACGCGGTGCGGGTCCGTAACCGACATCAGCTTGCGACAGGTGTCGCAAGCCTTGAAGCCGGGCCGAGGACGTCAGGACATCCCTGCGTGCACCAGGAGTCGATAGACTCAAAAACGGTGCCGACAAAAGTCACAAAAAAGTCAGTAAAATAGTGACTGGAGGTACCGCTCTCTCCGGATCTGCGCTGGCAGGCGCGGAAAAAGAAAGAACTGACGTCAGCGCGCGAGGGCGGCATCTAAGTAGCTACCGCGATGTCATCCCAGCGACCACGACGCCTGTGATGAACGCGGAGCCGACCGACGCCACCTTTCGACGCGCAGGGGTACTGCGGACGAAAATATTCTCCGGATCCAGTCTGACGCCTGGAGGTAATTCTAAAGGTAAGGAATCTATAACTAATTGTCTCTTTCAGATACATGATGTAACATACTAACTGCAACTGGAGTTGACTGATTTCAGGCCTAGGCTAGCAGATGAGAACATTCTTTTCCAAAGGCCTCCATGCATTTGGACTCCCTATATGGGGGCTGTTAGAAACGGGTAGCGTGGTGCAGAGCGGGCGGGCCAATCTCCGGAGGAAATGTGTAAAGCATCTGCGCAGCACACTCACAGGCGACACACCAGGCACACTACAAAAAGAGACCACACCAAGTGATGTGAAAATAACTTGTGTATTGTGAGATAAACACGTCAAAATGTAATCACAGTGGCATATACATTGTGCCAACCGGCACTGGGTAGCAATTTACCCGGGGATTATTTACAGGGCAGCGCCAATCGGGTAGCTGCCAGAACCATCATGAGCACAGGTTGCAAAAGATAAATGAAAGTTCATAAGTTTTACTAAATGTAATCAGTCCGTACTTCCTGGTAGAGTAATGAACCTAGCATCCTCACATAAGCCTCGATCAGAGTGGGCATAAACATGTGAACATTAGACATACTCCCTTCACATCACCGTAGTCATGGAAACAGTAGGCCTAAACAGGTGCATGGGGCATTTCCGTAGGCGTAAAAGCACATTAGGAATTTTATCAGCATACATGAAACATGAGGCAGGCCAACATGGTGCAGGAAACACATTATGCCCAAACATCATTAGTGTGGGCATTAGGACAGAACATTAGACCACCTTATTGGCATAAAGACCTTAACATGCAGCATCTTGTTAGCATAACAGCAGTATCAGCCTAAACCACATTAGGCATAGAATGAAGACATTCGGCATGAATTGGGAGGCAGAAAACTCCTTTGCCTGAAACCAGCAGTGTGGCCACATAATACATAACCTTAACAGTGCACCCTAGAAACACCACCAGGGGGGAAAGAACCCATTAGCATAAACAGCATTGGAACATTAGAAAAGAGCATTAGGCACCAACATGTGGGCATGGAGGCGACACCATTAGGGTGAAAGCATGAACAACACATTAGCAATTTGGGGGAAAACATTACCAGCATAAATGCATTAGCGTAGATCCCTTAGCGCAGGCATAGCCTTAGCATAAATCACCTGTACATAAATCATAAGAGGCGCTAGGCCTCACAAACATAAGCCCCAGTCGTCCCAATCGGGGGCACAACACTCTGAAACTGGGCCCAGGCCAACTGGTCTCTCTCAGGGGCTCAGAAGCCCTATGTCCCGCAAAGTCAGGGCTGGTTGCAAGGGCAGCGAAAACAAAGGTGCGCAAAGCGCTAGGGCAGGAGGGTCTCTCACTCCCCTCTCTGTTCTCCTGGGTAATCCAATGCCCCCAATGCGTTGCAGCTGCCCCCTGTCCTGCGGGGCAGCTGGGTAAACCCAACAAGCACTGGCGCCAACAATGCAGCGATGGGAGCCCCACTCCGGGCTCTAACAGGAATCTGCCCACAAGAACACTGGCACGGTGGAGCCCCCCCTTCTGGGACTCTAGAATTTCCCAAAATGCCTCTGTCGTGCAGCTGAGGGAGGAAACAAGTACTGGGCACGTTGGAGCCCCCTTCCTATGGGACTCTAAACACAACCAATGCCCTCCAAAGAATACTGGACCCGGGGGCGGGCACCGACAATGTGTCCCGACACCCCCCCAACCACAGGATGACTGAGCCCCACTCACCGGCAGTCTGGGGCCCCTCTGGATGTCTCTGCAGTCTCCGGGCACCGGCAATGTGCCCCGACAGGTCCCGCTTCTGGGACCTCTCCTGGCTTCACCCTCGGCGGAGCCTTCTCCTCGTCAGCAGCGCGGAGGGGCAGGCACCGACAATGTGCCTCGGGCCCCCTCCGCCGCAGGACGACTCCTTGGCAATTTACATATAGCGCTCATGAGGCGCTAGGCGGCAGGAAAGTTCTTGGGCTGAAATTAAGTTGTAGTGCCCACAAAGCGCTAGGTCCCACACCATAAAGTGGTAGCGCTCCCCTTCACTGGCAATGAAATATATCCCTCCCGAGGCGCTAGGGAGCAGGCAGGAAGGCACAGTCACTGGAAATATAGCGCTCTCGCAGCACAGCGCTGCAGATGTCAGCTCCTCACCTCCTGGGCAATAAGATAAAGCGCTCTTCTTCTGCTGGGCACAGTTATAGCGCTCTCGCAGCTAGCAGAGCACAGTCAATGCAAATATGGCACTCCGGCAGCCCAGCGCTGCAGGACCCACGCACCTTCTTCTCCTGGGCAGGGCTGGAGGCAGCGCTCTCCTGGTGCAGGAATAAGGTTGTAGCGCTAAGTCCCACAAAATAAAGTTGCTGCGCTCCTCTTCCCCTGTGGCACAGTTATAGCGCTTTAGCAGCACAGCGCTGCAGGCATCAGCTCCTCTCTTCTCCTGGGCAGACCACGTGCTCACAGGGTGCTAGGCAGCAGGCAGCTGGCAGTAAGATATAGTGCTCACCAGGTGCTGGGCTTAGGACGGCAGGAGAGCAGGCAGGCAATACTGGGCAAGATCAGCAGGCAGTGGGTACTCATCAGAACAGGACAGCAGCTCCTAGAAGCAGTCATCTCCCATAAAGTGGCACTCCTCCTGACACAGCAGTCTTCACTCCAGTAAAGGGATCTCACTGGCCCTGTGGACAGCGGAGGGGTGCAGATGGGCACAGGGGCCAGCACAGGCCCAATGTGGCGGTACCTCCTGGCAGAGTGTCCCCTCTCATTCAGGTCCACGCTCAGTCTGAGCACATGGAGGCACAGCCCCCCTCACCCCACCTACCAGAAAGGGCTGGAAGCTTCTGGAAGGTTCCCTGGGGAACCGGTTCCAACTGGTTTAGGGGGAGGTGTAGAGCACCCTGTCTGCCAGACTTCCCTCCAAAAGCTGGGGGTGCTGGGAAACAAACGACTAGACTGGTAACCCACCTCTGGCAGGCAGGCACAAGCACACAGCCATGGCGTCCATTTTAAAAGTAACATTTTACAAAGGTGCATTTCTACAATGGTGGAAATAGAGGTGCGTACACCATTGCACAGCATTTATTATTTTCAGTTCAGACACACCATGTCAGTAAAAAGGCTAGGGGGAAAAGCGAAAGATTTTAGGACAATAAGGGCCAAGTCCAACAGGGGCTTAGTAGGGAAAGAGTTAAGGTTCAACCTGCTCATGGAAGCTTGCAACACTAGACTCTTAGGAGTAGGGTGTTGGCTTAGGAAGTTCGGTTCCTCGGAGCAGGACTGTGCCATCTGGCAATCTGTTTATTAACAGGCAGGCAAGATCCAGGTTTGGCCCAGGTTACCATTAAAGTATCTGTAAGGGCCTCATTAACTGGGAGTAGCAGCTCTTAAGAAATCTGCCCAGACTGCTGTAAGAACCTTAGTTTTTACCTCTATCAATGCCAGTTGGAGGTCGAGGACTTTGGCAGAGCTCCTAATGACCATGGCAAAAGATGCTGGCATCCTATGTGGAAGGGTCAGCTGGAGAGTTTATGGCAGACTCAGGGGATGTATCTAACCTTCTGGCATCTTGAAGGTCCAGAAATAAATTCTCCTCTCTGTAAAGTTGGGAATCGACATCCCCATCATTACCATCATGAAGTTCTGTATCTGAAAAAGGTGTTCATAGTGCCAATGTTCCATTAGAGTATCAATGGGGCTCCATGGGCTGTCTCATATTGAGGTGGGCGTGACTTCAGTAAAGGTAGTGGTGGATTTGCTTCAGAATCTGAAAGGACAATCGACTCTTCCTCGGACATGTGCACAGACTGGCGAGGATCTTGGTACCCAGTGAGAAGTTGAGACAGGCGTCAGCCATGAAGTCGAGCAGGCCCCACAGTGGTTTCAAGATGCATAGTCTCTGTTAGGGATGAATCCGCTGGTGGCAGTCTGACTGTAGGCCTCCTCAAATATTTGGGGCCCATAGATGAATCAGAGGGAGATGGTAGGGGGACAATAAATGCAACATGGCTTCCTTGAAGGCATTGACCTCTTGCTGTGTAGCTGAAGGACACAGGAATTCGGCTTGGAGTGGGACGAGCTGAGAGGTCAGCTTGGTGGGGTACTGGGACCTAGATCAGGACGTACCCAGATATCTACGCAACATCTTTTGAAGAGAGTGGCGGTAGGAAGGGGAGTCATGTTTCAATTTATGTTTTTTTCTTGGACTTTGACTTACTTGACAGCGTGAAGTGGACCTCTCTTGAGAACGAGAATACGTCTGTGTGCTAGATTTTGAATGAGACCAGCTTTTATGTGCTTTCCGATGGTGTTCAGTGAATTCAAGCTTGACCCATGGTTTTGGATGGCCTTCGGGTTAACCCTGCCACAGCCATCACATGACTGAGTTGTGTGCAGAACCTAGACACCAGAGATATACCTGGTGATGGTCCGCCACTGACATCTGCTCAGGGAAGTCCTTTCAAAGTTTGAAGCCTTTCGTTTTAGGGGGAAGAAACGTTCCTTGCACACTGCATACGTTTTTGACAAAAGTACGTTCTCTCAAATGACAGAAAATGAGAAAGCAAGCTCCGGATCCATGTTGGAAGGTGCAGAAAGAAAGGAATGGATATCAGCGTGCAGGGGTGGCAGCTATATGATACACCGGACGTCATATCTGAAGCAAGGTGGTGTCGATGCAGAGCCACACAACGGCACCTACCAGCGCACAAGGGAATTGCTGAGAAAGATCTCCACATACAGTCTGGGGTCTGGAGGTATTCACAAGGTGAGGAACCTTCGTTTATAAAAATCCTTCAGAAATACAAACATGTCAATTAGACTACAAATGCATGAAACGGTTTCTTCACTCCATCAACTACAGTCAAATAATTACCCTAATACAGTCCAGAATTTCACTTGTCCCATAGAGTGCTGCACAGGGGCAGGAATCACTATACAAACAGTGGTAAAACAATGTTAACACTAGCATTCACAGTCCATTAGATGCTATTTGTCGCTCCAAGCATTGACCATGGCAGTCATTCGCAAAAGGCTTCCACCACAGTATGTGTGCACTTGAATAAAACCACCAACATTGACGTTTGTCCTGCAGCAAGAATACCGAGTTCCAAACAGACCACACAGCTTTGGTCATTTATTCCTTCTACTGTGCTAATAATGCATGTCTATTATGAAAACTGCATAGCTCCTAGTTCATATCTATTTAGTTCGGTGACTTTGGCTTTTGATTCTTCTTCTCTTTCTACAGGAGTGAGCTAAGGTATTTTGTCTTAAATTATCTCATTGTGTCCAAGTGAGCATCGACCATTAAGAGAATATGTAAAATGAAGGTGTGGTTTTACTCATGTAATATGAGGAAAAGCTTTGGCAATTATTACTATTGTTACAGTGTGTCCAACAGTCTAACATATCAGAGTAAACACTTCAATTGAAAGCACTGACCTTGAAGATCCACGCAAGTCCTTAAACTCAATATTAAGCAGTGGCAGGAACGTGTTTTTGCAGAAAGGACAAGTAGTGTTTAGGTTAGAATCATCGGCAACCCATCCAGCCATAACCTCCTCGTCATACACCAAGGCCTCACAAACGCGGCACTGAGAGCAGCTGGACATCAAGACCTGCAACAAATAAGTTTGGGAGCAGGAAGGAGGATGTCCAAGGCCGTGTATTAGAAGGGTGCAAGTTATGCAATTCAAAACAACGTAAAGCGAGATGAGCAAATACAGAGTTAAAGACTGTTTTGCTAAGGGTGCATTAACAATGGCTTTGTGTTACCAACAATAATCATCTAAAAACAAGTTACATTAAATATGCATTCAAATCCAGGATCAATAAGTTCAGTACAGTGAAAGAGCACATTTGAACCTCAGAAGGGTAAAGGGAAGCAGATCAGATACAATGTAAATTCAATCCTAGACGTTTCTGTAAAGACAACCAACAAAGTTGCTTATCAGTGATAAGTGCAATGGTGTGCTTCTTCTATAATGTCACCATTACTTGAAGGGCAAACAGCAGCCAGTGATATGGTCTTGTCTGTCTGTGGGCTACAGCTTTCAAACATACTGTCAGTGTACAAATGGCATAACAGGAGGGAAAGGGAATCGCTCCTTGGAGGAGAATCTGAAAAGCATGATTATTTTTCTAGATAAACGATATACTCTATTGACCAATGAGCAGCAAAACCAATCACAACAAAAACAAAAAATAAAAATAAATAGAAATCCCATGAACCTGCGACAAAACCAGCCATGGCATGTGTCAAGTTATGGATTAGCGAGTGAGCTAAAGAATGATGATGGATTAAACCCAGATCAGTTGACTGGGGGTGAGTGTTTGATTTGCTCAAGCGCTCCGTCCATCATCCCCTTTTGTATTGCTTTGTTCGCCCTAAGTTGGCAGGGTATGCCCAGACGTGGGTCCCTTGCTCACTTTGCCACTGGATTCAAGCTAGCCTGGCTGATGACGGCTGAATAGCCAGAAACCGGTCCCAGGATGCTTGTTTCCGGTCCAGGGAAGACATGGCTTGGCAGTTCGTGCTGGACTGTTCCCATGAGGCACAGGGTCAGACTGATTTGCATATGGTCATGTCTGAACTGGGGTGGTGGAGTGAGCTAAAGAATGATGATGGATTAAACCCAGATCAGTTGACTGGGGGTGAGTGTTTGATTTGCTCAAGCGCTCCGTCCATCATCCCCTTTTGTATCGCTAAGTTATGGATTAGAGCGCGTACATAAATTATTGCTCTTTCTATGTCTTTCTGTTCAAGTTATGGAATAACATTCTTTGTAAACTTAACATAGAGGAAAGGGGAAATAACTAAATGGAATCAGCTAAATGAACAAGTTACTTACCTTCGGTAACGATATATCTGTAAGAAACATAGGTTAGTTATAGATTCCTTACCTTAGAATTACCCCCAGGCGTCAGGCTGGATCCGGAGAATTTTGTGTCAGCAGTACCCCTGCGTGTCAAAAGGTGGCGTCGGTCGGCTCCGCGTTCGTCGTTGGTGTCGTGGTCGCCGGGATGACGTCGCAGTAGCTCCTTAGACGCCGCCCTCGCGCGCTGACGTCAGTTCTTTTACACGACATTCCACGCCAGAAGAGCAGAGCCATGCAAGACACTGACCACTAGTGCACAAAACTAGGGCCCTGAAAGGGATTCCCTGACCCTAGAAATCAGTTCGCAGAACGGGGAGGATGGGTGGGGCGGTAAGGGATACATAACTAACCTGTGTTTCTTACAGATATATCGTTACCGAAGGTAAGTAACTTGTTCATCCGAAAGAAACAGTTAGTTATAGATTCCTTACCTTAGAATAGATACCCCAGCAATACCAACCACGGAGGTGGGTCTGCAAACCAAGTTCACACCAGAAAGTCCTAGAGAACAGAACGGCCAAAGAAGCCGTCTCTCCGGACTTGGCTGTCCAGGCAGTAGTGTTTTGTGAACGTGTGCAGAGATGCCCGCGTAGCTGCCTGACAGATGTCATTGAGGGGGACTCCCCGTCCCAAAGCAGTAGTGGTGGTCCTGGTGGAATGGGCGCGCAATCCTACTAGAGGTTCCTTCTTTGCCAAAGAGTAGCAAGCTTTAATGCACAAAACGACCCACCTAGAGATGGTCCGTTTGTGCACGGCCCACCTTTTTTGGCGCCCATGTAGCCAACAAAGACTGGTTATCCACCCAGAATTGCTTGGTGCGATCCAAATAAAATGAAAGCGCATGTTTTGGATCCAGACGGTGGAGCCTCTCTTCCTCCTTAGAAGGATGCAGAGGCGGAAAGAAGGTGGGCAAAGTGATGGTTTGACCAATGTGGAAAGAAGTAACCACTTTAGGAAGAAAAGTGGGTCGAGTTCGAAGGACAACCTTGTCCGGATGAATAGCCAGGAAAGGAGCTTTTGAAGAAAGAGCCTGGAGCTCACTCACCCTGTGAGCAGAGGTGATGGCAACCAGAAAAGCAGACTAAGGTAAGAAGACGAAGAGGACAGTTATGAAGTGGCTCAAAGGGAGCGCACATAAGGTAAGTCAGAACCATGTTCAAGTCCCACTGAGGCATTACGAAGGGAATAGGAGGAAAAAGAGGAGTAATGCCCTTTAGGAAGCGATTTACAACAGGGGGCTTGAAAAGAGAAGGCTGATCAGGAAGCCTAAGAAAGGCTGAAATGGCCGAGAGGTAGCCCTTAAGAGTGCCCAGAGCAGAGCCCTGCTGGGTCAAAGAAAGAAGGAACAAGAGAACCTCAGAAAGGGGGGCAGAAACGGGATCCACAGCCTTTGCTGCGCACCATGCCACAAATTTGTTCCATCTACAGGCGTACACCGTCTTAGTGGAGGGACACCTGGCTGCCAAGATAACATCACAGACTTCGGGAGGCAGGTCAAACGACGTCAACTACCGCCGCTCCATCTCCACGCAAGGAGGTGGAGGCTGGACAGGTTCGGGTGGAGGACCGTCCCCTGCTGCTGCGACAGAAGATTCTCCCGAAGAGGCAGTCTGATCGGAGGAACGATAGCCATGTGTAGCAGCTCGGGATACCAGACTCTTCGTGCCCAATCCGGAGCCACAAGAATGACTTGGGCCCGGTCGCGCTTGATCTTCTTCAGCACTCTGAGCAGAAGTGGTATAGGCGGAAAGACCTATAGAAAACTTCAACTCCACTCGCGATGAAAAGCGTCGCCTAGTGAATGCCGCCTTGGAAATTCCAACGTGCAGAATTGCTGACATTGCGCGTTCTCTTCGGTGGCTAAGAGATCTAACCAAGGCTCTCCCCACTGTCGAAAGAGACCCTGCACCACCTCCGAGTGGAGACGCCATTCGTGATCCATCATGCACCTGCGGCTGAGTTCGTCCGCCCTGCCAGGTGTTGAACCACCAGAGATATGTCCTGATGTTCCAGCCATGTCCAGAGGTGGAGGGCCTCTTGACATAGGGTCCACGACCCCACCCCAGTACCACATGGCGGTGGTGTTGTCCGTGAACACCTGCACTACTCTTCACCGGACAGAGGGAAGGAATGCTTTGAGTGCAAGACGAATCGCCCGAAGCTCCAAAAGGTTGATGTGGAGCCCGGACTCCGCCGGAGACCAGAGGCCTCTGATCTCCACCTCTCCCATGTGGCCGCCCCATCCCAGAAGTCATGCATCGGTCACCACTGTGAACTCTGGTTGGGGAAGGGAGAGTGATCTGCCGTCGACCCAATCCTGGTTCGTTAGCCACCACTGCAATTGGTGTGCAGTGCCCTCCGAGATCTGGATGCAATCGGACAGGTTCCCCTGATGTTGTGCCCACTGGAACTTCAGGTCCCACTGCAGAGCCTGCATATGCCATCTGGCATGGCCCACCAGCAGGATGCAGGAAGCGATCAGTCCCAGTAGCCTGAGGGTCATCCTGACGAAACCCGGGATAGAGGCTGAAAGATCTGAATCATAGCCCGAATATCCCGGACTCGCTGTTCGGGAGGATAGACCCGAAACTGCGTCGTGTCCAGAACCGCTCTGATGAAGAGGAGCTTCTGAGAGGGAGTCAGGTGGGACTTCGGCACGTTGATGGAGAACCCCAGCGAATGCAGGAGGTCGGCCGTAGTCTGGAGGTGGGAGACGACAGCCTTGGGCGAGCCCGCCTTCAACAGCCAGTCGACGAGATAGGGGAAGACTGGAACCCCTGATCTGCGCAGATGAGCTGCGACCACCACCATCACTTTCGTGATCACCCGAGGGGCGCTGGTAAGGCCAAAGGGGAGCACGGAAAACAAAGTGCTCGTGGCCTACCGTGAACCGAAGATAACGCCGGTGGGCCGGCAGGACGGGGATGAGAAAATAAGCGTCCTCCAAGTCCAACGCTACCATCCAGTCTCCAGGATCGAGGGCAGACAGGACCTGAGCTAGCGTCAACATCTTGAACTTCTCCTTCCGGAGGAAGCGGTTGACATTCCTGAGATCCAAGATAGGACGCAGGCCTTTGTCCTTCTTGGGCACCAGAAAGTAGTGGGAATAGCAACCACGACCTACTTATGGGACAGGAACTCGCTCGATGGCTCCCTTGGCCAAGAGTGCTGAAACTTCCTGATGGAGAAGGGCCAGATGATCCTCCGACATGCGATGGTACTGAGGTGGCATGGATGGAGGGGTGGTCTCAAAGGGAAGGGAGTAGCCCCTTCGGACTATTTGCAAAACCCACTTGTCCGACGTGATGGTGCGCCACTGGGGGAGGTGATGGTGAATCCTGCTGCCCACTGGCGTTTGGTGGCCCTGAAAAGTCGGACTAGGAGTGTTTGGAGGCTGCTGCAGGGGGGGCTGTGGTGGACTGGCCCACCCACTGGCCCCCAGAACCATGGCGGTGGTTCCCACGTCCCCGGCCGCGCAGGAGCTGAACAGCGTGCGCTGGCCTGTGGCTTTGGACGGAACGTGGCCGGGCACCCCTTCCGTAGCCACGAAAGGGGCGAAAAGCAGACTGCGTAGGGCGGGAGGTGGAGAGGCCCAAGGACCTGGCCGTAGCCCGAGAGTCCTTAAAGCGCTCCAGCGCGTTGTCTGCCTTGTCGCCGAATAGGCGACGGCCATCAAAGGGCATGTCCATAAGGGTGGATTGGACATCCCCTGAAAAAACAGTCGACCTCAACCAGGCGTAGCGTTGAAGGGCTATCGACGTGGAAATCGTCCTGCCTAGTGAGTCGGCGGTATCTAGCCCACAGCGGATGGTAAACTTTGCTGCATCTCTCCCTTCGGCAACTGCACGGGAGAGTACGGCCCGGGCCTCCTCCGGGCACTGAGGCAGCACTTGCGCCACCGTACCCCTCACGGAGTGGGTGTAACGGCCCAACAGACATGCGGTGTTTACCGACCGCTGGAGAAAGAAAACATCTTCACAAGATGGTCCAGCTTTTTGGATTCCCTATCATGTGGTGCGTTAGGGAATGCGCCTTTAGAGGTGGAGGCTTGGGCCACCAAGCTCTCAGGGGTGGTGTTGGGAGAGGAAAGTGGGGTAGCATGGGGCCGGGCAGTGGCATCGGGCAACCATCCTATCCACAGGAGCCCCTGTGTTGGGCCTGGACCAGGTGCCCAAAAGGATGTCAGTTAGGGCTTCATTAAAAGGCAGCAGGGGCTCTGAAGAGCTCGCTGCCGGTTGAAGCACCTCTGTCAGGAGGTTAGTCCTGACCGCCACCGTAGGTAGCTCGAGGTTGAGAGCCTCGGCCGCCCTACGCAACACCACTGCAAAGGATGCTCCCTCCTCCGTAGCCACGGTAGGAGGAGACAACATGCCAAGGTCTGGTGAGGTATCCAGACCACTGGCTGCCCCAAGTTCCTCTCTCCAGTCCGGCTCGTAACCCAACTGGTCAGTTAAAGGGTCACCAGACCCCTCCCAGTCCTCCTCACCCTCTTCTGGCTGCCAATCTGGTCTAAAAGAGCCAGGGTAGAACAAGGGCACAAAAGTACCCGTCGGCGCCGGATCCGGCGTCGACTGGCTCCGTGTCTACATCGAGGTGGAGGCCGGGGCCACAACTGGCGTCTGCTGCGGGCATGGTGCTGGTGGATTCGGCACAGAGGGAGGTGTAGTTAGGTCGACCAGCGGCGTCTTAACCCCAGGGCCCCCAGCAGAGTCCGCGGGGCCCGAAGGCGCGCCGGCGGAGTCGGGCTGCCCAAAGATGGCATGCATCGCTTTGTAAAATTGGCGAAGCTGGGCAGGGGTCGCTCCGGATCCAGGGAAGGGGGGGAAACTCCGAGTCGACCCTTCGGGATCCGCACGCGGAGCCGCAGGAGGGGCACCTCCCACATCCCTTGTCACGTCGGCCGACCGACGGGGATTAGTCGAAGAGCGACGATGCTTCTTCGACTTCTTGTGCTTCGACTTACCTGACCCCGTGTGCGAAGACTTGGAAGAAGAATGGTGATGGCTCCACGTGACCGGGACCTCGAACGGCACGGAGCCGACTGCCGGGCCTCAAGAAGCTTTTGGGACTGCTTCCGCAAAGACTTCGGATTCATGGTCCGGCAGTCGGAGCACAATTTGGGGTCGTGGTCGCGCTCCAGGCAAAACAGGCACACGCCGTGCGGATCTGTCACCGACATCAGTCGGCTACAGGAGCCGCAGGCCTTGAAACCGGGCATCCCTCGTGCACCAGGAGTCTAAGACTCGAAAACGGTGTCGCCAAAAGTCGCCAAAAAGTCAGTCAAAAAGTGACTGGAGGTACTGCTCTCTCCGGATCTGCGCTGGCTGGCACGGAAAAAGAAAGAACTGACGTCAGCGCGTGAGGGCGGCGTCTAAGTAGCTACTGCGACGTCATCCCGGCGACCACGACGCCAACGACGAACGCGGAGCCGACCGACACCACATTTCCACGCGCAGGGGTACTGCTGATGAAAAATTCTCCGGATCCAGCCTGATGCCTGGGGGTAATTCTAAGGTAAGGAATCTAGAATTAACTGTTTCTTTCAGATAGGAGAAGCACCACAAGGGAAAAGAGTATAAGGTATATTTAATGGGGGTGAGCAAATTACAAAAGGGATAGTATTTACCACAAAATCTGTAGAGACGTTCTAGCAGGTAAGATAAAAAAATAATTTTATGTAATTAAAAAGGGCTTCGTAAAAGTACGGTCAGGGTTGTCAAACACACTGACATGTTAAAAATAAAAAAGCCCCAAGGTTCGATTCTGGGACTTTAAAAAATATATATATATATATATTGTTTTATTCATATTTCTGTGCTCGCAATGTGTGTGATGCCACAAGAATTACAATCTTTTTCCAGTATTAATAATCCATGATCAACCATTATTCTAAAAGAAGAAAGAAAATAGATTGAAAAGAGGCATAAGTACAGGGGTGACAGAAAGAGAAGAAAGAAAGACGCAATATGTTGCATTATGTTCTAATGCCAAGATATTATTGCGACGAAATAAGAAAACGAGTCAGGTCAAGAAAGGGAAAAGAAAATGAAACAATAACAATAATATTAACTGTGGAGAAAACTTAAGTCAAGGTTTCTCTAGGATCATTGTGGATCGAAACAGTCTTAAACAGCAATATCATTACACACTGATAAGTGTTCTACTATTCCTGCAAATCAACAGTTTTAGGTAAAGATTCTAACCTGCAAATGACTTCTCATAGTGTACTTAGTACACTTAGTTGTCGGGATATTAAGAAAAGGGCCTCAGATGTTTGTTTTTTTTTCTCAAAGTTGTTGTTGGTCCAAGAGTCTCTAGATTTACTGATAATGTGAAGCCACCATTGCCAAGTCAGTTAGCCAGTCCTTGTGGGTACGAGGTAGTCTGAGTTTTCATCTTTTCGTGATACACATTAAGGGGACTGACAGAGCTGTATCTAGCCATCTTTTGCAGTGGTTTATTACACATGTACTTTGCAGTGTTAAGAAACCCTAGTGATGAAGAGAGTTTTATATATATAAACCACTAGTAGATTTCACTGAATTTTCTATTCATTGCCAGTAGGTATGCAAGATCGGGTGCATCCAGATTATGTGCATCATATTTGCCTCATGGTAGTCACATCTCCAGCAGTTAGATGTGCTAGTCAGCTCAGACTTCCAGAGTTTTTGGGGAGACCAGTGCCATGTGTAATAGTTTGTAGCAGCTAAACTTCAAGAAGGCCTCGTGTTGTATGGTTTCCACTTTCTCAGTAGGAACTGTATGTTTGTTTGGACAATATAAATGTTGGGATGGTGCTGGACTGATTCCATACACCCCCTCATGGTATGTTGGCAGACAGTCCTGCTAGCTCACAGTGCCCCCATTAGTACCCCTAAACCTAGAAGAGTAACCAATGGTTTGGGCAACCTTGGAACATGACAACCCTGACTCCCCAAGGAGATTGTGGTAACAGATCTAGAACCTTATCACTCAGTCACCCGTGCATACTCCGGTAGATACACAAGAGGGACACAAAGAGGCGTTGCAATATTTATGTAACCATTGCGATTCTTGAATTGAATATATGCACTGCAATGATTAATAGACATAATCAAATAAATGTGATCAGCAATATGAGGACAGTGAAAATAATGAACAATTCCACCATTGTGCTAAAGCAGTATATATATATGCTGGCATATAAGTGCTGTGTATAGTGTACTCCTACTATGCGCTCCCTAACCTAGTTGCCTGGGGCGGATGTTCTGCCTAGAATCCCTTACTGGATGATCTAACTCCCCATTATCTGAAGGTAAGTGAATGCAGGTCCCCGTCTTGGTCACAAGTTGGGCATCCCTCCTCGT
This sequence comes from Calotriton arnoldi, assembly GCA_963921515.1. Taxonomy (NCBI): domain Eukaryota; kingdom Metazoa; phylum Chordata; class Amphibia; order Caudata; family Salamandridae; genus Calotriton; species Calotriton arnoldi. Next base: position 661,532 of record CAWUFW010005457.1, read on the forward strand.
AGAGGATAAATAGGAATCAGCTGGGCTGAGACTCCGACAACACCGATGATCTCGCAATGACAGCAGAGTGCTCCTCTGATTTGAACACGGAAATGCGTGTGTATTTATAATTACAGTATCCACGTTTCCATGTAGAGCCCTCAGCCAAGCCGACATTGTATATTCTCGTGATAGCTATGTCGTCTCATGGACTAAATACATTTGCACAATGTTTGTTCAGGCCTTGTACTAAATGTTCAAGGTGTCGTGATAGTGTACTTACGAAGTGGAATTTGTAAGCAATGTGAATTTAGAGAAACTAATCCTGCACGGTCACGCAAGCAAATGTGTGTCAAAAGTCATTGTGTAGAGAAGAAGGCAACTTATGTGTGCTTGTAAAGTGGCAGTGTTTCTTCCCGGACCTGACCAAGCCACGTGACACTTGCAGACTTCAATCATGAGTTCCCAGTAAATCTGCCCATTCTTGGACTGAGTATTCTTTATCGAGCTTCACCTGCCCTAATTGCTTAAGAGCTATCCTCAGCTGGCTGGTTATAACATACTTAGGCAGTACAGACCTGTACCTGTCCAAATAGAATCGCTCCAGCATTTCAGATATAGATTGGGGACTGGGGGTTCTGTTATTGCGAAGGGTATCTTGTCTAAATGTTTGCGAAACAATGTTTATCATCAATGTCAAATTCATCTCCAAGTTTGATTTTAACATTCCCTCTGTCAGAATTTGATACAGGGTATCCACACCCTTGCTTGTTTGTTCTAGCCAACTGAATGACGTTTTATTAATTGTAAGGTCTGCATCGTTCCAGAGGGATGTGAGGAGATGAAAATTCCTGACATTTTTAATCATTTTGTTTTCTAGTACATACCCCCTGCAATGCTTATAGCATTGGGCTGTTGGGATCTTGTGAATTTTTTAGCCCATAGAAAAGTGCTGATTGATGAGATGTGTTACCAGTATGTGATATTCTACAGATACCAAGTTAGGGTGTTCTGAGAATTAAAGTATTTTGTTAAGTGTGCAAGATCACGAGCAGCATCATATGTTTCCATATTGGACAATCGTACCTGCCCTGACTTTGTGGTTGTATAGAGCTTAGGCATTTCAGCTTCTGCTTTTGAGAGTCCCAGATGCATCTTTAATTGTTTTGTCTATAATCTTTGAAAAAATTTGGAGGATTTGGAAGGGTACCATACAGAAGACATAGTTAAAGCATGTGGTTGTTACCCTTTTTATCATTTGGACCCTTTCAGACAGAGCGATAGTGGGTGTTTTTTTCCTCCCATTTTTCAAAATTCAGCTTAGTTGTGTCTAGAAGAACAAGTTACTTACCTTTTGTAACACATTATCTGGTAGATGCAACTAGAGACACGTAAATAATGAAAAGAGTTGTCCCCTAGAAAAGCAACGATCCTGTATGATAGGAATAAAAACTTCTGCAAAAGTAGATGCTATGAGGCCAACGCCTCTTCCCCTCAAGGACCAACATACATAAACATCTTTATAGACAAGAAAAGGTACACCATTAGAGGGAAATGTCCTTCAGAAAAGAAAAAAATCTTTAGTAATAATGCACAGGGTTATAACAACCCAAAAAGAGTCAAAAACATTAAGTATCCTTCTTAATAGAAAGAATAGAATCGCCTGAGAGACTACGTCTGCCTGGGGAACTGTAATAGCATGATATAATCCCAGGAAAACAAAAACAAACAAACATGTTCAAGGAACATGTACATACCAACAATGTCTACACGAAGGGGCAGAAGAACCAATCAACAGCAATGGCTATAGGACAGAACCTGAAGAGCAAAATATGTAGTGTCTGAAAGCTCACATGATAATAAGCTTTTGGTTAATAATGTTCTAAATCTAGCAAAAGTAGAGAACTTTTACCATCAATCATAAGTAACATCATCCATCACCTAAATGTAAGGAAAGTACCACAGGAAAAGCCAAAGCCACATAAACCTATAATGTAGGCTACCAGCTACTTTCTGTGAAAATACAAAAGGAATCTTGGGATAGTCACCCTCAGTGCCGTACTTTCCCATCAACGGCACCTCAGTCTACTGACTTATTCCCATAATTGAAGTACACAAGTCACACAAATACCAACCATATAAAAGTATAAGAGACATCATCATATTAACCAAAACTAACAAAAGGGTCATTGTACATAAACCTCTCAACAAAAGGCAAATTATATACACTAAGACTCCCATTGGGTACAATTTTCAAAAGTACCTAAAAAGGGATCCCAAACTTCCCGAATGTATGATACCAAATGTCATAGAAATACCCCGACACAGAGGATACAACTCTGCACACTCAAATGTGAGACTAAGTGCACAAGCTGAGCAATCCCAGCTCAACACATATATTTAGAAATGCTCACCATAGCATACAAAAGATACTCCACAGAGTATGGTACATATCATGAAGGCATCAACTCTTGAGCTCTTCTTCAGAGTAAAGCAAACTGCAAGACCTGTATACCAGGCCTCAATTAAAAACACAAATAAAAATCTGAAAAACTGTAATCGACAGTGCTGAAGGAGAAAGTCATGACTTCTGCACCAAGCAGTAAATAATAATCGGTAAAGCCACTTATCGTGGAATATACTTTAAAGAGCAAGACCTCTCTGAAAAGATTTCTGCAGAATAGCTGCCCCATAATTTCCCTAAAATCCTGACTGACAGGAACCAAGGGTCATGAAACAACATGTAAAGAAACACAAGGTTATCTAAACAAACATATACCACTGCTTCAAGCAGAAACACCGCACTGGTTGCATACAAAACACATATTCCAACACAGCCAAGTATAAACACTTCTTTGCGCACAAGTCAGAAAGAAAGAATTCTACCTAAACATTCAAAGACATGTCTAGGTAGCTTTGTCACACCGACCACC